>CM026282.1:14976660-15618965 GCA_014851415.1 Cnaphalocrocis medinalis
TTAACGACATAAATAGGTTACATTTTAATAACTATATTTGTTGTATGAATCTCCCTTTTAATACTGAATTGTCTTATTTTATTTTTTGTATAAATGCTGGTTTTACTAAAAAGGAAATCAATTCATGAAGATCCATACGTTTTTAAATTTTGCCCAATATTTAAGTTATTGTGTTGTGTTTCTGCTTCTTGCGTTTATAGAAAAGAAAAACTTTAAATATACGTTTTTTGAATAGATTTATATCGTAGGTGGCCGACGAGCATATGGATGACTGAATTGTACACCAGTGGAATCACAACACAACCAAAGTTTTCCTTTTCCCCTCTAATTGGGCCTCAATCAGTCGGCGAAACACACGGTTTTTTAGATGTGTCCGTAGTCGAGGAGAAACTCCCCGTATTTATCCTCCATGAGCAAATACACTTTATGCTCGAATTCGGTGTCCTGTGACGTCATACGTATGACGTCAATTTAGCTCTTTAGGAACCTTACGCTACTATTTTGGTGTCAGCTTATCCACGTTTGGCTAAGCCGTTCACAGCCTTTTTATACCAGAGATCGCTCATAGTGATAAGGCCGCCTTGTTGTACATTACTCCTGTTATAACTAGTTTTAAGTTTTATACCTCTGTTTGTGTGCAATAAAAAGAATATTCATTCATTCATTCATTCTCTACCGAAATGGTCCGAGTATGAATGCAGTGTGGGTCCAGATTTAATTTAAATATCTAGATATCTACATATAGATATAATATTAGAAAGTGTTAAGGTTCTTATCAATCATTAGCTAATGCAATTTCAGCAGCATAAAGTATCAGCCTATATACCTACTGTCCCACTGCAGGACAAAGGCCTTTATCATAGAAATCAAGTCATCGCTACTATGATGGGATTAGGCTTAATCATCACGCTTGCCTAAATGCGGACAAGTGATCACAAACCCGAGCTATGTCCGAAAAGTTCGAAACATACTTTTGCTCGACCCGGGAACTCAAGATTATGGTTTTAAAAACCACTAGACCAATGGGGCGTTCAGCTGCATAAAAAAACAAATTACCATGTGTGAATAAAGAGCTATTTACACTTCAGTAAGTACAGTAGCGAGTTAAGTTGCTTCATCAGCGAGTTTAGTCATTTTTGCCGTTCACGCGGCTTCACACGGCAAAAATAACTTAGCTCGCAGATGAAGCAACTTATCGCGTTATGTATGTACTTATTGAGGTGTCGCTCTTAACAGAATTGCGAACTACTCCAAGTCTTTTCTAGTTCTGTACAGATCCGCGTACATACAAAACATTCTAATAAACTGACTCCGTGGTCATGTGTCGACAATCGTAGAAACTCGTGCCACAAAATGTTACAGTTGCGTTTCGGTTCACGTGACTATGCTTTGTGAGTAAACTACTCATAAGTAGTATGACTGAAACTATCCTCGACTTATTTCATAGTCAACATATAAATTCCCGAGTAGCAATTCATGTCGAGTGCACGAGAATTGCCACCCAGGAGCGAATGCTCGATTTGTTGGTAGGTGTCTATTTTTATTGATGAAATTGATCTTAAACTAATGAAGAAATATGTACATAAAATGAATCAAGAAAAGTGATGAAATTAATTGGCGCCATGCCGCTAACGTTATAAAGTATGATAGCCCCGTTGGTTATAATACTATGGACTTTATTGACAGGTAGGACAAGGATTAGCGACAGGTTGCCTGTAAAAAATTGCCGCAAATAGAGACCATACTTTCATCAACTATTCTCCTTCACTTTCATGAAATTAATAACTTGAATTTATCTAGGTCTTTAGTGGAAAGGAATTAAAACTACAAGCACCATTATTATAAAACAAGTTACCTTCAAAGTTTACATTTTTATTCTCGTTACATTTCATTTCGGGACATGTTTTTTCTTACAAACCACAAGTTTTCAAGTTGAGTCTTTAGTCTTGCTTGGCTTGACTGTCGGGCATTCCTTGCAGCCTGGGAAGTAGCAGTATTTCTCGTCGTGGAGGAAGTACTCATCTCCTACAGCGTGGCACCGGCCAAGGTTCAGCATGTCTTCTAGATCGCATCTGCAGATGGTAAAGAACACCTTGAACAAGTGGATATGCGTCCAAGAAGTATTGATGACGAATGTTTGAAGAACTAACGGAGTTACCATCAGTAGCGTAGGGTAGTAGTGTATTATTTATAGTTGTCTCGGCATCTAATCATATCTAACGCATGGAACGAAAATTGGCGGAGACTTCCTTCAGCTACTGGTTAGTTACTCAGATCCTTGGCTTCATCAGAACTTAGTATGTGATATCCCAGATACATTTTGCGTTTACGCATTCGGTAATTTATGTGTTTTTATTTAATAGGTAGCAGACAAGCAGACGGGTCACGTGATGGTAAGCGATTGCTGCTACCCATAGACACAGTAGAGTCACAAGTGCGCTACCAACCTTCAACCCCTTTCCGGCCAATTGGGCATCCGTACCCTCATTCACTCGACGAAACACAGCAAGATAAAAGTGTGTAGAGTAATCGTCTACATCGTTGCACATTCTGCAGATTTACTAGTGCCACTCACCCAATGGTAGGTAGGCTGTAACTTACTTGCTGCTCTCCAACACTTTCCTCTCGAACTCGTTGAGGGTGGGTATCGCGTACTCCACGATGCCGCCCTTGCCCACCTGTCACGGGGGTGGCGCACACCTTCATCCCGTAACACTTCTCCGGGTCGGCCTGCTCCACTAGAGCGCTGTCGATGAAGGAGGACTTCTCGAAGAGACCTGCGTCACGAAAGCAGATAAAGGTCACATGACGTTGGTAAAAATGTGGTATCAGGGCCGCCGCACGCAGGCGTGGAACACGTGCGACGCACGCGGGCCGCACGCCCAGGGGGCCGGCAAATTGAGCGACTTCTTAGCAGTACCGTAGCTAGTTAACAGGGAGACTAGAGCGGCATAATCGGTATTGCACGCGCCGAAGCAGCTGGTGGCGGGCCTGTGTGGTATATCTGGTGAATTGCTAAGAAGATTATTTTCCTCTCTAGTTCATTAAAGTACACACCGCCTGCATACAAAACCATTACTTTTTTTGCCCAGGATGGAACACCAGTAAAGATTACCAGTGATTAAGAATATATGACCCTATAATGACCAGCTCATAACGACACTTAATTTCAAAAAGATAATAAATAGTAGGTACTAACACCAATAACTTACCTTTCATGATGTTCACAACGAATCTAGCAGATGAGAACCCAATGGACAAGTGCCCTTGCTCGTTGTTGCTCTTGACTTTACAGATGATGTCATCAGCCTCGCGCACAAGACGCGTTAGACAATCTACTTGAGTCTGGAATTAAGAAACTAAAGTAGAACCTGGGTCCCAGACTTAAGTACCTACAGTCTTACACATTTCCGTATAAACCTATAGAATCAGAAGAAGCATCTCATGGACCAGTATGTCAGTGCTAACGGATGTGATGCCGTATAATCACTTCATTTTGAAAGAAATTCAACTCGGTTATGCCAGTTCTGAATTAAATTGAGCATTGAAACCCCGACTTCTGAAGCTTTACAGAGTCTTCGACTTTGACTTCAATTTAACTGACTAAATACCTACTCAAACCAGTAACTAGTTGGTACTGAATGGCATTGCACAGCCGCTCAAAAATAAAGTAAAGAATATAAAGAAAAATAAAAGGAATATAAGTATATAGAATTTTGAATAGAGCCTACTTTTTTCACGGTAGGCCGCTGCCTGTGCCTGCATGACTGTGCCTCGGCATTGTTGTTGTCTATGAGCGGCGGCTACCATTTACCATCAGATGGGCCGCATGCTCGTCTGCCTACTCCAGCAATAAAAAAAATATACCTGCGGGAAGTTCCCAGCTTTGCCGGCAGAGAAGACGGGCACCCTGGTGCAGCGGCCGGTGCCGCACACCACGGGGGTGGTACTCCCGCTGGGGTCCGTGCCGGTGATGGAGCAGAACAGCTGGTTGGCTCGCATCGAGTTGATGGCGTTCACGCCGAGCACTCGCCGCTTGTCGTATACGCGGGCGAGCTTTAACGTCTAGAGTTAAACATCAGAACATAGTCTGCCGATTAAGTATTTTCTACAAGTTTCTAATCTTCTCTCTTTTATACTATTTATAGAGAGAGAACTTCTTTAGAAAACTACAAGGTTTAAGGTATATGTAGCCCGAAAAGGCGAAACACTAGCGCGATGGAATCAACGCCCTACCGCCAACTATCAGTAGACAGTGGAACTACGGCCCCGAAACGAGGTGAGAACGGGCCACTAGTAAATAAATAAAGTGAGAGAGAGAGATAATCTATTTCTCAAATTCAACTAACATGAGCTATCGAGACCGTGCGCACGTGCTGCATGTTGTCAAGAAAAGTGGATCCAGATAACAAAAGACCACGAAATGTGACATGTAGCTGTTGAAGGACAACCATCCAAAGAGTCGAAACAGGCTGAAAAGTGAGAGAGATAGGTAATCTATTTCTCAAATTCAACTAACATGAGCGCAAAGAGCATAGTTGCAGTCCACAGGCGGCGTCTGTACCGCGATGACGGCCTGCGGGCAGAAGTGCGCGCAGGCTATCGAGACCGTGCGCACGTGCTGCATGTTGTGGAAGAAGATCACGCGGTCCGGCGTGTTGCAGCACGGCGGCATCACGTAGCAGCCGCCGCAGATCAGCACCACGTCAGCGTCCTGCACGACATAGAATAAATGGTCTTATAGAGAAGCAATGGTGTGATCAGTGCGAGGAACGATTGAGGTCTCTACAGTGACGTGGCGGCGTATCTGCACGACAAGGTCGGCGCGGGCATAATGGGCAAGTTATTTCGGTGGAGTATGGTGATCTGTCTATAGATCAGGAACAACCCGCGGAACACATATGGCCTGAGAGGCGCTAGGACTGCGACAGGTATATTCTCATTGGTTACGGGACGCTTACAAAAAGCTACCTGGTCTGCTTGTCAGGTTGCCGCACATACGGGCACGGGTAGGTATGGTCAGATCAAAGTTTAACACTTTAGTATCAAAATGACTGACTTCACATTGAGAGTAATATGTAAGTTCTTACGTCGAGAGCGTCCTTCAAGAACATCCTGCCCTGGTACGCCTCGACCTCTGTGCTTGTATCGATGTGCGCGATGTCGTTGGCGACCGATGACGTTGCGATGACGACCACCCTCTGCTGTTTAAGGAATAGTCCGACGCGGTGCTGACGTCATTAAGAATAAAGTTCTTACGTCGAGAGCGTCCTTCAAGAACATCCTGCCCTGATAGGCCTCGACCTCCGTGCTGGTGTCGATGTGCGCGATGTCGTTGGCGACGCCGATGACGTTGCGCGCCGGGTAGTCGTCGTACAGCGCCAGCACCTTCACCACCTTCTGCTGCTTGAGGAACAGTCCACCGCGGTGCTGACGTCATTATAAGTAAAATTCTTACGTCGAGAGCGTCCTTCAAGAACATCCTGCCCTGATAGGCCTCGACCTCCGTGCTGGTGTCGATGTGCGCGATGTCGTTGGCGACGCCGATGACGTTGCGCGCCGGGTAGTCGTCGTACAGCGCCAGCACCTTCACCACCTTCTGCTGCTTGAGGAACAGCGAGGCTATGCGGCCCACGTCGCTGCCCGCGCCTATCACTGCTACCTACAGAAATCATCGCTCAGAATTATCTCATCATCATTTCAGCCAATAGACGTCCTCTGCTGCACATAGGCCTCCCCAATGTTCTCCACACAGATCGGTCCTGTGCCACCCGCATTCAAGGAATTCCCGCGACCTTCACTACATCGTCAGTCCAACTTGTGGGGCGCTTCTCACGACTGCGACTTCTTGTACGCGGCCTCCACTACAGAGATCATCACTGATAATTCTAACTCATCGTAGGCTTCTTCTTAACTCTAAGGTTTAGTATGAAGACAAAGGCAAGCCCATTTTCAAAAAAGTGTGAAAACATGTGAACATTTATAAAGTACCTACCTAGGTCCTGGGTCTAAAAATGTCCTCCTACCTATATTTCTGATATGGCAGCCAATTTTAAAGATACGAACCTACACCTTCCTTAAATGTTAGCAAAGCATCTGCATTCCTTCTGTTGTGGCTGATGTCCATGGGCGGCGGTATTCACTTCTCATCAGGAAATCTGCTTGCTTGTTTACCCTATCTCATAAAACACATCATAGTAAGTACCTACAAGTTCCCTTGTGCAGTGAGCCCGATGGAGGAGACCACGAAAAAGGTCCCGTTCTTGTCAAAAATTATTTTCCACTTTTCCATCCACACCCTGTTTATGAGCACTCATTGCCTGGACTACTAGGTACTTCCTTCCATATGTAACGAAGGTAAGGACAAAGACTGCGATATCCAGTTGAGATGTAAACACATCCTTATTAACCTACCTGCAGTAAACCAAGTCACGTACCTTTTGCGGTGGAAACCGCGGCACAGGGCAATACCTGTCGCACGCTCTGTCGATCGCCTCCAGCGCATTTGACGTCACGAAGTTCTGCCACTTCCTACGTGGTTCCACCCTCGGCGAGTACCCCTTTAGGAGCTTCTCCATGGAACGACGAATCATAGTCGTAGTCATCTCTGAACTCTAGCCAGAGAACACTAGACTAGCAAGTACATAATAAGTTTTTTTGTGTGGTGGCTTTTGAGTTTCTTAAGGTTATTCTTTGAATTTCTGTTTCTGTTTTTTGCAGTTTTATGATTAGTTTTAGTGTTTCAGTTCTTCATTTTCAGGGTGAGTTTTTGAAGTTTGACAGTTGTCAAGAATCAATAAAGAAAGCAGAGTGATTATATACAATGTACTCTGTGAGAGTGATTATACGCTCTTTGCTCTTTGCAAGAAAGTGTGACTTTACGTCTTTGAAACGTACGTTTACTCTTCGTTTACTTTACTCTTTACTTTACTATGCATCAAGCATTGTAGCATAAAGTCAATCAAATCAAATAAGGAATATTGCATAAAGTAACATCATAGAGAAAGCAAAAATCTTTGAGAGAAAGATATAAAAAAATATATTTTTGGTTGGGAAATCCCCACTAAAAACAGTTGAAGGCAACGTGATACTTCGTGTGGTTTTCTGGGGCGGTTAACGAGGCAACAATCCACTAAAAGAAAAATAAAAGCAGTATTGTTGTGCAATGCCTTTGGTGTGTGGATTTTTACTTCGCTGGCCACTTTGCTGTCTTACATGCGACTATTATCGCATTAAATTTATATTCAATGTCCCTGTATCACAACTAGAAAACTAGGGGAAATTAGATACAAATTAATAAAACCCATCATAGAACAGACATCAAATTTAATAGATATAAGTTTCACCTATACATAATATGTTTAACATTCATATTGATTAATATTATATTGTCTACCCATACACAGGCATACTGTTTATGTATAGATACAACACGGAGGAATTAAAAATGACTAGAACTATTAGAGAGTGCAAGCCGCCCAGACAATGCTCCCAACACGAACACTCGCAGTAAGTACATAGCGGGGATTGTTCCCGCATGCCCCCCCGTTATGTTCACTATGCATTGAAAACTTGTCCAATGCTACATTCAGTAAGTAGCCTAAGGCTTGATTTATGAGCCAAAATACTTTTTGACACCAAAATACTTTTCAACGCCAAAATACTTTTTAACGCCAAAATTCCTTTACAACTGAGTTACTTTGTAAACTCAACATTTCATTATTATTTGTGCAATAATTTGTGCTTAGGTTAATTTGTGCTTTGTTACACTAAAGTAAAATGAGTTAGAATAATTTAATATATAAACATGAATGTGGCCAAGTTGCAAACAAAAAGTGCCACAAATATAATGATTTGCTTAGTTAAAACCTTTCTACATCTGGAAAATCGAATCAGACATAGTTATTTTAATAAATTATTATGACTTTAAATCAAAATTTCCTTAAAGCTGCAAGAAGTGCATACAAAGTCATCAAAAAGTATTTTGGCCCTTAATTTATTGACTTCACCTATGGATGTTCATAACCGAGCGCATTTATGTCAAATGGGAATCGGACAGTTTTCTGCACCCTCAAGAGAGTATAAGAACAGAAGGGACATACGAGAGCAACCCATGTGTCTGTGACCACCGCGGCGTCAAGCGCCATGTCCACTCAGCGCCAACAACGACATCACCTCCAACACAGGTGTAAAATTGTACATTTGGCTATAAATAATACTTGTTTGTTTCTCACTGTGGACACACAACATTCGCGCAGAACAATACGGTTGGCTTGACATACATACCCCTTACAATAACATCAATGATAACATCGTTAGCGTTGACTGTACACGCGATTCTTATCAAAGGTAATCTGGTTTAATATTTAACATCACAAGACGCTGCCTGATTCACTGAGAATAGTACACAGATGCATTTTTAAAGGTACACATTTGTAAAAATATAATTTTGCTATGAATTTTAAGAAAAAATAGTTGTAAAATTTGGCAATAATAAAGGGACATTTTCATTGGTCGCTACAAAACGTAGGATTTTGTTACTTATAGGGCCGGCTTTAGAGCGATTTTCCTGTCGTGCGGATTTATACCCGCGTACGAATTATAAGGCGTTAAAAATGGACTTTATGGGGATCTAACGAAGTTCCCTTCTTTCGTAACTAATGGGGCTGCGTCAGTGGCGCGATAAATCAATTTCACGACCTTATTGACACATTATAGCAGCCATGTTCTTCAGGGTTGCAAATAAAACATATTGGAATACAGGAAAACCGCACTTAAAGAAACCGCTTTCACGGGTCACTGGGACCTGCTAAATTTATCTAAAATCTGTATTAATGTGATGTTAAGACCGGAAAATATTCCACCTCCGCACGCTTTATACAAACTAAAGAAATGCTTTGGCACTTCGGAGAGTCGCCAAATGCGGTACGCCCCATAACGACCATAGAGAATATCTCTTAAAGGGTATACGAGTAAACTTATGAATAGAAATAAATTATTCCCAATATCATGTGTCTGACATATTTCTGTACAAAACAGTTGAGGCGGCAAATCGTATAAATTTATTTTGCACAATATTCTAACGCTCGTTCGGAGGCATATTAAATTAATTTTAATTAAATTATTAAACCTAAAATATGGAAAATATACTCTGGCACATACATTTTTGCTTTACAAACTAAAATAAAACAGATCTTTGCTTAGATTCAATTAGTGCAATTACAATCTAATAGATAACTATACCAACAAAAATAATAACAACTTATATTACAGATAAAATATATGAACCATATTCTGGAAAACGTTTAGGAACGCTTTCCGAATTCGATAAAATGCCCGTGATTTTCTAGTCAGAATTTTATGCTGACTAAAAAAATATATCAATAAATAATAAAACAACATTAATAATATAAATATGAACTTCTTAAATAGTAGAGCAGGATAAAAGTTACAAAATATTACAAATGAAATAATTAAATGTAACGTAATTGGAATAATTTCAACCTCGTTTGTTATTAAAATTTATTATTAAAATAAAAACAGAATGACCAATAGCGGACATTATTTTATGCGTTTTTTTTTTCGTAGTTTAAATAAATGCTGCCAACGTCGTGTGACAAAAGACCTAACATGCACATTCAATGGCCGATTTGCCAACCTGTCCTAACCGAACCTACATTAAATTAATAAAGACAATCTCACAACTGGGCTGTAAAAATATTTTTCCATAACGCAATGGACATGTAAATCTTAACAAGATATCCTCAGTTGAACCTAAAGAATATCTCATCAAGTGTCGGCTAAGCGGCTCGCCCCGCAGCAGCGCGGGTCCCTAGTCCCTACTTCCGGAGGCCGAAATCTTCGGCTCGGCTTATGGAACCTAAAATCCGAGTTCCTAAACTCGTAAACCATTCTGTGGAACGGACATCTCTGGTGAGAATCTGTAGTCCGGGTTCCGGCGGCCGGAGCTAACGTCCGGAGTGCGGTATCCGGAGTCCGGTGTCCGGTCCCACTGCAGCCCGGGTCGCTACCTACTCGCGAAATACTCACAACCCGTCGCGCGCGACGCTTAATAGTACATCATAAGAAATGTGCCGATCACTTGAACGAACTCTGCTAATAATGTCGATCACAAAATGTACTGTTTGAAACACCGTGATTAAAGTTGGACACAAGATACATTGTTTTGTGACTTCTATGAGGAGTACTATAATATAATAAGTAGAAGTAAATGCAATATTTACTACCTTTTGTGACCAACACTACGCAGCCGAGTTGGAATACCTATCTTAGAAACTAGTTTAGAGTAATAAAAATACGATAGTGAATAATAACGACAGATGAAAAACGGAGAATGTCAGTTATGATACGCTAAAATATACATAAATATAAAGTTAATTGGAAGAACAAGCGATAAATTATATTAAGTAGTTAGTCTTTTGAAGTATTCATTTGGAAAGTGAAAATACATTCATATAAAGAAAACATGCAAACTATAGTGTAAATGTAAAGTTTTCTAAAATCCCACAACATTTCTACAACAGTATAAAGTATAGAAAATATATAATACATATTACATAATAAAATTTACAAGCACTAAAGCAGAAAGGCTCAACAAGAGTAGATTCATTAGAAAATATTAAATATATTAAGACAATTTTCAACAATAAATGTTTCATTAAATATATTGTGTCTACGTATATGATACAAAATAAATTACAACGATGGCATATCTCTATTCTGATATCATTTGTGTTTCTTTATTTGTGACGTTTTGTGACTATGCAGGTATACTAGAACTACAAATACTAATAAAATATATTCGAAAACAAAATATTGGTGATGAATTTCAGAATACCAGAACAGAGATAGTCACCTAAAATCTTTGAAAAGGTATGGTTAATTCATAACCATATATAGATAAGTTCCTTACAAGCTAAGGTATATACACCCCGAGAGCCGCGCGGGCCCTCTCCGCGGACTTAGCACTCACGGGACCGAAGCTGCAGTTGGAACGTCGCACTACAACGAAATAACTACTAACGCTTAACAACTAGTTGGCTGAATACAAGTACTATATCATACGTACGTAGGTAAGTGCTACATTACACGTAGCGTGTATACGTGGGGACCACAGCCGTGCACACACACTAGGTACTTTGAATATATTTTCGTGCATAAACAACTAGCACAACGGTTGTTCGGTGCATTCATACGGTTATGGTGGAATGAACCTTCGGCGCCAATACAGAACGGGTACGTCGTTCGCACGTAAATATCAAAGTACGTGCTTCACTAACGAATTCAATATGAAATAGTGCGTTTGCTTATATACCTGAGACTACCTTTAGTCACAAAAAGTAATGTATATTTCTACAAATATCCAAGGAGAATATTGGGGCAATTCTGGGGCATCATAATTGGAAATCTAATTGAAACACGCTTAGGCCTCCCTTCGAACCGATTCAAAATGTCTATCTAATCAACGTTACCATCTTAATTTTTTGATGTTTGGACCGAATGTGGTTATTGTGGTTCTCTAATGTAACGAGACGTGATCTACACTTATTTATCATTAATTTTACACAAGGCAAGAACGAGTCGTGTTTATGCACACATCGTAATCACTACTCATCAGCTGATAACTACCTACTATCTATAACATGTCGTTGCCGACGAGTTGGCAGGTCGGCAACACAACGGGTAGGGGGTTCATATCGAATAAGCTACGCTGTTAATTATTTTGGTACTCATTGGGTTTGTGCTAAGAAAACATTTCAAACTGTGCGTAATATCTTGTTACCGAATCCATCTTGTATTTAACGCTGAGATCGTGAGATGACCAGTAATGTGGTAGAATAGCCACTATTTGTAAAATTGTTAGACAATAGTTAATCAGAAACATCATAAAGAAAGGAAACGTGATTTGATCGTCAATTATCCAGACCAAATACAACAAAATATTGTGTTCAGTGTTCGCGTTTGTTCACAAGAAAAATCTCAGCATTAAACACTTAATTCTGCATATTGGTTTGACAGATTATACATTTGCTTTAATTTCAGAATAATATTCGATATCATAAATGTTAACTCAGGATATTATGAGCAAGGGCGGAAAGTGCAAAGGCATGCACGTGCGGGGACCGGCGCGGGCGCACGCGCGATTGTAACCGCCGCGCCCGCGCATACTAGACGACTACACGTGCTCGCGGCAGCCTCCGCCCTAAGGAGACCTATTACTTCATATTACCATGGCATAACATTGAACAACGCACACACAGTTAAGCTCATTGGGTTGTCTCGAGTCGACGATCTCCCGCCCAACAACTCTACTCCAACAATCGATACCTCTCCTAGAAGCACACTCAACTATCGTATAATATATTAAGGGTCATCACAAGGCTCTGATTGAAACCTATATTAAGATATTTTATCCTATAACACCGACACAATCTCACACACTTATTATAATTACCTACGCGTTTTTAAACATCCTGTAGTGTATAGAAAGATCGATAAATATAAATGAGAAATAGAAATACATTCCCTGTTTCATTTATTTTCTTATTATTTTTAAATTCTGAATTGTTTACGATGTATTCAAATGAAAGACTTTATTGCATGCAGTGAGATGCACACATTACACAACTCATTCATAGAAAACTAAATAAATGCCGTTCGAAAAGATCGTACTCGGGTAATTGGGTTTGCCTATAAATGCTTTAAGGACCAGCATACCGTGGTAACTTAGACACCATCCGAACAAATCGTAGACAATTCATTTTACTAGTTATTTAGCAGTTAATAAGAATCGTAAGAAAAATGTAACATCTACTCATTAACTACAAAGACCAACGTTATTTATGGCATTGCTATGTTTAATACAAACAAGAGTTCTATAACTTCAAGGCAAGTATAGGACAGATAATGGAGAACCATATTTAACTTGTCTAAATTGGCGGTCGTTATTCTATGTCTAACCATCTATAACCGAGTGTCAACTAATGGAGCCACGTATATATGAGTGACTGCGAAATTACGTCTTTTTATAAAACCCTAGTTGCAAAACGTTTGCGATATATAGAGAACCCTACATACTATATCTTTGAATAATAATACCCTAAAAATCGAACTACCACGAATATTATTTTATGTATATCGGTACGGAAAACGCATAAGTCAGTATTGTAAGCGATAGCCGAGTCATAAGTTAATATTGCACTATATGTTACTTAATGCATTCAATTTAGATAGTTTCTCGTAGAATCAGAACAGATAGGAACTATACTGGATTATTTATTTATACGAAAAACCTAATGGTTTTATTTGAAAGTCAGGTAAAAACAGGAGGTGATTAAACGTAGACAGCCAAGTCTATTAGACACCTACGTTTAATTCTTTCCTGCTGCATATCCTGACAGGTTTCATATCCTGGAACTTATCTAGAGAGAGAACATTTTGGTAGGTATGTTCCGGCACATGGTGATCGGTAAAACATACATACGACTAGCGCCATTTGTTCGAAAATATTTCAAACTAATGATCCAAAGTAGGTAAAAAAACCCTTTTTTATTATGTAGGGACTTTTGCTTTACGAAAATCTATCAAAATAGAAGCACGGAGCTTACTGCTAATAGAGTAATTACCATACACGAATGTTATTGCAAGTTCGTTATCAGTAAAGACGGACATCAATTGTAACCTCTAGTTTAGTAGTATTATTGCCGTAACTTACTTTAATTTTGAACTAATGTCTCAATTCAATATGCTACGATAGAACTTTATAAAGAAAACTATCGTTAGAAACGGAAGAATATAATAGGACAAGGACACTGAATGTTGACTGAAGTTCCAATAAATATTGAGCAAAAAAATATAATAAACTAGGACTCGATATTTTGTCTTCAAGGAACCTAAGGACCAGTCAATTTCTTTTAAAAACTATGCAGTTGAGGAAGTTGGTTTTGTGGCCGTTGATGAGACAAAAAGTCTATAATACGAAAATATTCACTATCAAAAGATACTCTCGAAGGAAAAAAATAGACACAGTAGTATGTATAGATAACACAAAATTAGTATCTATATCATTTAAGTACTTTGAGCCTAGATATTGAGAAGCACCATTGAAAAATGTGAAGGTTTACCTACTTACAGCCGTCCATACGAGTATATCTAAGAAATTAATAACGCATCGTACGAGAAATAAGCTGTACAAGTGCGACGAATATCTGCACGTAGATCGTATAGGATGATAGGAGGTCGAGGCAAATCATAGGAATAACGCTACTTGGCAGTGAGTTGGAAGAATCAGGGCACTCCTCATAAGAGTACTTCGAACTGCTGAACTCCTAATTGATTTTAGGTTAACCTCGATAAAATCACTAACAAGTTCAGCGCCAGCGCGCCCCACAGTTAGTCTAATACTCGGGACGAACGGCCCACTAGATCTTATAATTAAATGACTTCGGTAAAATTATTGCTAAATTTGTGAATACATGACTTTCGTCGGCGTTGGAACGAAGACACGACGCACTAAGTGCTACACTATTGTCTACCCGGCGGCGCGAGCCCGCGTGTCCCGCGCAGCTCGCGCGCCGACGCTGGAATGTCTCTACAACCTACGTCACTGACACCGGTTAGTACAACAACAATCCGATGAAGCCGGTTAAACCAAACACTACACGAATACATAAATAGTTAAATCCTCACACACTACATATTAGACTCTTTTCGCGAGATAAGTATCGAGTAGGTTATATTACGTAACTTTACAAAATATACACCGATTCGTAAATGCCATATCTATGTGTAACGAGTGCTATGAGAACTTCAATACATCATTATCAAGGTATTTCAAAATATTTATCACAAACCGAAGTTAGATACGGTAAATACGAGTAATAATTTATTAGTAAAATCTAACATTAGTGAAATAAATAGTAAATTTAAACTCTGCATCAAACACATCACTAACCAGAAAATTTTGGAATAACCATCATAAGAATCGATTTCTTTTATTTTAAAAATCCGGGACGATATCGCTACAGACTACGAACGTACAAAGGGGAGTCACCGGAAACGATCAGATACGCATTACGAGTTACCAAAAATTAGTACGTGGCGGCTCAGATATGTATAGTTTGACGTAATCGTGTATATCGCTAAGAGAGCGACGAACGTGCCGCTCGAGAACCGAAATCGCGAAATAATGGCGAGAGTTTAGTAAATGGTACACGTCCGCGACCACGAGCGGACCACGCCGCTACGTGCTCCAGCCTACATTACACAGAGAAGTCGCCGGACTTTCTAAAAGGAAGGGTAGCGCCACACATGCAACGTCTTTTACCGACGGACCGCCTACTTTTGGGTGTCCAATCCGTGCTTTGCACGACAAAACTCCGTCAGGCCGAGTGTTTAAATATAATTACACTTAGTTTTGGTTTTAATGCTTTATAAACAGCTACCTCACCTCTCGGCGTCACGCATACTGCGGCCTGCGAAATACTGGATCTGCGTCCGCTGTGGCGCTAACCTAACATTCCCCCGGCACACGGCCGGCGAAGGAAAACAACGCGCGTGGAATAACCAGAGTGTTCGTGCACAGGGAGGTCGTCTCCCGTCCCTCGGGACTGGCTCCTTAGGCGATAATATCACAGATTCCAGGCGAGAGCGCTCGGCGCCCTAGCCCTCGGGCGCGCCGCCGCACGCGCGCTCCAGCTCCACCAGCTCCTGCGAACAAACGTTGACATCACTCGTCAATGAAACCAAAATGTACGGTATAATGTGGTTTACAAAATACATCTCCTTACCAAATTTAAAAGTTTTTTAGTTTCAGAACAAAGTAGGCCGTGAAAACCCAACGGACAGACAGACAGGACGTCTACACCCATTTAATATGTCGTCAGTCAGAAGACGAAGTCGTCCGTCCGCGTCGCACCGCCACCTCGACTGCGTCGCGATTCTGGCAGTATGCGTCGACCTATTCGATAGTAGAGAAGTCAGAGTCAGTGCGCCTACTGAACGCTGCCGCCTCGACTCATGAGTATGTGGGCTACCCGTCTAAGGGTTCCGTTATCTTGCCATTTGGCCACGTCTTTGCCATATCCTAAATCCGTCCGTCACTGGTGGGCGACGTACCTGGTCGCGGTGGCGCTGCAGCAGCGCGCGCAGGCGCTCGTGCGCGCGCGCCAGCTGCTCGCGCCGCCGCGCGTACGCCTGCTCCAGCCGCGAGCACTCCGCCACGCCGCGCTCCCCGACTGTACACAACACGCCACGTCACTGGTGGGCGACGTACCTGGTCGCGGTGGCGCTGCAGCAGCGCGCGCAGGCGCTCGTGCGCGCGCGCCAGCTGCTCGCGCCGCCGCGCGTACGCCTGCTCCAGCCGCGAGCACTCCGCCACGCCGCGCTCCCCGACTGTACACAACACGCCACGTCACTGGTGGGCGACGTACCTGGTCGCGGTGGCGCTGCAGCAGCGCGCGCAGGCGCTCGTGCGCGCGCGCCAGCTGCTCGCGCCGCCGCGCGTACGCCTGCTCCAGCCGCGAGCACTCCGCCACGCCGCGCTCCCCGACTGTACACAACACGCCACGTCACTGGTGGGCGACGTACCTGGTCGCGGTGGCGCTGCAGCAGCGCGCGCAGGCGCTCGTGCGCGCGCGCCAGCTGCTCGCGCCGCCGCGCGTACGCCTGCTCCAGCCGCGAGCACTCCGCCACGCCGCGCTCCCCGACTGTACACAACACGCCACGTCACTGGTGGGCGACGTACCTGGTCGCGGTGGCGCTGCAGCAGCGCGCGCAGGCGCTCGTGCGCGCGCGCCAGCTGCTCGCGCCGCCGCGCGTACGCCTGCTCCAGCCGCGAGCACTCCGCCACGCCGCGCTCCCCGACTGTACACAACACGCCACGTCACTGGTGGGCGACGTACCTGGTCGCGGTGGCGCTGCAGCAGCGCGCGCAGGCGCTCGTGCGCGCGCGCCAGCTGCTCGCGCCGCCGCGCGTACGCCTGCTCCAGCCGCGAGCACTCCGCCACGCCGCGCTCCACCGACTGCCACACATAAAAGTTAACTTCAGTATCAGCCTACATACTTAAGTAAATAATGCACTTAAAAAATCCATCGAAAAGTTCAGGTGGGACTCGAACCCACAATCTTTCACAAACCGGATGGCTGTTCCACCAGTTAGGCTGTGGACCCATGTCCTGCGGTGCGGCGCCGGCCGCCGTGCTATGGTACGGCACCGCCAACAGACGCGCCGTGCGCGGCGCCACGACCGGTGGCAACCATCATTTCAAAAACAGTTTTTGTCTTCATATGTACCGCGAAAGACGCATTAA
Source organism: Cnaphalocrocis medinalis (assembly GCA_014851415.1). Taxonomy (NCBI): domain Eukaryota; kingdom Metazoa; phylum Arthropoda; class Insecta; order Lepidoptera; family Crambidae; genus Cnaphalocrocis; species Cnaphalocrocis medinalis. The sequence continues at coordinate 14,993,991 of CM026282.1, forward strand.
TCTGCTCTTGTTGCTGTTGAGACGACGAATGAAAAAGAAACAAAATCAACTAAACAAATCCATCAAACTAGCGAACAGCGCGCCAGCAGCGCACGTCATACCATCAGACATGGGTCCACGGCCTGTTCCTCCTCTCTTCTCATCACATGGCCGTACCAGGAGAGAGGCCGTACTAGATATATTACTTCAAAAAATATTCTTACCTGCGAGTGTATTTCTCTCTTTATCCTCAGTATTTCATCTTTATCTCTATTGGTCTTTTTCGCTAACGCTTTGACATCCTCCTTCCGTGAATTTGCTAATCTGTTTAAAATTTCCTTCTTCTCGTTTTCCAGTAGATCCTAAAAAAAACAATTTTATGTAAGGAATCGTCATTCATTACAACATTCAAGATGTAGATATTTACGTCCCTTTAACAAGGGGGAAGGACTTCTACCAACCATTCTGAACAACAGTTGTTCTAAAACTTTTGTAAATTAGTCGGAAGTTATTTTCGATTCCCTATACAAAATATACAAGTTACGTGACTGACTTAAACTCTGATTTTTAATCATGTGCAGTAAACTGACAGACGCAAATGTCAAGTTACTATACATTTTGACATTTTGCATCTATCAAATTGAGTGATAATGTATGGGAATGACACTTTGACATCTATCAGTTTACTCTACATTATTAAAAATCAGAGTATAGTATGAAAAGAGATGTTCGCAAAAAATGTTTGAAACTAAAAAATATGTACCAACCCATGTTATGCTATGTTATATAACACATGTTTTATGTAAATAAAAATTATCTTATCTCAAAAGTTGTAATTTTTTATGCGAATTTAGAATGACCGGTAAAAGACGTGGAAGGGATGTAAATGTTCACAAATGAGTGAGTGTGAGTGTAGATTTGGTTTAGTTTACCGTGAGCGCCTTCATCTGCTGGTACTGGTCGTTGCGCACTTGCTTCTCGATGGCGGCGTAGATGGTGTGGTGGAAGCGCAGCCGCAGCTCGCGCTCCACGCCGCCCTCCCCGGCCCCCGCGCCGCCCCCCGCGCCCTCCTCGCTCGGGCCTCCCTCCGTGCTGGCGCTGCTGTAGCTGCCGGGGGATAGGACAGTCAGGTGCAACTCGTCTATGACACTTGTACGGTTCGGGGTATAAGGTGGCGAGAAATCCATACTAATATTATAAATGCGAAAGTAACTCTATCTGTCTGCCTGTCTGTCTGTCTGCTACTCTTTCACGCCAAAACTACTCAACGGATTTAAATGAAATTTGGTATACAGATAATCTAGACCCTGAGAAAGGACATAGGCTACTTTTTATTGCGAAAAGGGGGCTGTAAGGGGTTGAAAGGGGGGTAAAAAGTTACTTTTCCACGCGGACGGAGTCGCGGGCGGCCGCTAGTAATAGATAAACGTGTTATTCACGATAGTGACACTAATGAAATCATCTTGTCCATATTTGTCACAGGAATGTGTCGCGCGTAACCCGAGGCAGGCCTAGCAGGGTCGCCATGTACGGTTCGGGGTATAAGGTGGCGAGAAATAATAGATAAACGTGTTATTCACGATAGGTTTATTCCATGACTGTCTTAAAGTATATAGTACAAACGATTATATAGTATGATGCGTGTTCATACACAACACACTCCTGCCGGGCTAACATGCGCGCCGCGAGATAATTTGTCGACAAACGTATTTTGTCGGCGCAAGTTGCTTCTCGCTCACGTGACTGACCAATGAACGGGATAGAAGGATGCGCTCTCGCGAACGAGTCTACAAAAAATTGTCGCGATACGCATGTTAGGCCTACTGGAAACCTATTTTTGAATTTTCGCTTCGTCCAAACAAAACTACTCGTTTTGCAAGTCACGTCGCGTCGTGAGTCGCATGATTGATAATTTTCCCTATTTTTGAAATCACTCGCTTAGGCTTTTGCCAAGTTCGTCGAAGTATAGTGTTAACTCGTTTCACGCAAAAAAATCTATAATCGGTAATACAATAAATTGTATGACCGGTATTCGGTGTAACGTATAACGAAACGTAAATATTTTGACAGAAAAAGATAAATAAATAAATGCGCCATACAATCACACCAATCAACTTAGTCTCAAACTAGAACAATCCCTGCACTATAAGCACCAGATGACGATAATTAACAGGGGGCGTCAACACAGAACACCCAAGAAAATTTAGTTTTCTAAATTAACTTGACCAGGAATCGAAAAAGAAAAAGCAAAATAAATTTACTTAGCCATGTTGTGTTTGCCTGTAATTGTAATCACTTAGATACTATTAGTTTCTAGAACATATTATGTTATAATGTAATGATGTTGGCAGACCAAATAAATAAATAAATAAATTTGACGTTTGTCTTTGCCGTTTCTTTGTAACTTTACTACCACATAAATGGAAGTTCCCATTATACCAACTCACATATTCTTAGAAGACAGCTTCTTGACCAGCTTGTTTCTGACGTAGAACTTAGCGGACACAGGCCGCATTGCCTTATCTTACTGGGAGCGCAAAGCATCCGCATTCTTAACTAACTCTGCCGTTTCTTCTTAGCGACTTTACTACTACATCCTACATTAATGGAAGTTCCCATTATACCAACTCACATATTCTTAGAGGACAGCTTCTTGACCAGCTTGTTGCTGACGTAGAACTTGGCGGACACGGGCCGCTTCTCCTTGTCCTGCTTGCGGCGCAGAGCATCCAGCTTCCTGGCCAGCTCCGCTCGCTTCTTCTTCACCACTTCGCTGCTGAGGAGGCTCTCCAGAGTCTCCGCTAGCGATTCGTCTGAACCGCCGTTGGTTTTGTCGTCTGCTTGCTCTGGAATTAGTTTTTTTTTTGCCTATATTGTCCCATTGCTGGGCAAAGGCCTCCCTTAAAAGTCTCCATTGGACTCTATTCACAGCAATGGTTTGCCAATGGACGGAGAAGTGGTCTAAGTCGTCACGCCATCTTTTCCTCGGCCTGCCTCTCAGACGACGTCCTGTCGTTTTAATCCCGAAGCCGTCATAATAGGTAACAGGAATAAAGCCCATTTAGCATGTTAGTTCATCAAAATAAGCAAAATAAAAATCAGCTGTCCCATACAACAAATAATATTCACCAGGCGATAATGGATTTTTATTTTGCTTATTTTGATGATCAAACATGCTAAAGGGGCTTTGTTCGTGTTACCTATTAAGAGGACTTCGGGATTAAAACGACTAAAATTTAACGGTGTATTATGTTATGTCAGGTCAGTCAATGAAGTCTATGGCATGGCACACTGACTATTTCTCCCGCAAGGTGGCGCATAATTTCTGGTTTAGTTTACCTTTCAAACTCCATACTGTTTATTGGAAAATACAAGAAATTTTTAGACGCCGTGTGCCTCCAGTCCGCTTGTGACCACGGCTGTTGTAACGCAGTCGAAACGTCAAGCAGTAAGTGCTAGAATGTACTAATAAATTTTCTCGCGTTTAGTCCCGTTTATAAGAAGTATTAGCCTTAAAAGTCACCTCTCACTAGCGTCCTTTAAGCCTAGGCGTCTTCGGAACATCACACCTCCACCTCACACTAGCGTTTTCGGAAGCCACGTAAACGCAACGCCTAGCAACAAGGGAGGTCGCCGACAAGACGCCAACAGTCAAAGGACGCTATTAAACGGTCACCCTTACTTTGGGCTACACTAATGAAACTAGCGCCGCCAACCTATTTGCACTGATTGTGGCGAAAATATGATATTAATAGTGTAAATAGGTTGGCGGCGCTAGTTTCATTCGTATAGCCCCTTAAGCGGTCACTCTAAGCTACTTTCCGAACCAGTGGTAGCTTACATAATATTTGACATTCATAAACGTTCTGTATGGACTTAAATTGAATAAAGAGTATTTCATTTCATTTCTAACTTTAAAAAAAGGTTTTCCGGTCCCTGATTGTACTCGTACGTACCTTGAGGCTCTTTGTCATCCGCGGGCGCCGGCGGGATGGCCGCCTGCACCTCGTTCTCGATCAGCTTCTTGGTCTCCGTCGCGATGATGGCCGACTTGCTAGGGCTGCCGTCTGCTGCTGTACTCTCCTGCTTGATCTACCATGTAGAAAGAAGAACATTGAAATTGAATTGCAGGTAATTTCAAAGCGGTTTGTCCTGGACGAAACGCCCCGTTGGTCTAGTGGTTTAAGTACCAGGCCGTGATCTCGGGGTCCCGGGTTCGATTCCCAGTTCGGGCAAAGGTATGTTTCGAATTTTTCGAACATAGCTCGGGTTTGTGATCACCAATCCGCATTAGGCAAGCGTGGTGATTAAGCTTAATCCCATCATAGTAGCGATAACTTGATTTCTATGATGGAGGCCTTTGCCTGCAGTGGGACAGTATATAGGCTGATATTTTACTTTTGTTGAGTTGAGTTAAAATAAATTGCCCGTGGGTCCAATCGGCAATGAAACCAGTATCACTTACCGGGGGCGCGTGGTTGGTCTCCGGCCGCGGCGCGTCCGTGCCGTCCGTGAGCACGGCCAGCTGGTGCTCGCGCTTGTCCAGCTCGCTCCGGTACTGCCGGGGTCATGCCGAGGCGTGGCTGTCCGGCTAGTGTCAGTACAACAGTGTCTCACCGGGGGCGCGTGGTTGGTCTCGGCCGCGGCGCGTCCGTGCCGTCCGTGAGCACGGCCAGCTGGTGCTCGCGCTTGTCCAGCTCGCTCCGGTACTGCCGGGGTCATGCCGAGGCGTGGCTGTCCGGCTAGTGTCAGTACAACAGTGTCTCACCGGGGGCGCGTGGTTGGTCTCCGGCCGCGGCGCGTCCGTGCCGTCCGTGAGCACGGCCAGCTGGTGCTCGCGCTTGTCCAGCTCGCTCCGGTACTGCCGGGGTCATGCCGAGGCGTGGCTGTCCGGCTAGTGTCAGTACAACAGTGTCTCACCGGGGGCGCGTGGTTGGTCTCCGGCCGCGGCGCGTCCGTGCCGTCCGTGAGCACGGCCAGCTGGTGCTCGCGCTTGTCCAGCTCGCTCCGGTACTGCCGGGGTCATGCCGAGGCGTGGCTGTCCGGCTAGTGTCAGTACAACAGTGTCTCACCGGGGGCGCGTGGTTGGTCTCGGCCGCGGCGCGTCCGTGCCGTCCGTGAGCACGGCCAGCTGGTGCTCGCGCTTGTCCAGCTCGCTCCGGTACTGCCGGGGTCATGCCGAGGCGTGGCTGTCCGGCTAGTGTCAGTACAACAGTGTCTCACCGGGGGCGCGTGGTTGGTCTCCGGCCGCGGCGCGTCCGTGCCGTCCGTGAGCACGGCCAGCTGGTGCTCGCGCTTGTCCAGCTCGCTCCGGTACTGCCGGGGTCATGCCGAGGCGTGGCTGTCCGGCTAGTGTCAGTACAACAGTGTCTCACCGGGGGCGCGTGGTTGGTCTCCGGCCGCGGCGCGTCCGTGCCGTCCGTGAGCACGGCCAGCTGGTGCTCGCGCTTGTCCAGCTCGCTCTGGTACTTGATGGGGTTCGCCAGCGCCTCCGCCAGCTCCGACAGCCGGTCCGGCACGTAGTCCTGGAACAAAGTGCAATCGTATAATATGGCGGAACATAAACTTAGCAAATATTGGGCTCCGAGGACATAGCTTAGTACCCAAACGGGACACAAACAATAAGATGATGATATATCAAAGTTGAATGCGCTGATGATGATGAATGATAATAAATGATACGAAGTGATGTAGACACATAGTTTTTGAATGACAGTTGGTTTGATATAGTCTCTTTAAGACAATCTACTAAGGAGGGGGGTAAATTATTCAAATAAATGGCTTAAGTTAACCTTGAAGAGCACCTAACGGCCGCATGAACTCCTTGTTGTTTGTCAGGGGGCTGTTACAATCGGAAGCAGTACCTTCACCACCACCAGCAGCAGCAGGCTGGCGGGCAGCGGCAGGCCGAGCTCGGTGCGCAGGTTGACGTGGCGGTAGCCGGGGCACAGCCCCACCACCGGCAGCCCGCGGGGCCCCACACGTACCTTCACCACCACCAGCAGCAGCAGGCTGGCGGGCAGCGGCAGGCCGAGCTCGGTGCGCAGGTTGACGTGGCGGTAGCCGGGGCACAGCCCCACCACCGGCAGCCCGCGGGGCCCCACACGTACCTTCACCACCACCAGCAGCAGCAGGCTGGCGGGCAGCGGCAGGCCGAGCTCGGTGCGCAGGTTGACGTGGCGGTAGCCGGGGCACAGCCCCACCACCGGCAGCCCGCGGGGCCCCACACGTACCTTCACCACCACCAGCAGCAGCAGGCTGGCGGGCAGCGGCAGGCCGAGCTCGGTGCGCAGGTTGACGTGGCGGTAGCCGGGGCACAGCCCCACCACCGGCAGCCCGCGGGGCCCCACACGTACCTTCACCACCACCAGCAGCAGCAGGCTGGCGGGCAGCGGCAGGCCGAGCTCGGTGCGCAGGTTGACGTGGCGGTAGCCGGGGCACAGCCCCACCACCGGCAGCCCGCGGGGCCCCACACGTACCTTCACCACCACCAGCAGCAGCAGGCTGGCGGGCAGCGGCAGGCCGAGCTCGGTGCGCAGGTTGACGTGGCGGTAGCCGGGGCACAGCCCCACCACCGGCAGCCCGCGGGGCCCCACACGTACCTTCACCACCACCAGCAGCAGCAGGCTGGCGGGCAGCGGCAGGCCGAGCTCGGTGCGCAGGTTGACGTGGCGGTAGCCGGGGCACAGCCCCACCACCGGCAGCCCGCGGGGCCCCACACGTACCTTCACCACCACCAGCAGCAGCAGGCTGGCGGGCAGCGGCAGGCCGAGCTCGGTGCGCAGGTTGACGTGGCGGTAGCCGGGGCACAGCCCCCACCACCGGCAGCCCGCGGGGCCCCACACGTACCTTCACCACCACCAGCAGCAGCAGGCTGGCGGGCAGCGGCAGGCCGAGCTCGGTGCGCAGGTTGACGTGGCGGTAGCCGGGGCACAGCCCCACCACCGGCAGCACGCGGTGCCCCACCAGCCGCCCGCTCTCCTCGTGCGCCGCGATCCGCAGCATGGCCAGCTCCGGGAGCACCACCTGCACGAAGCGAACGGACTCATTTTATGAGACAGGAAGGCAAACGAGCGAGCATTAGCCTTAGCACGAAATTTTCACAGAAGTCGCGTAGGTACCTATGAATGCGTATCGTAAAAAATTGAAAAGCTCCCACTATTGTATAAGCAGAACTATAATTTACCACACAATCGTCGGAAAGGATAATATCGCAACGTGAGCGGGTCCACAAATTATACAAGTAACGTATCCAAAATATTTTTGATGAAAATAATCTGATACGATACGACTTCGGTGCATGCATCGTGGTAAAAACTAGCGTAATCCTAGCATGGGCCTGATAAAAACGAATCGGTTAGTCTTGAAGCATGTTTCACCAAGAGGGAGGGGAGGATCAAAAATGCCAAAAAGAAAAACACTATCATGATTATTAATGGACAGCCCCTCATCCCAATAATACAATACCGCCAGAAACAACCAACATTCCTAATGTAAATCGCAAATGCTTTTTCGTCAAATTCAATTTCCAATCGAGTAAAACAACAAACCCAGACTCGAGTAATGCGCCCGGAAACCATTAAAGACGATGAGATAAACAAGCGTCGATTACACGTTATCGCTAGATTCCTGACTAATCAACGAAACGTATTCATTTCCTATCATTATCCGTTTCCGATCAAGATCAGTCGAAACTGGGGCAAGGTTACGCTTCTCAACAATATTCTTTAGATGTTTTAGCAATGGTTTTTAGTAGACTAAACAAACACTTATAACCTCCATTATTTAATATGATTTGTTTAAGCAATGACATTCCACCTACAATGGACATAGCAACGCCATACAATAACCACGCGCGAAGATGGCACATGCTCCAAATTTCACCTTATTATGCTTCAACTGATCTGTGTATACACTGCTGTTTACAAACCTGCATGTGTAAACATCTTGACAGTTAAAGTAGTAATGTATAACTACGTGTCAATCGAAGCTGCATATGGTGATTTTCGGAAAAGTTCAGAGCAAGGAATACACGGAGTCGCAACGCTTATTATTTATTTCATCTACTATAGGTATTTTATAGGTTTGCGTGCACTCATTTGAATTTAATTACATTTTTATATGTATATACAGGGTGTATCTGTGAACGTTTACATCCCTTTAGCCACGTGTTCTACCAACCATTCTGAACAACATTTTATGCTATGACTTTTGAAAATTCGCATAAAAATTTTTCATCTTTCCATACAAAGTCGGTCACGTGACTTGGTCATTTTGTATGGGGAGGCATAAAATTTTTTCGAAGAATTTGGAAAAGTTGTTGAACAAATGTTGTTCAGAATGGTTGATAGAACACGCGGTTAAAGGGATGTAAATGTTTACAGATACACCCTGACTATACCCAAAACTGGAATTCAAGAGCCAAAAAATCTACTACAATGTTGCTACTGCAATAAAATAATTGTACCATAGTGTATCCCTTTTTTCTAAAAACACTCGCTGATATAATTTATTTATGGGTAATTTTGAATCTATAATTAAAAAAAAATATTGTAATTACTTTTTTTCACGTAAATACAAGACCCTTTTATAAAAACTTAACCATCCGTATTTTTAGTTATCAAAGATGGTATTGCGCTTGTTATACTTCAGCTGTTAATAACATTTGGTATCTACCTACAACATTTTGAGAATGTATAGTCTGCTAAATGAGAAAAATAATGCTAAAAAGGTTGGCGAAACCTAAAAACGTCACTTAAAAATGACATAAGTGACTTTAACAGATTTGACAGTGACGTATCTGTCGTAGATTTTTTGGTCTTGAATTCCAGTTTAGAGTATAGTTACTTTTTGTGCATTTCCCATTATAAAATAAAAGGGTTTGTTATTGCGAAAATAAAATTACTTTTTTTGTGCGTAATAATTTTATTTTAATGATATCAATGGGAAAAACTGGAACCTGAAAACTTCCATTACAACTAACTTGCGCCACTTCTCTCTCATAATCTCATGGAAGTAGTAGTGGAAAGCTAAAAAAACAGTTATCGTAAATTAGTTAGTGACCTGCCATAATCTCGCTCGGGTGAAAAAAACTAACAAAAGAGCGACTCCATAGTTATCATTGACACACGACTAATCAAAAGTATGCCTAGGCATAATTTTCAAGTTCCGTTCACAAGGCGCAGATGCGAAGTCCATTGTAGGTGGAATGTCATTGGTTTTAAGATTTTATTTGATCTCACATCGTTTCCGAATACGAGATTTTATTAGCTACTCGTGTAAATTTTAGCATATGAATATTTTTGTATAGATAGAGTCGGTAAATACTGCTAAGAAAGTTGTTGATAATGAGTGAGACCACACGTCAAAATTCGTCCGGTAGGTAATTCTCATAAAATTTTTCTTTCACGTGTTTAATTGAATCCAAAGCACTGTGTCGAATAATACGTAGGTAAATCGAACAATAAATATCCATTAATCGATTTAGCCCGTCTGTCTGCACATTTTCAGGCAGACAGCGCATAAACAACACTGGGCAGATAAAGCCGCCGGCGGGAATCAGGCGCACTCGGACTCACTGATCTTCTCCATTTGACTAAACGATAATTCATTTTAATGCTTTTATATTAGAGGTATTTGTGAATTTAGTAGAATAAGAGATTTTCATTTCTTTTATTAATTCATTAAAATATGACATTTTTAAAGAGATAACTTCTGTATACATCTAAAAGGCTTACATCTAGAACGAAATGACGACACACTTGCCACTATAAAAAAAACTACACTACACTATAATAAATGTTTTTGCATAAATGTGCAAAACGCGTTTTCCATCACATTGAAAAGCATTTCAAATAAACAAACAAGAAAATGGTGTGTACATAAATTTTACGAAGACTCCTACGTAGGTGCCGTAATGGTGGTCAAAGCCACGTCACGCAACATTCGCATTAGATTCTGATACTAATTAGAACAAAAACTTACCTTCTTAAACACAAACGGCTCCTCTCCGTACACCGGATTGATCCCGTTGTTGGGCGCGACGCGCGTCCGGAACTTCTTCCGGACGGTGTCGGCGGGCAGCCCGAACATGTCCACCTCCACGTAGGTCCCGCAGCGCTTGTCCGTCAGCAGCTGCCCGGACAGCACGGTGACGGACAGCGAGCCGGCGATGATGCCGTCCACTGTGCTCTCGGCGAACGGGTCTAGGCGACGGTCCTGTAAGACGATGCGGTATTTTACTTGTTTTTTTAATGTTTGTAATCGAAAAGGCTCCCAATAATAATAATATAAACCTAGTTGTAAGAATTACTTTCATTTAAAATACTTACTTAAGATTTATCACAACGTAATTTTTTTTTCGGGATAGCTCATAACGCTCCTTACAGGTAGCGACAAATGAGTGACGTCACACGCCCTATATTTTGTAAGCTTTTAAATTTTATTTAAGTAGCTATATAATAATAACTGTTATAGCCATCTGGCAAGAGAGAACACGCATCATTTAAACAAACGCAAATCTTAGACCTCATCATCACACCATTAGTTACATTTTATTTTTGTTTTGTGTGCAATAAAAAGTACATATATTCCATTCATTCATTCATCAGGTGACAATCTCACCGTAAAGCGCATTATAGTCAGCAATAGAACAATGATGTTACCTTCCGCCGCATAAACTCAGGCTTGAGCAGGTAGCCGCAGCGGCGGTTGTACTCGAAGGTGCCGAGGTTGAGCTGCATGGCCAGGTCCAGGGTCTGGAAGTTCAGCGCCACCAGCTGGCAGCCCGCGTTCCAGAACACCTGTGGACCACCAACGTTACATTGCATTTATACCTTTGAACCAGGATATAATATGTGAACGACATTTAACCATGTATTCTACAAAGTATTCTGAACAATATTTGTTCTACAACTTGGAAATTCGTTGAAAAAAATGTAACTATCAGACTTTTCGGAAACTATCAGAAACGTACTGGTTTCCTCACGATGATTTCCCTCATCACCAAGCTAATGTTAGAAATACGCATATAGATTTGAAAAATCCAGAGGTACATGTTCGGATTCGAACCATGTCTAACCCGCATTGCTCTTCATTCACGAATTTACAGACGTTGCGTAAAAACTACAATGAAAACAGTAAGATCTTCATTCGATTTCAGAATCCTTACCTGAGGCATAAAGTTGGACGAGTCGAACCTTGTACCGGCCGGGTACATCTCGACAGCTGATGTTTGTTGTAGTTCACGAACTCAATGGGTCTTTCCTTTAACAGCGTCGTCGCCTGTTTCTCATCGAACGATGACATTTCGTAGAAACGATTTTTTTCTGTAAAAATAATAGTAAATTTTAATTGATTTAATTTACGTGGCATTTAAAGTTAATAAATATTCATTTATTCGCCAAAACCATGCTTAGCCGGCAAAACGCGCGCAACCGTTTCTATTTGACAGTTTCCCAGCTAGTGCGGGGGGGGCTCGCGTTAATCGCGTCGTACTAGTGTTGCGTAGGCATGAGTTCGATATATCAAAACATAACTAATAACCGTTACGAGTTAGTTAACGTATCTCATCGATATCCCCTAGCCACATAACCGATATCACAAAAACTATAGGTACGTTCGTGTGTTTTTGATACGATATCCAAAAACTTAGAAAACGGCATAACTAAATCGAACGATAACCTAGGATATCCATATACGCTCCTTCTTTTTCTAACTAAATGAACATAAAGCGGTAGGTACAAAAGAGATAGAATGGTTGCCGAGTGCCGACCGTGCTTGGTTAATCATATTCGCTCCTTCTCTTTCTTACTAAGTGAACCTAAAGCGGTATCATTGGCCAACAAGTATCTAGCTAGCTACTAGCATTTCGAGTTACGATATCGATATCTAAAAACGGTTTTTGATATCGATATGAAAACTAAATATCAGTTGCGTAACGGTTTTTGTAAAAAGAAGAAAACGCCCATAACTGTTGCGCCGTTCGCGCTAAGTCGGAGGATCAGTCTTATCAGTGCAGTAACACTCACTCTCAGCACTCTCGAAGGAGCTGAAGTGCACGGGTTGCACGTAGTTGACGAGCGCGGATATCTCTGCGCCGGCGTGCGTCTCGCGCTGCTCGTCCGCCTCGCCGCCGCCCGCCTCCTCCTCGCCCGACGAGCTCTCCGAGTCCGACGACGACGACGACTCCTTCGACCCTTGCCGCACCAGCTGCAATCGGGGAATCGTATAAGTCAGGGTTTCTTAAACTTTATGCAGTCACGGACCACTAACTGAATTCCAAAACCCCTACGGATCTCTGTCAATGAATATTTTAGGAAAAAAAAACCTCTTATGTAGTAATCACAAAAATCTTTTATTGGTAGATTACTTACACTTAGGCACTAATACCAAATTAGTGAGAAGGATGCTCTTGTTTGAAGGGCCCGGGCCCCAGTAGTGGGGACGTAACTGGGCTGATGATGATGAGCTGCTGCGGACCCCTGACACTCATGTTACGGACCCCTAAAGGGTCCGTGGACCCCACTTTAAGAAACCCTGGTATAAGTAAAGAGGCTATATCGAAAAAACTACCGCCGCCAACCTATTTACACTGATTGTGGCGACAATATGATATTTTTTAAGAAAGTAAAACATTACAGACTTAGATAAAAGTAGATTTAATACAATATTTATAACACGCGACAAGTAACAATAATGTTAATTATTGCTAAAAACGGCCACTTTTAGCAATAATTGACATTATTGTTACTTGTCACGTGTTTTATACATTGTATTGCATCTTCAAAAATTCAATTTACTTTTATCTAAGTCTGTAATGTTTTACTTTCTTCAAAAATAACATATTTTCGCCACAATCAGTGTAAATAGGTTGGCGGCGCTAGTTTTTCGATATAGCCCCTTAAGCTGTGTACAGATTGGTGCAATGCAACATGTAATGTAACCTCCCTTACATTGCATGTTCCCTGCTGCCTTGGACGTGTGGCGCGCGCAGTACGCGCATTGACTACGAAAATACAATACTTATAATAAGAGGATTTACGATTGTTTTACAAGATCATTCTTCACGAATTTCAGGCCGTGGTGATCATATGACGGTGTACATTATCCTCTGTTTCTTTTTGACACGAGCAGTAAATATCTGATGAGATCCGCAGGAGATCTAAGGTCACAGACATAGCCCAAAGAATTGCGTGGCTCAAGTGACAATGGGCAGGGCACATTGCGAGGAGAACAGACGGCCGTTGGGGTGGAAAAGTCCTTAAGAAAGACTGCGTGCAGGAGGCCGCAGCCGTACCAGGCCTCCCACGAGGTGGACCGACGATCTAGTTAACGTCGCGGGAGTCCCTTGGATGCGATGTTATAGGACCGATCTGTGTGGAGAATGTTGGGGGAGGATGATGAGTGTCCCAAAATACAGCGTCATCTCTTTCCCACGCTGCGTTGGTGTTTTAGCAGGGCGGCATCTGTACGTCCTCTATGGCCTTCTCTATAGTCTATGACCAGACACTACACACTAAGTGGAGGCTCACCGTCCCGTGCGGTATCTCGCCGTTGCCCTGCGGCGGCGGCAGCTCGGGCCGCGGCTCGCTCTCCTCCGACGCGACGGAGTCGTCCTTCTTGTGGTGATGGTGGTGCTTCTTCTTGTTCTTTATTATGATCTTGTGGCGGAGCAGCGCCGGCGGGGGGAGCTCCCCTCCTGTTGGGTAACACCAAAAAGTTTAAACAAAAAAGAACTGGTAGGAGTATTAGGGGGCTATCGTTCGTGAAAAATTCGCTAGATGGCATACTGTTAGACTGAGGCCCAACTCCAACGTCATTGTTAGTGACATTTTGACATATCACATCAAAAATAGACCGTAAGTTTTACAGTAGGTACGCCATTTAGCAAATTTATTAAAATACTCGTTAGGTCGTGATACTTAGTAATTTTGTAGGAAAAATATACGAATTCCAAAGAACGAACGAGCGAAAGTCGTAGGACAAATGTTGTTCAGAATGGTTGGTAGAATCGTGGTTAAGGGAATGTAAATGTTTACCGATACAACCTGTAGAGTCGCCTGCAATAAAATGTATCACCTCGAATCTTATGCCAGGACTATAAGGTGCATATTTGAATGAGATTGTGTACTTAGTGCACGTGACTGTACAAGGACGATAACCCCTACTTCGCAAGCATCCCAATATTGAAATAAGACCGACAGAACTAGTTCACGTAGCTCCTTTGCACATTCGCCGTATATTCTAATTTACAAATAGCACGGTGCTTAGTAAAGTCAAAATATAGCAAGTCATTTGATTGTGTTTACGGAGCAGGAGCCATCAACTCGATTGTGTTTGGCAACAGGCTGTCCAGCGCACCGGGCGCGTCAAAACATGAGCCGACAGCTAGTTGATTTGGGACATCACAGTGCTTATATAACCAGCAGAGCGACCGTAGTCAGTGGACGAGGGGTTGTGTTTAACTGAGCATGTGGATCTTACAAATCTGCCGATGCCGACAACGCGTTTGTGATGCCTCAGTTGCAGATGTCCATGGGCGGCGGTGATCACTTACCATCAGGTGAGCCGTCTGCTCGTTTGTCCGCTATAATGTAAAAAAAACTATGAGCGTATATTTTCTATTAGCTCGGCGGTGTGGGAAAACATCGTGAGGAAACGACACGTTTCGGATAGTTTTTGTTCCCATTGAACGACCCGTACAGCAAAATGTATTTCATTTATTTACAACGCCATCGTTCCGGCGTTCGTCGAAACTTCTTACCGAGTATGTAGAGGTATTTGCTACTGGCTATCGTTATACTACAACGATACACTACTAATATCAAACATCTAAGAAAAACACACAGTTAGGAAAAAAAGAGGAATTCGCAAATGTTTAATGGTGTTATGTTAAGAGGTCCCCATACAAAGGGATTTGTTCCACTTGACATGACACAATAACAAATGCCGCATAAATATTAGTGAGGATACAAAAAAGAGTAAACAAAAACGAATAAAAATTCCGTTATATAGTTTATTTCCGTAGATATCCGGTCTATATCATTATTATAACGATTTTTCATTTAAAATAACAGTCGACAATTTTTTAAACAAATATTTCAGTAGAAAATATGGTTAACAGATAAAATTAAATTTAACCAAATCATTTAAAAATAACGGTGTTCAAATTCTACAAGCTAAAGTTAGGGTCAGTTGATCAATCATTAGTTCTAGTTTACACACGGATTACCAAAGTTTACATGTTGAACAAAATGACGAGAACAAACGCATCTCATCTGAGTCCAGTAACAGATAAAAGCCAATAAAACCTCAAACAGTTATAAAACACTTCATCAATCAGCCTCTTGTCTAAAACCAACGGAAGTGTGCGTCTACTCGCAGTTTCACCGAGTAAATAGCCAGTTTATTCTATCACCAGAGATATTAGGAACACAACGGATGGAGATATTCAGTGGTGATTTAAATCTGGTCTTGCTAGATCCCAATCAAGATATCTCAAACGAAATCTAATAAACGAATAAGGTGCTAGAATAGAAGTTTTGAAACGAGACTAAAGTATAAGGAAATATTCCATCGATTGACACATAATCAAGACTGGCCAACATTCTGCTTGGTCTAGCATGAAGTCATCACTGAATAATTAACCTGGAAATCACGAATGTAAAAGTAATTTAATTCAAAAGATTGACAAATAATCGAGACTGGCATCATGGCTAGGTCTTGTATTTGGCAGCACTAGGTACATTGACGATGGCCAACGCAAACAGGACAGGTGCTAGACTGCGAGTTTATTGAACGCGTGACCGAAGATAAAAATAATTCATTTCCAGCGATCTATCAACCTTCAAAAACTGTTTTTATTATCGACTAGCTTCCGCCCGCGGCTCCGGACGCTGGAATTCGGCTTGTCTCGACTGTTTGTTTATCGCACAACCGGGATATTGTATTTGACCGGAATTAAAACTCTCTTTCTGTTGTTCCTCGATAAAGTAAAATGACGATTTGTACTAGATTTGGCAAAAAGATGAAATTCTTTTTAACGTTTCGGAAGGCCTATATCCAACATTGGACTATAACAAGCCAATGATGTCACCATCATCACGCTAAGAATGTGAGAGAGACGAAGTTAGGTAAAATTTGCATGCCCTGCTAGGCAACTTATTTAATTATAACACCCGTATTTAAACTGCCTTTATTATGCAAATAACAACTAACAACTTACTTGTGACACTACTGGTGTTGCGCGTGTCCATGGGCGGCAGTAATCGCTTACCATCAGATGATCCGTCGGCTCGTCTGCCACCTATATCATAAAAAAAAAGAATTGTATTATCTTACCCGGTTCGAGTTGGTGTGAATCAAGCGGCCTGTCGAGCAGCATATCGCCGAAGATATCCCTGCAGTAGTTGGCGATCTTGGCCTGCTGCCGCGGGTTGCAGTGGTTCTCGAAGCTCAGCACCACCGGGTAGTCGGAGGTCTTGAACGCGCTCTCGGCGATCGCTTCCAATACTTCCTTTGCGCTTATTTCGGGTACGAACGTGTACCCGTGTACTATGACTGGCTCTTCTGTTCGTCCGTTCCAAAAGTCTAGTTCTACGCATCTGTGGAAAAAGGGCAATAGTATTCATTAATTTATAAAAACCATTCCACTCTATTTTTCTTCTTTTTATTATTATAACGGAATAAAAAGTATCTCATGTCCGTTTTCTGGTTCTAAGTTCCACCAATTTTCAGCCAAATGGGTCCAGAAGTCAAATAGTAAGGAGACAAATAGTAAGAATCGTACATTAATTTCGCTAATTCCATTTAAGTACGTAAGTATCTACCTAATATTTATGATTGTATCGCTACTTTGTGATCTCATCTAGATAAGCGTTAGTTGATATCAAAGAAAAAAATATTTACAGCTTTAAAAATAAGGTAAACATTTCAACGTACGTGAGATATGTTTATATTAATCTGTTACACAGCATCAACAAATATCAACATTCCACGAAAGCGGGCAGATACGTGGGGCTCATAGATAAATAACTTTAAAAAGCCAATTCAGATGCGAGTCTCGAGACCTGAAATCTCGCTGCCAAATCAGATATAAGTGACTTGCGATGATTCCATACATCGCTTACACTCGTGTTTATTTTAGCAAACGCTACAAGCACCGCCGGACTTCAAAGGGAGAAGTGCTATCGAACATTATCTGCATCGTAACGCGTTAGATGTTAACACAACATTAGTTCAAAATCTAAAACGATCATTAACAAAATTGAAACGTTGTTTGTAATGAATGGCTCACGGTATTCATTGGTGCTATAAAAACTTCTACCACGTTTTAATGTTGGAAGGCCAACTAATTACTTAATTAAAAGCATTGTTTATTTCAACTAGAATCTAATTAACGAATTGACCGTAAATATGACTAACACTAATCTGCAATCCGTGTCAATAAAACTATTAAAGATCAATTATGTTCAAAACAATAGTTCTCGGAAGATTCCCAGACATACAATTTCATTATGCACAGCAATTTTCTAAATATTTACATTTATTTATGCCCGTCGAGCGAGCAATTAAGGTCGATGGATGCCGATAGTGCGATGCGATAGCGAGCTTTCGATACCCGTTAATTGGTAGAACTATTAAAACTCCATCATGGAGGCGCGGAGATTTTCCCTGTATTAATTAATTTTGATAACAATCTCATTAGCGCAACGCGCGATAACGCATGCGTGAGCCGCGCACGACAAACCGAGCGGCTATCGCGACGCCTACGCATCGAAACAAACCGGCTAAGAACGTACCGGACCACGCACAATGTAGGGTGGTTCCCTAGTTGACCACGATGGATGTCAGTCACCTTCCATGACCCTACCGTCTACGTCTACTATAGGTTTGGAAGAACATGCCCAATTACATTTTATAGTGCACATACTCCAGAGATAGTCTGCGGATGGACGGACTATACGGTTTGGTCTCCGTTTTGTGTGTGAACGTGAGGGTTTCTCGTGGACTACCAACCCGAAAAACAATTATAAAGTAAATAGATAGAAGCAGATTGTGTGATTTTTATAAATATAATCAAAATTGTGTCCACAACAACGATACCGTGGATGCGCCGTTGCTGCAGACTTACGTGGAACTTTAGTTAGATCTAAGATAAAATATAACTTCAGTATCAGTTCTTTGAGAGAAAAATTTAAAAATCAATTTGTGAAACTTTCAGATTCTGATGTTTATGGCCAAGAACTTTCTCTTTGAAGTCTCATCTCTCATTCGTGTGATATGATCACAATGTTAGTGTGATATCATCACAATGTTAATGTCTAGGTACATTGACTCCGCATGCTCTTTGTACAGGGTTATGTGTAAAGATCGGAATGAGTGACGATTAGTATATTTTGGGAATCCGAAATAACAACAAGATATCCGGTGCGCCGCGGCAATCGTCGAAATGTTCTTTGTCTGGATTCTGAGGGCCTACAACGAAACTGTCCCGTGATGAACGAGAATATATTTACTTATGACATCCAAACAAAAGAACGCGTGCGCAGCGCGTGTGAAAGAGACGGTTATAAAAAATAATTAATACCGGTTTTTAGGAAAGCATTTCAAATTCAAATTTATGCTAGGACTGTCAAAATCTTGTCTGTACAAGACGAGGTAAAACAGACATGTGACAGTCACAGTATGGAAGTATGGCTTTTTATGAGAATGTGGGAGAGTCACGCTTCTATCCGTACTGGTTGAAGCCCAATCCAAGGGCCAAACCATGGCTCATCTCCTGGCATGCCCTTTATGCCCAGACGGTGCACATACGGTGAACTCCTGCAGCCCACCGATAGCGCAGTCGTTATGGCGGAGTTATGGGCTGGGAAATTTGATGCCATCGACACGAGAAGAAGAAGGGTAAGAATCAGGGGTTTAAAAGTTGGCATAGCACTTGTGATTGTTGTCACAAGGCGTTGGCTAACAGAGAGTTCACAACATCCGCAACAAAAGTGCATGTTGTCCGAAAAAAATTCTCTCCACCGCAACATTACCTGCAGCCAGCGAGCAAAGCTCTGGCGGTAGATCTCTACGCTGGACTTGCCGGTGATCTGGTGGCCCGTGAGGTACGTGTTGTGGGAGCTGTTGATGAAGTAGTGCGCTAGGGGCTGCTCCATGTCGTCGCATAATTCCAGCTTGTTCGGTGCCACGATGGGATTGTCTTCGGACATTAGAAATCTGAAACAAAGTAGGTAATTAATTACTATTCTAACGTAGTAAATCAACTTGAATGATACATAATTTACGTCTCACGTCAAAGGGGGTTCGACGAAGTGTGACATTGAGACAAGGGGATGGGAGGGATTCTCAACTTCGTGACGTCACATTGCCTAGATAGCATAATTAAAATTCTTACTTAGTAAATAATGTTAATGGCAGACGAGCAGACGGATCACTTGATGGTAAGCGATGGCTGCCACCCATAGACACTTGCAACACCAAAAGTCACAAGGCGCACAGGACAAGACTACTACGATAAAATACAAACAGACAAAACATGTGTAGCGGTGAACAATGTCTAAGGCTAAACCAACCAACCAATTACATGCTGTGTGCTGCAACGACCGATGTGGCGACTGCAGCGGTTTCAAGTTGGACAGGACGACAGGTTGACATGAAGGAAAGAAAACAAAATACGAAACGGACTTTCTTGAACGACTCACCTAAGGAACCCGTCGAAGGTGAGCTGCGAGCGCTGCTGGTGGTACTTGTTGTGCTCGTACGCCTTGATGAGGTCCTTAGCCTTGAGGATGTCGGCGTAGGGGTGCAGGATCTCGTTGAGCCGCGGGTCGCGCTGCACGTCGTTGAGGAACTCCACCAGCTGCGTCGCTGACAGGTACGGCTTGCCGTCCGTCCTACGAACATTCAAGATAAAATAATTTATGACTAGCTTTTGCCCGCGGCTTCGCTCGCGCCCCCCACTTTCCATAAAATGGGGGGTTAGAAAGGTGCAAAAAGTAGCCTATGGTACTCTCCTCCCTTCAACTACTCGTATCTCCACATAAAAAACACGTCAATTCGTCGCTGCGTTTTGCCTGTGAAAGAAAGACAAACATACAGACAGACAGACAGAGAGAGAGACACACTTTCCCATTTATAATATTAGTATGGGTGACCTTCCAACTGAAATTTCGGCCATGGCAGCCAACTTTTAAGATCAGTAATTGAACACAAGTGCACTCTATTCTCTCAACCTCATTTTTCGATGGTACCCCAGTGTGACTGACGACTGATGCTTTTTTTTTAATGTTATTAAAATACAAAATATCGAGTTCCAGCAATTGTACGATCCTGTTTAGGGACTCGCTACAAACCTATTAATATTTAAGTGGCGTTAATATTTACAAACGGTCTACACTTTAATTAAAAGCGTAATGTAAAATGTATGGAATGTTTAATTTAATTACTCTGCCCGTTGTCTGTCCATTTATATCCATGCAGATATGAACTTTGTTCGGTGAAATCGTAATTTTATGGCAAGAGATCATAAATTTGTTTAATTTATCGGTGCACATCTGCACTTCGCCGATCCCTACATTTGTCAAACAGACATACTTAATGCTTGTTAATTATGTACTTATCTTATTTTAAAATATCTGGTTAAAATAAATAAATATATTCATACGACATCTCATAAATCTCGTACTAAGTATAAGCACTTGTCTTATGGATTTACACAACAGAAGAATTAGATTAAAAATATACTCGTATTATAATACATACCTAGTTACATTACACCCAGATACTGAATAAATACAAGTGTCACAAAAATGTTTATCCAGGATGGGGATCGAACCCACGACCTTTTAAGCTCTCTTTTTTGCTGAGAATTATGTCAAAAATATAGCCCATATCAATCACACATTTCCCACACCCAGAATTTATAGAGATCGCAATAAATTCAAACGCAATATTTCAATGGTCCGACATTAAGATCAAAGTAAACTAGACACCGAAAATAGCCCACATTTGCGATGCGCTATCGATCCAGTGTCAAACGTAGTGAAAAATCTAGCACTGAATGCAGTAACCCAGTTCCGAACATTTCTGTGCCTACCCGCTTCGGCGATCGCTTACAATCGAATATTCGCGTTCCAATCTATCGTCCGCATTTTTTCCGGAACGACGAGTAAGGTCTGGAACACACGAGGGGACTTTTTCTCGTTTCCGCCGTGGACCCATTGAGAAAAAATGTTCTGTCCTACGTGCGCTCATGTGTGCTTGCGCTTTGAAAGTATTATGATTTAACACACATGTGTTCGCCCATTTCTATGCCCAACCGCGTTAGCATCACTTACAATTGAATATTTGCGTTCCAGTCAGTTCGTCCGCAACATTTACAGAACGACGAGGAAACTTTTTCTCGTTTCCGCCGCGGTCCCATTGAGAACCAATGTTCTGTCCTACCTGCGGTCATGTGTGTTTACGCTTAGGAATTATGATCTGACGGACGTGTGATCGCCCCAGTACACTTTCTATGCCCAACCGTGTCAGCATTACATACTTACAATTTAATATTTGCGTTCCGCAATAAGTCAGTGATCCGCAACTTTATAGAACGACCAGTTTAGTTCGACAACTTCTGAACCATGGTCTATGTCATTTCATTGTACACTTTAAGTAGGAAGATGACAACCCAGTTGTTTAGTTAATTTCGGCTTTCTTCGTTTTAGTTAGTTTAGTTGGTAACCCCAAACACACATGCACATCACTTGTAAGACATGAAAGAACTTCAAACGTCCAGTTTATTGCATCCGCAGCGGAAAAACAGTTACCAGATCCTAGCCCAATGTAGTTTCAATCGTTTTGCATATCAAACGGCGGCAGGCGCAGTTGTTTGCAAGTGCCGGACACACGTCGTTAATAGAGATTCCATATGATGCAGTGCTAAAATAAAACGCGAGTAAACACGCCTGCAATATCTTTTGTTCCCGATACGTGCGAGTAGATAGGTATGGGCGGGCAATTATGCGAGGGATTCGCTCAGGCGCGGCACCCCGCCTCTTTATAGCTCTCGATTGTGACTCTAATAAAACCTTCTGAGAAATCGCCTTGTGTACCCCACAGTGGAAACAATTCCAGTGACATTACTGTACTCTTATAGGTCAGCTCGGGGTGTGGTAAGCTGTTCAAGCTGTTTGCTTTACGTCAGTCTAGGGTTGTCACAGTCCACACGTCCGTATTTGTTCACTGTACAAACGCACGCGCGATTAATATGTCCGACACTTCGAGACAGTTTCGAAGCATGAGTTTCCGTCTAAGGATCTAAGGGAGCGGGCGTCTCGCCATAACCTTCTTTGTTTTGCTATTACTAGTACTCAGATACTCCATAAACTGTGGCATCAACATGAGCACCGTTTTTAGCATACGTCCTCTTTTACCTACCTACTTTGCATGATGTATCTAATAATAAATGACATTTCTTTAGATAACGTTATTAGCTAAAGCAGCTCCGTAGACTGTAGACGAATAGACAGAATACCAAATAATAGCCGAAATTCCTTCATTCACCTCTATCATTGTATGTCTATATATGACTGAAGCTACTCCTCTGAATACACTGAGCATTCTCCAATTACAATTTGAAATTAAATATGAAATAATATGAAAAATATTTATTGCCAGAAAAAAACATTTACACATTCTACATGATGATACTGATTTTCGTGAATGTCTTTCTCATTTTGTTAAGTAGCTCTTTTATCATCATAACCAAAACTGTGAAAAATATGCAAATCTCGTTTCAACTTAATTTGTTATTTTAGATCGCGCTGTCTTGAAATCGCTAAGTGCGATCAGCAGCGTAGCAGGTAGAGGGACGGAAAGTTTTAGCATATCATATTAAACTGTTGTTTCAGGCACTTCTAATACTTTCGTAAGCTATTCATTTGAGTGTCATCGCCATTCCATCACCCTTTTCCTTCGAACTATTATGCGGCATAAAGCCTTTTCAAAGAGCAAGTATGTGCGACGTTTCATAAAGGTCAGCAATATCGGTAAGTCACCTTAGATTGTCGACCGATGGAGGGACGGTAGCCATTTTCTCATAGCCCTTCAAACTCATTTACCCGTAACAAGAAAGAAATGTAATTTTAATGGGTTCGATGACACTGCTTTTTAGTTTTATAAAAATACAACACCTTGCATAGAATTTGTATGTCTCGAGAAATATTGTACGTCTAAACCAAGTGAATATCTTGTCTTGTTCTACAGTATTTCGAACCAGCTTCTTAGTTATTCCAAACCTTTTAAATAATACCAATAGAAGTAAATATAGATAGTTGCACTTTGCAAAATGTGTTTGACATTCAGACTAGAATCAGTTTAGTATAAGGTATTTTATTCAAAGGCAAATTTTTATGGAAGAATAGTTGACGGCCTACGTGGAGACCTTTTTCTACGTAACTCGACGTGCGAATTCGTACTCTATATTGTTTTTA
Organism: Cnaphalocrocis medinalis; assembly: GCA_014851415.1. Lineage (NCBI taxonomy): Eukaryota > Metazoa > Arthropoda > Insecta > Lepidoptera > Crambidae > Cnaphalocrocis > Cnaphalocrocis medinalis. The sequence continues at coordinate 15,017,456 of CM026282.1, forward strand.
ATACAATGTAAAGACAGACATTTTTATAGATATTCTACACACCTCAGCTCGTATGGTAAGATTTATAGAAAGCGAGGAAATCCTCGTTATATCCTGCAAGGTATCATCAGCCACTTGCTAATTGTAAAGCCGCAATACTCACAGAGTGTTGAATATCTTCTGCACCTCAGCCCGCTGGGTGAGACTCTTGTAGAACGCGAAGAAGTCCTCAAACTGGAACTTGCTCTGCGAGATGGTGTCGTTCTTCCCCGTGGGCAGGCCCGACTCGCTTAGCGCCTTCTCCACTCGTTTCTTGTCTTCCTTATTCTGGGCGAACAGGCGCACGATGCTGCCAACAAAAAATCAATTACAACCTTGTTAAACTATAACAAATAAGCAATAAATAACAATATATGCCCCAGAAAGTTAAATTCCTTTTCATCGCTTAAATTTTCAACAGCCGGGTAGAGCTTCTGGTCCATAAAGGCGTATATGAAGGGACTTCGACCATTTTTGTATGAATGAACAAAATTTTGATGATATATAAATAAATCTTCGGTGTTAGAAAGACTGACTCAGGTAGGTGACGAAGCTCGCTTTATTCTGCGCTCATACGTACGTATATAATCTCATACAAGCAAAAAAGTTATTAAACTGGCGGTTCATCCTTCGTCTGTGTCAGGAGCAGACTGAGTGAGGAGCCATTGTTTCACAAACTGTCGCTCGGTGGGCGTTCACTAAAGTAGGTACACATATCGCAATATCTTCAAAGTTAACTGCATATATTTTTTTGTTATATAGGTAGTAAATCTTTGCCGAATTAGCAAACTGAAGTGGCAGTGGGTTGGTCACATTAGCCGCAGAACTGACAACCGTTGGAGCCGTAAAGTCCTTGAGTGGAGACCGCGACTCGGTAAGCTTAGTATTGGACGCCCTGCGACAAGATGGGATGATGAGATTCGAAGGCTGGCTGGTGTGGGCTGGATGAGAGTGCATTAGGGGAGACCAGCAGTTGCTGATGATGATGAAATCTATTTTTAAGTAACCTTTCGAATGATTTTTTTTTTACATTTCGCTACACTTTGGTGCCGTTATAAGAATCTTTATCAAGAATGCTTTCATAAAGGTGTTATTTAACATGGCAGGAGAAAAAAACTAACGTAACCTACCTAATAATTGGACTGGATAAGCAAAATAACTAATTGGTCAGCAACCACTAAAGCAGCAATAAACATTTGTTGACCAAAAGTAGTTATTTTGCAGGCTATATATTTTTTCTTTCATAAAGCGAACTATACTGAAGGAAACTTCGTGATTTCTTGCTTTTTGGACTAGCTGGTGGCATGCAGGGGAAAATCCTGGAGAACAATTAGATTGCAGATCGATGCCTTGTACCATGGATTCATCGCCGGCGTGCGTTTAACCAGCGATGCACCCTCGTCAGATTAAGGGAGGTCCAGGAACCTAGAAATCCAGCGTTGCCTTTTATAGAGTCAATCTTTCAAGCTTTGAGAATCCCTGGTGTATGCAATTAGCTTATGCCTGCGGTATTACCCGCATGGAATTAGACTTCTCACAGTGACAGTTCGTTATTTTTTCAGCTTATAGTACAAAGTTCTACAAAGCATTCGCAAAATGTTAAGGTTATTTTCATTCAAACAAGTGTAATGTAAAAAAACATGTAGTTTTGATTCTGGTAATACATCAAAATGTAGCTACTACTAAAATAACAAACATTATGTTACCGGCAATGGGTGTAATTCCGGCATCACATTAGGCAACTTATTGAATGCCTGATGTGATTAGGCAATGCAGGAAAAATAAAAAATAATTCAATTCAATTCAAAAACAACTTTTTTTAATTAATTGATCTTATTAGTCTATATTTTTTATTATCAAAATTCTAATTCTAACTATAAATAAGATATTTTATATACTTGCCCGTTTCAACACCTACTTGAAATCAAAGTGACCCCAGAGGAACAAATATTTTATGACAAAAGACAACTCATGGCGCAAAAAAACTAGTTTTCTGTGGCGCTTCTATACGCTTAGTAAGAATAGTTCAATGCTCTTCCATACCTTGCCGGCTGCGAATCAGGTATTGTATAGAAAGCCTAGGCAAAACAGGGCGGTGGTCAATTTACCGGGGCTGAATCCATACTGTCTAAGCTGGGAGCCTACAATCTGCTCAAAGAGCTTCATGCTATGATATCTATACCCATTGACATATTATCGGCCCTATACATGCACCCAATACGAACTGACCGATTCTTGGTAATACTCAAGTGGATACAAAATTAGAAATCTCATCTCAGCACGCATTTGCACTCTCATCGTGGTTAGTTGATATCGAGTATCGAGAAATATAATTAAATTGATTTGGCAAGTTCCATATCGATAGTATTTGAATCGGATTATAACATAACGCTGATTTAGCATGTCTCGTCCAGGTTAGATGGGTAATAGAGGGGCAGAAGAGTCAATTTCGAATAGACCACTTAACAATATTAGTCAAGTTTCGGACACCGATTCGTTTGGGCGCCAATTGAACAATCAAAAACTTTGCTTTTATAGGATTTTGTTTTCTATTGGTCTATCTTTTCTATGGAGTGATAACCATTTACGACTATTCGAATCTATGGAGAAGACAAATCATCATTTTTTATCTAAGGTTCATTCATAAAGGTCATTTAGAAATAATTTTCAATGATCGTACGACAAAAGCTTCTTTATGAGAACACGCAGTGATAAAGATGTATAAATGTCCTAGATAAACCCATAATATCGCAAATGTAAATTACAAAGCTAAATCTTCCAAACTATTTATTAGCTAGGTGTAAAGGTATTAAATAAGCGTCAAAATCTAATAATACATAACTCCGATGTTCACAGCTTCACACTATCTAATTTTATTACCGGCCACTACACTCGAGGTTCGAGCACATCATAAACCGCACCGCGCTGTTTCATCTCGCTTTTACACTCAAGTGCAGTTTCTAATCGAACTGTATATTTTTTACGAGTTCATAAATCAAAATGGATATGGAAGTGGCTGGACTAACTGATATTGGAGACAAAGCGCCATTCGAACTTTCCGTTTATAAAGCAAGTAACAGTTGTTTTTAATCGATAAATAATCGGGGGAGGATATTGGACGAGTATTTTTTATCACCTGCGGCAAAACCTTATAGAAAGGGTTAATATTTTAGGTGGTATATTAGTGTATTCATCGATAACGCCATACTATAACAACTAAGCCCAATGTGATGGATGAAGTGTCAATCTACTCCGGGTGACGCAGGCTATATATTTTGTCAAAAAATATTATATGTCAAAAAGTTGCCATCATAATAATTAGAATATCAAATAAACAGGAGAATATTCTGAGCTTAAATAATAAATAAATGAGTGTTTCAATTGTATGTATGATCATATTAAGTATTAACCTATCTACAACCAGGACAAAACGTAAAGATGATGACGATATTGTTGTACTTGCACTGACTTATCCTTTGTTAATAAAAGTCTCGTGGTCAGTAACGTTTTGTTACAATTAATGATACTCACATATTTAATTAACTCGATATATTTTTTTAAGAACCACTATGTTTTACATCTTAATGTTTCGTTCGGCTACATACTACCCGGGTGCCCACGATACAGGACTTCTCCCAGTGTGGGACCTACTGTAATGCTCAACAATGTTACATGTTCTTTGGAAATAAAACTATTTGTATTTGTACATTACATCATCCGTAGTTCTCGACTTTTAGTTCGCGTATGACCGTTAATTTTCGTTCGTATTAATCACATAGCGAATGATGCTGCAGCATTAAATTAGGGATGAATATATCTGATCAATAGTGAATATCACTGATTAACTTTGAATATCACTTATCAATAGTGAATTTCATTGATTAATAGTGATAATCGCTTAATTAACAGTCGATACACAAATATCACTGATTAATAGTGGATATCACTTATTAATAGTGCATATCACTCATTCATAATGAATATCAGTGATTAACATTGAATATTATTCATTAACTGAGCTAACATAAATAATTGACATCGTTAACCAAGATAGCGCCATAACGTATGTAAAATACGTAATGAAGTGGCTATTGATAAAATATTTGCTACATTAGTCCACGTCACGTGAAGTCGATGCTCGATACAATAACTACTAAACGCTAATGTTAATGGCCGCAAGTCAACAGGTAGTCAAACATCGTAAACTGCATACAAGCCATATGGCCATACATTATTAGCTAAGTGATTAGTAGATAATCTTTATGCGCTGCTAACCTACGAACTCCTTCTCTTCCCCGATTGGGCCTCCAGTACTCTCACAAATACACCGCAAGCGCTGATTTACGCCGAGTTTCTGAGAGACCATGGGATCAGTCCGCTCAAGCCAGCACATCATTGCTGAAGCGTGGCACTCATAATGAATCATCATTGAAAAAATACAAAGAAGAAACATATAAATTACGCAACTGCGTCCATATGTGGGTTAACAGTAAAAATAAATAAATGCGCCAGGCATTCACGCCAATCAACCAGGTCTCAAACTAGGTCAACCCCTATTCTATGAGTACCAGATGACGATAAATAATTAACTGGGGGCGTCAACCCAGAATACCCAGATCCAAGACAACTTAGAAAATGTAGTTTTCTAAATTGACTTGACCGGGAATCGAACCTGGGACTTTTCTCGTTTCGGGTTAACACCTTAGCCACTGCGCCATCGATACGTCAGTAGCACAGTACACACATACACAGACAGTAGCTAAATATTTAGCCTAACTAAACAAATTCACCGTCAACATATCTGATTCATCTACATTCAAAAGTATTCACATTAACCCGCTACACGAGGAGGCCATTTCCACTCCGCCAATAACACTAAGTAACTCCAAATCAATTCAGGACCCCCTGAACATTCTCTTAGAACTAACATAAGTGCAGGGCTGAGTTTCCATCTAAAGGGCCCAATGGAATGATTCGTCTATCCCACAGTAAAGTACGATCCGTCCCTTTACATACACCGACCAAAATGTAGAATCGTAGTTTCTGTCAAGACAATAGACTGAGAATGTCGCTCTAAAAGACCAAAAAGGCTTGGGAAAGAGCAGACACTATTTTATGTTCCGGCGTGTTAACTGACTATCACCGATGATGGCCCAAAATTCGCGAAGTCGTATTTTAGGTCGAATATAAAATGTAGTAATGTAGCGTTTTTATTTTCGACCCTAATCCATAGTACTTGGTTTTAAACTCCGAAATTGCCAAATAACGTTCTTTGGCGAATGGAGCCTTCATTGGCAGCGACACTTTTTGCGCGTTCACGCTGCATCTAGGGTTTCTTCTATGATCGAAGCCTGTAATGTTTGAACGTAGAGCCAAAGAAACAATACAATCATGGCGAGCTTCCAGAATCCTTATGCATATAGCATATTTTATAACGACCCCTCAGCCACATACCTAAATATCTTCACGAAATATTATGTGAGTATTTGGTAGGAATTCTTTCCGAGTCTTTGAAATACTGTCCTACTGTATTCAGTAGCGGGGAGAAGGACATAACTACGAGTAGGCAGGTTCGTCAGATTAGTTGGTAGAAGATTTGGTTAAAGGGATGTAAATGTTTACAGATCAGATACAACAAGTATGTGTTGTTGCAGCTTTTTCGTACTCACTTTTTGACGAGTATCTTCCCGGACTTATCCGCCTTGAGGACTATCTTGGTGTGTAGTTTCTCCAGGAACTTGATGGTCGGGTTATTCAGCTGGTTCAGGTTGTATGCGAGCGCGAACAACTCCTCAGTCCACATCTGCAGGACAACATTCAAAATTACATACACTTAAAAATACAACTTAGGAATCTAGCTTTTTTATGATATAGGGGCAGACGAACAGACGGATCACCTGATGGTAAGCGATTACCGCCACCCATGGACACGAGGGCTGCCGATCGTTTAAAAAGGAATACGCTCGCTTTTGGGCTCCCGTTAAAAGGCGCAAGTTGTTATTCACTCAGTTACTGACGCTCCCTTAGGTTTCTAAAGTGCATTATAAGTGCGCTATGACTGCATTATAAGTGCCCTCAAGAATCTTAACGAAGACTTTGTAATAAACTAACCATGATCTTAAAGATTAGAAATGACGAAAAGCAATGCGATTAGGTTTTTATCAAAACGATTTCTATGTATTAAATGAACAAGTTTAGTGGGTTTCTGATTACGGTTGCACATGATGTATCGATAAACAAAAAAATATATCCCTCTAACCAATAGGTACTTCTTGGCAGAAGTACCTATTGGTTAAATTATATAGTTAGTACCATTGTGAACAACGTTTGTTCTACGAACTTCTTTCAACTCGTTATATAAAATGACTAAGATACGTATAAATTAATATTTTTTAATAGGAATTTCTTAAAATCAAGGTACGTACGAATGGTGAACAAAATGGTTGATAGAAATCACCCTGTATTTAACGTGAATACCGACGAACTGATAAGCTAGACAGCCAAATGAACCTATTATAAAAACGCGATAAAGAACTAGCTTTCCAATTTAATATAACAAATTGGTTTATAAATTATTCACTTCAGTTCTTTCAGATTAAAGTTGAAAGTTCTTTAGAACTATGACGTACTTCGTGGCATCCGTCCACAGTATAAGTGTTAGTAATATCTGCAGTTGATAAGAGAATGCTGTAGATACAGACAGCCACACATCAGGTTACCACAACCTGTTGAATTTCCTCAATTGATATTCAACCTAATGTATTTGACAGTAAGATTCGATAAGAGTCGATTGAAGAAATTTGACTGTTTTGTATACATACTTTGATGTGTGGCTGGAAGTACTCGTCAAAATTCATGTGATTAGATTTGCAAAATACCAAGAATTCGAAGTACTGGCACTTATTACTTATCTGCAAGAGAATCGAGAAAAACTATCTTCGGGGCTAGCATAGTAAAACGAACAAGAAAGTTACTGATATTTATCAATATTGAAACTTGAATTATTGGATTTTTCTTTTGCTTGTGATCAGGTGAGCTGGCGCCAATACCCTGCGCCATAAAAACTGAACGTAATTACTATACGGGTGATCTACGTGTTTGGTGATTTTCCTCATCGACTTCACTGTTGTTATTCAATTGTGTTGTTTTGCGCTTGCAGAAAAACATTGTAACGAAATAAAATTAAGTTCTATATGGAATCACTTTGAAATTGGACAGTTTCCAACTCTTGCCGTGGCTGTACTGCGCCGAGTTTGTATCCGGTCAGCGCACCGCGTCTTAATGAATGAAGAATTACACTTATTACTGGATATTTTATGATATAGAAAACTGAAAATATGGGTTTTAAATGATTTAAATAAATTTTCACATGTTGGCACATTAATAAATTCCTAGTCAACGGCAGATCCTTTATATTCATCCTTATCATAATTAAAGTTAAGAAACATATTTTATCAAAAGTATAGTATTATTTAAGAATGCACCAGAAATTCCCGGATAAGAATTGCAGACTGACCTCTTTTGTTTCTTTCGCAATCGTTCAATCTCAAGCAACTTTGTCGCGTTGCACTCAAAGTCCGAGCGCCTTAAAATCTGTCTCGGAACGGAATCGTAAAGCTAAATAGAATACGTTTGTATATTCAGAAGCTGCAGTGTTTTTAGGTTATAACAATAAAGTAAGGCACATTACTGGCAACCCCCCCTGCCAGAAAACTTTGTTGTTATTTAAACGGAAAATTTATTAGGCAATCAACGAAGATTGTGATTGGCCAAAACATTCGGACGTCTCAGGTGGCACTCGGGCGCGTTGGAGCTCCGGTTTGCTCCGACAAGGAAGCTTAAAACTTATTTCGATTACATCGATAAAACAACTTGTAAAGTTTGACGGCGCTTTTTAAAGTTACGTCATGACGTTAGCATCACCAATATTTCCCGGAGTGCGGTGCGGCGGAGTGCCCCGGCTTGCCACTCGGTAGTAGGTGCTTCGAAGTTTTCAGTTTAATCTGACAGAGTAACGGAGCGGCGGTTCTGTATTCGCCGCTAACTGTAATGGACGAGAATCGATAATCGAGATCTATTTTAAGTCATTAGAGTTCGAATGAAAACTTAAATAGACGAATCGCGGTTTAGAATTCTTGAAATTTGTAAAGTAAATGTTCATATAACATTTGTTATCTCAGACTAAGATTCATTCGATGCAAATATATTATACAAGATTATATCAAAAGATTAAGATAAGATAAAGAACTGTTCCATCTGTCGTGATTGAAACTGTTCGACCAGCCATCCTGTATGTCTTTTCATGCTGAAAATATAATCAATTAAATTTATTTACTGTACATTTTCTTTAACAATTTATCTGAGTCGCCTCATATGGCTATAATCGCGTTTTACGGTTAGTAGGTCGGATCTCAGGTCAAGCCATAGCGAGGCAGTTCTTCCCAGGTTCATAAACCTATTAGAAGGTTCCATGAACCGATCTAAAATTGACCGGGTCACCGTACAGACCCCAGTTTCCGCCCTTAAACGGCTATATAAGTCACGTTGAACGCACTACCTACGATTTTGATCGTGATAAAAATGTTTTATGTGTCCTTTGATACTCTTCATATGTAGGGTCCCATATAGTTATTATACCTAATAAATGTACCCAGATCTTAATAATGGTCCTAGTACCTAAAACAATAACAGACCGGAATCGAGGGGATGAAGTTGTAACTCAACTAGGCACCCACGTTTGGGGTCAATAGGCTTCAGCAATAACTTTTATTCGCGTATTAATAGCAGCGCTTATCAAATGGAAATCCTTCTAGGTCAAAAAATAACAGATTTCTAGAGACATTTCCGCAAAATATGTATTAAATAGTGATCTTGATACATAAACAGTAATAAATTATTTAAACACTCGGCTTTCAAACTATGGAAGACCAATTTATAACAGCGCCAGTGGGTAAAAGGATTATCCATCTTCAAACAAAATGAATGAATGTTTAAGTAGGTAGATTTAAATCATTTCAATCGACACACTCTTGTTTGCGAAGGATGATTTAAGGCATCAATAAATTATTATTACGACTACTCCAGTAATTAAATCAAACACAAGATAAAATCGATACCTACATACAGGAATTCGTTGGGTTATCTACAATCTGTCAAGTTTCTTATTCCCACCTTTATGTCACACATTATTGAGATGGAATTCATTAGGTATAGAGAAACTTGATGTACTAGGTATATTGGTTAACAATTATCAACTACTCTTTCTACCAATAATTCTCAACACCATTTGCACTATGACTTTTGGAAAGTGGCATTAACAAATTTCGTCACCAATTTGTATGAAACAAATTGGTCACGGGACTTAGTTGTGTTGGGAAGTCGATAAGATTGTTTTTAGATAGTTTAAACCGCGGGTCCCAAAACTTCCCTCATGACGTCATTGACGGCAATACCTAGTATAAAAGGCTATAGGTATACGGTCAACAATGTCCTCAGAATTGAAATTCAGTACAGTCCACATCTATTATGCTGAGATTGGAAGTATATCTGACATGGGCTGACGAGGAAGATAGCGGCACAAAGGTGATGTCACCGAGTCAACAGCCGAGCGTGCCGGCTTGACTTAAGCTGCCTTGACCTCATGACCTGACACACACCATAAGAAGGCTTTGATAGCACTTTGTAATAAGCAAAGGTACGGTCACGTATACAGGTTCAACACAGACGTTGCTCAAACGTGATGTCACAGAGTCAACAGCCGAGGTCTTATGTGTTATGCTTGACCGAGTTACTTCAACCCTCGACCCTAAATTATCATGAGAAGGATAGGAGATCGGAGCGGGGGAGGCTATGCTGATCCGCGCGTTTGCCAAAGAGTGGTTTCAGATTAGCGTATTAATTTTTCGCGCGTTCACGTAAGCCGAGAAATACCTACATAGCTAAATACAAGTACCTAAAACCAGGAGCTTTATAGTCATATGACATACAGTCCTCTTTAATAGCCAAATACTTCAACCCTCAAAACCAATCGAAACCAATAAATTCATAAATGTTACCCATCTTACTGAAAAATCTGCTGAAAACTTAAGATGGGTTAAAAAGAGCACGGTATAAAATCCATCAGGTAAAATTGTGGTCGAGCGTTAGCCTAAACTAAAAATATCAAAAAACTAGTAGTGGGTTCACCCAGAACCATCTTCGCTCGGGTCTGACCTCCGCCATAGAGGCCGTCAATAACTGATTCCCAACAGTTTCATCGCAGATAGATTCTCACCACACCACATAAGACTACACGGCCTTCGGCCCAAGCCCTCAGTATAATATTTTCCATTACATAGTTATAAGTAGGGATGTTCCGGGCACGAATCATCGGATTTGGTTATGGATATGGGAATGATGTTGTTTCGGTTCCGGTTCGTGTTAAACTAAGATGCAAATGACACTTGCTCTTGTAAATAAGTATACCGACTCTAGCATTAAATACCTGTTGCAATTCCCAATAAAACTCCGCCTTATCTATAATATTCGAAACTTTTACATCGGTGAATATTACCTGTCTCATTCAAACCAAAGAGACGCAAAGCACGTGTGATAAAGATTCGGTTGAGACAGTTTTGTTTTAAGATCTCGATTACGGTGACGCAATGTATTTTTTTCGGATAGACACCTTATGGTTATATAAATATAGAGAGCTATGGTAGGTAGGAACGCACCCTCATAGTCGTAGGTTCAATTTCGAGCATACGCCTCTGAATAATCAATTAGATTATTTCTACCACTACCTAGCTCGTTGGTGGGGGAAAACATCGTGAGGAAACCTTCCCGTTTCGAATAATTTCTGTAACGTGTAACCACGGTTCAGTTGGTCTAATTCTCTTGATAAAGGTCAGAGGCAGTGGTTTCATTAACATTACCAGACTCCCCAAGTCCTGAATCATAGTCTAAACGTCCCCCAGGCTTCAAAGCGACAGCTTTGGACGCAGCCAATTACCCACCTGACACTAAAGTACAGTAATAGCCTTTGGATGATTTTCAGTTTTATTAGTTATTCTGAAAGCAGGTTTCTTGGTTTCTGCAGTTTTTTTTTTCTCGGACTATTAGGTGGCCTTTTAAATAGTTTTACTATTACTGCATAACCAATAATATTAATAATAGCGTTTCTTCGCAATCGTTATTTAGCGGTTACGCACTTTAGTGTTTGGTGGGCAGATGAGGTATCGTACGGTTTCGGTTACGGTCACAGGTTAACATCCCTCGTTATTAGACCGATCGGAAAGTTATGACTCGAGAGCACGCGAAGGACGTTATCAATTTATAACACCGTTAAGCGCCTGTATATCACCCACGTACCCATTTACTAAATGCGTCTCCCATACTTCTAATGGAGAGGGCGAAGTAAAAGTATTTTACTACCTTAATGGTGAAATATACTAGCACTGTACAGAGATACTCAAACACATCTCATAGATTGACCTGGTTCCGTACCAGCTTAAGAACTTATATTACGGATATCAGACAGAGGAATTACAAATAAAGAGTTTAGTTTTATAGTCCACATCCAGGCTTATAGGTTCCTAAAACGAAAACACCAAATACTTCAAATGTAATCGACTCCCCGTCTATTGGTGCTGGTTTGGTTGGTTGAAACTTTGGTTGTCAAAACAGTGCGTAGCGCATTAATTCGACTAGTTTAAAGAGTTCGCCATGATAAGGGCAACCATTGAGACACACTAGTCATATCAATAAAACTGTGTTAGTAGTAAAACTGTCGAAGTTTAACGAGAACTAACCTCGGGTAGCTCACAGCGTGCACGTGTAAGGAAGTTAAAGTCTAAAGATACATAAGAGTGCAGTAAAGTGCACAGCCGGAAAACGTAACAGTACGCCTGTAGAATATAAAATGCTGCATATTTTTGTATTTTCACAACACTGCGTTTGCTTACTACGTAGGCATCTTCTCAACTCTAGGGTTCAGTGTGAATCCAAAAGCAAACCTATCATGAATATGTGACAAATAAACGTGAATGGAAGTTGATCGGCAAGAGAAAATCAGTGATCAGATTCAGCAACCGAAATCAAAATTAATCTGTATAATAAGTTAAGAGCTCTCTCTTATATTGCAGTGCCCTTGCAGGGTCTATAGTGGTTGCTATTACGTTAAGACTTCTACCACCTACTGTATACACTATGGATGCAATAAAGATATTGAGTATTGAATAACAACCACATAAACTTTAAAACAAAATAACAAAACAATACATAAACTAAAAGACGATAAAGCTATTTATCAGATAATGGAAAGCTATATAGTGCAACGTTGCGTCCTTTATTAATAGCATCCTTGCTACTTAATGGCTTCCATTAGCGATACTCTTTCTTTATGAAAAGGCTCATTAGAAGAACTTTATTATTCTTTTGTTGCACCGAGCCGCAGGCGAATTCCGGTATTAAGAGAACAACGCTTTGTCCCCTACATATAAGATAGTACCCCCTGTTACATATTAATAATTTACGCCCACTCTAGTGCGGAACTCAGGTTGAGACTATGACAGTAAAAACGAGCTATGTAAAAGCTTGCGAGATGGTCGCACTTCTCAGGTATCTTTATCAAATTCTAAGACAGGAATCTTTTCGTAATCAAGTAGATTTTTTACAAAAAGAAGTCATCTAAATAGAGTGAAAACTCCCATGTACCGACCATTTCATTTTAATCGTCGTGGCTCTGTTATCACTTGACATTGGCGGAATCACCGCTATATAATACTTACTACTCGTTTGTTGCCTCTATATAATATATATTATATCAAGAAGTCAACAAAAAAGTAGGCAGTTCAGTATAAAGAGCCCTTACTATACGCCTAGTTGGGCCGCAGCCTAAATAAAAATTGACCAATCACATTGCTCATCAGAGCTGAAATGTGTATTTTGAGCAACGTGATTGGTAAATTTTTACAAGTCTCCGCTCAACTCCACGCAGCTCCGCTTCTGTGGAAACGCACCCTAATTCAGAGGCGGAGGAAGCTGCAGTCACGTGCACAGGCCTACGGTATGGCCTATTTAAATTCAACCGACGGTTCTGCACTCGAGAGATTCGGACACTAATTGGTCCATCTGCGTGCATACTTATCAGATGTTACATGGTCAAGATAAGAGCTTATGCAATTTTAGTTGGAAGTTACCAAACGACTAACTTTATAAATACGTGCATTTTGTCGCTCAAACTGATAAATTGCGTATTAATAACACGTACAATGTTGTATTTGTTTTTAATGAAATGAGTTATTAAAATATTTGAATTAAATATTTTTATTAACCGATAAAATTACGAGCGAGATAAGATATTGTGCAGAACTACAAGTGAAACGAAATGTTTGATTAATGAATAAAAATTTTGTGTTCCTGGTAAATATCAGATCAATGTTTGACATATGCGCAACAGCTACGTATATAATATAATACCAAAATATACTTCTCTCGACAACATCATCATTCATGGGGATTCCAAATATCCATTTGTAAGAATGATTGCATCCTTGAACCGCGCTCCAAAATAGAAGACAACAAAGTTAACAGGAAAAAGCGACACCTTACCATTTCTATTATTATGAAACACCTGGTATCATATTAGCATGTAAATCAATTCGTTCAAGAAGGAGAACTGACAGGTTGTTATTCATGCGATCCCATTGTCCCCAGTCTAATAATATCACAAAGATTGAGCGGAGCTATAGCGGCGAGATCCGGAAACTATTCGTACGGGCAAGAGTTTTTCTCAAACAACGAAACCGCTTGATCGAAGCCACCTGTGGCATTTATAGATCCTGCTAGGGTTACCAAACAGAAAGGGGACAAAGCTACGCTGAATTCTTATCCCTTTAATATGGCGATGAACGAGCACCCCTTTGGTTTTAGTCGGCATGCCTCTGGGTCACCTTCAAAAAGGAGATTCCAACAAATCCGCACTGGCTCATGCCTACATACCTGTACCGAGTATATTTATAAATGTATCTATCTTTATAGCGCACAAATATCTTATGAACATTTTAAATATTTTAAAGCAAATATTTATTTTAAAAATTATCATAATATTAAAACCTATTGGACAGACCAACTGAATCATGGTTACACGTTTCAGAAACTATCCGAAACGTGATTTATTGAATAAATATCAAAAGCTTAGTGACTGAACATTCAGCATCGATAAATTAAAAACCACACCGAATATTTATTTTGGAACCCATAGTCTAGATTAAACTCCATCAGTCACTGGAATAACTCTAGTGTGATTAATATTAATTGTTATCACAGATAACATTATAACATTCTCGGTAACGATGCGACTGGCTTCGTTACAGAGAATGTTGAACTGACCAAAAAATTGTTTTAAAATATTCATCCCAGAATAGAAATGGTTTCGGCAGCTTTAGAGACTAGCCAAATAAAGCAAGCTCCATTTTCCGTGCAGGTAACAAGATACAGGAGCATGTTTAATTAACGGAATTTCGTTAGTAACAAACTCCCATCCCCCTTGCTTTAAGTTTTGTTCCATGTTTATTTTCGTTGTTTGTACATAGTTACAAAAGGTATAAGGAACGTACGTGTAACATATACGCAGGGCTTATCAATAATTTAAGGCTAAACATTGTTACCTAAACATTTCGAGTCAAATAACTCAGTCAACGAAAAGTTGTACTACCTAATCCAAAATTCCTAGACACTGGAATAACTAATCTGGATCACTTGACGAAACCTACATTTGTGTCTAAAACTACCAATGATTTAAGATTTCCTAAAACATACATAGTATTTAGCTAAATTCATTAACAGAACAAACTGAATATCTTATCTAATGAATGCCATTTGGTTTAACAAAACACGAAACATTGTTGTACAGTCGAGTTCAAAAATATGTATACACTTTAGGACCTTGTCACAATACATATTTATAAGAAAGTGGAAGTCGTTTTCTTATACATATGTACTGTGACAAGGTCCTAAAGTGTATACATATTTTTAAACTCGACTGTAACAATATACATCATTTCGAATGTTTAAATCAAGTTGAATCAAATCAAAATGAAATGCGTCGAATATCATAACGAGTCAAAATCCATCGTTACTGGACCGTAGTTCAGAACAAAAAGGCAACTTTTAACGAGAGGTAAAATTGCCGCGGCTACGAAGTGTGTACTCCAACAACTTTTTCTTAACTATTTTTGTAGCCAGAACTTGTAGAGAGTAGAATAGAAGCAAAATATAACGTATCGCAGTAATATTGTGAAACAGGAAGAACTCTAAGACTAACTCGTGAGATTTTGCAAGATGAGGCTAAAGTTCCTCAAAGTTTGACGCGTTAGACTAGTCTAGTGCCTAGGCATACGCCTCATACAAGTTTTTAAGTCGGGAATTTGTATTTTCTTAAATCGCTCTCATCAATACTCCCTAGACATTTCTACAGCTAGAAGAAAAACAGAAAATTTTGCAGAAGTAAACTACTACTCGGAAACTAAAAAGTATAAGTGAAGTCACACATAACATAAGAAAACAAATGTAGAGTTCAGCAAAATTTGCTCCAAGGAAACTTTTTAAATAATAAAGAAATAACTTTTTAGTACCTACTTCAGTAGCTACACGTGTAACAGAGTGACGTCATACTTCATTTAAAAGCTAAGTGCAAGCTTTTAAATGAGCGAACTTTTACAAAGAGGTTCTATGTTCGAATCTAAGCATAGGTGAAGCGAGCGTTATGTAATAGGTGGCAGACGAGCAGACGAATCACCTGATGGTAAGCGATTGCCGCCGCCTAAGACACGCAAAACCAGTGCTGCACTGCCGACCTTTCTCCGCAATTGGGTCTCCGGTACTCCGGTACATTTAAAAGTATTTAATTAAATTGTCATTATTAACACAATAATCAACCATCCACTGGACGTAGATACTACCCCGAAGAGGACCATCTTTTCCGGCCATACGCAATCTGAATTAAAAGCTATCTAAACTTACGTATCAGAGGGCTTACAACAAAACGGAATCCACGACGAACCTGGGAGCTTAAAACGGAATGTGCAGCTTCCTTTCACACGCGCTGTGCGTCTTTTGTTGGAATGCGACAGGTATACTCATTTGTCCCGGGACAGTTTCGTTGCAAGCCCCCTGGTGTGGTAACTGCAATCATGTATCGAGCGAATTCCAATTTGAGAGTTCAGTAACACAATATTCAACCGAAGCCGAGCTGAATGATTATGGTTGCCAACTCCCGAGCCATCCTAATATTAACCCCAACTTGTGACTTCACTACAGAGTAAAGTACTGTAATTATCTTTTTTTTTTTTATATATGGCCTGTATTGTGTTCATGACACATTTAATTTTGCAAATGTCAAGTGTAGTTTGATAAAGTGTAGTCAACAGTCGAAGTCAGTCGAAGTCACAGTCACTCAATAAAACGCCGGGTGTTTAGCGTTTTAATGTCCTAAGGATTTTGTGGAGACTATTTTTAACAAAGCCGTAGGTTTTAAGACTCTATTAGGTCAAAGCAAATTGTTCACGTGACAACTTACTCGACACACAATAGCAGTGTTAAAAACGACACAATTCAATGATTCATAAATTAATATCACCCTGCGGCACTTCACTGCACAAAGTAACACCAAATTTGTACACTAAAAACCACTAGATACTAATTAAAATCTTTGGATTGCATCAGCCGATGCGGCTTGTTTCACAGTTACCCACAGAATCACTGTAATTATCATGGATTAATTAAAATATCCCTGCAATACACTACAATACAAATGCAAAATCTGACAGATGGCGTTACGTTAATGTCAGGTCCAACTTTGACAACACTAGTTGTTTCATAACTCGGATGTCGGATTTTTCATTCGCAAAAACCCTCATTGACAACCTGTTCAAGCACCGGTTGAGACACAGAGGTCCAATTTGAGTTGAGTCTGGGTTTTGTTGTACCTTTGTTGTTCCTGATTTCAATAGCCCATATTGAATCGCATGGATTCCAGTGTGGCTTATATGATAAATAATTACGTTATTTTAATATCATGGTCTCTACTCTCCATCCATTAAAAAACGTAAACAATTTAGAACGAATTCCTTATATTTTTCACGTATAAACATTTCACGATTCATTCAGACAACCCTACGGACGCAAACATCGGTCGATCGGATACGAGGCCTCATCACTTCATAGATGCTTACCTGAGCAATCTCCTTCCTTGTGAACCAGATGTTGACTACGGAGACGAACGTGAAACACACGGAAGCCGACTTCTCCAGCGAGCCCTGAGTTCTTTTTTTTATAGTAGCACAGTATATTGGCTCATCTTTTAGCCTGATGGTAAGCAAAAGGAGAACCCACAAGCATTACAAAGCATCACAACCGTTGGAGCTGCCTTGCTGACCCGCGAAGAAGCATCTCTTCTTCATTGCTTCGTTTGGAATCAAATTATTGTAGGTCTGATGAGCCTCGAAACTCTCCCGCAGAACTGACAACCGTTGGGGTAAACGAGTTCTGGAGTGGAGACCGTGTCCTGGTAAACGTAGTGTAGGACGACCTCAGGCCAATGGAGCTTACCTGAGCAATCTCCTTCCTCGTGCAGCAGAAGTTGACAAAGGTGACGTTCACGAAGTCAGCCCCGTAACACACGGACACTGTCTTCTCCTCCAGCGAACCTTGAGACCCGATCAGCACCACGTTCCGAATTTTGGGGTCCTGTTGACAAAATTACGGTGTTAAATCAAATAGAGTCACGCTGTGAGTGCTGAGGAACACTTTTTTTGAAAGTACTATTGTTCTTTAAAAAAAGTATTCCTCTCCGACGACATAGGTAACACTTGTGTTTGTTCAGTGTCTAGATACCATTTTGGTTGTATATTTTGTAATTCCTCAGTTGTCTAGTATCCATAGCACAAGTGGTTAAGCTACGTAGTACGGAAACAGATGATGCATGAATCTAGTTTATTTATTTTTGGTAATGCATTCTTGCATTTCAGTAGTGAATTAAGATTAATAATTGCACATGTTTTTCATCAAATTATAACAAAAAATATTTTCGCTTGAAAACCCAATTACAATACACTATCAGCTCGAGTTGTGATTAAGTTATATTTTATGGCAATAACTACTTTGATTCCTACTATACAAGGTCTTAATCCAAGTGCTGCAGTTACGGCCTTGTCAAAATTCTCCACGGTTATGAATGCCGTTTGTGGACGCACACAATGTTGAAGCTCGCTACTAAGCGAAATTGTTGACGGGCCTAAGCGTGGCCAAAATCGGTCTGCGAATATTCGATACCAAAACCATGACCACTGCACTGTGGTATTTTGAGACTAGTGGCAATGCCTATGAAGCCTTTTTAGTGGCTCCACACTAAAAAAGGCTTTCTAAAGTAGACGCAAGTGCACAAGGGTGGCGATATGCTGTAAAAGCCAAGTCAGACTTTAGGCTTAAATTTCAGGTCCGACCTTTGTATTTGGTTGGTGCCCATTTAGATCCCGGCCCTTAGTTGAAGTCAACAAACATGGCATATAAAATGATATTAATTTATTATAAGATTTCTACAGGTTGGTAAATATGTAATTAATATATGAAAATTTGACCATGAGTTCTACCAACCATTCTGAAAACATTTGCTCCATGACTTTATGAAAACCGCATACAAAAATCATTTTGTTCGACATACGAAGTCGAATACGTAACTTGGTCATTTTGTATGGAAAGTCGTTGTACCTACTATCTGAATGTCTACCCAGACGACTCTGTATTAAGAGACAAAATCTCGTTTAGAGTTGCATTTGTACCAACACTAATTCCTTAATGCACAGATGATTCATTGACAGAAAACATTTGGCAAGGCAACTGCGTTAATCATAATGAGCAATAAGCTTTAATAAGAACCATACATTGTATGAGCCTGAGTATCGCTGCTGATCATAATCTCGAATATCTCAAATAAGCGACTACGATCCGTTGCAAAGGTCGTAAGCAGAGAAACATCAGATAACATCAACATACAGGGTTATTCTGAAAACCTTAGCATAATTTTAACAGTGCGTATTATCGACGGCTGAATTTCCAATTGTAATACATTATTCAAAAAAGTGTGTACAGTATTTTTATAGAAATGGCAAATTAAATCATATCAAATGGTTAGTCAGTACTCCAACATACAAGTCAATTACAAAGGATCATACTCTAAAATGGCCCGATTGAATACGTACCCCGTGCATATGAAGGGATAAGCCACTACGTCAACTAGGGCGTAGAGGAATTACCCGATTAAGAGATTTACATCTCTTAATTTCAGGTCATGCTGTCTCACTAATAAATGAAACACGATTGCTTTTGTCTTATCTTTCATTGTTAACAATAAAAAAATGTTTTGGCATGTTATAAATCCATATAGTAGGTTACTCTCCATGAATTGTATAAAGATAAAGCGTTTTAAAACTCCGATAACAGTTTGACTCAGATTTTCAGAAAAAAATTACGTCCGTTTCATGTCCTGGCGCCACATACATAGGAAATTGATAAACGTGTTCTGATTCTAGTTCAAAATAACAAAATTAAGATTTGCGAAAACAGTTCACTGAAGTGAATCAATCTTTTGGTTTCATTTCACTCAGTGAAGCTAAAGAGCTGCTGCCCTGTTGTTGGCGCAAGCCAGTTCAATAGATCATTTAGCTCGCCTGGAATAATCAACTGATCATGACCTCACGTTAAGTGCTAGGAGAAAGAATTATATTTTATGGACTATTGGATAAGTGAAATAAATTATTCGAATTGAATTAATTTGTGTACCAATATTTCCATCGCTAATCTTCACTAACATAACAGTGCAATACAATCTTAAACCGAACAATATTTCTAATTTACCTCAATATTCTCGTAAATACCTAACTCAGATGTTTATTAGTTACCGAAAATGTAATAAACTGTAACGTTGAGTATTTCCTGGAGTCCCGATTAGTCCGGGACATGAAACCAAAGCACGATTACCACAGATAAGGCGATAAGCGCGGATATTACGGCGGCATGACAAAGACGTTGCTTTGTTGCTACTTCGGCAAATACACATAACATGGACAATGGCATACAGGTTCTTGCCAACACATACGAACGCTATTGTTTCATTAATTCATCATAAGAGGAGAACGCCCCCTGCTGTACGTAAGCTTGCGCCATAGATTTTGAAAGCGCACTAGATTATAAATATCAGAAACCATAAGGAGAGGAGGAAGAAAGAGGAAAAAGTAAATAAGGACAAGAGATCCGTATAAAGCAGTTCTAGCGGATTCCCTTCTCCTTTTTTTCGACCTTTAACTAGTTAAATTAGCAGTGGATAGGGCATGCCTTCTTACTGCCATCATATGCTTGCAAGGAGATTTTAATCTCTGACCACTAATTTCTGTAATATAATAGTTCTAGCGGCCAAGCAACTGATCTTGGAGTAATGTTGGAATATGCGAAGTTAAGGATTGTAGCGATAGGTGTAACTAAAATTGGAAGTATGACTCTACTGCCAAGAGCTGGCACGAGACAGATGTCGCAATAAAATAGATAATCAAAGAAAATAATACATAATAAATGCCTACTAAAATAAATAATCATTTGTCATATACTTTTAACATATTGTTATCATTGTAACAGTTCTTTGTAGATAACCGCAATCAACTATTCTCATATTGGACATATTCATGATGCCGACTCAAGCCCTCCTATTACAAACGTGGTCTAAATGTAGTCTTAGTTTAAATCTGTTGCTGTCACTTTTAAAAAAGGCACAGCATAATTTTTAAACTATGAGTTATATTATTAGTCTTCGTTTTATAATAAGGGGAAAGGTGACCATTTGATGAAAGTGTAACAGTAACAGATATCTCGTAAAGGCTGCTTTTCCACCAGAGATGACTGGAGATGTGTTGCGAGGGACGTATTAGTTAAGAACCTACTGTTGTAGCACAGTTTACTTAGCTTCGCTCAGAGAAGTGACACTACTGGCTCTTAACAATCTACCATGACGTCGGCTTTATAGTCACTGTAACTCTGTTGTGTGTAACTAATAAAATAAATAAATAAACGCATCTTAGCAAATGTCCGGTGGAAACGGAAAAAAAACACATTCTACTGACGGTTGAACTGAACTATTTTATATTAGTCTTACGATAAATTCACATTGTTTCTCGAAAATGGTTGAATTTGGTAATTTACTAATGAATTCAATTCTTAGGCACTTGATTTTCTAAAAATTGAAGAGGAGTAATTATTTATAAATAGAAATTCGCCAGATGCTATCGGGTGCAGCCTGTATTCACAGCTTTTGTGCACAATTATTTGCCTAACAATCGGTAACCAACGGAATAATTTTCGAAATAACCGCGCCAACCGGATCACCATACGATATTGAAAATTCATGCACATTTTCTGCATTGTAAAAACTTACTGTAAAATGGAAGCAAATTGCCCACACTCATAATATTTGCATGAATGAACTATAATAGTCGTAGTAGGTGTATTTTAAAAGTTAAAAACATTCCGTGTCCTAGTATAAAACAATTATTCAACATGTTTTAAATACCTAGAAGATCTGATTATGAACCGCATCAAACTTCGATACGTGGTTTTTACTGACCGTTCACGGAAATATACAAGCTTACAAATCGTCAGAAAAATTAACTACTGTAATTGCAAATGTTGTTTAATAAGTACAAATGTTTACTAAATAATTGGCTCAATTATAACTTAACTTCTTTTTCATGAGAATATTTATAAATTATCTTGATAATATGTACTACTTTGCTGTACAAATATATGAACGAACATGCTTTCTAATTAAGAATAAGTTAGTAAACCTCTATATTAGACAAGATAATAGAAGCTAAAAAGATATTGGGCACATTTATTTTATTTAGTTTTAAGTTTTATACCTCTGTTTTGTGTGCAATAAAAAGCATATTCATTCATTCATTCATTCATTTATAGAAAATGAGATGGGACGGATACCGCAATGTACTCGACTCGTAGACGAAGGTGATGCACGCACTTATTAGGGTTCCGTACCCAAAGGGTGAAAACGTGTCCCTATTACTAAGACTTCGCTGTCTGTCTGTCTGTCTCCAAGCTGTATCTCAAGAACCGTGCAGATTCACAAAATGTTAATGTTTCTATTACTTGAAATGAATAAATCGAGACAATATCACATTCATTATCCTAGTCCCAAAACAAGGTTTTCACTTGTACGATAAAAACCAGGAAAAACAAGGATATAAAGACCCAAAACAAATATCTGTCTCATCAACAAACTTTACGGGAACCGAACCCGCGGGCAAACCACTACGCTGAATGGGTCGTCTTATTATTTACCAATATTTCTATTTCAAAATTAAAAGGCCTTAAAGGTTTACTCTGTCTTCAGGTGGAGTATTCTTAAACCAAAAATGTAAAGTATCAGCCTATATACTGTCCCACTGCAGGGCAAGGGCCTCCATCATAGAAATCAAGTCATCGCTACTATGATGGGACATACCTAATATTCCTAATTCGGATTTTTTGCTTGCGAGTTTAGTTTCGTCGGGTCTGCAATTCTACCGTTTACTTATCCGTACCATCAATACTTTGATACAACGTGGCTCAGCTCCTGGGAGAGTCCGAGCTGATAATAGCAATATTTTCTATTGGCCCACGATGCCGGAGCGCAATACAATTTAGCCGATAAGTCGGGCGTTCCAACAAATTGGAGTCTGCTGGGGGCCATAAAGTACGGGCACGCTCAAATATCGCACGATAATATCTACTTTTATTACCTAATGTTGTTAGAAAAAATAACTGGCTAAATAACATCCTAGGTTTGAGTGATAAATATTCAGATATGGAGACCGGAATCGTCTTAGGGCGGCAACTGCATCCCCGGTTGCCAACGAGGTCTCATAGATTCTATGGGCAATATTAATGAGAGCATGGCACGACTGGATTATTCAAATTTCTCTAGGCGGTAAGGGAAAACATCGTAAGGAGACCTGCATTTTTCGGATAGTCACTCAAACTATGAATACTCACAATCACAACAATGATTTTCAACATGTAATCAGGATCCAGTCGGTCTGGTTGGGACTCAAGGTATACCTTGGACTCCGCGCGATGTCTTTGGATACAACTGGAAAGCACACGCTCAGACAATGATGCCTAAAATATGCTACATAGTTAGACGTCCAATGATGGCGTTAGACTTATAAAAGTAATTCTAGATCTAGCACGAAACTTAGCAACACTAATCCAACAAGGACGCGTGGGCTCTCGTTAACGTCTCACGACTCGCGTCTTCAGTTAAACGCCTTGGTTTGTCTCTGGTTTCATTGCAAGATTATGAGTTTCCGGCCTAGTCTGCCAGTTTATTTCGCACAACTAGTCTGAACTAGTTCTTGTTCATCCTACTTTTAGTAATGATTGGATGATTTTGTACAAGATGTGAAAAATCAACCCACGAAAGTTTGTATGGGGTGATGCTTGCCATAACTAACTCCGTGGACTAACTGCCTTCATGGTTTAATGCCTAGTCATCACGATCCTCTCGCTCTCCAGCAAGATCAAGAGAGAGACTCACATATATTGATATTGTAAGTCTCTCTCTTCGGTCATTTGCCTCACAGCTGAGGATCTTGACTCCTTTCGACTCTTATCAACCATGCTTTCTCCATCGAATGCGTTCCGTTTCACGGTACACCGAGAAAGGATCAACGTTGGTCTTGCCCTACAGGACATTGGTTATTTTTTGAGAGCCTGTATAATATTTATGTGGTTATTTTTTGGGACCACAGTCAGCTGCCACGGCCCGTCAGGCGCCCGATACAGACGAGGCGTCGAATTGGATGCACTATGACAGTCTTGTTAAAAATAAACATTGTTTCAGTCACCGCACTATGAAGAACGACTTTTGGAATGGCTCCCAGAAAAATTATATAGTTCTAATAATTTACATCGGTGTTCCGTGCCATTCAATGTAGCAACAAAACTAAGAGATTTTATCGACTCATTAAACATGCTGTTATAATAAATAACTATAGCAGAAAGATTATTGTACATAATACCTACCTACCAGAAGACAACTTCGGACAAAAAATCACGTTCCATCTCAAATCATAGGTCTGTCTGCACTGAATGCATAAACCATAAAAACGCTAATATACAAGAAAACAATAGTAATGGCGGGTTGTCATAGAAAAAGTATCTACCTGGTGACTTGATTGTGTATAATAATTGGGATTCGCCGTAAAGGTGACAGGATTTGCTAGATTTTTTCTATCAACACGTGAGGCGTTCAAAAAAAATTGAATTCTTTTAGAAGCAATATATTATTTATTATGGTAATAAATTCAATGTAGTTGATTGCAATTACATTACCTTAATTACATTATCAACCAATGTTCTAGGGGGAAATTCTCGTCCAATTGGAGATTTGTATGGAGTGAATGAAATCTCGTCTACTTCAATGTAGAGTGCACGAGAATTGCCCCCTATATAATGAATAATTCTCTTATACTTAACTTTTTAGCTACTTGATTCATTTTATATCGTGTCATAAATCATTATTGTGTTTCTAACATTTTATATTATTTTATTAAGTCCTTTGACTTGTTTGTAACCACACTGTTAATCTTTTTACCAAGTACTAAATAAACAATTTTTATTCAATACCGATACGTAAATTATTTTTAACAGCGAAAACACAAACACACGCGAATCTTAAAAAAAGGAGTATTTGAAAATATTTTCGCGTCTGTTAATTTATAGTTAATAAAACATGCAATGCCACAAGTAGAAAATATCAACATCATATATTATACAATGCAATTAACATTATAGAATGCAAATGCCCGCAGGGTCGGCTGCGATGAACCCGTGACCCCGCGAACACATGGCAACAGATATTACTCATCATATCATCTCATAATTTCTTATCGAACTGGCGGTTAGAAAAAGGGACAAAAACTATAGATTTAGTCTATACTAAATATTTTAGTTTAGACTAAATCTATTTATTTAGTTTTTGTCCCTTTTTTCTTTCTTTCATACTATTATGCAGCTAGTACAGCTTAGGTTTCGTGCATACTTATACGACAAACAAGTTTAAAACCTGTCTCTAAACGAAATTTTATTTCTTATATTGATAGATTTTATTTTGTTAGGCTATTAGAGTCCCACTGCTGGGCAAAGATCTAATGTAGAATAATTATACGCATTTTTAATATTTTGACTTCTTAATAATGACAGGATCTATTGGTGGAATAAAATGGCCAATGCACAATGTACCTATTATTTTCATTTTTCGGGTGGATTCTCGGACAAAATAAGACTCTTTCAATGATAGAGCAAAACTATACTCTGATTCATAATCATGTAAAGTAAACTGACAGATCAAAATTACAAGTTTCTATGCATTTTGACATTTTGCATGTGTCAAATTGAGTGATAATGTATGGGGATGACACATTGACATCTGTCAGTTTACTTTACATGATTATGAATCAGAGTATAGGTACAGATATGAATAAAGATATAATTGGTCAAAGTGATATGGCGGGTGTGACGTCAACTTTTGCGCGAATCGTGATTCAGGATTTGGGAAGTCTGGTAATTACAATGAAGCGACTGCAGTCTGACCTTCATAACCATTTAACGGAACCAAAAACTTGAATTACAGTAGGAGAGCCAAGCTTCGGTATGAAACATGATGAAACACAGCGCCTGCGATGTGTTACGTCGTGTTAGTGAGGGGACCGGAAGCCCAATTCGAGGGTAAGGGGGTTAAGTATTGGCAGCGCACTGGTGACTCTACTGGTGATTCAGGTGTCTATGGGCGGCGGAAATTCCTTACTATCCAATACAGGGTGTATCTGTGAACATTTACATCCCTTTAACCACGTGTTCTACCAACCATCCTGAACAACATGTTCTATGATTTTTGAAAATTCGCATAAAAAATTTTCATCTTTCCATACAAAGTCGGTCACGTGACTTGGTCATTTTGTATGGGGAGTCGAAAATTTTTTAGAGGAATTTAGAAAAGTTGTTGAACAAATGTTGTTCAGAATGGTTGATAGAACACTTGGTTAAAGGGATGTAAATGTTTACAGATACACCCTGTATAGGTGATCTGTCGTCTGCCACCTATCAAATAACAAAAACCCAAACGTGCAGGCTCACTCACGAGGTGTTCCTTTAGAAAAATCTAGAGATTCGCGAGGAGTTCGGAGAGCCTACGTCCTCCCCATACAGAAGATGTACGTTCTTATCCACTGAGCTACCATCCATACTAATATTATAAATGGGAAAGTGTGTCGTGTGTCGTCTGTCTGTCTGTATGTTTGTCTTTCTTTCACGGCAAAACGGAGCGACGAATTGACATGATTTTTTAAGTGGAGATAGTTGAAGGTATGGAGCGTAACATAGGCTACTTTTGCCCCTTTCTAACCCCCCATTTTAGGGAAGTGGGGGGCGCGAGCGAAGCCGCGGTCAAAAGCTAGTCGCTCATATTCCTAAATCACAACATAAATTCCGCTCGCCTAATACACTGTGAAATATTATTTAAACTTCAATGTTGTATCCATAACATCCATGTTAACTGAGCTATTAGCGCAACACACGATTCATACAAATATAACAATTACCCGTAAAAAAGCTATAACGATAGACGCGCTAATGCATGTTTGGGTGTCCCGGGTAGGGTTGCCAGCCGGCTAACAAAGCTGGGAAAATATACAACTGTTTTATTGCGCAGATAGACCACATCTTATTATTATATTACATTCCGCACCAATTAAATTCATTTAGTTTTTATTATTAGGCAAGCGTGGTGATTAAGCCTAAGTAGCGATGACTTGATTTCTATGATACAGGCCTTTGCCCTGCAGTGGGCCCGTGGGCCATATAGACTGATACTTTATCTTTACTGACTAGCATTTATATGTCGGTAACATTGATAGTAAAGGTGTAGCAATGGCACTAAATTATAAGAATGTAATGTATAGGAGTATTTTTGTGGATGTTGAATACAAATGAACTGATTCAATTGCATATAACTCCTTTATGCATTAGCCTGTAGAGCTTATGAGTTTCTTTTTATTTAAATTCATACCCTTCGCAACCCTTTTACAGGGAAAAACAGCCACTAAAATCATGGTTACACATTTCAGAATCCATCCGAAACGTCTTTACGATGTTTTTCCTCACCGCCGATTAATCCAAAGGTCGTCCGAGCAACCGGATACAGATAGGGAATAGAGAGTGAACTTGTGTCTGCGCACACACACTGGCTGAACCTTGTTGGCCGCAACCTCTATGTTCTTTTATTTTGTGTGTGAGTTGTGGTCAATAAATGTTTTCTTATCTTATTTTAAATGAGTAGTGGCAGCCCTAGGCATACCAGCAGCAGCAGGGCCGGGCCGCACTTGAAGAGGTATAAACATACAAAATGTAAACCTGTCCGCGCGCTCGTTACGCCGGTAATCACCTATCACCGACAACGGATTAACCATTCATCTATTTCTTTGAACCGTCTAACGCCCGCTGCCGATATTCAATGTATAGTTTCGCCTTCCTAGACATATAAGAGCTTTTATTATTATAGACGGGAATTAACGCGACGTAATTTTTTAAGCACATAATTATGTACTTACTGCTTGACCTTTCGGCTGCGTTACAACAGCCGTGGTCACAAGCGGACTCAGCTCGTAAGAGCTTTTATCTGTAACAACTGCTTCTATGTGAGGGAAGTTGACCAATATCTTAATATTGGTCAACTGTCCCAATATGATCAAGAACTTGAGCTTGATCATATTGGCCCATAAATTAGATACACGCAGAAATCATTGATTTCGAAAGGTTCGTAAATATAATTATTGGGTGGGCATATTCATACACATTATACATAATTCACTCACTCTAAAAAAGTAAAAAATAGCCCGGGTAACCATACTAACGATCTCTTTAGTGAGCCTAAATCATTATATATACTAAAGAAAAGGCATCACTTTAACATCAGCTATTAAAAATCACATTTCCAAGTGGCCTACATAATGATTCTGGCCGGGGACCGCTCCCGTTGTGTCGAACCCGTAATTTATATCGCCGGATAGATTTTTCTAAAATTAGTGTATGACCCGGAATCGATAACGATCCGACTAACGGTATATTTAGCGCGACATCGGATTTTCTATGCATAAACATTTGTTATGATGCAAAATCTACCTACACATAATTTTTTTATCGCGTGTCGCGGTATGTTTATGTTAGAGAGAGACAAACAAGCGAGTCACATGATGGCATAATTTTTGCAGTCTATGAAAGCTGACGGATACACAAATAACTTTGTGAACATGCAAAATTCGATGGTATGATGCTCAGACAGAGTCACAGACGAAAAGAAAAAACATAAAAACCGTTGAGAATGCTCCAATATTCCTATAAAAGTTCTTACATCTTTCTAATGATATACAGCTATTACAAGTTGCTAGTTTAGCGAGCCTTTACGAAGTTACTTTTATTAACTAAACATAACGCTCGTAGTTATTTTTTCCTAATTGCTCAGAAGGGTTATATTTAACTGCTTAATTAAAAACAAACAGTTACCCGGCAATCAAATGAAGAAAATTTAAATTACTCTCCCAATCGTTTCAAAGTACAGTAGTACAGATTGGCTGCGTAAGCCACAGCACGCACACACAGAGTTGAAGAGGCCACCGTGGCCGAACTCCATCATCATCATCATACAGATCATCACACCATAGTGTGATGATCTGAATTTGACAGAGTAACCCATAGGTTACTCTGTCAAATTCCTTTATCGGAACCTTTTTTTTTTGTAACCCAAGAATGTGTGTTCGAGGTACACACAACCGACCAGAAGATTTTAGTCCCTTCAATTCGAGAGTAGTGATGCTGAAGAGAAATAACCTTTCGTGAGTATGGGTACAAAAGATTTATGAAAATGGACCCTACAATACCAACTATAAAAGACAATCTCCAACTATGGCACCCCCACACCAAGAATACGAATGAATTTAGCCATCTGGGGCGTCTCCGAGCACACCCAATGCCAATTGAAATCAAGCAACAGAAAGTTTGGTAATTTAACAGATTGTAGTAGATCAAAGTATTACAAAATTAAACTAAATAAAAAAAACACGTATTTGCATTGTTTTGATGTCTCACTCACCGCAATGAAAACGGGTTTGTTAACAATATCTTATCAGTATTCTAACAGAATTTATTATGTTTTAACTCGTTAACGCAGTCGCACGACCGTGACTGAAGCCATTGATGTTTCAATAACGAATTATGATGCGTTTGTTTTTGCGGCCCACGTTTACCCGCGAAAAACAAAGATTTCCATCGCATCCTCAGCAGTATATCCGTCCATGACTGCTGGGTTTTTCCGCCATTCAGCTATATTATCACCCACTGCTTCCTGGACCGCCTCTTGCGATCGGATGATGTTGACATGGTGCATCAACAACATAATAATTATAATGATACAGAATCGTCGTGACAGACGGTAGTGTTTCATTGATTTATAATAATCTATACTTAACTTATAAAGAGCTAAACTCTATAGTCATCGTCAAACCTTTTAACTTTTATACAAACCAAAATGACGAAACACTTGCGCGATGCAATCGTCATCCAGCGCCATCTATTGGTACACAGCTACACATCAAAGTATACGAAAACTGTCAAATTTCTACAATCGACTCTCATCTTACTGTCATACACATTAGGTTGAAAATCAATTGAGGAAATTTGAAAGGCTGTGGTAGCCTGATGTTTGGCTGACTGTACAGATCGGAACTAATGTCCAGAAATGAAGTGAGGGCGGGCCACTAGTGAACATGATATAAGACAGTCAGTTATTCAAAATCGTTAGTAGGTTTAAAGCAAAGAAACTGTTATTAGTCGAGCCAAAGCCTCGATGCACTTCGTGTCAATTTTATTCATAACGAATTTATGAAATACTCTACCGTCTGCCACGAGACTGAAATTAGTATAGAATAGCTTATCAAGCTAAAAAGGAGAACCTATGACTGACAGGGCAGCCTGATAGAAACGTGACGTATAAGTACAAAATGTTTATGTATAAAACGTTCTGGGGCCCGGGAAGGTGCATATCAGTGGTGGGTGCAGGTGCCCTCGACCTTCCACTTTCCAGAAGACCGGTTCGGCTTCCGTGCCCCCCCAAATGCAAGTTATACTCGACCGAATACCTGCCTAACATGTCCCACTGAAAAATTTAGGTAAGGGAACAGAGAGTGCATTTGTGGTTACGCTCACCATTGTGCAATGTACAAAAGGTACTGCGTTGATGGCAGATTTTTGATATTGGCCGCCATAGCCGAAATATTAGTGTTAAGAGGGCAAATTATTATATCAAATGAGTATTATATCAATCATACAACAACGCACAAACAAAAGGTACATATACTCCATCATCAACACCAACAGTACCTAGCAAAAGGGAAAGAAGAAAACAGCAAAAATTACCCAACCCAAAGCCTTCCCCCATTTAACACATTTATCAAGATAATCCTTAACGTAATTATGTCACGTTTGGTTAACATCGGCGTGTTCATTCGGACAAGCCACACCTGTTATTATGCCGAGTAGTCACGGACTCTGCCTTTTCATTAAGTACAAGTGACAATTAGCGACAAGTGCCATAACTAACATGATACAGCACATAATTCGTAACAATAAATTACGTTAATTAGTAAGTATTATGGTAAAAAGCCAACTTAAAAGTGGGACAAAAAGTTATACACACATGTGTACTTTTTAAAGCGTATCTAAAATATTTGTAGAGGTAAATTCAATCGGAATCGAAAAGGCTTATAGCTTAAACCGAAAAACGAAATACATGCGCGATGTTATCAGCGCCCAGCGCCATCTATTGGTACTTCGTGAAACCAATGTCCCGAAAGTAAGTTAGGGTCCAGTCATTTAGTAAAAAGTTTATAATTGAAGGGGATTTGGTCCAAAACCTCGAGCTCCCAGAAAAGGGCTTTTTACACAACCTACATACACTGACATGCAGAGATACTACTGATGATAGGATGGAAAAATGTACAGGACATTGAGAAATAAATATTTTATAACAAATAAAGGACCAAAAGACACAGATCGAGTGGTAGACGAATAGTCTACCAATACCACCGTAAATCAGTAGTATCCAAAATTGGCCAGCATTCAGTATAAAATATAACACTGTCGTACAGTGAAATCACATTCTTGTTTGGAAGCAGCGAATGATTGGACAACTTGGCAACACTCCGAATGGAAGACCGAGAGAAAAACACATTAATTCACTTTGTAGTGGATGCTGAGAGCAGCTAGAGATTACAACTGAAATTGGTCTTCCAATTCATGTAAACTTAGGTTGTCTCCTTTTATTGTACGAAGGTGAAAGAGACACACTAGTCGAGGGTAATTCCAATAAAAGTAGTCCCAACGGCACTGGACAGCTATAAAGTTTCGGATGTTTATACTCCAGGGAGTATTTTGTAACCAAACAGGCGTGTAAAGTCTAGCGCACACTGTAAATATAACGAGTCCAGTTTGCGTTACGATCATCAGGGACAGCGCCGTCGCGCGTATGACAGCATATTTCATAAATTACGACTAGCCGCGCCTTGCAATTTTCGCGCCAGCGAGCCGTGCCGTGAAATAATACACGACACTTATAGCTCCATGCCATGAGACGCCGTGGACGCGGCGGGCGGCATTCGGGCCGCTAAAACAAAGTCCCGCCACTCACAATGAACTATTGTAGTAGTTTCTAACACATAGCCTCTAAAGTTATTCACATATGTACCTAGTTTTCTAAACATTACTGTCTGTATAATTTTATAAGTATATTTGACTAAAAGTATCTGATAGATATAAAACTTTTCTTATCTCTTCGCGATATTTCGTTCCATAAATGTTGGGGAATCCAACACAATTAGCATACATAATATAAAAATATATTAATAGCACGCCCTCATTTCTTTCAAAGCATTTACCAATAGATGGGGCTTGTAGGCAATTACATCGCGCCAGTGTTTCGCCTTTTATTTACATAAAAGAAGCCTTGAGGTCTATGCGTCCTATGCATCCTCTTTATATGTACTGTAGATAATAATAAACAAAGCCTCTCAAAAGGGAATGCAGGATTTTTGGTCATGTTTCGTTTTGTGCAGTGTTGTGGACGTGTTAGGTACATACTATGCTATCTGATATGTAACCACAACGCACGACGTAAAATAACAAAAACAATATACGTAAATGGAGATAACTTCACATGCATGGGTCGAAACTAAAGTTTTCCCTCGTACTACGGAAATCAGGCAGCAGGAGTGAAGTAGAGAGAGATGTAGATCAATCAATAAAGATAATAGATATGAAAAAATTTAATGTTTATGCCTATTTTATTTCAGACACCTCATTATGTGTCACATTGCTACATAAATCAATTGACAACTAGGCAGGTAATTGATCTCTGGCCTGTGTGTGATTTGTCTGACTGAGAATTTGATTCAATTATCTACTTGAACAATATAATGAATCATTGGATCCAAACAGGTCAGTTATTTAATTAGCCCAATAAGTTGAAGAATAATCAGTCATATAAAGACCTAAATTGATAACCAAGTCAGTTCTTACTTAGGTATCAATATTTTGATATTGTTTCAATAAGTTTGGGAAAGAAATCTAGGAAGTGTTTTATCTTCATAAAAAAATTAAAACATTTACTACGATGGGAGAATATTTCCATATTGAATATGGAAATATTCTCTTAATCCTTTAAACATTATGTTAATTAAATGACATATATTTTATGATGATGTCAGAATGTTAAATATGAAACCAGTTCAACTTAAATAGTATAAATAATATAAACCTTGGTTAATCATTAATGTTTGATAGAAGCTGTATTAATGGTTGCTTAAATTGGTCTCTTATGTTAAAAATCTTGTAAATGTGATTATTTTTATTTGAACACCTTTGAAAGGTACTACTTTCTTATTTGATAAAATATGTATTAGGTAAGTATACAAAACTTTTTTATTTTGTAATATGACATAGCAAGGATGTATAAACAAAGTATAAAATAAAAGAAGTAACCACAAGTACATATGGTGTCACATGGAGTTACCCATTTTGGACTATTGACCATCCTCACGTCTGAGACACAAGTGCTATATTTGCACTGAGGGGGGTCACTTAACCTCATGCATTCTGTACATAGCTCAAAAAGAAAATCTAAATGAACAAGGAAACAAATTAAATCACTGACCTTAGGTACTTTAGCATTTCCACCCGTCCTGACATCTCTGATGGTTGCAATGTCCAGAAGTTCCACCTCCATGTTCTGGTCGGTCCAGTACATGAAGAACCCCTTGGGGTCCACACGCAGGGTGACCGGAAGCCCCGTGCCTGAATCCTGTTGTAAAATAATCCTTAATTACTTATACAATTATTTTTTATGTAGGTCCCATTTAGACCAGTATCACTAACTAGTTTGATCTATTATGATTGCTGCTGTGCTAAATATCAGTCCCAATACAAGAATATAAACAGTTTTGAAATACCTCTTTAGTGTAATAATAGCACTTTTGAATTGAATATGCTAGACTTTTACAATATCTATAAGAATGCATGTTCTCAAACTTTTTGTGTAATTAAAGAGTTTGATTTTAATTGGTAAATTACAAAATTATTGCAGTATGATGAAGTAAGATCCTATGTGTTGCATTAGAGCCAAGATTTATTTTTGATTTGAATGATAAAGCATGACTTACCCTGACACCTGCTAATACTATCATAATTTAAGGAATTCTGATTCATAATAACCATGTAAATTAGATAATTCATGATATACCTAGGTACTTATTTTGATCACATTTCTTACAACAGATAAACTAAATTAACTCTTCGATATGATGTATAATTCAACCAAAATTCAGGAATAACTCTCTAGCTATTGGACTTATTTGAATAGGGATCATGGTCTTCGTAATAATAACAAAGAGGAAAACTGGCAAATGATAAATCAAAATCATATTTTTGAGTGTTATCTATTCCAATACGAAACTAGTTCAAATATAATCTGATGAAGTAAATATACGAAAATACACACCTCATCCCATTTGATGAACTTTTCACCCTCCTGCAAAGCCTTCGGCACTTCCAACGGCTTCAGGCCGATGTTCGCCGATCTCGAACTCGAATTCATCGTGGATAATAAACACAATTATACGGAAATAATAACACAACCGCAGATAAAATCCGTCATCCTCCTCTTGTGTGAACAAATCTATCCACCAAATCTATCGGTGATACACTTGTAGAATGCACACGTCGACGATGCGAACTGACTACAATATGGCGGTAAATAAATAATTACTAACATAATAAATCAGAGTTCATCCTAAATTCACCTGCCTAATTACTGACAAACGAATAATTTCCCCACATATTTCTCGGTGGAGCCACCAAAAACTGAATGTCAAAAAACGTATGATGTGAAATAGTGAAGCGACACAAATATATTCGCATATCGAGAAAATTTTACGTTCTCAATCATCGCGAGTACATCATACGATTCATAATAATCAATCATGCAAAGGTGGTGTCTGGAAGGGTCATGATGTTAACATTACAATACCTATGATTAATTGTGATAAAATTAAGTGATCCATTGAGTAGGTGTTACTTTTTGCTACTGTAACCAAAATAAAGTCAACCATGAACCATCCCAGAGCGAAAAAGTCACTGATCCTGTTTCAGATAGTTTCTCAAAAGCCCATGAAGCCCACCAATTCTGATGATTGTAGAGTTCTGGAAGTTGTAGTTCCCAGACTGAAATCCTTAATATCTGTTTAACCGTATCCCAGGTTCCTAAAGAGATCGTTTTGGATGGAACCATAAAAACCGCACCTGTCTGAGCTGTACTCTGGTTTTTAATTAAGCGAACTCAGTTATGATTTATGGAAGCTTAATGATGCTTCCGTTTAATTTTTTTAGTAAACCGTGTGTTAAAAAGGTAGGTAATGATTCAATAGAGATGTCTTATACCGATAAACTTACTCTTGTATCGATAAACTAATTAAGCAATGGATAATGGAACAAACCCATTTCTTACATTTAACAAAAAAGTATTATTTTTAAATAAAAAATCTCTTAACACCAAATTAAAAGTTAATTGAAAATAAAATTCCAGTAAAAATACATTTTTATGTTAAATAGGTTATTTAATCTAAAAATATTTAGAATATTTCACGAAATTACTATTTTGTAATATTTAATAAAACTTTTGTTGGAAAGGAACAGGGTTAGTCTAACTGCGTTTTGTTATTTATAAAGATAAAATTTTAACATCATCATGACAGACATGTCATTTATATATCAAGTTATTTCTTTATTTAAACACATAACCTTTGAGCATCTTTGAGTGAATAAATCTACAATATCTATTCTTTATAAAAAAGAGAGATTCATTAAGTTATAAACTATATTTTCAGTTTTCTACTTTTTAAAGATAAAACATAACGAAATCAAACGTCAGTCACGCACGTAAAGCATTTTTAAAAGTTTAAAACGTCAAAATTAGTTGGTTAGCGAGCGAGCGTTTAGCTCTTTTTTCCGGCTGATGGCGTTCTAAACTTGTTGTGAACTTGTGTTCCTAATATTTATCTTGAGTTACTAATTTTGATTTGGTTTAACTATGTCAGAATCAACTGTGGTGACCGAAGGACCCAAACATGAAAATAGTCCGAGGAAACGTGTTCGCCACCGCAAGAAACAATTGTACGAAAACATCCTCAAACAAATGGAGTTCTACTTTAGCGATGCTAACCTAACCAAAGACAGGTTTTTAGGGGATCTTGTAAAAACCGACCCTTACGTTCCACTTGAGACATTTTTAAAATTCAATAAAATTCGATCCATGTCGACAGACCTCACCGATATAGCAAAAGCTATGAAGAATTCATCTATGCTCGAGTTATCTGAAGATAGACTAAAGGTAATTGGTTCTCTTTATATTATACTACTCCTTTCTATTTGTAGATAACAATAATTTGCTACAAACAATGTATATCACTGTTAATTGTTGAGATTTGTCAGTAAGATTTAAGATGATGTACAGAATTGAATCATCTAACATTTAGCTGCCCATATTACTTCATGTATTAAATTCATTGCTTATAAATTCCAGGTGAAAAGAAAGACCCCAATTCTACCTTATGATGCAGATGTACGTACAGTGTATGTCGAGTCAATACCAGTGACAGGGAGTAGAGAGTGGCTGGAGAAGGTTTTCTCTGACTTTGGCCATGTTGCATACATTTCATTGCCTAAATTTAAAAATTCTCAAAAAATTAAGGTAAGTCCTAAAAGAAGAAAGAAACAAGAAAAAGTCATTGTAAACAGAAACATTGTTCTTAAAACAGTGCAAATAACATTATTGTTTTCGTTCACTCTCTCAGTGGTATTAAAATTTTACCTTTACTTAACCTTAGTATCTTGTGTCAAGTAAATTTTGTTTGGTAGCTATATCAAATGTTTTGTTTAGGTAAATGGTTTTGATAATAGTTGGTGTAAAATGTATATCTAGTTCAATGATATAATTTTTTTTAAATTTTTATAAGTAGGCTTTAAAAATAGACTTCCCCATAAAAAAACTTTAAATGCTCACAAAACTCGCTAAACATATTATTAACTGAAAATTTTGGCTATTGGTTCACATTGGTTTATCAATATTTTGATAAAGTATCAATATTTTTAACTATGTGATTAATCAAATACCCTATTATGTCCCTGCTTGCAAGTACTATTGTTAAAATCCCATAATAAGCTGGTAATATTTTTCAGGGTTATGCTTTTATAGAGTTTGACAAACCTGAAGATGCTCAGAAATGTATTGCTACATTTACGAAAATGGGTTGCAAGCTGCCTACCTGCATGCCTCCCGAGGAACTGTCTTCCATTAAAATGTTCTCTGTAGATGAGCCTGTTGAGGAAGTCCCTGAGAAGAAAGAGGATAAGGAAGAATATGAGCCACCAAAGAAGAAGTCAAAGAAGAAAGATAAAAAATCCAGGAACTTAGATCTCAAACTAAGCAGCGAGAACGAAAATGACAGTGAAAAAAGAGTGGAAACTCCAAATGTGAGTATAGGCATTAGGCAGATAATTATGTTGGTTGATCACCTTAACTTTGATTCAAGGTTGTGTTAGATACCCACTTACCACATGCCTATGCATAGGTGATAACCTATGGGCTCCTGCCCCGAAGAAGACCCGCATAATAAGCAATTGCCACCACACATGACTGTCCAATACCTGTATTCGCCTGGATTTAATGAATGAATCTAGTACCCTCACATTTTACATATGATTTTAAAATAATATTTTCTGCTTAAATTTTGTATTAATTTCTAGAATAATAAAATGTTTTATATTTCCTTTCAGGATGAAAATAAAAGTATTGTGTCCACACCAACTGAGGTATGTAAACTATTATTATAACAATAAATAACTTTAAATAAAAATTATTGTGACAATAATTTAAATAAATAAATTTATTCTTTCCAGGAGAATAAAAATACTGATATTGAATCAAAAGATGAGTTAACTAGTCATGATGATGAAGGAAAATCGGATTTAGATACTGCAAGAAAGAAAAAGATAAGAAAGAGGACAGCTAAAGAAAGAAGCAAAGCTAAAAAAATATTAAACAAAAACGAGGCACCCAAAGGTGCTTTGTGGGGCCTGCAAGTACTACCCAAACCTGAGTGGAAAGCACTAAGGAACAAATATTTAAACTTACAGAGGAAATATATGAAAGAAATCAAAACAAACTTGCAAAACAAAAAACACTTATATCCTAGCATCCCACCCCCAGCAGCACCATCTATTGAAGTACCTGGTAAGTACCTATACACACTCTGACGCACATTATTTTTATGGAATAAGACAGTGGCAGATGCGTAGTGACCTGACTGATATACAATTGCTGTGCTCACACCCAGTGTAAATTAGTAGAATACATCACTAGGTAACGAACAATACCCCTCAATCCGAGTCAACAGTTAATAGAGGC
This sequence comes from Cnaphalocrocis medinalis, assembly GCA_014851415.1. NCBI lineage: Eukaryota > Metazoa > Arthropoda > Insecta > Lepidoptera > Crambidae > Cnaphalocrocis > Cnaphalocrocis medinalis. Next base: position 15,055,620 of record CM026282.1, read on the forward strand.
ATCTTGGTAGTATTATGCAAAGGGCATATCCATACCACTGCTGACAAACTTGAACAGTTTGGCAAAAGTAATTTTACTTTATGAATTGTGTGTTTTTGGTTATAATAAATTTTAAAACGTACAACTCCCAAAACATAGTTTTCCTATTATTTGTATGTATTTTAGTCTCTGATTTCTGTGTTATCTCATTGCAGCTTTAAACTCTAGGGAAACGGAAAGTACCAAAAATACTGATGCAATGGAACGAATACCGGGAGTCTTTGTAAAGGAGATACTCCCTGAACCGTGTCTAGACGTTAGACTTGCTAAGAGAACTGTAAGTTTATGTTTCTGGTTATTTGAGTTATCTCGGTTTTGAAATTTTTAAATATCAAAAAAAATCATTTATTTATGTACTCCATTTTCGGGTGCCATAATGATTTTAATTATACCCGGTTGGGCGCCAAAATTCTATTCCACCATGTTGGGTGCCAAAATCCAATTCCACCATGTTGGGTGCCATATTCTTAATACACCATGTTGGGTTCCATTATAAGAAAGATCATGTTTTGAACTTTGTGTCTAAGTATTATGTTACATTACAGGTAAGAAGTAATATACACGCTTTACACGTCGATGTCAAGGAGGGTCAGTCAGAAATTCATAATCAGATTCGACTCATCAAAGGCTGCTAATGAAGTAAGTTTTATATATATTTATTTAGATTCATTCTTTTTGGACTGAATCACGAGCGAAAGCCTTATTCAATAATTCCTGTTTCCAGTACTGCGCGAACTCTAGCGCCAAGGCGCGTGTTATAGTCGGCGCAGAGGAGGAGCAGCAATGGACCCGCGCGGAGAGCGCCCGGAGCGTCCGGCGCAAGCGCGGGCGCTGCCGCCTGCTGGAGCGGCACCACGCCGACGCAAGCGCTAAGGCGCTCGCCCCTGCCTCCCCACAACCCACACATACACATATACGCTTTGACGAATGAGCATTATTCTCTGCCCGCCGCGTATTCCACAACAAATGTGATCATTGTTCGTAGATTAAATAAGCTAAAGAAATCGTATTTTATTATTGTTTAAAAATAAAATAGATTTTTTTCAAATAAGATGTGTCATTATCATTTTTATCTCAATTCATGTCTTATCATAATGGGTATTGGGATTTTGGGAGTAGAATACAGACAAGTAGTCATTTTTTAAAAAAGGAAATTTATTACATCAAATAAATGCAACATCGAATTCAGTCTTAAAAAATAGTTATACATTAATATAATACAACAGGCACTGGCACATTATTTCTATCCAAAAATTAATACGTATTTAGTCTTACTAGCTAATCTTAAAATGCGAGTTAGTAAAATTGCACTGCCTATTGCAGTAAACCTGTATAAAACAACTCTTGTTCATTAATTAGCTGCTCTCACAATACAAAACAGTACAAATGTTTATACTGTGTCTTGATGATTACATAAAAATAGTATTGCTCAATTGTTGTCTCTTTTTCATCCCAATTAGTTTGATAAAAAAATCTCGCAACATACATTTTACATAACTAAATTATATAAAAACATAATTATAACAACAAGCAATTCTCGATAGGTGTATTTTCAAATGAGTACTTAACACAATATCTGATGGCAATATTGAAACACTATCTTTTGCGACGTATGTATTCTTTATACTTCACAGTTTCACTTTCACATAGTCACTACATATTATATTCTGTAAGAATTCAACATTGGAATCAATGTTTCAACGCGCCTATGTAAGTATATTTGCAGATTACATAAATAGTTAACAGCACAAAACATTAACAGGAAGATTAATAGTTATCTTTGTACAGTAGTATACGAAACGTGGATATCAAATGAATACATAACATTTATTTTAAATTATTAGACAACATAAACTTAAAATATGGTCACGTAAGAAGCACCAGATTAAGTAATAAGTTACATTATTAAGTAAAAATAATAAATCTTGATTAATGATATTTTAATTGTGATTAAACTTATACTTAAGTTAAAATTTGTAAAACAGAAGTCATTTTGTAAATACAAAAGTATCACATTGATTCAGAAATTAATCCACTAGATATTTTAATATTTACATAGGAGGTAGATTATTATTAGTTATATTAAGATGCTTCCATGTGTCTGTGGACAGTTACTGGCGCTATAATACTGTTCTTACCACAAGGCAGTACAGTAACACTTAAATCTCCAGGAGTTTTTAGTCTAGGCTTGATCTTAGCTGGCAATGGACAACTTATATCAGATTTGGTGTCATCTGACAAAATTGTGGGATCATTTACTGAAAACCCAGTAGCCTCAGAATCCTCATGGGGTGTCATAGTGGAGTAACCATGGTCTGACCCCCCAGCGGTATGTGGACGTCTGTACCCTGTTACAACACGGTATGGTGAAATAGGAGCTTCTATCTCCATAGCTGGTAACAGCTTGTCTTGACCTGATTGGTCATGCATGTCATCAGACTGCAAATGACTCATTTGGACATCAGCATCATGCCAAGTTTCAGCCGGACCATCCACATACAAATTATGGCAACTTGCTGATGTTACATTTTGTCTATAACAATATATAGCTACAGCTATAATTAAACTTACAGTAACTATACACCCTGCTATCGGGCCGATTGCGGAGTAACTACCTAGAGCATCCCTGTTGACATGGCCAAACGTGCCCTCTCCGTAAGGAGTAACTGCTCCAAGAACCCCATTGAAACATGTTGATTGGGAGGTACAAAATGGCGATGAGAGCGGCGTACGGCCATCGGCATCAATCTGACACCATTCACAACCTAACACTCCTAAGCAGGCTGAATGGGTCAAGTACGACTCACATTGAAAGTCAAAGCAAGATTTTAAATTTTCTGCAAAATTATGAAAATAATGTGATTTATGATTATTATTCTCAGGCACCATGCCACAGAGAGGGATATCTTGATTTATTCTTGAGGAATTGGAATTTGGGCACTCATATAACTCTGAACTACATTCGCAGGGACATTCACAATCTGTTTGCTCCATTCGGTTACAATTGAAGCAAAGACGGTCTACCATACTACATGGACAAAATGCACCAACACTACAAGACACATTCACCAGACCTATGAAAGCATTGGTGCCAGGAATGGCAGCTATGTAGTAATGAACACAGTGGTCTCCTGAAACCACATTAGAAAGAACTCCAGGAAGAGACATATTGAATTCATAGAACCTCTGTATCGTTTTATCATAAAAATTGCTGCACAATCTTTTTGTTACAAAACCTTTATGATTTAACATGTCGTTAGCAATCATGGACTCTTTGTGAGTAATATGCTGTTGTTCTATTGGACCTGAACTATTAGGATCCATGAGACCTGGATGGGAAACTAAATACCCTCTATTGTTCATTATGAAACATTTGAAATAAGACATGGCACATAGGGGAAGACTGTCAATAAGGAGTTTATAAAGGAAGCCCATTGTTACATCCATTGAGACCACTATGGTGGGATAAAATGGCCCCCTTACAGCATATGAAATGCTCACAACATATCCTGCTCCCCCAACATCCAGGTTAGGTGGAGTTAAAATGATTTTACCAGGATTTTCTAATGCATAAGTGTACCATGGTCTCCTTACTGGTTCATAGTCATATTCCAGTACAGTTCCCGGGAACATGACAAGCACTCCACTCTCAGTAACTGCATATCTTCTAACAATGTACTTGGAATAGATACCACGTAAGTGCTGCCTTTTATAAAATGATAAAATTGAGTTAAGAAAATTGACATCTTGCTGGATTTCATTTTTTAAACCTGGATTTGAGAGTAGTCCGTAAGCCAAACTCTTTAAATAAGCTAAGTAATTTTGCATGTAGGTTACAGCCTCTTGTCCATCACCCATATCATACAAATATGTGAAAGGAGACTGAAAACTAGAAGGACTCAAGTACACTGTGCCTTGGTCAATAGTAGCTATTTGCTTGAAGTGTCGGCATATCTTTCCTGTTTTAGGTGGAAATAAATCCAACCTATGAAAAAGTATTTCAGAGGTACTCCTTGTAAAAAATATGTTTGATTTATTAAATATGTTTTGTTCAGTTAATTCACTTACAATGCAAACAATATACAAATTGTCTACCCACTGCCATGAATAAACTATTGACTTAGTGCAGTTCTTTTCAGCCAAAGTCAGAGTGCCAGAACTGTTAGAAAACTTTGCATCCAGTGAAGATGATAACAATCAAAACAAACTCGTGCCTGTCAATAACAATAATAACAAAGATAATATCGACGGCGTGGCTCATCCAAACACGCCAGTAATTGTAAATAGAATGAACGAATTAAGGCGCGAAGCTTTAGAAAGAGAGAGTCTAGCGAAAGCACCAAAAAGAAGTGGTATCCCACTGCCAGTGATCCATAACCAAAATAAGCCTCAGAATCAGAACTCAAAGTATAATAAAGTGAAATTAAAATCTAAATCACTCAGCGAGCTGTACGACTATTTTCGTACGAAAAACGAGGGACAAGATAAGAGGCTTAAGGATGGGTCAGGGTTCGCCTTGACTTTGTCGGAGACTCAGTCTCCTGAGAAGCTTCCGAGTCCAGTGGAAGTTCACCGAGAAGTTGAAGTGCTGCACAATTTGCAGAGGAGTCCCACGGTGTCCCCGCGACGGCACCAGACGCGAGTGCATTTAGAACGAGATGGGTGAGTCAATAGCTCTACCATTACGCGCATATTTCCTTTACTGAGACTCACGCTACCATTTTGACAGCTATAAAATATCTCTGTTTAGATTCGTCTTGAATCTGTTGGCGTCTTCTTCTCCGAATGACCCTGACTTGCTTTCTCCTCGAGCGCCTTCTCCACTTCGAGCTCATTATGATTGGGAAGAATTAAATGTAATACCTACTCATGTCGCAGACCAACTACATAATACGGTATGTGCTTTTAGGGCTACCTAACTTACTTACCTACTTGAAACGAAAATTATTCTACTTAATTTAGTTTAATTTATTTTGTTAAGTAAAATTATACCATGCTGTCGTCTAGATATCCATTACAAAGTTAGTGTGTGAGGCGGCTAGGATAAAGCACTATGTTAAGTGTGCCTAAATATTCGCAATAAAACTCTTCGATCATTTTATAAGCATAGAACACACCTAAAGTTGTGCCAAAAGTGTATCAAGTGCCTTGCTCAATTATTCGTGCACCGACACGCAATGAAGTAAGGTAGTCTCAAAAACTAAACTAAAGTACCTACCTACTTTGCATGCATTATCTTTTGAACGCCTTTTTCGATTATTCTTTTTTAGAGTCCCGTACCCAAATCGTAAATACGAAACCATATTAAGTAGGTACAAGATTTCGCTGTCACCATGCTGTATCTCAAGAACGATAGCGATAGCTACACACGTTGACATTTCAACATTTCATTACGAAGAATCACATTGCATATTAAGTTTTGATGTGTCATCATCGTCATCATCCTCTTGCCGTCCATTGCTGGACATAGGCCAATAAGTTTTGATGTGTGCTGGCAGGAAAATTGGATATCGGCAGTGAAAGCAGCCGACCAGCTGCACAGCGCATTGTTGGAAGCCAGCAACGTGCGCAAGGTGGAGCCAGCGGCGCTCTCCCTGGTGCAGCACATGTGGGCCTTGAGCGAGGCGGTGGGTACCATTGTAATCACCATCTATAATCATAGCTGAACGATTTGGTACATCTGATAACTATAAAGAAGCGACTGCTGTCTTTCTACGGAACCCTTAGACAGGAGAACTAGATCATGATCACAACTGTATCATTTCTCAAAATCACTTTCGTTCTTTTCTCTCACCATGCCGGTCTTTTATCCACTTTTCAGATCATGAAGTCGAGTATTTAGTTATAATGTCCCTCAAGATATATTTTAAATCATAATCCAGGTATATAAATAAAAAGTAAGTAATTGCTATTCTTAAAACTCGAGAACGTACCTACTTTGAATCAATTTCGATTTCGATCGACGGGTAATTTTGGTAGATTTTCTTGAAATATTCGTGGTAACCCAGGGAAGGTTTGAAAGATGATTAGTTCTTAATAAGTAATCAAACCCCTAATTAAACCCATTTAATATACCTACCTACTTAAATATAAAAAAATACTTACCTATGGCATCGCTATTAAACAACTATTTCTAAGTCAACTTTACTATGACAGAGACATCCAAATAATTGAGCACCTATCACCGAGTACCTACTTGGACGTTCATCTCATTTATGATCTACCAGGTGACAGCAGCGAGGGCACCAGCGGAAGGCGCGGTATGCGCGCTGATCCGAAGCGCCAGCAACGACTGTGCAAGACAGCTGCTGCCAGCTCTTGTCTCCAGAATGGCGCGAGAGCCACTCCCGACAGCGCTTCCACACGCCTTATTGCAGCGGTTGGCGCTACACCACCTCGTCGACCTGATCTTCGACCCAGCTATGATCGGGGTGAGCGAGACTCTGTTCTGATTCAAAGTGTTTTTTTCTTTACCGGTACCTTAACTGCAAATGTAACTTTGTATCTGCTGGTATATGTATGGGATTACAAATTTACTTATGCAGTTAATGTATCTAGAAAACTAGACCCAAATTGAAAAATATTTTAGTTTTTCCTGGATTCATATACCTACTACCTAAACACTAATTATATTCTAAGAAGGTTCTATTCTGCTAGAAGTGCCTAAGAATTTTGATGATCGGTCAGTCAGTGCGTGAGTGACAAAATTAAGAAACTTTGACTCGTTATAAATCTTAAACTACTTGTTCAAAGTGAATGAAATTTGAAATATACCGTGTTTGTACAATGCTTGCTTAGTTACTGAAAATTCAAGCTTCTGGTTATATCCAAAACGAAGCTATAGGAGGTTGAAAATGACCCGAACTACTTATGGTAGGCCGTGCCGCTTTTATGGTCGACTTGGCGGGGGCTCTGCCGTGCGCCCAGATGCATATTCCTCCGAATTGGACATGCACTTGTATTGTCATGAGTTCATGACCAACTTTATTCACATGATTCAACTTGAATAATGGGCTGCTATAGTACGTCAAACAGTTTACCGCGCCACAACATAGATGTCACTGTGCAAACTTACAACGCGCAAGAAAAATTTTTTTCCGTTTCATGACCCTCCTCGAAGAAGCATTTTATTGTTGCTTAATTTATTAAGCTCCTGATGGTAAGCTATTTTTGAAACAGTAGGCTGACGTATTTGTCAGACCAACTGGTTGTAATCTGTAATCTTATGATCGCATATGATTAATGTGCAACACTGCCAAACTTTTAAGATGTTTGACTGTTGAGTTAAGTCCACGATAATATGATTTTAAGTTTTATTTAGAGATAGATTAAAAATATCGCTATATCGGCGGATAGGAAAAAAGATTAGGCCTAATCTACTTCAATCATCTTACATTACTAGATAAATACTAATCAAGAGACATCATTTTAATTTTTTAAATCATGGACAACAATAAAAATATTGTTGCCAACTAAAAGTCAACCAAATTAAAACGCAGTAAATCGAGTCGACCAAAGACAAAAAAAATGTAATTTGTTAAAAAATGTTAAGTATATATATCGATTTTATACCTTTCAATACTTGTAATTTATATCGATACCTCGATATATCGAAACATAAATATCGCTCAAAAATATCGTACATTGAAAAAATAATATCGTATATATCGATGTATCGATATTTTTTCGACGAGCCTAATAGATATATCTATTAGTTAGATATCTATATCTATAGCAGGAAGATACTTAATTGCACAACACATTACCCTATCGCTAATAGCGATCTCTTCCAGACAACCTTAATTTAATCAGAAAATTTAATTCTCTGGTAGGTAAAGTAAGGTAGGTAACCAATACCAATTACCAAACCAATATTACCTTACCAATCGGTTGGTTAGAAGAGTAGATTGGTCGGTCATTGGTGGTATACCTACTTGGCGAATGCGCGTATGTGGCATGGTGCCTAACAAAATTAATGAACGCGCTACTGCGCAGTTTTATGCACGTGATACAGCATTTTTACTTTAGGTTTTGAATCGCACACCTCCATGATACGTGATGATTCGCAGTATTTTTATCATGCCAAAGATTCCATTTACTGCTATTTTGGGGGTTACAATGAAATAAAGAATGAAAGGTGTGGCGACTTTGGCGAGCTCTTTGTAGCACCATATCAAAAAATATAAGCACAAGTATTTTAATGAAACTGCAATGTAAGTATAGTCGCTTTCAATAGAAAAATAAAGCAGTTGATATACAACAAAAGCTGTTGTTTATTAGATAAAATTATTCAGGCAGGGCCCGCCGCAAGCGGGCGTGCTACGCGTGCATCGCACGCGGGCGGCACGTCCAGGGGGGCGGCAAATTGAGCAACTTTTTTTATATTAGTTCAGTACCTACCTATATTGGCTTACCTCAGCCTGATGATAACACGGACACGGACGCTAGCACACGGACTAAACGGAATGCGCCATTTTCAGTAGAAACGTCTCAGTAGACTGATATTATCCTAGACATGGTGGTGGGTTCGCTCCACGAGGACCTTCAAATTAATGCTCATACCTGCTGGTTTTCCTATCCTAGATACACACATTTGAAACATCATGTGTCTTGTTTCGCTAGTAATTTTAAAATACTCTCTCGTCCAGGTGTCAGGAGACGCGGAGCGAGTGCAGAGCGCGCAGCTCAGGGCTACCCTGTGCCTGGCGCGCGCGGCGGGGCCGGCGGCGGTGCTGTCCGCCGTGCGCCGGCGCCTGGCCGGCACTGCCAGGGCCGACGTCTTCTGCAGCAAGGTTAGTGTTATCTTTGTTGGTGATAGGTGGCAGACGAGCCGCGGATCACCTGATACAAAGCTGTTGCTGCGACCCACGGTTAGTCTAGACAAGTGCGCTGCGACCTTTTACGTCCCATGAATCTACCTCTACGAAGCTACAGCGCAGGCGCTGGTTCACAACGTTTTTGTGCGGCCGTAGTATCATTCCAGTCGGGCCGGCCCATTCATGCCAAAACAGGCTATCTCACGATTTATACAGTAATCATCGAAGGTCCGATCCACTTTTTGTGGGCGGAAAAATCTCTGCTCAATCCTGAGGGACATCGGGCAGAAAACGATGGTGGCATCAATACCAATACGTCATTGCACTGGAGTAGAGGAGGGTCGGCACTCTTCCTAGCCTTCATCCTTGGGGTCTTTGAAGAAGAGAGCGGCAAAGCCGGCAAAATAGTCTTCCGCCCCGACTGGCCCATTGCTACGCCTCTGGACTTCAAGCTCGAAAGTAAGTAGTGAAATATGTTTTTCTTTTGGTTGATCCCCACAAATTGAAATTATTTTAAGAATGATAATATAATGAATGATATGATAAGTAAGTATATTTTTTTCTCAGTTACGAGAGCGCCTGAGCAGACCTGTGGAAAACATCAAGCCGAGTCACACATCCAGGTAATTTATATTTTGGGATGTTGGGATATTATAACCTTCGCGACACCTGATTAAAATAAAACATTATTTTTATGGAAAAAGCCGTCCGTACAATTTTGGACTATGTAGTTTAAAATTCTGGTCAATTTTGAAAAGGTACCTATTGGATATATAACTTTCGTGGAAGTCCTTAAGACTTCCACGAAAGTTATACATCGAAGAATGACCCTTCTCCACTTACAGAACCTTACTTAAACCTAATTTACCAAACTATTAAGGATTGACCTTTGCATATCAGATTCGATTACTAACTGACCGACAACTACAACATAATATATTAATATTATATTATAGTAGGTAGGTAGGTAGGTATCTACTCACGCAAAGGACGTCTGTTTTGATGGACAAGCTCCTATTGAAATTGCTGTCACCTCTATTGAAACCTTGTCATGCCACCCAGAAAACAGAACTAGAACAAGTACCTAATTAATATTCAGGTTGTATTTTATAAACATTAGCTTGGGTTCAATTCGTCCCAAAAAAACTCGTTCCAGAATTTCAAGATTTTTTTGCTAGTTTTCTGTTCTAGCCTAACGTCACCAATTTTGTGTGTAATATATATTAAAAAATCCAGCTATGAAAACTTTATAAAAGAGAGTAGGTAGATATTAACATTTTTTGAGATGCGTAACAATATAACCTAAGTAGATAAGTAGTAGGTACTAATTAGGAATTTATGAGGTACCGAAACGAACTGACGACGGACCACTAGTTTCTAATGAGAAGTCCAAAATATCTTACCCAGTTGAATTTCCAGAAGCTCGCAGCTGCCAGTCCCCGTCCGACGGCGCGCGCGCTCTACGCCGCCGCCGACTGCGCCCGCGCCGCCCAGGCGTCTGAGGCCGCTGCCTGACTCTGCACCACTTCCTGGCAAGTCTACAAGAAATTATAATCCATCTAAATATAATCATCATCATTTCAGCCAATAGACGTCCACTGCTGGACATAGGCCTCCCCCAAAGTTCTTCACACAGATCGGTCCTGCATCCCGCATCCAAGGGACTCCCGCGACCTTCACCAGATCGTCGGTCCATCTGGTGGGAGGCCTGTCACGGCTGCGGCCTCCTGCAAATATATGTAATACTAATAACAAAATACCCTTACTCACTCGACGCTATACGTTTCGCCCAATGAGAGAGTGTATCGGAAACCCAACCATGTCAGATGGATCTCCCACGGTTGGGCTTCCGGAACCTTTTGGCATGAATAGGCCGTCTCGATCAGACTGATATACCACGGCCTCACAGAATACTGGCGTGAAGCAGCGCATGCACTGTGTTTCATCGAGTGAGTGAGGGGTACCGGATGCCAAATTGGGGGGAAATGGGGTTAAATGTTGGCAGCGCACTTGTGACTCTACTGGCGTTGCAGGTGTCTATAGGCGGCGGCAATCGCTTACCATCAGGTTAGGTGATCCGTATCCGCGTAATTACAAAAAGTTACTGATGACTATTGTAAAATTGACAGCATGATTTTAAATCATGACTAACTTACGTAGTATCCCATAGAATTAAGAGGGTAAGAATAGGGAGTGCACCAGGGGAGCAATTCTCGTGCGGACTAAATTATTTTATGTTTTAGCTGTGGTTTTGTAATATACGAATAAGGGGTGTTTAATCCTCGAGTTGTAGAGCATCGCATGTCTAACTTCTTGTCATTCAACAGGTGTCACGCAGCCAGGGCGGGAGTACATCTACAAGCCGCTGTCGCCGATCCCTTTGAGTGACAAGTAAGTTTATATTTTGGAAACAACTTTAGCACCCCTTCTACCTTATAATACGAGTATACACAATAGATTCGGACACTGAAGAAACAGGGTAGCAATTCTCGTGCACTCGACATTGAAGTCTAATCTAAGATTTCATACATACGTCCATACAAATTTCTAATTCGACTACAATGTCGAGTGCATAAGAATTCCTCCCCATAACATAAATTGTTAGTAACTGCGAGTAGTTAGTATCAGACAAAAAAAATAACAACGCTACGAATGAAGCTAACTAGGGGCGGACGTTGCGTCATAATGGTTTAAAGTTGCAAGTGAAACTTGGAAACCACCTGCTAACTTATGCAGCGTGTCTGCCTATTCAGTGGAAACTCCCAGTCTACATGGGGTGTATACCTAAGTAAGTTGGTGCAGTTTTCGCGTAATCGTATCTAGACTGTGCTGTCAGTTACGTTACAATATCCAAAAGGGTATAGACATTGCTGCCGTCATCGCGTCATGCAGGGTTACATCTAAAAGGGCGTTAACTGCAGTTAGTTGATTTTGACTTTTCAACCTTGTAGTAATTATTATTTACCTAGTAGATCGAAAACACAAAATACAACCAAGCGAACATTAAGTTTATTAAGTACGAGTCTGTCTATGCGTGTTGGTTGATTGTATTGATACCGTCGGTGTATTATTCTACGAAACATTGACTGTGTTTGAGGTTCGAGTAGGTAATTAAAAGGCTATAAATGACGACTCTCGGAACAATATTTAAAGGGAAGGAAAAAAAAAATTCAAGCACATACGAAAATCCGCCAGTTTACGGTAACGTGTTGGGTTTGTTGAATTAGCAGAACAGCTAGGTACCCGGTGGAAAACTGTAGGTTTGAGTGAATACGCGACGACTTTCTTGAGTTCGTTTTTTAGTAAAAAACTATCAGTAACCTATATGGACAATTTTTGGATTTCGATGGGATATATTTGTTTTGGGCAATGTTTCGATGAGTGAGGGTACTCGAGGCCCAATGGGGGGAAAGGGGGTTAAATGTTGGCAGCGCACATGTGACTCTACTGGTGTTGCAGGTGTCTATGGGCGGCGACAATCGCTTACCATCAGGTGATCCGTCTGCTCGTCCACCTATCTCATTAAAAATATATATACCTACTAACTGTGGGAGAGCCACGCTTCGGCATGAATGAGCCGGCTTCGACCGGAGCTGATACCACTGCCTCATAGAAAACCGGCGTGAAGCAGCCCTAAGTGCTGTGTTTCGCCGAGTGAGTGAGGGTACCGGAGGCCCACCCGGGGGGAAAGGGGATAAAAGGTGGCAGCAGCACTTGGAACTCCACTGGTGTTGCAAGTGTCCATGAGCGGCGGCAATTGCTTACCATCAGGTGATCCGCCTGCTCGTCTGCTACCTATAACATAAAAAATACTAGGTGTCTAATGAAATACACAGGCAAGTTATGTGGCAAAACGGTATAATCCGAAACGACCTCCTCAAGGCTAGATAAACAAAAATGTGTTAGCCTTCAAGTTCTGGACACAGTCAACTTTGTTAGCCGACCTTCCGAAGGCTAATAAACATGCCGCCATCCTTTGTAACGCGTTTAATTATTATACAGTGACCTCGACTTTGGGACATGTAAAAAAGCGACATATGACCCAGACAATGACTTAGTCTTTACATACTACCTACCTACCTATACATAGGTAATTACATATATATCTACTAGTGGCCAGCAGCCCTACCTTTGTTGAGGAACCTAGTTTTCGAAACTCAGTTATTTCCAACAAAACTTAGTTATATAGACGACCCGTTTGGCGCAATGGTTTGAGCACCGGTTGAGATGCAAGGGCCGCGGGTTCGATTCCCGCACCAACACAAATGCTAGTTGATGAAACAGATATTTTGTTGTTGGGTCTGGGTATTTGTGGTTACTTCATTGTTTCTGGTTTCCATAGCACAAGGGAAAACCTTAATTTGGGACCAGGACAATGTATGTGATGTTGTCTCAATTTATACCTATATTTATTTCTATTATTTCATAGCAGGAGTTCAAATATAATTTAATAAAAATTGAGCTCCTGCTATGAATAAGTTTCATTTTCACAAGAAGTTTCATTATTTTATTTAATAACTGTGGTCCGCCCTCACTTTTCTCGGGACTGACTGACCGGTCATCAAAATTCTGAGGCACTTCTAGCGGACATAGAACCTTCACATTTAGAATATAATTAGTGTTTAGTGTATAAATCAAGGAAAAACTAAAATATTTTCAATTTCGGTCTAATTTTCTAGAGACATTAACTGCATAAGTAAATTTGTAATCCCATACATTTACACTCAGATACAAAGTTACATTTGCGGTTAAGGTACCGGAAAGCAAAAAAAAAAAATTGGACTATCTACAAAAAGAAATGAGATCCCATCTATTACATGGATCTCACAACTTTTTACGGTAGAACAACTGAGTTGCGAGACTTGGTTGGCTTGCGAGTAAGTTGTTTTTTATGGGATTAATTTTGCATAAAAATCTAAATGCCAATTTTCTTGGCTCTAGCATAAAATAAGTATGGCGAATTTTCCGTAAGACATTTTTACCCCTTTATGGGTTGAAGAAAAAAAATCCGAAAGTTCTTTTGTTCAATCTAAATGCCTAAAATGCCTATTTTCATGAACCTGGAGTTGCAGGTGTCAATGGGCGGCGTCGATCGCTTACCATCAGGTGATCCGTCTGCTTGTCTGCATATCAAAAAAACTAGCTTTAAAAGACAAAGATGTTGCTAAGTAAACTTGATTAATTGTTAGACATATAAAAGAAAATCATTATGTACTTACTTACCTCAATCGCAGTTGCGAAACTACCTCTACATAAGTGTATCTGAAAAAAACGCGGCCGTAACGATGTTTTCCTTTAGCGACGAGCTAAGTAAGTAGATGTCGAAAATCAGAGGTCGGTGATCGAATTTGACTTACGACCTCCCATTCGGAAGAAATTTTGAAGGAAACGTGAACGGTTAATTTATTATGACAGTTACCTACTTAAATGCCATTCTCAAGCCTTCGTTGGACTGTCTGGCTGTCGACCTTGCCTTGTGAGAACCGACCAGCTGCCAAGCCTAGTCTAATTAGCTGCCTCGGTTCCTTACGTTCTGCTGTCGCATAAAATATTCAACAAGTTCATTACTATACGGACAATAGGGCGAATGTCAATTGAATTGAGCACCTCAAAATAAACACTAAGGCCAAATGGTTGCTACTCGACATGTAAACTTTTTATCAGGTCAAAGAAAATGATCATCATCATATTAGCCACGCTGGGGCGCAAAACCTCGCAAAACACGGCCTAAAACTAACCGGACGTTACGACGGAATGGGACAATGTTGCCAGATGACTGTCTTCGTTTTCTCCCCAATGATTCCCGAAATCCCATAAAAATCATATTTTAAGAGAAATCCCCAAAACCTCTCTCTCGAAGGATCTTGAATATTTTTAACGCCTTTGTAGCTGTGAATTTGATCGGAATATCAATAGATGATAAATCAATAGTTGGGAAATAAATAATGATGAAATACCGATCATGCAACTTTTAAACACCAATTTATCATTAGGTAAACTGATGTCTGTCCAGTAGGAAAAAAGACAAGAAATATTTGAACTTCAATTTATATTTGATGATTGTTTTTCTAAAATAAGTTTTTGTGATAAGCCGACGCGACGAGCTGTTCCATGCCACAGTTCAAGAGTGAAGTCATCGAAATTTATTGAACAGTTTCCGATTTCAGGATCTTTGGAAAGTTCTTCATAAGAATGGTGTTCTAACACCATGTTAAAATTGGGCCTTCGATAAAAAAGTCACCTGTGTAATGAACGATGAAAATAATTTTCCATGGTTTCTTAGTTAACCTATAAATAGTAGCTAATAAATTAGAGTAATGGACCGTGGGTATACTTAGTGACTTTAGCACTTTTTTGGCCCTAATCAGAATTCCAAGCCTAGCTAATTAGCGTTATCACAAAAATCTAAGTGAAAGGTTAAATTATTAAAACCTTCACCTTACTATTTGGAAAACTTTTACCTACGAAAGCTGCCAATTTATTGAAATAGGTTTATTTCTCCAACATGTAAACGAAGATGTTAATCAAAGTATTTATATGTAAGTATTATACGACCACAAGTCCTCGAGTAATTACGAGCAATTCGCGTTCCGATTCCATTTTTATTAGTTTTGTAACTATTTCAGTTGACCAGCCTGATCGTTATCTATGTAAACCAAGTCCAATCGTTTGCATGGGAGTCAACCACCCCTGCTTTATAGTCTGAGTAACACCCAATCGATATGGCATGACGAATAAGTAATACGCACGAATATGACCCTGAAGTCAAACGCCTTTGTAAATCGCGTCAGGGCCTAGGGTTCGGCCTCCAAGAAATGTCAAGTGTTATAGTTTATGGAAAAACCGTATTTCCGTGCTCCAGGCACAAAATAAAGACTCTGACACAGAAGGCTGACTTAGCCTTGATTTTGAATTTAGAAGAGTTCGTTGACATATGCTAGGGTTGTTGCCCGGCATGAGTACCTACATAAGCGCGCGGCCTCTTCCATAGACCTCGACAGTTTGACAATCTTATGTCATAAGTTAGGATTAATGTGGTCGAAAAGGCGTTTTCGCCCGTTAGTGCGCATGCGTGAGTACATGACATATTTTTAGCTATTAGTGGGTATTCAGCCTTCTGTGTCAAAGTCTTTATTTTGTGCTCCAGGTGAACAGCCGTCTGCTAATGACAGTACTAAGTTAGGGGACTTGGTTGCTAAGCGACTAATTTGTTGTGGAATCCTTTGATGGCATGAATTAGTTATCTCCTTGTTTACCATACGAGTGCGTAGTTCTTAACGATCTTAATTAGATAAACTATAAACTTATGCACATATAATCAAAAGCACTGTCCTGCATATTTGCTTGGCACTTAGATGCTTGTGATTTTAGATTTGGTTCAAACGTATCTAACTACCTTCCTATCGAGGAAGTAGGCAACTGGCAAACTCGAGTGTATGTTTGATTATAGGTACCCCTTTAGATAGATAGATAGATATTCTTAATTGCGCAGAAACAGAATACATGAGTGAAACAACAGCAATAAACACTACAATAGGGCGGTCTTCTCGCTTGTGGCGATTTCTTCCAGACAGCCTTTAGGTAGAGGAAAGAAAACAGTCCATTGAAAAACTACTGAAAAAAAATGCGTTTGTTAATTAACTACTAGGTTTAACTGAAAAGATGTTCGTTTAAACGGTACCTATTAGTTAGCAGCAATAATCTACAAATTACCAATAAACTTGAAGCTGGACATAAGTTTAACATTAATAATTAGCTACCTACTTTGCGTCACGTAAAAAGACGCCGGGTTTTAAACACAAGTTGAGTTACAAGTACCTAAGATAAGATAACTACGAATACGTATTATGTTGGCTGGAACCGTTGGTTACACATTCTACATGTTTTTATACTTCTACAACTACATTTCCACCCTACATCTCCCCTCATATCACTTTGTCATCCACATGGAAACCGTAGCAAAATCCGTTCCAAAATAACTTTTCCAATTTCGACAACAAAAGCCCGATCACCGGCACAATCGGGGCCTCACATCCAGTTATTGAACACTGACACGTATTATTTAGTGAATAAGAGTAATTGCGTGCCACCGGTAACCTACATTTTAAGGCTGAAATAATCGGCCCACTTCCATTCAAGGCGCTGCCCGGTGTACGCGACCCATTTATGTTATCGTCAAATCGCTCCACTTGTGGACAGCTTAGGTCTTAACTTACGAACCATTAAACTGCCACGCGGTGCCTAACGTTCATTATTAACGTCGAATGTAATACTCGACACGTAAAATTCCATCCAAGTTTTAAAGAGCAATAACCGCACAAAAATTTATTGGCAAAATTTAAAAGCCAACATGTTCTATTTATCTGTAATGTGAATTTATGGTGTAATCTAAACTTTGCGTGCTGCAACTGTGTTTGTCTACGAAAACTATGACTAACATAACATCATAGGGCCATTTATTTCTAAATACATTTACATTTGATTGTGTTGGACATAATTGCCCACTTGCTGACCCATTTTTTCGACCTAGCTGACTAGCCGCGACTATTTCATCGGCAGTAGGTAATTCCGCGTACGACATAGTGGTTACCTAATCTGCATAATATGCAGGTAGAGTAGCGAGTTCATCAACATGCCTGACAATTGATCGCGTAGGGCGTATGGAGTGCGAAGTGTAGGGCGTCAGTCGCGGAGGCGCCGCGTCGCGCGGCGGGCATGCGACGGCTGTGCTGCTGCCCGCGGGCCCTCGTGGCGCCCGCGCCCGCGCCCCTCGCGCCCGACATCGTGGCCGACCTGCCCCCGCACACGCGGTAACCACCCCACCCGCCTCCCTGCGTAAACAAACAACCACGGCCCCACAATACAACGCTTCTTTTGTTTACAGAGACTCCAGCGCGCTCACCAGCTACGAAGACAAGGCGATCGAAAATACATCGTTCTCCGACTTGGACAAAGACTCAAAAGAGGGCGTCATTATTGGAGACACCACACAAGTATCAGAAGGTGATGTGAACGACGCTCCGCCTACTCCAAAGTCACCGTCGATAAGAGTAGAAGATTACTCAGAAAAATCGCTATACAGCATCGAGTCTCGAGTGGACCAACCACAAGGTATCAATGAGGGCGTTGATCATTTTGGATCACAGAATTCTATCAACTCAGAGATCCAGGAAACGGTGCAATCTCGTCCGGCGAGTAGAAAGTCAATAACCGCAAAGAGTAGAAGCACGTCGCCGAGTCCTGTGAAAAGTAGAAATTTATCTCCGGACCCGACGAGCAACGCGTACAACGGAGCGCCCTCACCTTGCGAGCGTGACGTGCGAAACGCTCTCGCGGAATGCATCGTTCCTGTGCGCCACGAGGACTGGGAGGTGATCGTCAACGGGTTGCTCGAAACGGAACGTTTGGCGGCGGACCCGTCGGCGCGGGCCCCGGCGGCCAGCTGGCGGGCCGTCGCGCGCTCCACCTCGGCGCACGTGCGCTCGCTGCGGTCCCGCGTGGCGCGCACCGCATGCACGACACTGGGCTCTCTATTCGAGTATCGAGGACGCGCTTTGGATACTGAACTAGAAGAAGCGGCCAGTGCGTTACTGGAGCGGTGCGCCGATGTGAACAGGTTCCTGCGCGCGGACGCCGCAGGGGCGCTGGTCCGCTTGGCGTGCGGCAGCAACAACGCGCGCGCGGCGGTGGCGCTGGCGCGGCGCGGCGCCGGGCACCGCGCGGGCCCGGTGCGCGCGGCGGCGGCGCAGGCGCTGGCGCGGCTGGTGCGGCACCAGGGCGCCGACCGCGCGCTGGACATGCCGGCGGAGCCGCGCACGGTGCTGCTGCGCGCGGCGGGCGAGCTGCTCGGGGACGCCAGCGCCGAGGCGCGCGCGCACGCCCGCCACCTCTGCCTCGCCCTGTCCGAGGACCTGCGGTTCCGGCAGATGTTGAAAGACGCAATGCTACCAACCCGTTATCGCGCTATCGAGAAGCTGATCGAAAAGCTGCGATGACGTTAATTTTTCTACGAATTTTTGAATGTTTTGATGTAAGTGTAGCCGTGGAATCTCCGTCCCATTACTTTGTGATATGTTTCATGAACTATTCTGGTCGATGATGTAATATGGTTCGAATAAATGGAAACGTCTTCACCGTGAAATTTAGAAACACTACTACATATTATGACTGAAATGTGCGAAAGGTATTTTTCTAAGACTTCGGTAAAATTGTTATCCTCCAAAATGGAGAGAAATTTATTGTACTCACTTTATTTAACAAAATAATCATTGTTAAACTGTACGTATGGTTTATAAAATTTTAATAGTTTACTTAATAAATGTAGATTATAAACTTTTTTTTCATTTTATTTATCTACCTACCTATGCACTTATTCCATGCTTCTTCAAGAATACTCAGGATCACAAATAAGTACCCAAAAAGATAAGCAAGTAGGTATATATCTAATGTTTTTTATTCCTGCAAAATAATATAAGTAAATAAATTAAGAAGGACCTCCTTACTAGTAGGTAGGTATATAAACTTTTTAAATGTTAGAATAGATACTCCTAAACATCAAAAGTGACAACGATAATGACAGGTAAACGCTACTGTCACAAACCCACACAAACCAAAACAAAGTGAAGCAGTCTAGATTCCAAAATGTCTATACAATACTAAAAATCCTACCCTCAAAATGTTCAATAACTGAATGGAGTGGAAGCACGAGCTCTCGCCAGCGTCGTTACTGAAGCTGGTGTCGTTCCTGTTCTGGGGCGGGCTGTACGTGTGGTGCTCCGTGAGGCGGCCCAAGCAGAGCCCGGAGTGGTGCTCGCGCGCGGTGACGCTGCTGCACGGGAGCGTGGCCACCGTCGTGGGGCTGGCCCAGTGCGGCGTGCGGAACCTCACGCCATGGCGACTCACCAGTAAGTCGCCATCAATCTGGGGGCATGGCAGTGCCCCCACCAAGTCGAGCAAAAAAGCGGCACGGGCCGTTCCATCCTTTTCTCGAAGCAATTGGCCATTTTCGACCCCCTGTAACTTCGTTGTGGATAAAACTAGAAGACTGAATTTTCAGTAACCATGCAGGTTTTGTAAAGACACGGTATATTTCAATTTTCAATCAATTTGAACCAGTAGAATTATAACGGGCCAAAGTTTCTTAATTTTGTCACTCACTGACTGACTCACTGACTCACCGATCATCAAAATTCTAAGGGCACTTCTAGCAGACCTAGAACCTTCAAATTTGGAACATAAGTAGTGTTTGGTGTATGAATCAAGGAAAAACTAAAATATTTTTTAATTTTGATCCAGTTTGCTAGATACAATAACTTCAAAATAACTTTGTAATCCTATATAAATATCATACCAATATATAGGATTACCACGTTATATTTGCAGTTCAATAGATGTTAAGAATTTTCTACAAAAAGGGATGAAGATCAATAAATGAATAACCGACTTGGCAAAACATGGATCTCACCACTTTTTACGGTAGTTGCGAGACTTGGTTTTTTTTGACAAGTATTGTTTTTGATGGGATAAGTATAAACAGTTTCTCAACGACGACCCGTTTGGTTCAGTGGTAGTGAATGCTGCGTCTGGGCCAAGGGTTGCGGGTTCGATCCCCGCACAGACAAGACACGATCATGCATGACAAACATTTGTGTGTATGAACATGTCTGTTTGTATTGGTCTGGGTATTTTCTATGTATTATAAGTAATGTATAAAAGATGTATAAAAGAAAAGTATTATTCTAAGTGGAAAGTATTATAGTTTATAGTAGTACGTATATATTTGTAATTCCACTCATGGTTCTGATATCTGTAACACAGGTTCTTGAGCTACCTATCTCAGAGTCAGATCAATGTATGTGATGTAGTGAAATATACCTCTAAAAAAAATCCCGCTCAATGGTCCACTCCACGAATGCACTAGAAAAGCATCACTGCGGGAATAATGGCGAAGGATTCTGAAGCAGGCCATTGACGCTGATGTGACGACCACGACCACTCTGCCAAGAGTGTGACGACAAAGAAGAATAGACAACCACAAGGCTTATAATTATCTCACCCGAAAAGTCGAAACACTGGCGCGATGTAATCGACACCCAGCGCCATCTATTGGCAAATATTGGAACTATTAGTCAAATTGAGTTCCCAAACGAAGTAATGGGCCACTGGTAAATTAAACAAACAAATAAAATTTTCAGTGAAAATAACGGCTTACCACTACGCCCTGATGGTGTGGTCGTGGGGCTACTTCGCGTTCGACCTGCTGTGGTGCCTGGTGTACTGGACGCAGAACACGCTGATGCTGTGCCACCACACCAGCGCGCTGGTCGCCATCACCATCTACATGCAGAAGGAGTACACCGGCTGTACCTTCGCCTGCACTCTGGCTATGATGGAAGTCACTAATCCTCTACTGCAAGCACGATGGTTAGGAACACAATCCGCCTTATTACGAAACGTGGTCTGAAGTTAGTTTCGGTTTAAAACTGATGCTGTCACTTTCATTTGCGGCTTTTATAAGTGACGGTTAAACCATGTCTAACTTTAGTCTACGTTTTGTATTATGGGGAAATGTGTTTATATGCGAAGTTTTTGTAGTTGACTAGCTGAGTATTTGGTAGTGACCCTGCCACATACGCCAAAGGTAGTGGGTTCGATCCCCACCCTGCGCAAACATTATTGGCAGACGAACAGTTTGTTCAGTGTCTGGGTGTAATATTAATTGTATACATATAAGTATTATATCATGTCGTTGGCTCAGCAACTCAGCGGGTCTTGGTCCTCCGATGACAAATTGCCCCCTGTCGTGTGTCAAGCAAGTCAGGAACAGGAACTACGACCTACAAACCTTCAAGAAAAGGGCATATCTTTCTCTAAAAGGCTGGCAGCGCACCTGTGAAGCCCCTGGTGTTGCAGGTGTTCATGGGCGACGGTAATCGCTTAACATCAGGTGATCCGTCTGCTCGCCTGCCCCCTATCCTATAAAAAAAAATTAATACATTCAATGCTACTATAGTTTTCTTAATGTCCATCAGAGGTACCACCTATAACCTTTAAGAAATTAGAGGAAACGCGAGGCGAGTCATGGCCACCGAACGTGTTAACTCTTTGGCAAGGAAATAACATCCTTTCTTTTTCCAGGTTTTTGAGGGATGATGGACACGACTCATCCCTAATATATTTCATGGTAGAGGTGACGTACTTAATCATGTTTCTATTCGTGCGAGGCGTACTCGGCACCTACGTCATATACCGCATAGTTCTCTCCGATCTGTTCGATATGGACGAGAAGATCATATCCTTGGTCTTCTACGTCGTCTCCTGGCTCTTCATCAAGGATATCCTGGGATACATCTACTACAGATACAGAAGCAGAATCGTAAGTAGGTATTTTTATGTAACGCTGCTTATTTCACTATTATTACATTTATATACTAACTAGTAGCTTGCCCTCACTTTTCGAGGCTTTATTTCGGTATTAATTCGAATCTTTGGCAATAGATGGCGCTGGGTGTCAATTCGCCCCAGTGTTTCTGTCAATGAATCTTGGTCACTTTTATCATCAATGTAATTAGAGATTTTTAATGCAATAAACTCATTCAAACCGCTTTAGGTTTCGTTATAGTATTATTATTATACCTTCCTGCCTGATTTATATCAAAACATCTAAAATTATCATCAGTGTGCAGTTGCTTACAACACTGCACTAATTATGTGGCTGTTTATACATATGCATATTCATTTATTCACATCAATTTATAACATACTGACACATAATACAATAGGTTATTAATAATATTTGTCTTTTTCAGCTTGCATTCAGAGAATTTCTAGACGATATGGGCATATTGTTAAATGAAGAACGATAAATAAACTAGGAGACTTTTATTTACAAGTGCTGTATTAAAACTGTAACATATTTTTTTTTTTGAATAAAATTGACTTAAATAAGTCCAAATTAAATGTTATCGCTTTATTTCAAATAACAAATTTAGGTTTGGTTATACTCAAGGGAGTATTGTCAAAGACTTGACTGGTTTAGTTACTGCAATAGTTTTCATTCATTTAGAATTATGTCGAAGTTTTTATTATTAAAACGTTATTACTTAAGTAGGTACAAGTTGTGTAACATACTGTACATAACTCATACAGTTAACCTGAGCATATTCACCTATTTCATAGGTTTGTTTGTAGATATACCTACTACATTCAGTTGCTAAATCATGTATTAACATTACGGCTTGTACATACAATACACTTACTATGAGTTTGAAAGAAAGATTTGGTGTAGGCCTTTGTCTAATTTAAAAAAAATTGGTGGAAAGAAAAAATATTACTGTGAATTATGATGGTAATAATAACAAAATTTCATCTTACTAAAGGCTTATTAAAATTGCATGAGATTGTTTAGAAATTAATACAAAACTATATTGATGGATAGAAAGCCATTTAGTTGGTTATTTAATAACTCAACACTAATTTCCAGTCTTTTGCACTTTGGGTCCACTGCACATCATATTGTTATCCCATTTATGCAAATGCACACTTAAAATATAGTTTTTTTACACTATGGTAATATTGAACATCAGTTCATCATTCTCTTCTATGTCCATAATTTTTCTTATGGTTCCGGCGGTCCCTCCAATTATTAGAATGCTTATTACGATAGTTATCATTATGATTGTCTCTAGATCTGTATTGATCACGAGCTTGAGGCTTATCAGAGTGGTACGGATGGTGCCTATGGGACCAGTTGCCTTGTAAACTAGCTAATACCAAATTGTCCATAGGTTCAGGTGCTGGGAGACCTATATGTTTAAATGTCTCTTCATCTCTTAACCTTTCCGTCATACTCACAAAGTCTTGCATGACATCCTCTTGCGAACGGAAATCGACATTAGGATCTGGACCAGTACATCTGATAGGGGGGGCCAGAAGTGTCGAGGTACTTTTAGTCTTCAGTGATAGCGTTTTGTGGTATAAAGATGTGCCGCGGAACAAAGTTAAAGCGTACGGTACCGACGCTTCGTGGCAAAACGTTATGAACGCGAACGTCTTGCAGCGACCATCTCGGTCCTTAGCTATTCGCACCTTCTCCAAAGGGCCTGCCTGTTGACCAAGATTTAAATCTTCAGTAATACGTGAAAAAATATTTAGATGTAAATTTCAAACAGGTTTATAATGAGGACCTACCTGTAGGAACAACTCATACAGTATTTCTTCTGTAACTTGTTCGGCCAAATTGCCACACCACACAGTCCTTTTTTCTTCACTGTTCATTGCAGTTAATGTTATTTATTAACATATAATTCAAAATTATTTCAGATTAGAATAAAAAATGCTAAAATAACTAAAAAATGCGGCGAAAAGCGTAATGTTGGTGAATTTTTGACAGATAAATTAACTTTTGACACTGACAGTGACAGCTTCATTAAATACCACAGATATCTAAAGAAAAGGCGGTTGCGTTCGTTTTCATGGAATATTTTTTAACAATTTAATGCGACAAGAAAGTCATGTAAACGGATTTTTGGGGAACTAACGAAGTTCACATGTTTTAAAATAACCAATGGTGCTACCATACCTTATGACATAGGCGGATGTGGTGCCATCAATTAATTTTACGACTTTAAATGATAGAAACTTTAAATAATTTCATTACTTTTTGAAATGATAAAATAATCTTCTAGACATTTTTAAGTTGGTCTGTCAGATTCCAAGACCGTAAAAAAATTTAAAAATCACAGACAAAAAAAATGGCTTCTGTCAAGTGTCAATCAGTTTGACATTTTACAACCAAAAATTGCAAAAAAATTTCGAAAACTGGATGGATTTGAAAGCATGTTGCGTGCATTTTATTTAGTAAATAACTCCAACATGGCTGTACGTATTGAGTTAAACCATATTTCGTGGCGTATTTAATGATTCTCGTTAGTACGTAATCCTTTGGACTTTTTAAGGTTACATTCGAAGGATCGCCAATATCACCATGGAAGACTCCTCGAAGTATCAACAAATGCAAGATGAAATGTCTAGGTAAGATTACCAACGCATTAGTTTAATGTATCTTAACATTTCTTAATGTTGGAATCATTATCACATAGTTTCACTCGTGCTAGAAAGACCGCCAGGAAGCAGTGCACTTCAGTGCAGTTTCGCGCCGCGCGCATTGTTTGTTCGTTGTCTTATCACTTAATTAGAATGGTCCGCACCACTGGTTATGAACCACTACATGCACGATAAGATACTTCTGTTTCAGACCTATTAAAACGTTCTTGAAAAGGATTTATTAGAGAAACTGCTTACAGTCGTTCCTGAGTGTTAAGACTAGTAATATGTAAATAAAAATAACAGGGGTAGCCCTATTGAAATAAAATAAACTGCTTGTCCAACATGTTGCATGTGCAAGCAATTCTTGCTTAGTGCTGGTATACCAGAAAATTTGTTGACCATATGAAGATAAAATAAAAGACATAATGACCTGCAGTAGGGCAATAAGATTATGGTATTGTTGTCATAGTTTTATAGATTTTCGCATTGCATTATAACTATTAAAGCACAAGCTTATTAAGTCTGCTTATGACCACGGCTGCTGCAAAGTAGCCAAAACGTCAAGCAGTAAGTACAAAATAATGTATGTAACAATAAAGGTTGCGTTAATTCCCATTCTAATATTTTAATTTGTTGTCATAGGTTCGAAGCGGAGATCTCCGGGGCGGAGTTGCCCGGAGGCCGCGCGGTGATCGGCGCGGGCACGTTCGGGGCGGTGCAGCAGCAGCTGGAGCGCTGCGTGCCGCCGCCGCCGCCGCCCCCCGCCATGCTGGCGCAGTTCGAGGGCATGGCGGCGCGCATGATGTTCCCCGCCGTGCCGCCGCCGCCGCCCCCGCCTACTATGATGGTGCCTGCCTCGGTAAGATACTCCTATACACATAATCACCAAATGTGGACCACTGATACACAAACGTAACATACATTTGGGAAGGCACATACTAAGCTAAGAATCTCAGTTCCAAACAAGTAATTCACTTTCTTAAATGTGCAGGGTTTGGGACTGAATTTTAGCATAGCGGATCACAATGGATTAAACTGGCCTCTGTGATACTGGTCTGAATAGAATCCCTAGACAAACAATGAAGAATGACTGAATGAAGAGTGTGAAGCTTGCAGCTCAGCTAATGGGGGCCATTACATTTGAAAAATCTGCTACATGGTGTTTAGTTATTTTTGATGTGAGATGTCAAAATGTCCCTATACAACCAATGACATTCAAGTTGGACCTCAGTCCTACTTTACGCTATCTAACAGATTTTTCACACGTGATAAGCTCCCATTAGAGGAGGGTTTGCATATGCCAGAGTGCAAGTGATTTAAGGAGGCCTATGCTTAGAGACCCCTAAGAAACACACAATGCCTATGTTGTAAAATTTTATTATGTCATAAAAAAAGTATAGGTAGTTTTTAAAATGAAAAATGAAAATGTTTTACAGGTCCAACGGCTGCGACCACCAGCCTCTAGGCCCGGACGGGTTCCCGGGCCCCATGCCGTTCCTGCGGCCGGGCATGCCGGGCCCGCAGCTCATCCCGCCGCCGCCGCCCAAGCCGCAGCCCGCCGTGCTCTCAGCGGCGCCCAAACTGTACAAACAGCCCAAAGAGGATGACGAAAAGAAGGAAAAACATGAGAGGAAAAGAGTAAGATCCTTTTGTAGAGTAGTTGTGTAGTTGGTGAGTCAGTGACTCCTCTCACAGTGGCATGTTTGTTATAATGTAACACTTTGTCCAGTGGTGGGAACAATAGAAAACGATAGATGTGTCGAGTTGAATTTGTGAGCCAATGTCAAAGGGTTAAGAAACTCGTAATTTTTCTGGGGAACTAACTGAGTGAAATATAATGAAATACTTATTTGAGTTCCCACATTTTGTAGCCAATGTTTTTTTTATGTGATAGGCAGCAGTGTTTGCACCTAGACACCTGCAACACCAGTAGAGGCACAATGCTCTGCCAAAATAATAAAGACAACTCCAACGGAACACAAAATTGAATTTATTCATAGGAAACTGATGATGGGTCGTGGTTCGGTTTAGTCCAACTGATATTTCGATTCCGGTAGGCCATACCCTATGACATAAGCGGTAGTGGCGCCATTATTTAGCTTAGATGACTTATTGGTACATTATCAACGCTTCAGAAACGCCCTGCGTCCCCGCCGCCGCCGCCGCCCAAGGTGGAGGCGCCGCCGGAGCCCGCGCCCGCGCCGCCGCCGCCGCCCGTCATCTCCGCGCCCGACGCCTGCGCGCCCAAGGTCAAGAAGGAGAAGAAGAACAGGAAGGTAGGTGTGACTCACCATGCCATGAGGCCCGTGGCTAATTCTTCGAATGGGGCCCTTTAGTTTAGGCCAGCGGTCGTCACACTTTACTGCTCAAGAGCCACACATAACAATGTGAGCACTATGGTCCGGACCGCATTATATGTGAAGTACGGATGTGTAGTTACTATTAATTAAAGGAATCTACTTTACCGCGGGCCGCACAACTAACGTCCGCGGGCCGCAGTTTGACGACGACGGGTGTGGGCTTTGGCGAAGCTACGGATTCCCAGTGGCTCATCTTTGTTTTTGCAATTTTCTGAGCCTCGTCCACTTTGCCCCTTGTTCTAAGGCCTGTGGCATTTTGGCACCCCTGCCCCTGATTACAATGCTCAAAACTAATGTTTATTCCAATTAAACTTGCACAAGGTTTTTTTAGAACGCAATGACCTTTAAGGTCATTAATCTCTGCTTTCGATAACGATATACATAATAAAACCTACGTTTCCACTGAAACGAAGCAAAGCCGGGCGGAGTGTAATCCACCAATAGAATTACATAAAAGCTCAGATTCTCAATGAGCAAAGTTGATTTCACACCGCTCTGCTTCATTGAAAACGCAGCCATACGCTAAACCAACGAAAACAGAGCTTCACAATTGTTTCTTTGCCTTCCTATAAAATAAAAAATTGGGGAATAAATAGATATGATGATTTTTTACTCACATATTATTATTATTTATTGGTGACGTAGTATTTGATTGATTACAGGTGGTGCGGACAGCGGGAGGTCAAGTGTGGGAGGATGTGACGTTGCTCGACTGGCCCGACGACGACTTCCGCATGTTCTGCGGGGACCTCGGCAATGACGTCACCGACGAACTGCTTGTGAGTATCTAAACAGGTTTCCATGGCATCAAAGTAAGGAACACAACCAAGTAATAATACTTGGTTTTGATGAATTCTAGAAGAAAAAACTATAACTTTTGCCACTATCAGTTATCCGAATCACTATAAAATTTTCTATTATAGAGTCAACTTATACGACGTTCATTATTTTCACAAAATGTTGTATCATTCCGCCTGCTCGTCTGCTACCTATCACAAAAAAAAAAAAAATACATTTCGAACACACAGAAAAGTACGCGGTGAGTATTACCGAGCACGTCACTATGAAAACGTGACGAACAGAGTAACCTTGTAAAAGCGCAATACAGAGGTGTGGAGGAGTGTTTTATTATTATCCTTAAATTATTTTAAGTACGAAAAGACAAATAGTTAAACAATAACGTCTTTAACGAATAACGACTATGGTATTTTGAGAGTAAATTTTATGATTAAAAGTTGTATTACATTATTCGCTTAATTTGTTCCTCATAATAATAAATGTTCAACCAAAAAAATGAGTCAAATTGGTAATTACTCAGCGGCACAATTACAGGCTGTATCTGTGAACATTTACATCCCTTTAACAACGTGTTCTATCAACCATTCTGAACAACATTTGTTCAACAACTTTTCTAAATTCTTCGAAAAAAATTTTCGACTCCCCATACAAAATGACCAAGTCACGTGACTGACTTTGTATGGAAAGATGAAAATTTTTTATGCGAATTTTGAAAAGTCATAGAACAAATGTTGTTCAGAATGGTTGGTAGAACACGTGGTTAAAAGGATGTAAATGTTCACAGATACACCCTGTATAATGATTTTTTCAACGAACACTTTAGTGATACAACTTGTACTTGTGTTTGTTTGTCAGACGCGCACGTTCAGCAAGTACAGCTCGTTCCAGCGCGCGAAGGTGATCCGCGACAAGCGCACCAACAAGAGCAAGGGCTTCGGCTTCGTCAGCTTCAAGGACCCCGGCGACTTCATCAAGGCCATGAAGGAGATGGACGGTAAATAACAGCTTTATACAATACCTTTAATATTTGTAGTCGTCCTCTATACTCTGATTCATAATCATGTAAAGTAAACTGACAGATGGAAATGACAAGTTTCTATGCATTTTGACATTTTGCATGTGTCAAATTGAGTGATAATGTAATTAAGTAAATTATGAATCAGAGTATAGTTTACTTATTACGTCATTTCGAACCTCGTTTAAAAAGGTCATGTCACAGCGACAAAGAGCTCTATTTTTGATTCGGTCGTGTACACAGGTATTACAATAATGTAAGACACCGGTCTTACCGAAACCCGCTTCGGTTTAACGTGTAACGGAACGTAAATATTTTGACAAATATTTTGAAAAAGAAAAATAAATAATAATAGTGGACGTAAATGCGTCCACTCGCCTCACGGAAACGAGTGGTTTACACCACTCGTTGCAAACAATGTCACATTCGTCTTCTAAGTCGCATGAAATTTGAACCTATTTTGACGTTTAATCTATCGCGCGCTTGGTGCCGAAAATGCCGAATTTTGTAAGTTGAACGAAAATCAGTAGAAAAAGTACGCTGGAATAGCGACTAGTGAATCAAAAATAGGTGCCCAGCCGGGCTAACATGCGCGCCACGAGATAATTTGTCGACACTCGTATCGTGTCGGCGCAAGTTGCGTCTCGCTCACCTGACTGAGCGATGAGCGGGATAGAAGGATGCGCTCTCGCGAACGAGAGTCGACTAAATTTTGTCGCGGTGCGCATGTTAGGCCTACAGGCTATCGTGCCCTGTCCTAATAGAGTGGTACTGTGCAGGGCGCTACGTGGGCAGCCGGCCCATCAAGCTGCGCAAGAGCACGTGGAAGAACCGCGCGCTCGACGTCGTGCGCAAGAAGGAGCGGGAGAAGCAGGCGCTGCTCGCGCTGCTCATGCAGGGCGCGCACACGTGAGCGCGCGCACACACACACACATAGCTAGGTATTGTACATAGTGTAATTAATGTGCCCAAAATTGTTTAGGACTACATTTGCGGTGACACTTAGATGGGTACAGATAACCACAGCTTTCGTGGCTGCTGTCAAATCAATTATTTTTGTAAAATTTAAGTCAAAATCTTAGAATAGGCATAGTTAAACGATATTTTATTTTTGGAAAAAACAAAATCGGTTTATTCTATTGTAAGATTCTGACGTCAATATGTATTAAATTTAAAGACTGCCACGAAAGTTAGCAATAGAAAATGAAGTGTAACCAATATCTAGTTTAACCTTCTAAGGTGTGATTTGACCAATCTTTATCCGTCAGTAAATCTATGGCATAAGGCTCAGACTCAGGTTTGGCAATATGCCGTATAGGCTACGACCTATGGTCGGCAGCGACTTTGGGGTATCTTAATTACTATTTTAGTAAGGTACATGGGGCGGCACAGTTTCAATTGTTGAGGGGCGGCAAATGTGTAAATTCGCTTCTGATAAGGCTGTCATTCCAGACAACTCCAAAAATGTGTATACACTTTAGGTCCTTGTCACAATACATATAAGTAAGTATAGGTCGTTCTACTTTCTTATATTATATATTGTGACAAGTGCAAGGTCCTAAAGTGTATATTTTTGGAGTCGACTGTACCACAAATTCATCCTCGGATGAACATTGGTCGAATCGGGCCTTATTGTGTTTCTCTGGACGAAGAGTGTTAGCTCATATCTCAGTAATTTAAACTTTTCTTTTTTGAAATAGACTAGCTTCAGTGTATCAGTGTTTTCATATATTAGCAACATATATCCTAATTTGACAGTAATTTAATCAAGTTATAGTTTGAACAGTATGAAATACCTGCATAATATGTATTTATATATTTAGGTCAATTTTGTTTGTTTTATGTGATGCTCCTAAGTAAATATAGTTATTGATAAGACAAATGTTTTTAATTTATTTTACCCAAAAAAAAACAAAAGTCAATTGTATTTATAAAAATAATTTATTTATATTAAATTAGTTCTTTGGCTCAACTATGTCATTCACACAACAAGCAAACAGTTTAAAAATAATTTGTTGTAAATAAAATCAAGTCATGCAAACAAAAATACAGGGTGTATTGTAAACATTTACACTCTTTTAACCACCTCACCCCTTCTATCATTTATTCTGATCGACATTTTGTTTTATGACTTTGAAATTGGCTTAAATCAAAGTCAACTTTTCATACTAAGTCGGTCACGTTACTTAGTAATTTTGCATAGGGACTACAATTTTTTTTACGAATTTCTAAAAGTTGTAGAAGTAGAGAAGTGTTTACCGATACACCCTGTATATAACATCTTTTATTAGTATCTTTAACTGCTTATCGGTCTTTAAATATACGTGCTCATCAGTCAAACATGCTTGAGGTACCCACACTACGTGACATTTTAGAGGGGAGGGGCCTTCAAAATAATTAGCCTTAAAAATTCAACGCTAGTATATTTGAGAAAATCGAACATCAAGTATTGTGAAAAAATGTGTCACGTAGTATGGGTTACTACGTACGTTACGTTCCCTTACATATCTACGAAATATACAACTAAGCAGGGGTGGGAGCGCTTAACCCACTTATCCCTGAATAACGTATTTTTCAGTAATTGATCTGAAACTTTGTGTACCTAATATTTATGTGATTAACAATCGCAGAAAAATATTTAAAAAAATATATGATTTCCAGAAAAGCTAGAAAATGCCGTGTCGTAAACGACACAGTAGGGGAATCTACTACTTTGATAACAATACTCATGTAGATTAGAAAATAACAAACCTAACAAATAAAAACCTAATGAAATACAAATATAATACGAAAAATATTTTTATTTGTACTATTTTAGAAAAAAATACTTATTTAGAGTATGATAACATTCAAAAATTTTTTTTGGATGCAATGTTACATTACATTTTAGGCAATAGAAATAAGCACTTTTGTGACAAACACCGCATCGCAGCCGATCCTCCCTGTACTTCACTAAATGTCCATTGTGAGTATATCGCAATGCACTAGAAACACTTTTTGGTGGACGTCCTCCTCTATTACTCTCAGTTTTCTTGTTCTTCTCAAGTAGATTTACAGCGACATTTTCTTCGGAATTTCAGGTGATCCAACTGTCCACCATTATGCTTATACAATTGCCATGCATTATGCGTGGCAATGAATGAAATGTCGAAAAAGGTGCTCTAGAATCTATTTTCTGAAGTTCATCGGCGAACTGCAATACAATACTAGCACCTAGGCCCAAACTTTTGTACTCACTTTGATTGCTGCCTTGTTGTCCCTGGTATGGTTGAAACCAAATAACATAAGCATAAGGCATCCTAGACGCGTTGCCCCAACCCAAAACTTGTGAACCCATCTTATATGTTTTCCACGAATGAAATGTTTGCATGGATGCCCACCATAATAGGGTATCATGGCTTCATCAATGCTTGAGGAGGAGTAGAACAATTTGTTTCTGGATCTGGTGGTAAAGAGCCCATGAAAAAGCTTTCAGGATCAGAGTCGATGCGCCGCCGTTTAGAAAACTGTAGGTACTAATGGCACGTTGTCATCTTCCCTTTCGTCACTAAAATCTTGCTGAATTTCAGCAGGTGCCCTGAGTTGAGATCCCGGTAGATTTTGAAGGGACACACAATCTTTATCTCCAGAATTCTGGTCCGTAATTTCGGCATTAGGTATAATTTTCCGGAGGCATGATGGTTATGGAGTCGGGGACTTCCACCTCATCATTTTGCTCTAACTACTCGATTATCTCATGCAAAGTGAGGGGTCTTCAGGATTTTCTGTAGATAAATAAAAATTATTACTTATAGTAGCACATTTCCCTACCGTGTCTTTTACGACACGTATAAAAAAAAACGTAAACTACTGGCTAAAAATGTTATAAAATAAACAAGTTTTTTATTTTTTAGAAGTCTATAGAAATCAAGCTATCATAATTACATAATATATTAACAAAAAGATGTTTATAATAGTATGTCATCTTACCTCGAATAACTCATTGTAAAAAACTTAAAATTCGTCGTTATTCAGCACAAAAGGAATTAACTGCAGCACACTAAAAACACTTCGTAACTACTGATGGAGTCTTCGATAGCCAAACGCGACGTAAAAAAAATTTTTCAAGGACCCTCATAACTCTAAATTTTTTTTCAAAGTTGGTGTGTCGTATACGACACAGTAGGGTTAAGTGGGTTAAAATAAACTCAACTGGATTCTAAGTCGAATCCCTATCCACCCCTTTCACACGTTCCGTGCGTCACTTTTGTATGAATGTGCCAGAACTGCCAGAATATTCTCATTCATTCGTTGAGGGTCGGTTTCTTTATTTGCTTGGCCACACTCACAGTTGCCTACTGGGATCAACGTTGACAAATATTAAAACACAGTCTTTCAAATGCACTAAACCCCTTCCAAAGGTAGCTCTGTCTCAAGCCACTAAAATAGATGGTCTGAGGGCATAAACATCGCCCCTTAATTACCTTTTGGCTTGGATCTTTAAACGACTGGGGGGGGTCTCCCATGTAGGCCGTAGGTGTAATACGAAAACAAACGTCATAGAATTTTTTTTCGCGGGCCGGATTTGAACGCTTCAAGGGCGTAGTAACGTACCAGCCGCGGCCGTAGGTAGTTTAATCGTAGGACAACCACGCTTCGGCATTAATGGGCCGTCACGGCCGGAGCGATACTCTGCCTCATAGAAGACCGGGCGCTGTATTTCGTCGAGTGAGTGAACCGGAAAACGTCATTAAAATTTGGTCGCGGTCTAGATTT
Source organism: Cnaphalocrocis medinalis (assembly GCA_014851415.1). NCBI lineage: Eukaryota > Metazoa > Arthropoda > Insecta > Lepidoptera > Crambidae > Cnaphalocrocis > Cnaphalocrocis medinalis. The sequence continues at coordinate 15,089,450 of CM026282.1, forward strand.
ACTTTTTTTTTATGTGATAGGTAGAGCCTACCCATGGGTTATTCCACTAATCCCCATCAATGGGGATTTGTGAACTTGATGTAACTTTTTGTCCACAAATCCCCATTGAATGCCAATCGTATTGATAATGGGAATTTGTGGACGAAAAAACTTTTTCACTTGTTCACAAATCCCCATTATTAAAAATTAAACAACTATTTACTGTATGACTTATAATTACTCACTATTGAGCAAGAGGACTAGCTTTTATAAGCTTTCCCCCTATTGGGCCTCCGGTACTCTCACTCAATCGATGAAACGCAGCGCAGGCGCTGCTTCACGCCGGTCTTTGAGTCCATATGGTGAAAACTGCGGTCGAGCCGATTCATGCTGAAGCGTGGCTCCCACGGTTTGAATCGAAGCGTGGCTCCCCCACGGATAAAGGCTCGTCTGCAACCTATCATAAAAAAAGTCTAGTCGTTAGTGATAGCGTTATCGTCGCTAGGTCGCACGCGGCGCGCGCGCAGCCGTACTAGCGGGCGCGGGCGCTGGCGCTGCGGCGTGGCGGCCGCGGCCGAGTACTGCTCGTCCAGGCAGCAGCGCGGGTCGCCGTCCGCGCTGCCTGGCGCTAGGACAGAACGGCGTCGAGTAGTCTTCCACGCAGTATGCTCCGGATGCGCTGGAATAAAGTTAAAGCCAATATTGAAGACTGACACACTAAGTTGACTGGCTGGATAGCGCATTTGATAGACACCCTGCCTCATACGTCAGAGATTCAATCATTCACCAAACAAAGCATCTTCCAATCATTGCCGATAGATGGCACTGGGGTGTCGGTTACATAGCGCAAGTGTTTCGTGTTACTTATAAGCCTTGTGCGTGTCTATTTATCTCTTTTAGGGACAGTAGTTCCACTGCCTACCATAGATGGCGCTCGAAGTCAATTACAACGCGCAAGTGTTTCGTGTCTTCGGTTTGCCTATAAGCTCTGACTTGAACTATAGAATGAGAACATAGATAGCTCACGTCATAGGCGCGGGCTGCCCCAGATGCACGAGCAGCGCGGACGCGCGCGGCAGAATGGTTGATAGAACAGATGGCTATGATGACACAGGTCCCTCCACCAGCCCATGGTCCTTCCTACCGTCTTTGCATACGGACCGAATCTTGGGAGACGCTCACCAGGTACTTGCTAAGGGCTCTTTCTCCGGTGCGTTTCTTCACTCCCTACAAAGTCTGTGTCTTTGGCCCATCTCAATGTCACTTCTCCCAAATGGGACGTGAAACACCAGAGCACAAGCGACTCGCGCTCGGGCAGTTCCACATCAATCGAACTCCTTCCTAATGTCAAGCCTTTTGTATGAACACATGGTTAAAGGGACGTACCTAAATGTTCACAGATGCACCCTGTATGGGCTGATGCTTTAATAAATAGTCATCATCATCATCATCATCAGCCCGGTAGTACCCACTGCTGAGTATAGGCCTCCCTTCCCTTTCGCCAATGTGCCCGGTCCTGAGCTGCTCGGATCCATGTAGCCCCTCCGATTTTAGCGATGTCGTCGACCCATCGCGCCACCGGACGACCTGGACTTCGTCGGCCGTTTCTTGGACACCATTCGGTCATAATCTTGCTCCACCTGCCATCACCGCGCCTAGCTAAATGTCCTGCCCAATTCCACTTTAGTTCTATCACTCTCAATCCTTTAATAAGTAGTCTATGGATAAATAACTCACGTCATAGGCGCGGGCTGCCCCAGCGGCACGGGCAGCGCGGAGGCGCGCGCGGGCGGCACGCGCACGGAGCAGCGCCGCCCGCACGGCGTCGCCTGCCGCGCGCGGAACAGGCTCTCCGCCTGGTAGCAGATCGACCAGATGTGGCTGCACAGCGCTTCGTCTGGAATGTTTCATACGATTATTGGGTAGCTGTGAGCAATGATATAATTTTAAATTTAGACAACATCACATAGTAATACACAAACAGACTAAGGTTTGTCTACAGTGGCTCGGCCTCACTAAGTTTCAGTATTGCTTGATATCTAACATGTCCAATAGATGGCGCTGAGTGTCGATTACATCGCACTAGGAATTTCTTCTTTTCAGATTACCTAAAAGCCTGGTAGCTGGTGGTTGTCTGTATTTTTTTTTTTTTTTTTTTTTATGTGATAGGTAGAAGGCGAGCAGGCGGATCACCTGATGGTAAGCAATTGCCGCCGCCATGGACACTTGCAACACCAGTGGAGTTACAAGTGCGCTGCCTAACCTTTATCCCCTTCCCCCCCAATATTGATTGATGATGATTGATGATAGACACTAGGTATTATAAAGAGGTAAATTCTATAGACAACGACTAGGCTTATAGGAATAAGTTACCGAAAAAGGAAACATTTGTGCAATGTAATAATCTGCTTCCAGCAATGACTACAATGATGAATGAATGAAAGCTACATATGAGCGGGATCCTCCTAGGTTATCTATGCCACTTTTCGGAGTAAGAAGGAGTCGGCACACCCTGATCGCTGCATACTCACTAGGCGTGTCCTCGCAGTAGGGCTGGCTCCGGCCGCCGTTGAGGCAGAAGTCGGCGTGTCCCAGGCGCGCGGCCTCGCCGTAGCGGCCCGCGTTGGTGTGCAGCACGTGTACGGCGCGCGCGTCGCCGGGGTCCAGCCGGAGCGCAGGCGCTGAGCGAATGAGCGGCCGCGCGGGGTCCAACCCTACAAGCAGACAGAAGATATAATATCACAGAAAACTAATCCATACTATCCATACTAATATTATAAATGCGAAAGTAACTCTGTCTGTCTGTCTGTCTGTCTGCTACTTTTTCACGCCAAAACTACTCAACGGATTTAAATGAAATTTGGTATACAGATAATCTAGACCCTGAGAAAGGACATAGGCTACTTTTTATTGCGAAAAGGGGGTTGTAAGGGGTTGAAAGGGGGTTAAAAAATTACTTTTCCACGCGGACGGAGTCGCGGGCGGCCGCTAGTTGCTTATAACGAGCTGTCCGTAACCAATGAGAATAAGTATGCCTGTCGCCTCCATACAAAGGTTGTCACAGCGCATATGAAAAGGAGGGGAACTTCGTTTCAGTCTAAACGTCCGGTTCGTTTTAGGCCCTCTGGCGTGAACATAGGCGCTACTTTACGCTGCGTTTCGCCAAGTGACGGTACCGAGGCCTAATTATGGGGAAGCAAAATATGGCAGCTTGTAGGTGTCCATGGAAACTAGCAATACCTATATAACTTACTCGACTCGACTGCCGATTATTTCCGAATTTAATTTTCAAACCTAAAATAATAACTCTTCCAAAGTAACGAATTAACCATTAACGAAGTTATCTTATGTATCAACTACGGCCTAGGTGGCCATAAATAAAGGACCTTGAATAGACAAATTGTTTGCTGGCCTCTGTTGCAACGCAGAATGGCGATGGGCCTGCAAAAGGGTCAAAACGATTTTGTATAATCTTGTAATGATTACGTTGGAGACAGTGCTGTAACTAGCCCTTTATGCACCCGGTGCGTGCTTTTGTTGTTTCAATATCGCTTCAAATTGCGATACAGTACAGTAGGGCGGTCTGGTCATTTCTGCGCCCCTGGAGGGTCTGCGCCCAGTGCCTGGGCACCGCAGGCACCGCCCTATTTACGGCACTGGTTGAAGATACCAAACTCTATAAAGGTTACGTAGGCCTACGAAAATATTTGTACCACTTAAATGTCTTCTGACTTAAATAAAAGGTTTCGTAGTTCTTTATGCTTCCCACCAGGTGGACCGACGATCTGGTGAAGGTCGCGAGAGTCCATTGGATGCGGGTGGCACAGGACCGATCTGTGTGGAGAACTTTGGGGGAGGCCTATGTCCAGCAGTGGACGTCTATTGGCTGAAATGATGATGATGATGAGATCTTTATGGAGCAACCATTGGAATATTTTTGTAATACCTAAAATTATTGTTTACAGTTACATCAAAATCTACCAAATTGACAATTTAAGTATTTCTTAATACCATAATTTTGATGCTGACTCTACCTACAGTAGTCTGGCACATAGTACTAACCACACAACATTACGTACAACAGGATATTTGCATAATTTCACGGAAGCTATTAACGAGTTCTTCACATAACTTACGCCATGCTTTGGCGGACTAATTGAAATGTCATGAAATAAGCCACGTAGAGTCGGAAGTTAGTTGCGTAGGCGCGGATACATATGAAATGCTTCGACATTTCCTATCTTTCTAATAAGTATGTAGACATGAGCAAAATGTGAAACTTATGATTCTGTGCACCTAGTATCTACTTAATACGGATACTATTAATCATAATCCAATCTCAACAAAGATACTTTTTTGGCCATCACTAGATCCTAAATCAAAATCACACAAGCTGGTATGTACGGTGGCCTGCACATCAAGTTACTACAATCTGTCAAATTTCTTCAATCGAACCTCACTTTTATGTCAAACGTGTTTGGTTCAATATCAACTGAGGAAATTTGACAGATTGTAGTAACTTGATGTGCTGGCCACTGTACACAACGAGTGGGCGCATGTTAGTCTAGGAATCGAGGCGAATCGGAGCTTCCTCAGTGCTGCGTACAACCAGTTTATAAACATTTTACTTACCGATGATCCTGTTCAGCCTAAATGTCAGGTAGTTGGCAATGATCCCACACATGTGCGCGCCCAGCGAGTGGCCGACGCAGGTGAGGCGGTCGGGGCGGAGGCCTGCGCGGCGGAGCGTGCCCAGGGCTTCCGCGGCGCAGCGGGCTACGGGCCGCAGGTTGTGGACGGCGGCCACGTAGCAGGGAGGCTGGCATAGCGCTCCCCAGTCCATCATCAGGACGTTGTAGCCGCCGCGGCGGAGATAAGCTGTGATGAGTTGGAACGGGTTAAAAACATCTGCAGACCAGGGTAGCTGTGGGACGCAGAATGACTGGTAGGGAATGGTACGACACCCCATAGTCACTGTGCTGCTGATTTCGCCGAGTGGAATGAGAGTACCGAGGAGCCCACATCGGGAGGGAAAGGCGGTGTTAAGGCACATGTGCCTCCACATAGCAAACACGTCCCAGTGGTCCAACGGTGCCCAGACCCGAATTAGGTAAATTTTTGTTCCGGGTTCCCTAAAGTTTATTCAACGAGGGAAGTCAGAACCCGAAACAACCACCACAGAGAACCTATCGCGTGTCCGTGTATTTACATATGTAATCTAAAGTATCTGTGTTCAGAAATGTGGCCTGGATCTTTAATTTTTCTTGGAAAAGACGCAAAAACCCTGTTCTCGATTAGAATGTATTACGTTAGGTGGACTCTCATAACGTGATTATGGCGTCTATGCAACAAAAACTGCAATCTACTGAACCGCACTTTGACTAATTAGACGCATGCAGACAATAGAATGTCGCGTGCCACAAGAACATTGAGGTTTCACGCATCGCTGCCCTAAATTGTTTTGGAGCAAAAATCAAACCATCATGTTTCTAAAATTTCACTTGTAGGAAAAGTCGGTACCTACTGACGTTGGCAATACAAATATTTAGATGTCTTATTAGCTGCTTGCGTTCCACATATTTCGGATAGAACTTCTAAATCGTGTCGCAGCGTTACCTACCTTACCTAGGTTTATTTTTTGTTTCCGAAAAGATGGACATTAGGTACGTGGTGTGATTCGAGAACACACGGCGCCATCTTTTGCTTAAGTTTAGAACTAATTGCAAATCTTAATCCCGATCACAGACTAAAAATAAGATAGGCTACATGTCTCGATCCCGAAGCAAAGAGAGGTCGGGCCATCAGTAATAAATAACCATGTTTTATTAATGCACACGATTTGCATACGAAAGTAAATAACCAGTGACAAAATGCAGCAAGGATGAGCGTGCATCGAAAAGTGCAGGAGGTCGTTGACTGGTGCATTCGCCGGAGAAAGCCGTGGGAACAGCTGCAGTGCAGCGCTGCGCGCGCGTTGCGTTATGATTTCCTTTCGCTTTCGATATTGATGGCTTCCTCGTAATCTCATTTACAATGGTAATTTTGACGTGGAGTAGACTGTTCAAATTGGTTCAATGTTGGCTTCGCAACACCATTTAAAACTTTTGATGTGATATCTAGTGGTTTATTCTTGTCGATGGCGCATGAATGAGTGACCCTGCCTCATACGCCAAAGGTCGTGGGTTCGATCTCCACCCTGGACAAATATTTGAAATCTACTTTTTTTCTTTTTATAACAATTTCCACGGGACACTGGTTTTTTGTGCTTGTTTATTTTTTTTACTGAACATTTTGCTTTCCTAAAATGTAATTAAAAACTTACTTATTTACTTAGCTTATTATTGATCATTAATGAATTGCGAATCGAAATTTGATAAATCTGTTTCCTAACCGCAACAGGCGGTGCGCTCGATACGCACGAAGCGTATTAGGTTTTAATGTCAAAATTATGTGCGGTACCTACATTCGCCGAAGTAATATTATTAATTAGTCTTTTAAATATTAACGATAGGTATGTACTACTCGGAACGATTCCAGATTTAAGTAGTTACCTACCCATCAAAACTCAAACCCAAAGCATGTTGAAAAGTGGCTAAAGCGGAAATATTAAAAACTGTCCTAACGATCGAGAGACGAGAAGTCTCTCCTCTATCTCTTTATTGTTTCTAATAAAAATATTTCCAAAGACGCAAGTTCTATAGAGAACGATTATGCTTACTTATAGGATTTAATTCACGCACAACGCCATCTATAGGAAGAGTTTGAACGAAACTCTTGCACGATCTATTGACGTCTAGCGCCATCTGTAGGTAGAGTGAAGAGAGCAGGTCAATACACCACTCACCATCGCGAAGCACGGTGATGGGCAGCGTGTCATCTCCGCCGGCGTACCCGTGGATCAGCAGGATGGTCTCGTGCGAGGCTCCCACCCGCTCTGGCGCAGCCAGTCCTCGCTGAACAGGTCCACCTGGAAAACAGAGTATAACATTAAGAATAGGAATAAAAACCATCTTCATTGTAAGTCAATATTTACAGATTACTAGCTGTTAGGTACCTGAGACTTCGTCCGCACCCCTTATTAACCCCTTTCGCAAAAAAGTAGCCTATGTCCTTCCTCAGGGTCTAGACCATCTGTATATCAATTTCATTCAAATCTGCTTAGTAGTTTTGGCGTGAAAGAGTAACAGACAGAGAGACAGAGTTACTTTCGCATTTATAATACTAGCGGCCGCCCGCGACTTCGTCCACGTGGAAAAGCAACTTTTTACCCCCCTATTAACCCCTTACAACCCCCTTTTACAATAAAAAGTATCCTATGTTCTTTCTCAGGGTCTAGATCATCTGTATACCAAATTTCATTTAAATCCATTCAGTAGTTTTGGCGTGAAAGAGTAACAGACAGACAGACAGACAGAGTTACTTTCGCATTTATAATATTAGTTAGGATATAATACGTGCATAATATTGCACCCATCCCATGCGAAACTGGGGCGGGTCGCTAGTACGTCATTCCTGACGCACTCCTAAGCATGTTCCTTGGGAGTTTAGACTACGGCTGAGACACACCACACCCTGAAATTCGAGATTCGGTTGCGTTCCCAATAACTTTAAAAACTGTACCAAAAACACGACCACAAATTAGCATTTGCCACTGTATTTTAGGCCATCATCATAAGTTTTGGTCACGTAACCCTAGTGGGCCACGTTGCGGCGGCGTGCGTGTGAGTCCCGCCGGCTAGCGGTATTGCGGACGCATTCCTAGCGTACTGTTTAGGAGCTCAAGGCGGCCTTAGGACGTTGTCGCTTTTGGCTAAAGTGAAATCTGCCTGGAATTGCAGGTTTGATAAAGAGAACCGATAGGTAATTTAGGTGGGAACATTCGAGGGCTAATAAGATGTTATTTTCGTGTCGATGGCACCAAGTTATTAAATTATCACAGCCCAATCCGCCACGCTGACTGCGCTGTCTGTAGACGGCAGTTCGTCGTAAGTGCAGCTGTCCGGGCATAAAGCACACCCAGGAGATAGGCCATGGTTTGGGAGGCGGCGCCGTACTCTTAAATTTTGCTTGATGCATCCGTGAATCCCCAATTACTCAGGTTACCTCTACAGCGGCCGACCCGAGTGTGCAATCTGTTTAGGGACTTCCAGGTTTACCATTGACCATTTTGACAACTTAAATGTTCTTTAATAATGATTCTACCTACTGAGTACCTATTACATAAATAAATAATAAATAATTGCGCCAAACAATCATACCAATCAAATTGGTCTCAAACTAGGGCGACCCCTTTACGATGAAGAATTAACTGGGGGCGTGACGTGACCTGACCGGGAGTCGAACCCAGGGTTTTTTCGCTACGGGCGAACATCTTAGCGACTGTACCATCGAGGCCGTCAAGTATCAGCTAAGTAGGTATATTACTTATACTATAACTACATATAGTGAAGTTTTACACCAAGCTGCATATTTTTGAACCTTAATCAATGACTAAACGTTAAAGTGACCATTAATCGTTAAAGGTAGTTTCAGCAACATTTGCCAAGTTCCCGCGTCGCGGCCGTGCTCCGGTTTTTCAGCCGGTTTTCAGTAAGTACTCGTAGCGCGATAACGCTAGCGGTGACATTGAACTGAACGCATGCTAAATGTTTGAGTTCATATCAAATAAGTTTCTATGCAAACTCTTTGGTTGCGTTATGAATGCCTGATTTGGATATTTTTATTAAAAAACAAAAAAATATCCAAATAAACTAGACAGCACACACAATGGAAAATAAATTGTTTATGCATTTAAAAGGCTTTGGGTTCTACGACATTATCACTAGCCCAGGTTTTATGTGAAGGCTAAAACCCCCATTAAATTTTAAGTTCATGCGGGCGGAAGAAATTTGAATAACTATTTTTGCAACACGCCAAAAACAGTTAACTATAAAGTATTCAATTTTCACCGGCATTTCTGAATTTACTCCTAGGTACAGTCTACTACAAAAATAGTTATAACTTAGGACCTTGTCACAATACATATGTATAAGAACGATTCTACTTTTTATAGACACATGTATTGTGACAAGGTCCTAAAGTTTATACATATTTTGGAATTGAGTACAAAGAACGAAATCCCGTATGGGTGACAGATGACAGTTTACCTGCGTGGGAAGTATACGCGTTAATTAACGTGATAAAACGTAATTACCCTCATTATGTACACAACTTTATGCTAAACCATTATAGTGCATATTGAACATTGCTTTTGTCGGAGATAATGCGAAACAACATGTAGTTGCGCCAATGACTATGGTTATCTATCTATATAAATAAAAATTAATCGCCGTTCGTTAGTCTGGCTAAAACTCGAGAACGGCTGGGCCGATTAAACTGATTTTAGTTTTAAAATGTTTGTCGTAGTCCAGGGAAGGTCTAAAAGGTGAGAAATTAAAAAAAAGTAGGTGGAACGAAGTTCGCCGGGAGCCACTAGTTTGAAATAATTCTAACAATCTACATGCATTTTAAAGTAATAATAAAAACGGTAGTTTATCTACAAAAAACAAATTTAGAATTGCACTTTGTGCTAAATTACTACGATTGTTTCTATCTCTCTACATAGTATAAAATAAAATCACAGTGGCTCGGCCTCTAGTTTCAGTATTGCTTGATATTAACATGTCCAATAGATGGCGCTGAGTGGCGATTACATCGCACTAGGAATTTTTCTTTTCAGATTACCTAAAAGCCTGGTAGCTGGTGGTTGTCTGTATTTTTTTTTTTTTTTTTTTTTTTATGTGATAGGTAGCTAGGCGAGCAGGCGGATCACCTGATGGTAAGCAATTGCCGCCGCCCATGGACACTTGCAACACCAGTGGAGTTACAAGTGCGCTGCTAACCTTTTATCCCCCTTCCCCCCCAATATGATTGATGATGATTGATGATAGATACTAGGTATTATAAAGAGGTAAATTCTATAGACAACGACTAGGCTTATAGGAATAAGTTACCGAAAAAGGAAACATTTGTGCAATGTAATAATCTGCTTCCAGCAATGACTACAATGATGAATGAATGAAAGCTACATATGAGCGGGATCCTCCTAGGCTATCTATGCCACTTTTCGGAGTAAGAAGGAGTCGGCACACCCTGATCGCTGCATACTCACTAGGCGTGTCCTCGCAGTAGGGCTGGCTCCGGCCGCCGTTGAGGCAGAAGTCGGCGTGTCCCAGGCGCGCGGCCTCGCCGTAGCGGCCCCGCGTGGTGTGCAGCACGTGTACGGGCGCGCGCGTCGCCGGGGTCCAGCCGTGAGCGCAGGCGCTGAGCGAATGAGCGGCCGCGCGGGGTCCAAACCCTCAAGCAGACAGAAGATATAATATCACAGAAAACTAATCCATACTATCCATACTAATATTTAAATGCGAAAGTAACTCTGTCTGTCTGTCTGTCTGTCTGCTACTTTTTTCACGCCAAAACTACTCAACGGATTTAAATGAAATTTGGTATCAGATAATCTAGACCTGAGAACGGACATAGGCTACTTTTTATTGCCGAAAAAGGGGGTTGTAAGGGGTTGAAAGGGGGTTAAAAATTACTTTTTCCACGCGGACCGGAGTCGCGGGCGGCCGCTAGTTGCTTATAACGAGCTGTCCGTAACCATGAGAATAAGTATGCCTGTCGCCCTCCATACAAAGGTTGTCACAGCGCATATGAAAAGAGGGGAAACTTCGTTTCAGTCTAAACGTCCGGTTCGTTTTTAGGCCTCTGGCGTGAACATAGGCGCTACTTTACGCTGCGTTTCGCCAAAGTGACGGTACCGAGGCCTAATTATGGGGAAGCAAAATATGGCAGCTTGTAGGTGTCCATGGAAACTAGCAATACCTATATAACTTACTCTACTCGACTGCCGATTATTTCCGAATTTAATTTTCAAACCTTAAATAACTAACTCTTCAAAGTAACGAATTAACCATTAACGAAGTTATCTTATGTATCAACTACGGCCTAGGTGGCCATAAATAAAGGACCTTGAATAGACAAAGTTGTTTGCTGGCCTCTGTTGCAACGCAGAATGGCGATGGCCTGCAAAAGGGTCAAACGATTTTGTATAATCTTGTAATGATTACGTTGGAGACAGTGCTGTAACTAGCCCTTATGCACCCGGTGCGTGCTTTTGTTTTTCAATATCGCTTCAAATTGCGATACAGTACAGTAGGCGGTCTGGTCATTTCTGCGCCCTGGAGGGTCTGCGCCCAGTGCCTGGGCACCGCAGGCACCGCCCTATTTACGGCACTGGTGGAAGATACCAAACTCTATAAAGGTTACGTAGGCCTACGAAAATATTTGTACCACTTAAATGTCTTCTGACTTAAATAAAGGTTTCGTAGTTCTTTTATGCTTCCACCAGGTGGACCGACGATCTGGTGAAGGTCGCGAGAGTCCATTGGATGCGGGTGGCACAGGACCGATCTGTGTGGAGAACTTTGGGGGAGGCCTATGTCCAGCAGTGGACGTTCTATTGGCCTGAAATGATGATGATGATGAGATCTTTATGGAGCAATCATTGGAATATTTCTGTAATACCTAAAATTATTGTTTACGGTTACATCAAAATCTACCAAATTGACAATTTAAGTATTTCTTAATACCTAATTTTGATGCTGACTCTACCTACAGTAGTCTGGCACATACTACTAACCACACAACATTACGTACAACAGGATATTTGCATAATTTCACGGAAGCTATTAACGAGTTCTTCACATAACTTACGCCATGCTTTGGCGACTAATTGAAATGTCATGAAATAAGCCACGTAGAGTCGGAAGTTAGTTGCGTAGGCGCGGATACTTATGAAATGCTTCGACATTTCCTATCTTTCTAATAAGTATGAAGACAGGAGCAAAATGTGAAACTTATGATTCTGTGCACCTAGTATCTATTAATACGGATACTATTAATCATAATCCAATCTCAACAAAGATACTTTTTTGGCCATCACTAGATCCTAAATCAAAATCACACAAGCTGGTATGTACGGTGGCCTGCACATCAAGTTACTACAATCTGTCAAATTTCTTCAATCGAACCTCACTTTATGTCAAACGTGTTTGGTTCAATATCAACTGAGGAAATTTGACAGATTGTAGTAACTTGATGTGCTGGCCACTGTCACAACGAGTGGGCGCATGTTAGTCTAGGAATCGAGGCGAATCGGAGCTTCCCCATTGATGCGTACAATCAGTTTATAAATATTTCACTTACCGATGATCCTGTTCAGCCTAAACGTCAGGAAGTTGGCAATGATCCCACACATGTGCGCGCCCAGCGAGTGGCCCACGCAGGTGAGGCGGTCGGGGCGGAGGCCTGCGCGGCGGAGCGTGCCCAGCGCTTCCGCGGCGCAGCGGGCTACGGGCCGCAGGTTGTGGACGGCGGCCACGTAGCAGGGAGGCTGGCACAGCGCCCCCCAGTCCATCATCAGGACGTTGTAGCCGCCGCGGCGGAGATAAGCTGTGGTGAATAGGAACAGATTTAAAACATTCTGCAGAACCAGGGTAGCTGAGGAACGCAGAAGACTGGTAGGTATGGTACGGCCTCATAGAAGACGGGCGTTAAGCAACGTCTGTGCTGTGTTTCGCCGAGTGAATGAGAGTACCGGGAGCCCAATCGGGGGGAAAGGCGGTTAAAGGCACATGTGCCTCCACTAGCAACACGTCCCAGTGTCCAACGTGCCCAGACCCGATTAGTAATTTTTTTCGTTTCCTAAATTTATTCAACGAGGAATCGAACCCGAAACAACACCACAGATGAACTATCGCGGTCGTTATTACATATGTAATCAAAAGTTATCTGTGTTCAGAAATGTGGCCTGGAATCTTTAATTTTCTTGGAAAAGACGCAAAAACCCTGTTCTCATTAGAATGTTACGTTAGGTGGACCTCATAACGTGATTATGGCGTCTATGCAACAAAAACTGCAATCTACTGAACCGCACTTTGACTAATTAGACGCAGCAGACATAGAATGTCGCGTGCCACAAGAACATTGAGGTTTCACGCATCGTCTGCCCTAAATTGTTTTGGAGCAAAAATCAAACCATCATGTTTCTAAAATTTCACTGTAGGGAAAAGTCGGTACCTACTGGACGTTGGCAATACAATATATTTAGATGTCTTATTAGCTGCTTGCGTTCCACATATTTCGGATAGAACTTCTAAATCGTGTCGCAGCAGTTACCTACCTTACCTAGTTTATTTTTTTCCGAAAAGATGGAACAATTAGGTACGTGGTGGATTCGACACCCGGCGCCATCTTTTGCTTAAGTTTAGAACTAATCGCAAATCTTAATCCCGATCACAGACTATAAAATAAAATAAGCTACTTGTCTCGATCCCGAAGCAAAGCGAGGTGGGGCCATCAGTAATAAATAACCATGTTTTATTAATGCACACGATTTGCATACGAAAGTAAATAACCAGTGACAAAATGCAGCAAGGATGAGCGTGCATCGAAAAGTGCAGGAGGTCGTTGACTGGTGCATTCGCCCGGAGAAAGCCGTAGGAACAGCTGCAGTTGCAGCGCTGCGCGCGCGTTGCGTTATGATTTCCTTTCGCTTTCGATATTGAGGCTTCCTCGTAATCTCATTTACAATGGTAATTTGACGTGGATTAGACTGTTTAAATTGGTTCAATGTTGGCTTCGCAACACCATTTAAAACTTTTGATGTGATATCTAGTGGTTTATTCTTGTCGATGGCGCATGTGTGAGTGACCCTGCCTCATACGCCAAAGGTCGTGGGTTCGATCTCCACCCTGGACAAATATTTGAAATCTACTTTTTTTCTTTTTATAACAATTTCCACGGACACTGGTTTTTTGTGCTTGTTTATTTTTTTTTACTGAACATTTTGCTTTAATCCTAAAAATGTTAATTAAAAACTTACTTATTTACTTAGCTTATTATTGATCATTGATGAATTGCGAATCGAAATTTGATAAATCTGTTTCCTAACCGCAACAGGCGGTGCGCTCGATACGCACGAAGCGTATTAGGTTTTAATGTCAAAATTATTGCGGTACCTACATTCGCCGAAGTAATATTATTAATTAGTCTTTTAAATATTAACGATAGGTATGTACCTACTCGGAACGATTCCAGATTTAAGTAGTTACCTACCCATCAAAACTCAAACCTAAAGCATGTTGAAAAGTGGCTAAAGCGGAAATATTAAAAACTGTCCTAACGATCGAGAGACGAGAAGTCTCTCCTCTATCTCTTTATTGTTTCTAATAAAAATATTTCCAAAGACGCAAGTTCTATAGAGAACGATTATGCTTACCTACTTATAGGATTTAATTCACGCACAACGCCATCTATAGGAAGAGTTTGAACGAAACTCTTGCACGATCTATTGACGTCTAGCGCCATCTGTAGGTAGAGTGAAGAGAGCAGGTCAATACACCACTCACCATCGCGAAGCACGGTGATGGGCAGCGTGTCATCTCCGCCGGCGTACCCGTGGATCAGCAGGATGGTCTCGTGCGAAGGCTCCCACCCGCTCTGGCGCAGCCAGTCCTCGCTGAACAGGTCCACCTGGAAAACAGAGTAATAACATTAAGAATAGGAATAAAAACCATCTTTCATTGTAAGTCAATATTTACAGATTACTAGCTGTTAGGTACCTGAGACTTCGTCCGCACCCCCTTATTAACCCCCTTTCGCAAAAAAGTAGCCTATGTCCTTCCTCAGGGTCTAGACCATCTGTATATCAAATTTCATTCAAATCTGCTTAGTAGTTTTGGCGTGAAAGAGTAACAGACAGAGAGACAGAGTTACTTTCGCATTTATAATACTAGCGGCCGCCCGCGACTTCGTCCACGTGGAAAAGCAACTTTTTACCCCCCTATTAACCCCTTACAACCCCCTTTTAGCAATAAAAAGTATCCTATGTTCTTTCTCAGGGTCTAGATCATCTGTATACCAAATTTCATTTAAATCCATTCAGTAGTTTTGGCGTGAAAGAGTAACAGACAGACAGACAGACAGAGTTACTTTCGCATTTATAATATTAGTTAGGATATAATACGTGCATAATATTGCACCCATCCCATGCGAAACTGGGGCGGGTCGCTAGTATCCGTCTATTCCTGACGCACTCCTAAGCATGTTCCTTGGGAGTTTAGACTACGGCTGAGACACACCACACCCTGAAATTCGAGATTCGGTTGCGTTCCCAATAACTTTAAAAACTGTACCAAAAACACGACCACAAATTAGCATTTGCCACTGTATTTTAGGCCATCATCATAAGTTTTGGTCACGTAACCCTTAGTGGGCCACGTTGCGCATGCGGCGTGCGTGTGAGTCCCGCCGGCTAGCGGTATTGCGGACGCATTCCTAGCGTACTGTTTAGGAGCTCAAGGCGGCCTCAGGACGTTGTCGCTTTTGGCTAAAGTGAAATCTGCCTGGAATTGCAGGTTTGATAAAGAGAACCGATAGGTAATTTAGGTGGGAACATTCGAGGGCTAATAAGATGTTATTTTCGTGTCGATGGCACCAAGTTATTAAATTATCACAGCCCAATCCGCCACGCTGACTGCGCTGTCTGTAGACGGCAGTTCGTCGTAAGTGCAGCTGTCCGGGCATAAAGCACACCCAGGAGATAGGCCATGGTTTGGGAGGCGGCGCCGTACTCTTAAATTTTGCTTGATGCATCCGTGAATCCCCAATTACTCAGGTTACCTCTACAGCGGCCGACCCGAGTGTGCAATCTGTTTAGGGACTTCCAGGTTTACCATTGACCATTTTTGACAACTTAAATGTTCTTTAATAATGATTCTACCTACTGAGTACCTATTACATAAAATAAATAAATAAATAATTGCGCCAAACAATCATACCAATCAAATTGGTCTCAAACTAGGGCGACCCCTTTACGATGAAGAATTAACTGGGGGCGTGACGTGACCTGACCGGGAGTCGAACCCAGGGTTTTTTCGCTACGGGCGAACATCTTAGCGACTGTACCATCGAGGCCGTCAAGTATCAGCTAAGTAGGTATATTACTTATACTATAACTACATATAGTGAAGTTTTACACCAAGCTGCATATTTTTGAACCTTAATCAATGACTAAACGTTAAAGTGACCATTAATCGTTAAAGGTAGTTTCAGCAACATTTGCCAAGTTCCCGCGTCGCGGCCGTGCTCCGGTTTTTCAGCCGGTTTTCAGTAAGTACTCGTAGCGCGATAACGCTAGCGGTGACATTGAACAGTGGCCGTACCATGAGTTTGAAATACTATCTTCGCTATCGATAACTTTCGCTTTGGCTCTTTCATTGTGATGCATTTGAAAGAGACAGAGCAATAGTTAACGTTATGTCAGTTCTCGATGTCAACTCATGGTAGCGCTACTGAACGTTTCTATGCAAACTCTTTGTTGCGTTATGAATGCCTGATTTGGATATTTTTATTAAAAAACAAGAAAAAATATCCAAATAAACTAGACAGCACACACAATGGAAAATAAATTGTTTTATGCATTTAAAAGGCTTTTGGGTTCTACGACATTATCACTAGCCCAGGTTTTATGTGAAGGCTAAAACCCCCATTAAATTTTAAGTTCATGCGGGCGGAAGAAATTTGAATAACTATTTTTGCAACACGCCACAAAACAGTTAACTATAAAGTATTCAATTTTCACCGGCATTTCTGAATTTACTCCTAGGTACAGTCTACTACAAAAATAGTTATACACTTTAGGACCTTGTCACAATACATATGTATAAGAACGACTTCTACTTTTTATAGACACATGTATTGTGACAAGGTCCTAAAGTTTATACATATTTTTGGAATTGACTGTACAAAGAACGAAATCCCGTATGGGTGACAGATGACAGTTTACCTGCGTGGGAAGTATGTTAATTAACGTGATAAAACGTAATTACCCTCATTATGTACACAACTTTATGCTAAACCATTATAGTGCATATTGAACATTGCTTTTTGTCGGAGATAATGCGAAACAACATGTAGTTGCGCCAATGACTATGGTTATCTATCTATATAAATAAAAATTAATCGCCGTTCGTTAGTCTGGCTAAAACTCGAGAACGGCTGGGCCGATTAAACTGATTTTAGTTTTAAAATGTTTGTCGTAGTCCAGGGAAGGTCTAAAAGGTGAGAAATTAAACAAAAAGTAGGTGGAACGAAGTTCGCCGGGAGCCACTAGTTTGAAATAATTCTAACAATCTACATGCATTTTAAAGTAATTAATAAAAACGGTAGTTTATCTACAAAAAACAAATTTAGAATTGCACTTTGTGCTAAATTACTACGATTGTTTCTATCTCTCTCTACATAGTATAAAATAAAATCACTTTCGCTGTCTGTCTGCCCATGAATGCTTAGAACTTTACAACTACTTTTGTTTAAAAAGCTAAAACAATAACAAGTCAGATATTTGGAAGGTATTAATTTAAGCTTTCATACAGACACGCAGTTACACAGATGACTTACAAAGGTATAACTATTAATTTGCTTTGGAGGCACGAAGAAAATCAGCTGCGAAATGGCAAGAAAAAATTGGACACGACAAACAACGTCTACTTATGTAAATTGAAAACTAAACTTTGTTGTATGTTGTTTTATGATGCATGCAACTGTCACTTTCTACGCTAACAAACGATTTTATTGTCTTATTGACAAAGTGTTTTATTGTTTCTGGTTGAAAGTAACTACCGCGCAACGTTGAGGCTTTCAGTAGCGCTACCATGAGTTGACATCTAAAACTGACATGACGTAAACTATTGCTCTGTCTCTTTCAAATGCATCACAATAAAAGAGACAAAGCGATAGTTTTCGATAGCGAGGATAGTATTTCAAACTCATGGTAAGGCTACAGGACTGAGTAAACAGAAGTTTCACTCGAAGTGAAAATCTTTTATTGTCTGCACAAGTGTTGACAAACATATAGTAATAAGTAACATATTTACACATAATTAATTTTACCATAACAATTTCTTTAGACTTCCGTAGTCGGGTAAAAAGCTGCTATTACCAGGATATTTTGTATTCAACCAGAGTTAGTTGTAATAACCGTGGAGAAGATATACAATAATATACATGCAGTGGAAGGTTAGGTCACAGCTCATTTAATATTTCATCATCTCCAGTAGGTAAGTAAATACTTATTTAAAGTAGCCATGTTACTACAACTTTACTTAAAAATATTCAGCAGGCGTCATTTTGCATAAGTAGATAGTAAAAATTTTAAGAATCAAAGAAATATGTGTTGTAAGAATACGGCACATATTACAAAATAAATTCTAGCACTATGGCTAGAATATACATTTTAAAATAAATGTAGGTAAGTTAAAGAGTAAAGTATCAGCCTATATATCTACTATCACACTAGAGGGTAAAGGCCTCCATCATAGAAATCAAGTCATCGCTACTATGATGGGGTTAGGCTTTAATCACCACACTTACCTAATGTGGATTGGTGATCACAAACTTGTGCTCAATGCTTTTGTTCGACCCAGGAATCGAACTCGACCCCGAGATCTGCATCTAAACCATTATCTAAACTAAATATTACGTATTTGTATGTGTGCAAGTTATAACATCTAACGCGTTGATGTCTGTTGTACCTACGTTTCGGGACATTTTGTTCCACTCTGTACCTATCAATAGATGGCCATAGGTCGTGGGTTCGATCCCCCTTTAAGAACATTTGTGCGATGATTTATTTTAAGTATTATTCAAAGTTATTCCATAAATCCAATCCTGCGTAGAAATTGAACCAAAAATTTAATTTGCATATTGTTAGAGCATAGTTTACGAGATTTATGACATCTATTATGTAACGAGGAACTGGAGCAATGAATTCTAATGTTGCTTTCACTATGCGTATCCGATCTGCGCACAACGTTAGCAATTTACGTCACTTGGAAGATTTTTTATATGGTAGGTGGCTTATGTGATAAAGGACTAAACAATTTCTTAATGGACTCACTATTTTTAACAAACTAGTGTCTTAATGGACTTACAAGTTTCTTAACGGACTCACTAGTTTCTTAACGAACTCACTAGTTTCTTAACGAACTCACTAGTTTTTAACGAACTCACTAGTTTTTTAACGAACTCACTAGTTTTTAACTGAACTCACTAGTTTCTTAACGCACTCACCACTTTCTTAACGGGCTCGGACTCGGTGTACAGGTGCAGGAACACGTCGGGGTCGGGGCAGGGCTCCCGGTCGCGCCGCCACACGCAGTCCTCGAATGTGGCGTTGCTGAGGTTGTCGTTGTGCAGGAACAGAGCCTCTTTGATGGGGTGCCGCTGTGCATAACCTAGAGAATAAAATAAAATGTCAGACAATAGGACTTACATGGGCTGATGATGATGATGAATAGGATTTACATCGACCTGAACCCTAAGTAACTTAAGTAGTAATTGCGAGTTGCAAAATAAACGAAGGAACCACAAATAACACATTTTGGATATTTCTTTTATAAAATTAAGTTTGGGATTAGTACGAAACTTCGTGACAATAGCATCTATGCTAGTGATGTTTTAATTTTATTTTATGGCTAAAAAAAGATACGTTTTAGTTCAAGGCAGACATAGATATCCAAATCAACATAGAGAACTCCTAGTTGTTCCTTCTGGTTTTATAGATTTCTTGTTCTTAGATTTAGAGCGGTAGTTGCGAGAGTGGAAACAGGGTGTATCTGTGAACAGTTAGGTACATCCCTTAGAGCAAATGTTGTTCCGAATGATTATTATGAGAAGATGTGGTAAAAGGGATGTAAATGTTCACAGATACAGAACAAGAAATGTCACTTAGAAATAAAGAAGAGAAGAGACTTAAATTGTGGGAGAGCCACGCTTCGGCATGAATGGGCCGGCTCGACCGGAGTGATACCACTGCCTCACAGAAAACCAGCGTGAAGCAGCCCCTGTGCTGTGTTTCGCCGAGTGAGTGAGGGTACCGGAGGCCCACCCGGGGAGGGGAAGGGGATTAAAAGTTGGCAGCGCACGTGTAACTCCACTGGTGTTGCAAGTGTCCATGGGCGGCGGCAATTGCTTACCATCAGGTGATCCGCCTGCTCGTTTGCTACCTATCACATAAAAAAAAACAACACTTTCACACTCAAAAGTCAATAACGTTTTTATATGACCTCAAATAGACTTGAAATGGTAAACTTACAAGTTTATACGAGCAGTTGTTAATTTTAAGATTATTGTAAAAAAACTGGTGAGTATTGAGTGTGAAATTGTGACATTTCTTTTATTCTTCCTGTACCCTTCTGTATGTACGAGTATGCAATTATTAAAGGAGCTCCATCCTCGATTTTGTGACTTTAGGTCAAGAATTCAACTGTGGTAAGAGAACTTGCGTGCCACTAAGGTTATAATGATTTTGCCTCTGAGTCGACCGGTTCAATGTTGATTTATAGGTATGCAGAAGCGCAGATGCAACGCATGCAGGAGGAAAGGATGACCCTGTGATACACTAAGTTATATTAAACGACATAATTATTTTGATTACATTCGATATTTTAAGAAAGAGCAATAGTGTATTTGACAATTTTTTTTTATGTGTTTAATCAAAAGACCTCTCAATCAAGAAACAATATTGAAATAATTACTCGATTCTGATTTGAATTACCTGAGATATCATAACTTTAAGAGCACATATTTTGGGCAAGCCAAAAACGCTCTATACAATGGCTACAGGCGAGTGACGTCACATGCTCGTATACTGTATGCGCGACTAGTAAATTTTGTTTGGTAGCTATATCAAATGTTTCGTTTAAGTAAATGGTTTTATAATAAAAGTTGGTGGAAAATGTATGTGTAGTTCAATTATATAATTTTTTTTTGAAATTGTAATACTTTAAAAATGGACTTGCCCATGAAACTTTGAATGCTCATAAAACCAGCTAGACGTTATATTTTTAACTGAAAATTTTGGCCATTGGTTCTTTTTTACCAGTATTTTGGAAAAGTATAAATATTTTTTACTATATCGAGATTAGTCAAATACCCTATTTATACTGTTTCAATAACTCATTTCGGTCTAAATGAAAATATATTTAACGTAATTTAAACTAGAGCGAACTGTTAAGCAATGAGTTTTTCATCCGATATCGGTAAAGGTGACTATAACTATAAGGAAGGGATACCTACGCTTTTCGCATTCTATGCAGGTAGGTACCAACTCTGCGCACACGAATTATCCAAAGTACCTACCTGATTACTTCTCTATGTGTCAATCACATCGTACCACTTTTTCGATGAGCGTTAAATTGCCCGAAACCAACAACTACGTTTGGTAGGTAGGTACATCTAAATATCGTCTTGCCGCAAATTCCCGAGAACGTTGAAATTACCTAACTTGCTAGAATCAGAGTGGAATACCGCACACGACGGGGTTTCACAAACCATGAATTATTCCGCTCACAGGCCACGGCAATTTCTATCGTACGAAAGTGACCACACTCACGACATCATCAACAAAATATAGGTTTGTCTACCCGTAATGCTACACTTCAACAGAAGGAATGATGAAAAACTTTGGCTATCAATAGTGACCATTAAAACGTTGAAGATAGAGTTCTTAATCGAATCTAGAAGATTTTCTTTGATAGGAAAGGCACTCGTAGAACTTTATTCCACAAAACAAACAGTCCCAACAAAAAAATATGAGTGCGAAAGACACTGGCTTCTCACGAATTAATGTTTCACGGTCTTTTATTAATACTTCGCTAACTCTTAATGGGTTCAATCAAAAGTTGAAATTGTATTATTTTATGAACTTTTGGCCATTGCAAAACTTTCACACTAAATTTTTTTAGAACAATCTAACTACTCTATTGTTTTGGTATATTGCAATCAGCAAGATATTATAACAAACTAGGTAGATATATCTTACTTAAGCGATTTTTTTCAGTATGATTGTGATACACTGAATAAATATTTAAGTATTTTTATTTCATTTCAATTGCATATTTACTTTACTCCATGGGTAACCACTGTTCAGGTGCGGATCCATCGTTCCAGGCATTGTGGGCATGTCCATATCCCGGAATAACTAGTGACATCATTACTACAAACTTTCTTGGTCTATCAAAATCGTGCAATAACTTTAGAATAGAATAGAAAATATTTATTTGGAGCAAATAATCTTGTACAAAAAGGACTCAAAACTAGTAGTACCTATTTAAATCTATTTTATGCTTCCAAAATGGTTTATGTACAATCTTGATCCGGCTACTACTGAACGGATGCTGGACACTAAGCTGCATGAATTCTTCACAAAGGTTGCAAAAGATAGAAGGAGATGGAAGACCATCGTAAGAATCACAACTCTCAGTAATGACCAATGAGGAATACGACTAGAGGAGCGACTGAACGTATTCCGTGTGTGGATCAATCCTTAGGGTGAACTAGCAGTGGCAGGGCCTTCTATAGTACCTACTACACTAACTTGACTACCCAGATTTCAGATTTGAACCATTTCAGAGACTATTCTCTTGTTTCGTAGGTACTTTTTAGAGCGTGTCTTAGTAGTCGGGTTTTAGTTTTTAAACTTACTTTTTATTTCGATTATTTTAGAGTTTGACGTAGTCGTAGTCAATAACCAGCGGACGATCAAGAGGCTTCCCACGACACCTCATTTGTGCAATTATGACACCTTTGTTTATAGGTAGGTAAGTGCTTTTATAAATTCTTGCAATTATCAGATGAATGCAAGAAAAGACGTGTGCGAATTTAATAACGATTACAATTACATATTAGAAAACTCTTTCATTTGATACCACACTATCACCGAAAAAATTGTGTCTTAATTAAAATAACTTAATATTTTTTGTATGGAACAGCTGATTTTTATTTTGCTTATTTTGTTGATCGTACATGCTAAAGAGGTTTTATTCGTGTTACCTATATATGAGGGCTTCGGGATTGAAACGAATAATTTAACGGTGTATACAATAAGGCTGCCTTGCTTAAATAAGGTAAATAAATAAATTCACATAACATCTCATACATTGACCTGACTCCGTATTAAGTAGCTTAAGCACTTGTGTTACAGATATCAGACAACAGAGGATCACAAATATAATACTTAAATCAGACACTGAATAAACACAAGTATTCATCACACGAATGTTTGTCCAGGGTGGGGATCGAACCCACGTCTTTTGGCGTATGAGGCAGGGTCACTACCAAATGCGCCATCCGGTTAGTCAAGCTTGTATGCTTTGCATGGGTACATACCTCGCGTGAGGACGGCAAGGACGACGGCCACGGCTACGTGCGCGCGCGCTGCCATGCTAGCTGCTGGTCGCGCCTCCGAGCACAGACTGCGCCGGCGACACACGCAAGCCGCTTGCCTGCAATCCTGCGCACGTCACATCGCGATTGCGACTTCGACGCGTGGATCCTGGTGGCTTATAACGAAACCGTCACGTAACGAACGAATATACCTACCTGTCGCATTCAGACAAAAGCGTAAACAGCGCGTTTGAAAAGGAGGGGTAATCCGATTCGGTCTTGACGCTCGTTTCAAATTAGGCTCCCTGAGTTCCTACGATGGGGGCAAAGATTCAGTCCTGAATTCCATTTCACTGTCGTCGCTGTTTAAAAACCCTAAATTAAAAATCTGCCTAAGGTGTCTGAATCAACGAAGCACAAGTAGGTATCCAATATAATTTATTTAAATTAATATTGAGTTACCTACATTTAGGTATAACACTCAGACACTGAGTTCACATGTACGAAACTAAAAGCGTTATTCTGCCTAGTCTTATTCATACTAATATTTCAGTAGGTGGTATAACTTTCTGTAGAACCATGTTTATGTTTACCTATACTAATTGAGAACAATTATTTCGTACTCCCGTAATTACCTACCTTATTATCACCATCATATTTTTGTAGGTAGGTAATTTTATTTTTATCGAATAACTAATTGTTAGGTATTTTATGTTCAATTAAGTTTATTCCACTAAGTAGGTAAGTATATTTCGTTTAGCAAGTTATTCAGTGTCAATGGCAAAATTTATCTACAGTTTTAATTTAATTTATTTTTTGACAGCATCGCAAAATCAAAATAAATTGGAAACTAAAATTAATGAATTTAACACTGTCCATATTTTTCTCCTTATCAAAACAGTGAACGCATTGTCGTAGACGCACGCCAGTATAGTAACATTTCAGTCAGGCGTTTGGCTCTACATTCAAAGTAGAGTTCGATTTTATTTATGCCCAAATAAAATACTATACCAACGAACATTGATAGAAATCGTTCCTACTTGAGAAAAACCAAAATTATCGTTATAATTTGATAACACAATGTAGGATTAATTTATTATCTAGGACTGCTTTATTTCATGCAGAATTTGTCGCTCACATTGCCATTCCATACACATAGTAGTGGGTCCAATACACAGCAGGGTTAACACAAACATGAATTCAAAAAATCTTTTGAACGTGACCCACTCAATGAAAACCGAACTCATTAAAGAATACGCATTCCAACAAACAAGAGGTACGCGAGTACTAAAGGTAGAGTTCGCATCTAGGCGGAAGTTGTATGGAGATCTCATGACAAAGCGTGCTGTCAAAAGAATGAGATCCCTTCAAGTGTGCGCGTGGGCAAGGCTGTGTGAGGCTTTTGGCGTGTTCGTGTTCGCGGGCTGCGCGGCTGTGTGCGTGCGCGCACAGGTGAGAGAACGCGACATAGTGGAGGCGAGGGCAATGTGGCAACTGCGTTCAGGTCACGAAATTATTCAGGAACGATATATAGTCTGCTGTATGTAGGTTTTTCGACCGATGCGACGACCAAGCTTTCAATAAAAGAGCATAGTGGCTTCACAACCAACAAAACAACAACAATTTATATGTATAAAATTTAGTGATTTTCGGTTCAGTAGTTGCGGCTCTACGTTGCCAGATGAGTCAAGTCATAGGCCGTGATTTAACCACTTTTCAAAAAACATTAGGTAAGATTGCAGATGTTCATGTAACAGACAATGATGTGACAATTTATGATTTCACAGCATAATTATAAGATCATCATAAAACAACATCTACATAAAAATTAATACGAATTTGAAAAAGGACTGAAAAGCTAAAATTACCAATCGGCCACTGTAAAGTCTTACTCACCCAAAATATAATATAAAACCTCCGGACAAGTCTACAGTTTCACCCTATTTTTTGTTGATACCAGAACTGTTTTTAACCTGAAACCAAAACTTGGGCGGTCACTAGCTTTGTTAGACCACGTGATCTGTGAAGGCTGTTTCTTTACTGTAATTTTAACAGTGTGCCGTAGCGGCGTGGCGGAGCGGGACGCAGCGAGAGCCTTCGCGCAGGTAGAGACGGTGCGCGCGCGCCAGTCTCAAGCATGGGCCCCGCGCACGCCCGCGTCACGTCGCGATAACCTCCTCTCCGTCAAACAAAACATTGCCCAAAACAAACCCCCAACAACACTCGCTAAATAACACACGAAAACAAACTAAGTGACGTAAAAGTGCATTACGAAATCACACAGCATCGGCTAATTGCGCGAATGCCACGGTCCACAACCTACGCAGCCGGCGTCCCCCACCTCCATTCATTCAAGGACCAATCGTTGAACTCATGCCGCCTCGGCTTTCGCGTCAACGCAAGATTTCGGAATGAAACCCGAGACGATGGTGCGACTAACTGACTGCTGATGCCCGTCCGCGAATCTGTGCATACGACAATGTCAATCAATCAGAACGCAGGCCAGTTTAATAAACAAAAACAACAACTAGGTAAACAGGGCTCGGCGGAACCGGTCAACTTTCCACCTCGTTATCACCCGCCTCCGCCGGCGGCTGGTGGCCCCAAACTAGCCACTGTCGAGTCGGCCGCCAAGGAGTTCAAACCTCCGTACACAGGAAAACCCATCGAACCGGATAAGCTGCAGTATCCGCTCGGAGTGCACGGCCCCATACCTGGCCCCTACCCGAGTGGCTCCATCCCATTTGTGAAGTATCCTCACGGATACCCTCAGGGATATCCGTTGCCGCCAGGCGCACTGCGACTTATCCGCCCTCCTGCTGAGGTTATTACGAAAGCGATAGTTCACGAGCCAGTGGAGCCGACAGCGAGAGCCCGAAGCGCAGACGACACTCAGCGAGCACAGCGAAACATTGACGAAGAACAGATACACCGAAGATCTGCTGATATGTTAAAATTCACGAAACGTGTCGAAAACGAGGGACCGCGAGCTTCATCTGATCAAAGACGGCAAATTCAATCACTTTTAGACGAAATAAAAGCATTGAAAGAAGCCAATCGCCGCCTGAGTGACGACAACCAGGAGCTCCGTGACTTGTGCTGTTTTTTGGATGACGATCGGCAAAAAGGTCGTAAATTGGCCAGAGAGTGGCAACGATTCGGAAGGTACACAGCATCAGTAATGCGGCAAGAAGTGTCAGCGTACCAGAGCAAACTTAGGGAATTGGATGATAAACAACAGGAATTGATCCGTGATAATTTAGAATTGAAAGAGCTGTGTTTATATCTGGACGAGGAGCGAGAGCGGAGTGCGTGCGTGAACTGTGGGCGCACGCCCGGGCGCGAGCGCGACGACGGGGACGGCAGCAGCAGCGGCACCAACGTGGAGGAAGGACCCCGAGCTGCCCCGAGCGTGCCTATTACACATCCGCAACTAGCTGAAAGAACAGTGCAGTACGTCCGAGATTTAGAGCAGAAAGTACGGAGATTGGAGGCAGAAAAGGGATTAGGAGGAGGAATGAGTGAACGTCCGGAAGCTGTGGTCCGAGCTCTTCAGGTGTTGGAAGTGAGAGAGCGCGTCGAGCGCGAGCGCAGACGGCCTGCCCCTGACCTGGACTCGGGGGAGCAGGCCTTGGTGCGCGAGATGTGTAACGTTGTCTGGGGGAAACTGGAAGAAGCGCCCCCGCAGGCTCCGCCTCGCTAGAGTTAAGCATTAGTGTTAAATAGTGATAAGAGGATAATGAGGCATGTAGCATGCCTACATTTGAGTGATCAGATCAGTGTTGTCTACGTTCTGTTTGGAATGCGAGTTGATCGAGGTCACGGCGTCGGGTCTCGCGACCTAAAGAGCGGAATTAAGTGCTTGACCTTGTTTATCAATCGAACATAACAGAACTGTTGCTAGTTACTAATGAAAAACGAAAGAAACACGACGCAGATGCTTGCCAAGCGAAAACAGAACGCACCTCGTCAAATACATAATAGAAAGAAACCGAAAAGTACAAAATAGGAATTAAATTATTTTAGAAGTAGGTAGATATTGAACTTTCGATGTGAATTGCATTTAAAGAGATTACTTATGTCTTCTGAAAAGTATTTATTTTTATGCCTTACTTGTAAAGAAATTATAAGTTTAAATAAATTGGTTATACGAGGCTATAAAATATTTTATCTACTGTTTGAAGTCTGTGATTGGTCGATCTTGTATTTCTGAGCTGGGATTTTCCGATATATGTAATTCTATTTTAACTTTACACATTTACTACGATTATTATGTTTCTTCTTTTGATTATTAACCTATAGTTATGAAGAAATTGTTATTTGAGTAAAATATTTCGCTTCATTTTGCATTCCAATCAAACTATGCCCAATTTTCTAGTCAGTATGTGCTTGCGTGTCTTGCCGAATTATCTGGACTTGTGTTTAAGCTCATATTATCTCCCAGCTTCGCTTATATCTTTAAAACGTGTGTTTTATGTATGCCTATTAATTTATTACGAATTTGTGAGAAATAAATACCTATCCCTGTTACCTTTGTTTTTAATTACATACTCTTTGTCAGGATACTTATTCCTTTTTTTACAAACTGTAGTGAAAAGTCAATGTCAATTTAAAGTCATAATTACGATAAGTTTACGTTGTACAAACTAAAACAATATCAATACTATATCTTATAATTAGATAAGTAATCAAAATGGCTGAAGAAAAGGGTGAGCCAGGTGAAGATGAGGATACCATTGGTGTAAATATCTCAACATAAGTAACATTGCACATCGCTGTACCTCTTTATCTCTTTGAACCTTTAGCTACGCCTATGTATGTACTTGTCCCTGCAATGGAATGCCTGTGAGCATGTGCATACGAATAAGGAATAATACTAGGCATTAGTTATCCATGAGTGGCTCCAGAACAATCCAGAACATCTGCATAATGCATAGGGTTATAGTCGAGTAGGCATTTCTCAGACGATTATTTTCTTATAAATGCTTAAGTTGGGTATCTACGTTTTAATGAATGCGAAATAAAAAAATATCGATGCAGTCTTAATTACTTAAAATGTGCAAAGGAATCAATATAGAGTAGAAGATAACAGTATCTAAAAAAGTGAGGACAACATGTGTTTTTTCCTGAAAGTGAAGTCTCTACCACCCAACCTTTTTTTGTATAGCTAAATAAAATAATAATAAATTCACACAACATTATGTATCTAGTATCTAGCTTATGCATCTAAAGTTTAAAGATTCCTAATAAAATTAGGCTTTAATAGTGAAGTAATGAGATTTAAAAAAACAAGTAGGCTGGATCTTATTGTCTAGTAAAAAATATATTTAAACTACTCCAAACTCTACCGCATTTGGAAGCGGCAATGTTTCCAGGTAACTTGCCATTGCCTTCTAGATCTACGTAGGCGTCGCAACCTCGCAACACAGAGAGCGAGCGAATAGAATAGAATATTTTTATTTGCGTGAAAAATTGTATTTACATAGTTTTTTGTTTTGCTGACAGATAGCGCTCATGAAAGGGAAGGGAACTCGAATGCGATCATAACATCCTATTCGATTAAGACCCTATAACGTACCTAACTCGGCATTGCCTTCTAGATCTACGTAGGCGGGCGCAACAACGAGGGCGAGCGGCACGGGGAAGGCTGGGCGGTGCTGCCCAACGGAGACTTCTACCAGGGCTGCTACTGCCGCGGCTTGCGGAATGGGAAAGGGCTCTATGTATTCAAAAATGGCGCGCGATATGAAGGTATGATGAATTAATTCACTTTTGACTTCACAGAGAGGAAGTTTTGTCTACGTATCATGCTTCGGTATGAAATGTCCAGCTCGTCCGGAATAATACCACAGCCTCACAGAATCAGCGTGAAGCTGCGACCTGTGTTTCACCGCGTAAGTGAGGCTACCTGAGGCCCAATCCGTAGGGCATGTAAAATTGGCACCGTAGGTACTTCTGACTCCATTGCACTGGTGTTACGTGTTTCAATGGGCGCCAGTATTAGTATACCATCAGGTGCTCCGTTTGCTCGTCTGCTACCATCACAAATACATAATCTACCTCAATTCAAATTCTCTAAATCAATCTAATTCTCGATATGAAATTGCTTACTCAACCAAAACATCATGATAATATTAAGTTATACTTATTGATAAAATGTAACTCACATGTACGCACTGATTTCCACAGGAGAATGGCGTCGTGCAATGAAATACGGTGTGGGCACCATGCTGTACCCCGACGGGTCCCGGTACGAGGGCGACTGGCGCCACGACCTGAAGCAGGGCTTCGGCGCCTACTACTACCCCAACGGAGACATCTACGAAGGCGCCTGGTTCAAAGGCAAGCGCCACGGCCTCGGCACCTACTTCCATGCTGAATACCAGCTCAAATTCATGGGAACCTGGGTAGAAGGGACCATCCAAGGCCCTGGACAAATCATATACCCTCGCGTCCGCTACCACGGGTCATGGTTGAAGGGAGTGCCCAAAGGACCTGGCTGTTTCGTATTCGATACGAACTGCATGCAACATGGGTTCTACTTGCTGATAAAGGATCCGGCTTTAGAGGAGTTTGGTGAGGGGGAGGAGGAGAAAGAGGAAAAGGAGGTGAAAGAGGAACGAGGCGAAGAGGAGGAAGAGGAGGAGTTCGATGAAACGTTAGGTAAATAAAATTTTGTGTTATTTCTTTTTGACAAATAGGTACCTTAAGAATTTTTGAGGATCAAATTATAAGCTCCTTTAAAATAGAAAAAATATGCACTCACCCTTATGCAGAAGTATGAAGGCATTGTGCTTCTCACCAATCTTAACTGTGGTAGTGTTTGTTATTCATGTCTGGTTAGTTATCTTGAAAACATTCTACAACATGTGGTGACTTGCTACAATGCAGACCATTCAGGGTGTTGTCATATTATTTCCAGGCAAAATAGCAGTGTGGCGCGCCCGCAACGTCACCGCATACATGGCGGAGTTCCTGCCTCCAGAGCCAGTTCCTTTGCCAATCCACGACTCGGTGCCATCCCTCACAGACGAGAGCATCGAGACAGACGTTATGCACTTTGAGCCACCTTCGATGACCTGGTGAGGAGGAAGGTGGCGATGATAATGATTCATGGCTCATGCATCGACAAAAGTTCCTTGAGGAAACGGAGCAGCAGAAGGAGTGATTGTTTTTTTAGTGTTAATAAATAATTGGGAGATTATTCTGGTGCCTTTTATTTACTGAAGGCCATTGTTTTTATTCATTCACTACTACATTATTATGTTTATTCCGAAAAGTATGTAGTTTTCGCTCTTTTGTGCTTATGCATTATTCTTTTTAGACTAGTGGAAGTATTTATGTGAATGATTTCATGTTATTTTAAAGTGTTTTGTATTAATTTTACTACTACCCAGTAGTAGTGCTAATAGTACCAATAGTGTTCTTATTTAGTATTGAATTCATCATTTTAAATGTACTCGAGGAGTTATTTTAGAAATGTTTAATTAAAAGAATATTAAGATTTAGAAACTTTATTAAATACTAAAATAAAATAAAATTACTTCTACAACATAACTTCAAGTAGAAATTAAGAGCAATTGATAGTTATCGTCAGATAACAGGGGATTTGGATTAATATTATGTACAAGACAGTATCATAAGACAGTGTTTTAGACCAGTATTGCCACATCCTTACATCCAAACCCAAGGATCCATCCATATGTGGCGAATGTGCAGCAATACCAAAGTAGGTTATGCATATTCCATTTTTGAGCAGACTCTTGTGAATACAATCTTAAATGGTTTTTTTATACTTATAGCTGCAATAAATTATTGCTTTTAGATTAACAACCCGCACTTAAGAAACATTTATAATTGTCTTTTTGCCCAAGCATTAGTTAAATTTTGAGACAATAATTTATATTGGGTAATCATAAAGTTTCCAGTTTGAGATCGGTGTTCTTCCCATACAATGTGTAAAATTGGCAGCATAAACTTGTTGTTATAAAAATATGTGACTACTAAGGCTTCTTACAAAGTATTGTGTACTTTAACTATAAAATTTTGTTAACTAGCATTATTAACTAATTGGTAACCTAACTAGAGATAAGTCAAAGTTGTAGTAAATTATGTTTGTGGGTTTGGAGGAGGGTTATTGTTGGCTCCTGCATTATTACTTTCAAATGTGGCTTTGTTTTTAAGCAGATATGCAGCGAGGTAGTTGATGGGGTCCGGAGGTCGTTCCTTGCCGAGGGCGGAGAGTCCCTGGAGCAGTATTGGAACCACTGTCTGGTCTAAGTATTGCCGCGTGGGGAGTGCATTGAGATCAATTCTGGATTTGCGACTAGCGTTTGTTTCATTTTCTTTTTCCATTGATATAATTTTCTGGAACAAGAAGTACCTACTTGAGTCTAAGTTTTCATTAACTATAAAATACCACGCATAAACAAACAGTGTAATATGAAAATACTTTAGCGGAGAATGAACATATAAATCATGTAGTACTTGCATGGTTTTCACTCTATATGCAACGAATAGAATTAAATTAGAGCTACAATAACATCAAAATCAACTTATTAGCACACTAACCTTAACGGATTCAGGTATTTTGGACGGAGGTTGTTCTTCCTTTAGAGTTGCCTGCAGGGAGGTTTCGGACATCGGTTGAAGTTAATACTTTAACATAAACTTGAAAATTAATTCAGCCCCGATTGTGACCAATTACCACGGAATATTAATTACTATATTCTTCTATTCCTTTTACGAAAATAATTTGTTTACGGCTCGTTCGCTTCCGCTTTCGATTCAGTGACATTGACAGTTACTGTCAAGAGTGTTGCCATTCAAGAATAATGACTCATTTCGTATAATGCGTCAAGAAAGTCTTGAAAACTGATTTTGGGTGAGCATCGGAGTTTCCATGTTTTACAACCAATGAGGATACCATCATAGGACAAGTGGTATTGGCGCCATCGTAAATCAGAATAGTCTCCATTTTCACCTAGTAACTAACGCACAAATATTCACACGACCTATTTTATTCCTATAGCAACCCTCGTTTACTTTTTAATAACATCCAAACAGAAAGCATTGATAATAGTTATATTAGGTTTCAGGACCTGTATGATTAAATAAATATGTTTTTAACATCCCAAAATGAAAAGAAATCTAATTTATAATAATACTAGCGGCCGCCCGCGACTTCACCCTCGTGGAAAAGTAACTTTTAACCCCTTACGACCCCTTTTTCGCAATAAAAAGTAGCCTATGTCCTTTCTCAGGGTCTAGACCATCTGTATACCAAATTTCATTTAAATCCGTTCAGTGGTTTTGGCGTAAAAGAGTAACAGACAGACAGACAGAGTTACTTTTGCATTTATAATATTAGTATGGAAGTATGGATTATTGAAACTTGAATAAAGTTAAATATTTTCTTCGAGGGCGTGATGTGTATTAAAAATGTTTACAGATACGCTCTGTATGAGCCAGAACATATTGTCTTGTTGTAATGTGTTTGAGAAACAGTTAGGTACATCCATTCGGGTATCCATTCAAATATGAACGGTTGTTATAATGCATCAAGAAAGTCAAAAAATAATTGATGACGCCATGGCGCTTAGGTCATACAGTATGGTAGCCCCATCGGTTAAAATAATAATAATACTATGGAACTTCATAATTAATAGTTCCTTAAGAATAAATTTCACGACTTTATTAACAGAGTATTTATACTCGTATTGTTACTCGTATCGTTATAGTTTTAACTTGTAAAGCTTGCCACCAATGCCTGAAGTGATGACCACGACCACTCTGCCAAGAGTGATACCAACTTTGAAGAAGATATGTATTCGGATCATATTATATTAAGCAATGAAATACAGCAAACATTTTTGTTAAGATTTATTTATGAACATCTTATCACTATTTTTACAATACACGCGATATACACACTTTGCCGAGCTTAAAATACATTTTATTATTCCTGTTGAAGATGAGATATGGAATTTGTGTTTACAGAATCAGTATAGTTTTAACAAACACACAGGTATAATTTTACAAGATCTGGCAAGAAAAAAATGTTTACCGATTTTGGTCATAATCACTATTCCATGATAACAGATTTCATTTATACTACAAATAGGAGTGTACAGACAGACAACCCCAAGTAAAGTTACCACAAACTGTCTTCATCTCATTCTTACGTTAATTTTAAACATGGTGATTACCATATGAAGAACTAAGTTAAACTTGAAGAAGTTTATTTCTAGTTCGTCATTCAGAGCTGTTATCCAAAACTGGAAGAACTAGGTAACTTACTAACATTATCTACAAAATAGGTAAACATTTTTCCTGCGAATATATTAACTAACTACCTACAACGATATTGTATACCTATGTAAGTATTTAGTTTTCCTACGAAGTTGCCTTCATAAACGAATGTACAAATCTACAATTATAATACTTCTTTTGGTGTGCCTTAGGTAAATTTTTGTATAAGGCCCTAGCAGTTGAGGAATCTTGTTCTGCCTGGTAGTTATAATTTAGATAAAGATTTATTAGTATCTATTTTAAAACCATTTCACATTTTAAAAAGTAATAACTACTTATCTATTTTAATCGGTGAAAGGGAAAACCTACGTAATATAATCGCATTTTTACTATGAAATAATTTAGCAGGTAAACTGTACACTTGTTATAATAAGAGATCAATTTAATTATGATCTATAATGAGTCAACAAAGTCGTGAAATAAATTGATGGCGCCACTGTCGCTTATGTCAAAAGGTATGGTAACCCCATTGATTACAAAACAAGGGAACTCTGTTAGTTCCCCAAAAATCGGTTTTCAAAACTTTGTAGACGCATTATAAGTAAAGTACAGTTTAAATACCATTTACAGTGACAACTAGGTTCTCTCAACTAACAGAGACAAATTATTTAGGTGTTCATAAAAAGTTAGCTTTCAAATACGGCTAAAATATACCAATGTATACTCGACTTCGACATATGCTTGAAAGGCGGAGTGAAACAATTTCTGTGGCTTATATACGAATGTTAAGATCAGTTCTCGGTATTGTTATGTTATTCTTATACTTATTTATAATTCGATTGCACGTTCCAATTGAACACTATGGACGATATGATCTTCCTGTATTCTCAGTTATTAGAATGAACCTTCAACCATTACAATATTGACACAATAAACATAGTCGAATCTAATGTAAAAAAAACACTAGTCCACTTGCGTATGTCAGGATTAAGCACTTTAATCTCGAATTATTCGTTAACACGGAACCAATTTTTAATAGTTAGGTACTATGGAAAACCACCACGGAATTAACGTATTAATCTTCAACATCGGGCGCAAGCGGACCTAAGAGTATATTTAAGAACACGTAACCTATGAGTTAAAACAAGACCAACAAAAGAAAATGCATATGCAGACAGATCGTTTGTAATAAGGTACCTACTTAAAATATATTTGAGAATAGATTTAAATATATTTAAAGAATTCTAGGTGTTAAAGTTAAAAGGTGTTCACCTTTATGTAACAAACGTTTTGATGACACCAGATGACAGAGCAGAAGCTACCAACAATCAAGAATAGTGACGTCATAGGTTAGTTAGTTTCTTAGTGTCATACAAAATGAAATCATGTGGAGGATTAAACGTTGATACCTCGATGTTCGATTGTTCGTTGGAATCAAATCGAGTCAGAGCCATAACGAAACGGAATTATTAACCGGATCTTTATCCCCGTCCCTATCGCACGCGCAGTGAGTCCCTTTCGTTTGAAAGTCCTGTTCGTAGAGGTTTTAGCTGTAGACCCTCTGAACCTATTCCATTTACTATCTATCATGATGCTTAAAGTATGAGACGTTGAAACTGTAGTACTGGAGTAAAATTAGTACAAAGTCACTATTCTGATATCCCTGCTCCGAATTTTTAAATTAGAAGGTTTCTAAGAGTGTGAAGCATCATAGATTCTAATTCACTAAGGCTTGCGATCTACGCTGTAACAGTGTTGTCCACGTTCGGACGCGCGGGCGCATCGGTAACAGCAGGCGCGTGCCCGCCACTAGGCCATTTCCATTACAACTTTTTATAGCGATACACACGCGATGAAGTCTCGATGCAACATCGAATTGAACCGCAGCGATAACAATCGAAATGCAGTCGTGGAACTGTCAAACGCGCGGTGTCGCTGCAAGAAGTTTCAATATGTAAGATTTTTTAGCCATACGTGCTCTTCGTGAACACTTATTACGTCATACGTTTGATATTTTCCAACCGCGCCCGCGAATCAACGTGGTCACTTAGATCCTAGTGGTGTTCAATTGGAAGGTGCAATCTTGGGCTGGCGATCAGGTCCTCAGGTAGTGAGGCGGGGGCGGGGGCGGCGGCGCGGGGCGCAGCCGGGGCCCGCGCTCCAGCTGCCGGCGCCACGACGCCATGGCCTCGCTCAGCGACCACAGCTCCGACAGCAGCGACAGGTCCAGCTGCCGTAAGCTCGCCTGAAATAAAAAAAATATGGACGTTAAAACGGGTACAAGATTAACGAGCATTTATTTGGGTGCGGATTCTTTAATTATCAATACTATTAATAAAGAGATAACTTCTTAGTTCAATTGGATGATGATGATGAACTTCTATAGATAAGTCCTATAGGTAAACCGAAAACACGAAACGCTAGCGCGATGTAATCGACGCCCAGCGTCATCTATTGGTTTATTTTGAACTACGGTCCCGAAGCGAAGTGAGGGCGGGCCACTAGTCTTGAAATAAAGCATCCTTTTGGCAACAAGGGATTAGGATCGTCTAAAAGTAAATACAACAACAACAAATTCACACAACAACTTATACTTTGACCTGGCTCTGTACCAAGTAGTTTGAGTACTTGTGTTACATCACTTGTTATATCAGACAAATAAGTCTCTTGACAAACAAACAGACGGACAACAAACGGAACAACTGAAAATATAGATAGTCGGCTACAAATCTACATTACGCGTAATGCAAAATTGTCTATCAATCAGCTTTATTTGAAATCAAAGTTAAAATATGAATAGAAGACAATCTTAGGTTGATTTGTCGCTATCTTTACTGCACAAAATGTTATGCTTCTTTCTAATCTAATGTTTAGGTATTTATGTTGCCAAACCTACACGGGCTTAGAAGTTACATATGCAGAAAATAATCAACTAGTATTTTATTGGATCCAAAAAAACCCGTTATCACTTTCACTATCGTATGCAACTCATCCCTAAACTGCACAGAGAGTACCTAAAAAATAATTATATTAACCTATACCTAAGTGAAAAGCGATGACAATGAGCCGTTCGTGGCTACAGCATCTTTGGAATCGTAACGAGTTCGTGAGTGAAATTCATTACTAAATAAGTGAAAATTCCAAAACTCGACAATCATTCGTGGGCAATTACTATAAACGTCCATTTCTAGAACGAACTGTTACGTTTCAAGTATAAAATAAACTGGTTAAGGAAATACTTTTATGTTTATATCTTTGCACTTTCGTTTTTATATTACGGCTGCGCCCGCGCAATATCTAACTATGCAACAGCTGAAAAAGGTCGTTAGGAAATTGCACAACTCATTCTTCAATGACATATTTTAAACAATCTAAATCTTTCTCCTTACGACTTCATTTCGTTTCTATACGGAGTATTGCTTGGAGTAAGATTTGGCGATTCTGACAATACATTGAAGCCGTTTGAACTTCGAAAACTTTACATATGTGAACCTTACATCTGGTCACACGCACATACACATCCTATTTACAGTTTTGAGAAACTATATTTTTTCATGTGATAGGTTGCAGACGAGATATTGGACCACCTGATAGGTAGTGATTGTCGTCGCCAATAGAAGACACCTACAACTCAAGTTAAGTCACAAATGCGCTGCCAATCTTTTCGTAGTCGGCGAAACAGAGTAGAGGCGCAGCTTCACGTCGGTTTTCTGTGAGCCAGCGGTATCACTTCGGTGAAGCCGGCCTATTCTTGTCGAAACGTGGATCTTCTATAGTCAAAAACGGCTCGCGTCAAACGATATTCACGTATTCGTGGTGCAACGATTCATTTCTATTCTATTACCAGCCTGGCATTTCCTGCTCTACAAGCAACCGTGGCAAGTTACATACGAAATCCATTATTGACAACAGCATTCGAATCACAATAAGTCTCCGGCGACCTTCATGTGTCGGTGCGTTAGCGCGGAATGCGGTGCGATCACGACAGTATGTAGGGCACTCAAATAGACGAAAGTGTATGTTGTGCGGATAAGAAGTGAATATTTCTACAGTACTCGCTGGTGAGGGTAAACATCCTGAGTCATACACGTTTCGGATATTTTCTGCA
The DNA here is from genome assembly GCA_014851415.1 of Cnaphalocrocis medinalis. NCBI lineage: Eukaryota > Metazoa > Arthropoda > Insecta > Lepidoptera > Crambidae > Cnaphalocrocis > Cnaphalocrocis medinalis. The sequence goes on from CM026282.1 coordinate 15,127,056, forward strand.
TCAGTTAGTCTGGTTCCGCTGTTAAAAGGTAGCGAAGGTCAGACAGCAGTCAGTTCATTGTAATTATCAGACACCCCCAATCCTGAATCCTCCTGAATACCCCGGGCTCCGAAACGACAACTTTGGATGCGACCGGTTACCTATACCCTAAGATGAGAAAAAAACACAAATAGACGAACGCTGGTATTAGTAAAGAGACAGTACATTGACACTTGATGTGGCAGCCTAACAGACAATAATCCTCATTATTGTTCTATTAAAATTTACATCACACCACAAATCCCTTTTAATGGTAACTCCCCCCTCCCCCTCTTCTCCCTCCTCCGACAGAAAGACAATAACTGTGTCAGACACCGCAGTAAATGGCTGGCTGATCTGGAACGGGCGCGTTCCTTGAAGTACAACAAAACAACGCAACCCTTTGTACTCCTGAAATTATTGTTCTGAGGAGGTATTAATTTCACATTAGTATAGGTGGAAATATGACCGAAATTGCTGAACGACCATATTGAGATAAATTGAAAATAATCCAGATACCTAGTATATTTAGTTCACTGGAGCAAAGATTTAATATTGGAGTTGCTGAAGTTTAAAGGGATTATTATTTAAAAGGTACATTCGAATTTCTAAAAACTAAGTTAAATCGATGTCTTAGTTTATAATTTTAATGTCCCTTAATTCGAAATACAAATTCAAAAGCTTCAATTTTCTTGTATAAAATATGGGAACCATCTGCCACACTTTAGCAATGTCTGAAGAACTTGTTAAAGCGCCTCGAGTGTTATGAATTTATAATTGGACAATTCAGTGGAAGCAATGAGAATAATATACACAAAAGGCTACTTAGTCACCTCTTTGAACAACACTTGCGATCCTCATCTGCGCTATATTAAAACTTCTTGGAACGTTAGACGATATATCAACCCCTCGATAGGCCGAAAGTATCATGCATCTTCAGAATTTGTTTCTGCTAATACTAGGAAATATGGCTAAGTAATTTATCTCATCCAATTCTAGTAAAAAGGAATGTGTATTAGAAAACTTGAATACATGCCGTAAATGAGATTTCTTTCAAGGTCATAAATAGCAAGTCCTTTTTTGTAATCTTGATGTGGATAGATTTTATTCATCACAAAGTTATAATATAATTTACAGTTTTAAATAACCAACAAGTTAATTTGAAAAAGTGCGTCCAAACGAGGGCAAATTATATTTAATAAAGACAAGAAAAACCACTGGCGGAATCCAATGTCTTGAACTCGTTTCTAAATCCGCAAGCCTGGGAAGTATAAACGAGCAATCAACCTCTTCGCTTCAAATGTCGCTGGCCAGTCGCAGTGCCACTGATACCCCTTTAGGCTGACGTAGCGGTAACGCCATAATGCGAAAAATCTATGTCGGAGCAGTCAGCACAGTCGCTCAGGTTCCGGGAAATGCTCTGAGCATATGATTCACCGTTATTTTCGCGAGAACATCTCTCTTGGGTGGGTGGTTTGATTTTATAAGCCAATCGTTTTGCTGCTCTGATTAATATTAAGGGCACAACGTGCGGACTAGGATGTTGATTCAACTAGAAGGGATTTTCATCTGGTGACGCGACCTTTAAGATGTTCTCTTAATGTCTTTTCTATTTTCTAAAGCTGTTTCTATCTATGCATTTATAAATTGCAGTAACAATAGGTTTATTACTATTGTATTATAACATGAGAGTAACCAGTGTTTGATTAATGATATAATTAAGAACTTTCTAAAATCTTGCACGTCATCATGCTTCATAACTTAATAAACGTTAAAAGACATCTTTATCGGAATGAAATAAAAAACAGCACAGATCGTAAAAACGATATAAACAAGAGGCATTAAAGTGGCAATTGGATCACTTCGTAATATATATGTCCAGCAAAAAGCAGTGAATCACTTTTAGATGACAGCATAGTCACGCGAGTGATGTGGTGTTTTGCCAGATTAGAATGTGCAGGAAAAGAGGGAAAGTGCACCGGCTCCACGCTTCGCGGGAGATGTAATGAGGGATCCGGACGATCAATTAACTAATATCGCAACACGAACGCTCATGACGAGTTGCGAACTGTCAATGATAGAGCACCTACATGTGAGATTGAACGTAAACGCAATGATTTTCACATTCGATTTGATGAATAACTGAATGTAAACGTTTATCTAATGAATATACTCGCCAATGATATTACTCAACTTTACTAAAATGATGATTATGTATCATCATCATTCATCATGAATGAAGTAGCAGTAGGTATGATATTTTTTTTGCAGATTTATGGCTGAAAACAGACCCGAATGGCGAAGTCCCGTGTCGGAGGCCAAGATCCACTTTGGGTCGCAGAGCCTGCGAAGTAAGTAAGTATATGTCGGGACCTCTTAGGTCACTATTTAGTAGAGATGATATTTTATGACAATATTTACGAACACCAATATTGGCTTGTTAACGTGTAGTCGTAGACAATTGCACGGGCGAGAGGATCATAAACTAAATTGTGCGTGGAGAATGTGTCGATGACCGGCGCGAGCGCAGGGCTGATAATGACGATCATTGTTTGATTTAATCTGTGCGTATTGAAACACATGTTTGAAACATATTAATACGAGATTACGAAAAGTACGATAATTTACAAATGCGTAGGTTTGTTAGCTATGGAATTTCTATGAGCACAACTAACAAATAACACATTGCTCGAATTCTAGTCTGTAGAACAGGGGTCACCAACTAGTTCTCGGTGTCAGTTTCAAGATATAAAATCACGGGAATATAATACTTGATGACGGAAACATTATAGGAAATGGTATTGGTTATCATCCCCATTGTTTCCAATCTCAAAATGCAACTTGAAGTTACGACTGCAATCGGAAAGCTAGCGGCGTTATTCCATTTTATCGTATCGATAGCCCTGCCTGTGAAACCAAATTGATTATCGTCCTTCACTACAGTGGCGGCACATGTTGCAAGCGTCGCCACTCGGGGCAATCTCGGCCACTTTACATTCTGTGGATTGGTGGACGTGTACAATGGAATGCCATTTTATCCAACCGGAAAATATGCCGGTAGTGCATTTGTGCAATGCAATATGTGAAACACGCGTCTCGCAATTTGTGTTCTGCTCGATTTAGTGTCCAATTGCCATGTCATGGTGTTGTCGCCGAATGTTTAAATAAGTTTCCAGAAATGCTGCAGAAGTATGTTCCCTTCCTATGCACCATGGAATGTGGGGCATTCTAGTTTCGGGTGCAAGTTAGGTCCAAAAATTGTACCTGAGTTTTTATGTTCCCAAATTTTCAGTGTCAGTCTAAAGTCTGAAAGTAGTCTTGTTTATACTTAGGTATTTGATAGTAATATTGATATTGAAAACTTCTTAGTTACCTACGCCTACATTTTGTAATAACACTTATTTAAAATCGATACAATACAAATTATAGCTGGAAGTACAAATGTACCTACTTGTTTATTAGTTTCATAAAACGGCGATTTGATCCGGTATTTACTTTAATATCTTTCAATGTATATTTTTATTGTATATTTGACGTAAACACTACAGCAATATGGCAGCTTCGCCAAGCGGTATTCATGTTTTTAGATTAAACAAACAGTACGAAGGCCAAATTATACCAAGGGAAGTGTTAAGGAAAGAAAACATATTACTCGTGGAATTTATTCTGATCCTAAACTTTGCGCAAGTAAAACCAAGCATTTCTTTTCTGTACTTACTCATAACAAATACAACAAAATGTAAATTTTTATTATTGCAATAATAATGTGCTGAAATATTTAACGCTTTCCGATTTTCTTACTGGATTTGTGTTTACACAATTTCTAAGCAAAATATTTTTGGGTATTGAAGTTAACTAGGTTAAATATTAAGTACATAGGAAGAACAGAAGTAAGCGCATAAAATAGACGTAATATGTCTATTCTAGAAACAAAATGAAGGAGCAAATAATTTAAAGTAAAAAAGTTGGGGTTAAATTTGGCTATACTTTCCGCGAATCTTGTGAAGTCTCCAAGATACTTCTGCGTTTTTGGGAGAAGGTTATATCAGGAAACATGCAGATTTCCTCACGATGTTTTCCCTCACCGCCGAGCTAATGGTAGAAACATGCACATAGATTTAAAAAATCCATAGGTGCATGCTCGGATGCACCTATGGAACCAGGACCCCCTGAATAGAAGGCGCTCCTTCACTGAGCTTCCGTCGCTCTATGACTTCACTATTGAACTAGTAGCACTATATTCTTAATATGTGTTCGTGCTAAGGAATCATTAACTCCCTCGCGAGTGCATCGCACAAAGCAAGCCGCAGTTTATCCTATCAGCGCATTAGCCCTTCTTCCTCGGAGGGTGGCAAACCGGCAAATGGCCCCTAATTGAATTAGACCTGCCCACACCCTCCACTAGATGGCGATGGACATTGAACTTCTAATGCATTATTGTACAGTCGCCATCCGATATCTCGTAGCAGACAAGGGAACAAATATATCTGAACAATTGAAAGCAATACGTTCAGAACATACAACTAACCATAATATTGAAAAATCAGTACTGCATTAAATATCTGAGGCAGTGTGTCATTACTTTGAACATACAATAAACAATAATAGCGAAACTGTCATTCTTCACGCACGCGTCCAATACAATGAGGGTTGCCTATCGTTTTAGAAATCAATTGTCAACGTCGCGTTCGTCGCTCAAAAATACTTATATAAAAGCCGATTACCAATGATGACTCACTGATAAGGGCTTGTTTTTGGGGTTTGGGATTATTTTTGCGGGAAAAACAGTTTTTCGACAACCTTGAGAGTTTTTTAATTAATCATATCAAAAATAATAGGTTTTTGATATTTAAAGAAAAAAAAAACAAATTGGCGGCCATTTTTGCGACATCAACTTTTTTGTTACAGCAGTTATTCGAAAAGTAAAAAATGTCTCTGAATCACCTGAATGAATGAATGAATCATCAATCTCATCATATAAACGAATACAATCATCTTTAACATGTTCGCTTCGTGACCGCTCGTTGGTAATAAATATCTTGGTTTTTTTATGAAACTCCTTAGTTTCCAATTACTGTTAATGCCTACATCCTGGCCACACACTTTAAAAATAATTTTCAGATTCAATATGTAATGACACTTTGTTCCTTTTCTTTACGTACTTTGTTTATCCTGATATATCACTGACATCTGCTCAGATATTAATGCAGTACTGAGTGTTCAGATATTATTGGTTAGTTGTATGTTAAGAAGTTAATGACTGGCACCTGCTCAGATATTAATGCAGTACTGAGTGTTCAGATATTATTGGTTAGTTGTATGTTCAGAACTTATTGACATTTTATTTTGTTCAGATATATTTGGTCACCTTGTCTGCTACGATATATCTGATGGCGACTGTAAATTGAGGTTGGGCATACATTCCATACGACCAAATACACTTGCAAGCAGAGAAATGGTATTACATTTTTACTCCAATTATTTCGCTGCAAACATTTTTTGTAGCTATTTTTAATTAAAATACTCTTAAAATTAAGAAAAAACATAATGAAGAATAGTAGGAATTTAATATTTCATTGTTGCATATTGCCATAGATCACGCATAATGGATATTTATTACTTACAAACATGATCTTGCACAATCCGTATTTCAATGAGTTTAGAAAGTATGCACTAAATTAAGTTTAAATAATTAATATAATTTCTTACTACCTTAATAGTTTAAATTTAAATTCAGTCCAACCGGATTCAAGATACGAGTACTTATACTCTACAAGACAATTACAGACGTTTGGTTTACCTACCGCTAACAACATAAGCATAAAACATGATTTACCTTAAACATACACTTTTATTCTGTCCTGGAGTGTATTCATACCCCTGTTGCCTATAGCTATGAACAGCAAACTACATACAGCGAATTACCATATACGTTCTAATGGCAGACATTTTCAATATTTGGTGAGTATTCGCTTTGTTTACACGAGTGGAATAATACGATATCTTGCGAGAAAGCAAACCATAACCTCGTGTCATTGAAACTAAAGATGTGTGTAAAATAAAAGTCTGATTTCATTTTAAAAAATGCCTCACAGAAGACCTTTGTATATTGGACGTATTAAACTGATCTCGCAATACTGGGAATCCTAGTGTAAGCCTCTTCAGAACGAAAAGATATTCCATTTCAGATCTATTCATTTCATCCCATACTCCCTTGACTAGAACTTATCACTTTTTTATGTGATAGGTGGCAGACGAGCAGACGGCCCACTTGTTCCGGTCACCTCACTCGACGAAACAGCACAGGCGGTGCTTTACGCCGGTCTTCTGAGTCTTTTCTACGAACTTTTCATGAGTGACGCGTCAGAGAGCGAAGGGCTAACTTTTACCAGTTGTTCTAAACTACTCGACCGATGCTTTTGTAAAGTGTACAGTTTCTCGGAAGGCGGTTAAAGCAACAGTTGTTGGTGCTAGCGGTTCAAAGGAAACGCCTATTAGTGCATCAACGTCCGCTCTATTGTGTTGCTATTGAGCTAAAGTTGGATCACCGCGTGTTCGGAGCCCTACCATTTGTTATTTCGATGTGAAATTACTAGCAAAAGCATGTCATGAATTGTTAGGAGTCAAGTTGCTATCGAGGTCAAGAGATGAACGGGAAATCATCCACTGACATAAGCGAAGTAATAAACAATGATGATGATAAAATCCGGTAGAGAAAATTATTATTTGATTTACCACAAAGTCTTTTATCAAAATACGAAATCAACTATGCATTTCTTTTCGCATAAAGATCTGCGCTGTTGAGAATACAATAATCCGACATTACGGTGGCTCATTGGAGCGAGGAGCTTTATTGCTGGCCATTTATAACTTTTTAATAAGACAACAATTTTATTTTTTATTATGCTTACGCAATAAAGATAGGTCGTAAAAAGAAGTGCCTTCTTCAGCCAGCTTTATTCCACTACCTACTCGTACTCGTATTTACCAGACGTAAACTGAGATCTTTAAAATATATCTAGCAAAGTTTTGGAGATCCAGTGTTGGTTATATAGTTGGGCATGGATAATAAAGTAGTGGGATTGGCCACGAATTCTTCATTTAAAACAATGAACACTGGACCATTAGAATATTAGCTACAGCCGAATAATGGGTACTCTTTCGAATCGAATGATCGATTTCCGCAACAACACCAGTGTTTGTTGGTGAAGCTGATATTTGTGTTCGCTCTAAATGGATGTCACAAGGGAACACTTGTGTCTATTTCATAAAATATTCATTTCTACAGAATTACTATTAAAAATAAATATTTAAGCCGTCCACGTCTCTTCTAATTTAAGAACATTTCGAAATGCGTGAAACCATACAAAATATTCCGGACTAACAATTCAAAAGTTAAAACAATAAGTGGAAGAAGTGATGATGCAACGCGAGAGACTTTTATTATCCACTAGCAGCCGCCCGCGACTTCGTACGCGTGGATTTAGTTACCGTTATATTTTGGACAATCCACAAAAATATTTTTATAAATTGTAGCCTATGTGCTATTCTGATGTATAAACTATATTATTGTAAAGTTTCATTAAATTCCATTCGGTAGTTTTTGCGTGAAAGAGGAGCAAACATCCATCCATACATACTTACAAACTTTCTCGTTTATAATATTAGTGGGATTATTTCGGTGCTCGTGGTCGAGAGAGTGAGTGTGGGATCGATCTCACTTAGGGTGATCAGGTGCCAATATTCACCAGCAACAAGACGTTGGTTATATATACGAGAAAACTGCGGGTCCGCAATGTAACCAATTATTTATTAGTAAATAATTTCCCCTTACATCACTTTTATCAACTGCATTGCGCAGTTTTAAGCGAGTTCCAGATGTTTGCGCTTGTGTAGTGTTAAACCAAGCTCCCCTTCTCATAAGATCGATCTCACGTAACCTAATCGCTGGTAGGGCCTATGCCCAGGAGCCATGAATTGTGCGTTCGCTTGCGCAAGACTTTCCTTCCTTTATCGCCGAAGCCCCATTATTTACATTCGCCGATCTATATCGTTACATTGTAACGTTTTTTGAACATGGTGCTTTGATACAATCGCCTATAAGAATGGAGGTGTGGTAACAAAAATATCTGGAGAAATCTAAAGCAGTCCACTGGTGAAACAAGCTTGATGCATTAATCCCATAGACTAAACAAGGCAATTTGATTGCGGAGCGGAGTAATAGCAATAGTAAATCGTTAATTTAAAAAAAAACATGACAACCAATATTGCATACACACATGTTCTGTCCTCTCCTACAAATGTAGAGGAAAATGGCCCATAGGCAAGTAACGCAAAGAATCGAAATCGTTTGAATAAATTATGTAATGAATTAATTAAATTCTCTGTCACATTCAACAGTGAAAAGAACCTGTCAACTCTGGTTCAAAGTACCGATTTAGGCAGTTCGTTCTCGCGCATTTCACAAGAAGTGATCAAAAACTCGAATGTCAAATTGCTAAGAGTTTCTAAAATAATAAACCTCCGAAAAAGGTAAAAGAGAAACTCTGCTTCGCCTCATAGATTTCATTGTCCGTTATCTGATAGGCTGTCTGTATGCAGTGTCTCTATTACAGGCATTGTAGTCAATTTCCCCTGCATGCCTGTAGATGGCGGTTTAGAAGGGCCAGCGCCGGCGCCTGCGCACCCACGTGTCTCTCCTTATAATTTGAATTCAATACGTCGTCTTAGAGATTTGGAGATGTGATAGTGGTAGTGATGAGGGTCTCGAATGAAATTATTGCCACTCGATTCATTCGAACAATTAATTTCATTCGAACAAAGTAGACTACTGCTTGAGTGGATTTTGTTCACGTATGCGTACAGTGCGACAAGTCTGGTTTGGGCGATGAATTGTAGATTCAAGAAGAGAGGATGAGATCCGATTTTGCTATCGGCTTTTTAGACATAAGACTTTTCTAACTTTAACCTACAGTTACATTAAGGCAGTGGCATTAATGTAGGTACGATTTTTATAAGGTCTATTTGGGAGGGGGAAAGACTGCCACCCTCACTCGCCAGGGATGTCGTTATTCTTGAATTAGCGGCTGGTTGTTTTGCCCTAAACATGTATCTTTTTTATGACGAACAGACGGATAACCTCCCCATTTGGGTCAAATATCAGTGAGAACTTTATCGATCAAATTTATTCGCTTTTCTCGAATGATTCGAGTAAATGTCGATTCGAGTCGTTAGGTTCCTCTAGTTGCCGGTGCACACCGCGCCGGAAGAAGTCAACTGCGCGCGCGTGGTACGGATATGCATATATGTTGTTTTAAACGGCTGCGCACACACCGTTCCAACCATTGTTATTCCTACGTTTAGTTGTCGTACCTATTATTTTGTTGGTGTTAAGTTTCGTTAGTAAAAACAGGCTGAGTGTGAGTCACGCGTAATCTTTAAAAGGGGCTTATATTTCTAAGATCCTTCTAATGGTGTCTGCAAAACAGTGGCTATAGATAACAAATCATTATTCGCCGCTTGGGTGCAAAATATTTACACAATATATGTATCCTTTCAGCGATAGATCAATTGAAATAATATATAAGTCTAATTAAGACAAAATAGTTTATCGCTTGTGGCGATTCAGACCGCCTTATTGTTACTGTTTATCGTTGTTGTTTCACTCATGTATTATATTTCTGTCCAATAAAGAATAACTATTGTTTTAAATTAACATACGAAGTTTTAAACCTATTCACAAATTGTTGCATTACTGTATTTGCAATTCCACTGGAAGTCGTATTAGTCAAGTTATAGTGATATGTGATATTTTATTACAATTAAATTTTCACTGACCGAGTCTAATTGTCATGAACGAATCTAGGCTTTCCATTAAAAAACAAGATCCGTTACCCACTTCAGACGTAGCTACAACTATATATTCTCACACTAGTTGGCTAAGAGTTGGATAAGACCACCCGAGGTCAGCCGAGACGTCTACAGACTGCAAGATTGAGCCGATTCCCATGCGGGCAGTCGCCAGGAAGGCAATCGCGCTAACTTGAAAAGTTTATGTTCGTATCTGTTTCGTTTCCAATTCAGTTTTGGTTATAATCTAACCTCGGAACAATTTGGTATCGCGCTAAAGTTTAAACGTTTACCAAAATCGGACTACAACTGGACCGTAACCATTAGTGGACGTTAACCTGCTATTTTTAATACTAGCTAGTATTTTAGTACAATCAATGGTCGATTTATAAGTTTTTACTACATCACTAGTTTTATCTGACACTGACAGTTCCATTATTGTCGGTGGTATTTGTCAAAGTACCTATTTGTTTATAATGTTTATCAAAACAAATATTACAAAAAAATTATCCTTATAAAAGTTTCGGCGGAAAAAATGTTATACATTATATGATAACGTCGTTGTAGGTAAGTACCGTTGTTTATGTAAAAATACGTACCCACCTAAGTAGGTTAATTTCTTCTTCTTTTTCATTGTTGGTTGTAATAATATTTTAGGAAATGGAAGAGCAACGGCGGAGATGCACGGCAGTGCGGCAGTTGGAACTTCTTTTGGAATTGCTCGAAAGTAGAAGAGACCTCGCTCTTGGGCGAGTGAGGTCGAAAGAGTTCCGCAGACTTGCTGCAACAAATGTGGAACGAGTGTGCGGAAATCTAAATACAGAAGGCCCTGCAAGAATGGGCGAAGGTTTGTACTTCTGGACGCTGTGACAAATAGATAATACGCACTCACTAGTTTAGTACCTTTTAAAATTTCAACATTTTATGGAGTGACCAAAAATTTTATTTTATTTAGTTATAATCTATGAAAGACTTACAGCTAATTACAGTGTTAATAAATAACGTATATCTTTCGGAAGACAATTACAGTCCTCACGTTTAGAGTTTGAATAGTAATACATACTGTGTGTACACATTAAGTACAATACTTAGGCCCAGTAAAAGATCAAAACTGTTGCTAGTTATATAAAATCCATAAATACTATTGCTAAGTGATTTCAATTTTTAAAGACCTCTGATGCCAAGCACTTTTTTGTCCGAATTAACTTTAGTTTCAAAAATATCCAAGTCGAACTGTTTACATATTTTATTAAAATACCGACTCGCTCGCACAATGTATGATTTTGTTCTGTAATTATAGAATGTATGAATTTTTTTCTGTAATATTCTATTAATTTCTATTTTGTTTCAGTAATGAGCAACGCATGATGCTGCACAATGAGGGAGAAATAACAAAAATACATCGTAAATAAATAATAAATTTTTGTAAAAAGATGTTTTAATTAATAATTCTGTCCCTATTTGCCCACAAACGGTAGACGAGGTGGCCTGCCGGCGCGATCGCCCTAGCTGCAACTCGCTATGGGCGCTCCGGCCCCTGTCTGTCCTAGGCACTCCGCTGTCCACACCCTCAGTCAAGCTGCGCCCTCGAGCCGCTTCCTCAGCAGTCAGCGGAGTGTAAAGATGGTTAGCGCTGGTGTACTATGTTATGCAGTACACAGCAAGCGTTCGTATCTTGCTGCAACTACTGGTGAGTAGTGCAGCTTCCGGTCAATTAATAGGCACCTGTTGAAAATGAATGAAAGTTTTTTGAAAGTTTAGTATGTATTGATATTGCATGTATTTAATATTTCATTTAAAAAGAAAATCACTACATGTATATACCTAAAGCGTGCTTTCAAAACTCCTATACAACGCTCAACTGTACCTACTCCTTGCAGACAGGTGAGTTCTGGTAGTACTCTTCAGGGGTGTCGGGCTCTGGCTCTGAGATAGGTATCATCATAGTCGTCCTCAAAGGATACCCTGAATCTCCTATATTATTACAACTAGCGGCCGCCCGCGACTTCGTCCGCGTGGAAAAGTAACTTTTTACCCCCCTTTTAACCCCTTACAACCCCCTTAATATTATTATGTTGATAGCCTATAGCCTTCCTCGATAAATGGACTATCCACAAAAAAAGAATTCAAATCGCACCAGTAGTTTCAGAGATTAGCGCGTTCAAACAAACAAACAAACAAACTCTTCAGCTTTATTATATTATATTAGTAATAGATGTGAGGGGTCAGTTTACTCAATTACACCCCTGGTTAGATCTTTCGACAGTCTATAGCGTTTTACAAATTATCGATCAGTCATGTTAAAGGCAAAACTTTGCAATCTTTCTCACACATTCTTCCTCCTGGTTTGAGCCCGAGCCATCGCCACATCGAACTCGTGAGCCTTCTCCAACAAAAAAATGTAGGCGTGATTCATTTTTCTTTGGAAAAAGTTGAAAATTAAACCCAAACATCACAAAAGTTCTTGAAAAAGTAGCGTCACTTCAACTTTCTTGTTTGACAGCGGTTACGTTTCAATTGCAATTCAGTTGCGACTCTAAACGCGCTAAAACGTTAGCGCGATACGAAATGTGGAAATAGCTGTAGTTCAACTAATTCAGTTTCGTTTCATACGATTTTTATTAGCGCGATTGCCCTCCTGGTCCCATTGACACACCGCGCGCGTAAGCTTGAGATGCCGAAAGGTAGGGCAGGCCTGTCCCACTCCGCGTGTCGGTATCGAACTTGCAAGTACATGCGGCGTCCCCTCCGGAGGTGAAAATTAGTAGAAAATCACGAGCGAGCGGCGACGCACGCGCGACAGTTGCTTGCGATAAGAAAGAGAACGCACTTCTAGGTATGAATAATGGTAGGCATGAACGCTGAGCAGGTCGGAATTCAACGTTAGATTATAGTAGTCTGAGTCTTTATTAGTGATGCGCCGAATAGTGGTTTCACCGAATAACCGAATACCGATAATTTCGGTTCAATCTTTACCGAACCGGATATTCGGCCGAATTATTCGGTTACCATTTTTTATTTTGTTTCCGATCTCTCTTCTATACTAGATCGGTGACCATAAGCACTTAAGTCAATTCGTACTGAGATTTAACTAAAGTGTTTATTCCTTCCGTTCAGAAATTTCTTAACGTATCTCTGTTATAGTGTCTTTAAGTAAATAATGCATTTAATAAAATCATCGCAGGGTTCAAGTGGGACTCAAACCCACAACCCTCTACATACCGGTGGCTGTTCTGGTATGCAGTGGGTTGGTGGTAAGTTAAAGGTCGAGTACCACCTGGACTCTTGGATGATTTTTAAGAGCCCTACTTAAGAATAAATTGCAAAGAATATGAAAAAGTAACAAAAATAAATTGTTTATCATTAAATACTTATAATAAATTTATTTATTGTTGATTCATATCATCATTATTTTTCATATCACATATCATATCACATACATAGGTAAGTGTTTTATTAAAAAATTTAATAAATAATAATTTTGTCTGAGTTTGAAAACAAAGCTTTATAATTATATTTATTTAAATTTAAAAAAGGCCAGATATTTTTAAGTATAAAAAATAAATAAATTAATATTGATTGATCTGGCTTAAAATAAATGATTGTGTAATTTTTTAAAGTTAATGTTAGTTTACATTATACTAATATGCAGGCATAATATGTGGACTCTAGATGTTAACATACACGTTGATTTCAAGATTATTGATTTAATTTATTAGCTTTTTAACACATTCCTCGCCAGTTTTATTTAATTACAAAAACATAATCTTACTAAGAACTTGTCCTTTTAAATTCCATGTTTATAGCCAGGAAAATAGAAATACTCTAACCGAATACTCTAACCGATACCAGCACTAAAACCGAATAATTCGGCCGAATACGAATAGTGAAAAAAGTGCCGAATATGCCGAATACCGAATACCAACCGAATATTCGGCGCATCTCTAGTCTTTATATATATATAAACGGTTTTTAGAAGTGGGTCTTCTGTACCTTGTACTATTAAGTATTCTGTGGGTAGGGCCTAAACGCACTGAGCGGCCAAAACGCAAATGGATCATAAATTCGTACACTAGATTGCTAAGAGATGCATAAGATCATAGAAAGTTAACGGAGACGTCTTCAGCAAGATTAAGCCGATTCCCATGCAGCCAGTTGCCAGAACACACAAACGCGATTGGCTGATCCAGTTTGTCGGGTTCCTCTGCCTAATAGTTTGAAGGTAATAAAGCCATTGTAATATTATTAGCGCCGATAAATTGAAGTGGGCTTGGGCCGGCCACTTATGTCTCCAACACGAGAAAGATGGAGCAAGTGCGTTTTAGCTTGGTGATCACGTTTGGGCAAGATAAGTGTAGGTAGACTACCAGCCAGATGGTGAGATGATCTACAAAGTCACGCTGGCACCTTAAGGGCCAGGAAAACTTACGACTGAGCCGAGTGAACGTGTTTTAGAGAGGATATGTCCAACGATGGGCTAATCAATGCTGATGAACAAGAGAAGAATAATTATTAGACTTATCAAATCCTAGATCATGGTCCAACCGCTTTCCGGGCTCCAGGGCATCGGCTTCGGACGTGACGGGGACTGACACATGTGATAAGGACAGTGGTAGACTTGCCTTTAGCCGTTCCGGCTGTGCGGCAAACCGGCCAGTGCGCAGTTGCCCTAACCCCGGCATGCCGTACAGTTAGTTAGCCACGGAGGCGTTAGAAAAACTCGGACTAGTTCACCCACGGCTCGATCCAGTTCAGCTCTTGACCATGTTTGTGCACCCGCCCTGCCTATCAGTCGCTGTCAACTTTTATAGATAGGCTTGCTTAATGGAATAGTATGGACGGCGACGTCTAAATTACATAGTAACGGAATGATACACATAGCTCAACGAAAGAATGATGGAACAATTTTCGGATCATCGCAAGTATACAATATAATTTAAATTACCTACATGTTTCGTAAGATTCATGCCGCGCCGGCAGTAGTTCAGTAGGTATTTTTTTAATGGTCATGTTTACAAAATTCAACAAGAAAGAATATAATAGTAGGTTGGAATACAGACATACTTACACCGCAATTTACATACATGCTTCTAGAATTTGCATAATGTAACTGTATGGTGATTAGCTGCATGCGTGCAGCTTGCAAGTATTCTTGTCATTCAGGAAAGTTGATATGATTAACATATGGACAAGATGATAATTCGCAAACTTAAAATTCAATTTGTGTATTCGAATAATTACGGATTCCGGAATTAAGTCTTCATAAAATGGCGTTTAAGTCAATTGAATAAGGTTCACAATCACGTTATTTTTCGTGATTGTTTTACCTACTTTATTTCTGCCGTCTTGTGATTTTTTCGGCATTAAATATGTGAACAATAATAAGAGTGTAATTTTGCTTTACCCTTGTTCATTACAGGTATTCTTGTATTCGATTTTTAGGCGTCCAACATAAAAACGCTGGCACGAAAATTGATGAGGCTGCTTCGAAATCTGCCAAGCAACTCCTGGTAGTTGTTAGCCTTAATCGGTTGGTCGAGGAGAATTTGGAGTCACACACACAGACATAAAGCATACACTTCGCTACGAACACTATGTAGTAAGATCCGGTTTAGTGATTGCATTTTTTAAACAAAAAAGGTAAGGCAGGGGCAGTAGGGGGGACTGGCTAATTACATTTTGGAACACAACTGGTTTTACGCTAATGATAAAGTATCTGTCATTGAACGTTTAGTTGTATCTACTGCACGCACGTTTATTTGGCCACTTACAAAAGGTCAAAACGATTTATTCGTAGTATTACATGTTTACCACTAGGTTAAGTCTAAAATGCCTCTTTTTAGGGAAAAGATAATATAAAGAATCATCTTACAACCACCTGAGTAAACAGCTGTCTAAACCGCGTCAAAAGAATACCATGGACTTTTTAGTTTCGTTTTGATGTATATATTTAGCAGAAAACTGTTTGGAATGTTTGAAGTTCCGAGAGAAAGTGCACTGTTTGTTATCTTTCTTTTCATTCATCTACAGTGTGCCATTCGCCTGAAAACGATAACTCTTTAAGATAGGATGTTACGGAATAGTTACTATCATCAAAACCATAGCAATATTTTGTAAAAAAAAGTTTGTTAGCTTAGGTATTTTCAAAATAGAGGCTGATTGCTATATTACATTGATGCATCAGGCCATCTACCGCTTACATTTTGCTAGCATGCCTGATATGACTATAGTATTACGAATACTATCATAAAATTATATTTGTGAAAAAAGAGCATCAGTCTACATACGAGACATTTCCTTATGACGCGTCATGCGATATTTACGGACAAAAAACCAGCATGAATGTTTGCGGCTGAATGTATTCTGTTATAGATACACGCTGTTGTATGGCATCATCGGAAAATAGCCTAAAGTAGCCTAATAATTATATTCCAAGAGAATCACCCGAACCTTAATTTCTGGACCAATTTTTACACATCAATAAAATCCGCAAACCACAATAGCCCGCATTGCCGTTTGGCAAACTTGACCGCATTAAAATCCCCAATACATTCTCAGGGCAGTGGAGCAAGTTGTTTGAAACGCCAATAAAAACGGTTCTGTCTGAATCGAGTTCCTTCGGACGTGTCCTCGGCAGATGCTAGGTAAGGCCACGTTCATACCCAGCGTGTAGTCAGTGAGTTAGAGCACAACAGCGTGTAAAGTAAATATAACTTACTACACGCCATGATGATTCTGTCAACTCGAGCGATGACAATTCAGTGGTTAAAAAGTTTATAAAAACGCCTTTCATATGAATGACAGTGGCTGGAATCCGAGGATTTTTCAATGTGAAAAGGAGAAGTTGTTCCCTAACAATATTCGCTATTGGTTTCATTGCGGTGCTGACCCTCTGTATGTCAGAAGGCAAGAATCGTTCGAAGCGGCGAACAAATGGAGAGGATTATGTCTAGGCGACGGGCCAATGATAAAGATGAGATGACCCTAGCTATAATACAACAAAGAGGAGGAGGATAACGGACAAGAAACGGTGCAATGTTCTACTCAGTAAGCCACTCCATCCAGGAGCTGATAGGCGACGACATCGCGACGCATCATGTGTCTATCAACACTACATCTTTCTGCTTTGTTCAATGTTGTCGGTGTGAACAGAGTCTAAGCCGTATGTGTAATATGTATTGTATTATGTGTCGACCGGCGGCTCTGCATCTGCAGGGCTAGGGCAGGTTGGCGCGTGCCTCGCACTTAACGAGTGGCCGCAGCTGCGCCAAGACTTTTTATCGCCGAACCGCCACCCTGTCTGCGACACAGTATGACAGCCAAGAAACGGTGAGATACAAGGCTTATCGGATCAGAAAGTTTAATAATATTTGTTTACGCTTGATGATAAGTTATATTGATAATTTGAGCATTTTATCGTCTTCTTGAAGTGCCGCTTCGATAACTTTAAGATTTGTCACCATCTCTGAATCGTGACTTATCCATGTCTAGGGGTTTGATGCCAGGTTATTTTATAGAGCTATGCTAGTTCAGTGGATAAGAACATCAACTACTCGACGGGAGGTCGTATGTTCGAATCCGTGCATCTGAATTTTCCATAGATCTATGAGCGAAGGTACTTCTAACACTAGCTTGTGAAGAAATCTGCACGTTCCGAAAACCTTCTAAAGGGACACCATGATTAATCTCTACAATTACTGTAGAGATTAATCATTCTGAACATGTAATCATGATTATCATCATTAGCATGTTATAAAACGGTTCTTTACATATTTATATGCAGTGATCGGATTAGGTAGTGCAATTTAGGGTCAACGTCCTAAAACATTAAATTAGTATCCATACTATGGATACGCCCGTCGGAAATTTCGATATTGTTCTACACATGTACAATATTTCATCAAAAATACTTCAGAAGTAAAACATTATAATTATTATGAACACATTATCGGAATTTTAATCAATTCATAAGCGCCGTCGGCATGTCCATCATGTTAATGTTTCGTCAATAATTGCACACCTAAATAATTCCGATCACTGCTTATAAGGCAAGGGAGAAGATTCTTCACTGTTAATTATTCAGAGTTATTCGAGTACAGCGAAACTAGTGAATGAAATGTAACTATGCAAGTATTCGGAAGAGGAACGGAATGGGCAGTAGCAGGTGTATGTGTCGTTTATTTGTACCCACTGCAAGCTTTATACAAGTAGAGTGCGTTTTTGCAGACCCTTATCGAGAACATCAATACGAGTTATGAGGATGACTCATTTGAATGTTCACGACCTTGTTGGTATGATACGAGTCATTTAAAATTCTTGGTCATAACAATTTTCCCCATCAGTTGGTAAATCTTTGTACCAAGGCATAAGTTTTAGTGTAATAAATGCGAAAAAACATCTCACATTAATTTTAACGTCCCGTCAGTCACGACTTCTCATTGTGCTCATAAGTTACTTTAACGGTACATAATATTTTTTTGAACGCTCCACTGCTTCCAACTCCGTTAGTTAGACAAAATTGAATCGCAGAAAATAGAAAACGCTAGACTTCAAATATTACGTAAGTTAATATTGTAATCGGGTTCCTCTGTCTAAGGGCTGCCAAAAAATAGGAAGGCAGTTCTTTCACAGGTAAGGATCAGAATACTAGTTCAAAAGGTTGGCTTAGAACGCAATCGACCGGGAATAAAATGTCGAGGTGATAAAGATGTATATTATCAGTCCTTGGTCCACTCTCATTACATAAGTATTATAGCGTATAATTCCTGGTTACATCCAAAGCAGTTGCTTTCGAAGCCGGAGGTACTATCATGGTCTAACCATGATTCAGGATATGGGGAATCTGACCTTCGCAACCCTTTAACGAGGAGCCATACAACTGTCACGTTTCAAATATTTTCGAAACGTGCAAGTTTCCTCACGATGTTTTCCCTCGCGTCAAGGTAATGGTAGATATTTGAAAATTCCAGAAGTGCATGCTAGGATTCGAACTTTCGAACTCCTATATGGAAGGCGCATTCTTCTAGGTATTATACTGAACTACCATCGCTCTTCCACAGTAAGTTATTGAACTCATTATCATTAGCCTGTTGAGGTCCACAGCTGGACACGGTCTACTCTGCTACTGACTGTTATTGAACTGGCAATTAATCAAAATTTTCCGTACTCATGGGTTTGCATGCCAGCGAATGTTGGTCACATCACCGCCATCGCGCACACTCGCGGTAATTACTGAGTGCACGCCGCAAATTATCGCTGCATCGCATCGCGTTGCGTTCCCATCACAAAACGTCATCTTGTCCGAGATCGCTGTTGAGGGCTAACGAAGGATGTAAATTGAGGTTCATGTTGGTCAGTCTCATCTCATCTCAGCGTGCAAATCTCGGGCCAAAGCTGTCGCTTCGGAGCTCGGGTTATGTTTCTTAGACCATGATTCAGGATTTGGCGAGTCTGGTAATTAACAATGCATCAACAGACCAGCCTAACCTTTAAGGGGATCCAGATCAATGTTTCATGTTAGTCAGTATTACCAATCAAACTATTGAATTATCTTGTCATAGTTAAGGGTAAGCAGATAACGTCTTTCAGATTATAAACTGACCCGGTGCAGTGGCACATTTCGTAGTCAATAATTGCCACCTAAATAATTCCGATCACTGCTTATAAGGCAAGGGAGAAGATTCTTCACTGTTAATTATTCAGAGGTATTCGAGTACAGAGTAACTAGTGAATGAAATGTAACTATGCAAGTATTCGGAAGAGGAACGGAATGGGCAGTAGCAGGTGTATGTATCGTTTATTTGTACCACTGCATGCTTTATACGAGTAGACTTGCTTTTTTGCAGACCCTTATCGAGAACATCAATACGAGTTATGAGGATGACTCATTCGAATGTTCACGACCTTGTTGGTATGATACGAGTAATTTAAAATTCTTGGTCATAACAATTTTCCCCATCAGTTGGTAAATCTTTGTACCAAGGCATAAGTTTGAGTGTAATAAATGCGAAAAAACATCTTCACATTAATTTTAACGTCCCGTCAGTCACGACTTCTCATTGTGCTCATAAGTTACTTTAACGGTACATAATATTTTTTGAACGCTCCACTGCTCCAACTCCGTTAGTTAGACAAAATTGAATCGCAGAAATAGAAAACGCTAGACTTCAAATATTACGTAAGTTGATATTGTAACCATGATGATGTACTTGATCTGGTTCCTCTGTCTAAGGGTTACGAAAACTAGAATGCAGTTCCTACACTGTAATTAACAGACCCCATAAATCTATAATACCGGGACCGGGAATAACACCAGGCCATGAGGATGCATAATATTATCCTTGGTCCACTCTCATCACATAAGTATACAGCGTACCTATAATTCCTGGTTACATCCAAAGCTGTTGCTTCGAAGCCCAAGATACGCTTAGACCATGATTCAGGATATGGGGAGCCTGACCTTCGCAACCCTTTAACGAGGAGCCAGACCGACTGAATCGTGGTCACGTTTCAAATATTTTCGAAACGTGCAGGTTTCCTCACGATGATCCCTCGCCGTCAAGGTAATGGTAGAAATAAGCTCATAGGTTTAAAAAATCCAGAAGTGCATGCTTGGATTCAAACTATCGATCTCCCTTATGGAAGGCGCATTCTCATAGGCTCTACTTCCATCGCTCTTCCATAGTCAGTTATTGAACTCATTATCATTAGCCTGTTGAAGTCCACAGCTGGACACGTCACGTCTTTTGATTAATTGCAAATTAAATAACAGTCACTGCTACTGACTGTTATTTAACTTGCAATTAATCAAAATTTTCCTTACTCATGGGTTTGCATGTCAGCGAATGTTGGTCACATCACCGCGATCGCGCACACTCGCGCAGTAATTACTGAGTGCACGCCGCAAATTATCGCTGCATCGCATCGCGTTGCGTTCCCATCACAAAACGTCATCTTGTCCGAGATCGCTGTTGAGGGCTAACGAAGGATGTAAATTGAGGTTCATGTTGGTCAGTCTCTTCTCATCAGCGCGCAAATCTCGGGCCAAAGCTATCAATTCGGAGCTCGGGTTATGTTTTTAGACCATGATTCAGGATTTGGCGAGTCTGGTAATTAACAATGCATCAACAGCCAGATCAATGTTTTCATGTTAGTCAGTATTACCAATCAAACTATTAAATTATCTTGTCATAGTTTAAGGGTACGCAGATAACGTCTTTCAGATTATAAACTGACCCGGTGCAGTGGCACATTTCGTAGTCAATCTACCTCATGAAGGTCGCGAGTTTTTTTACTCATAAATATATCAAATGTTTCTTAATGATTTGTATTATGACAGAGATTTGTATTAGATCTGAGTGTTTGTGGTACGTCGTTCATTGATTGTTCCTGGGTTCCGATAGTATAAGGGAAAATCTTAGATTGAGACCAGAACGATGTCTGTGATGTTGTTTTATCACAGTCATTATCCCGGTGTTTATTAATCCAACTGTCATCAGTTCATTAATGTTTGGCCTTTTTACATTATGTCTTCGTCAGTTGAATGGAAAAAAAAAACAAAACGGCGAACATGACCGTCGAGCGCGTGAGCTCCCCCCAACACTACAATTGACTATTGTGTGCAGCCGGCGTGCGGAGCGGCAACGTCGCGTCTGCTTCTCGACTTGCGTTCGTCATGCGCGCGACCGGCAGTATGCCACCACTCGGCCGGCTTGTTACACGCAAAATCTTGTTTGTGCTACAAAATGGCGGCATCGGCTGCGAAATTTGTTCAAGTTGTAGAACAATATCCTTGTCTATATAATAATAGACTACCTGAATACTCCAGAAAAGATATTACGGACAAAGCTTGGAGTGAAGTTGCAGAAAGAACAAATATTTCTGGTAAGTAATAAGTACACTGTACCTACTTCTTTTATATATTCGAATAAATTATTTTCTACTTTCTTTGTTAAGGCAGTGCACAGTCGGTGTTGAATTTAACTATATTAGGTAAATCCTTATGTGTCAACAAGAGACACATCCCAGACATTTTGGGTGGTAGAGTGTTCGTAGTGTTTGGTAATGATGACGTAATGATGTTTATTTGCAATGTCATAGGCACTGGCCGTATCTATACAGGTATTTTAGTGCTCTGCCTTATAAATCCTATAATCTTTGTTTACACCTCGAGTTAATATGGTAGGGTAAGTCGGGGCACAGTGTTACACGGGGTACAATGTTACAATGCACATATCTCCGTCCCTTTCTATTTATTTTATGATGTTGGTATACACGCTTGTCAAGCTCAAAAGCCGTCATGTTTGAACTGTTGCTACTGCCACAACTTGTACCGCGCTTGAAAATTATCAAAAAACAAAATGTTTTAGTGCGATTAAACGCCAAAAAAGCCGTTTCCAAGATTTTAATTTGTTGTTGTATTGAGACAAATGTTGACAATTTAATTAATTGTAATATTTATTTAAATACATAGAAAAATTGAATTGTTTGTTGTAAATATAACCAAAACATTGATTTGATGTTTGTAATTTGGTTTGCCTTTCTGGGGCACTGTGTTACAAGGCACTATGTGACACTGAAACAGTCAGCCAAAAAAACATTATGTTAATTATACTACTGTACTATTTCAAAGTATTAAAAGAATATGGTGCTATTATTTTATGTTGTAACATTGTGCCCCTTATCCTGTAATAGACTAGCCCAGATACGGGGCTCAGTGATACAATCGACTGATCTAATTAAAGCGCAATTGAAATTAAGTAGTTAATAATAATGTTAATGTTTGAGCTATTTTAATTAAAGAAAGATAGTTTAAGTTTATTTTAATACCAGAATTTGTTGATTAACATTTTTTTGTCATTACTCGCTATTCCATTAGGTATATTTTTTTGTAACACTGTGCCCCACCTTACTCTACTACTCCTCAAGTTAAAACATTTAGTGCTCTATAAGCAATACATCTAGTTGATAGTTATCTGAAAAAATAAGTATTATATTTATGCATATTCTCTTTCAGTGGCTGATTGTCAAACTAAGTGGAGAAATATACGGAATGGATTTGTCCGCAGTCTAAAACCAAATTCTAGTGGTACTTCGACAAAGCAAAAGAAATTATACTATCTGCATGAAGAACTACAGTTTGTAATTCCTTACGTAAAAGCAAGTATTTACAATGATGACAATTTCTCTATGTCAGAGGAGACCACTGAAAATATTGAAATAAATCCTATAATTGACGAATATGTATGTACGCAAACAACTACAAATACATTGGAAACACTACCTTCGGAATCTGTTGCATCAAATCCATTTAAGAGACCGAAATTAGAAAAAGATACAAACGATGCTGATAAAGCATTTATCGAATTGATAAGGAAAGAAGAAACAAAGCCAAATGCTAGAAAAAGGTTTTTACTAAGTTTGGTGCCAGATTTAGACAATTTAACTGACGAGCAAATGAGAAAATTTAGAATAAAAGTGTTATTATTACTCGAAGACATACGATCAGAAGTGCCCCCATAATTATCGACCACAAGTATTGCAGCATCAGCCTTGAAGATGTTTGATGACTGCCGTATAGGATTAAGATTACTGTAACTGCTGCAATCGTATGTAGTCTGCAGATTCTAATTATAATTAATCATTACTTCCAATACATACATTTAATTTATCTCAACTGGAGAATTTTAAAAATACCGGTACTTTAAAATATTATCTTTTAAAGTTTTATGTAATACATACTTGAATACTTTCTGATTGTATTTTGTTTATTTACCCTTAAGTTTATAATACTCTCACTCATCCCTAATTTGAATAAATAAGAGGTTACTTCCCAGGACAATGAAAAGGCTTATAAGTAACTCAACCGAAACACTTTTGCAATACAGCGCCATCTATTGGCTTGGCTTAAAACTAACCTCCTCGAAACGAAGTGAGGATAGGCCACTAGTACCAAATAAACTTCTGACTTCCATTAGTTTTTATTTGCACTTTTAATGGAAAACAAAATGGCGCGATTATAATAATGCACGTTAATTGTCATAACCGCGCAGTGCAGCGCTGCTGTTATGAGCAAATAAACATAATGGACCATTCTTTCGGCCCGATCCGGGTTATATAATGTTAGTTATACTTATGTGAATACGGACGGAAACAAACGCCTTCGTTATGTAAATATGTATCACTCGATGCTCAGGATATACGTACCTGTAACAAATATAAAAAACACGTTTAGAAATTATTTTAGATATACATGCTAATTAGCTATGTAGATAAACTGTTATTTTAGTGTTAAATGCCGATAGTCAAGCATGGTTACGTATGTAATTTTAATTATGTTGCAAAATCTCAGTCATTATATAGTATTTTCATTATCTTAGGGACCTTCAAGAGAAGAGCGTACTCCTTTTTAAAGCCGGCAAAGTATAACCGACCTCTCTAATCTAGCAGGTATTAATGGGCGGGGGCTCTAGTGTTATTATACATAGAAACAAATTATACATGACATTCTTGCGACATGTAATTGGCGGACACGATACACAATCTTTGAGTATAATAAAACTAAAACTATACCTAAGTGACATGTTTTTAGATGTGAAATTCAAACTTTAGTACCTATTTCATTGACAATGCCCATTCAAATATTCATACCTTGAACCTACTTAATCTATTTTGACAGCACTATAGGGAATGTCCAGTTTCCTATGAACATAGACATCTAGCAGAGTCTTAGTTGCAAGGCTGTCAAATGATCCGGTCTGAATGTACCAGGTCGTCACAGGTCCACAATAGTGGCCAAACCAGTTCAGTTCCCGGAACGATTGTAAACACTAGAACAAGTGGAGATACCAATTGAACTGGTTTCGATTGATCTAACTTGTAATGTCGTATCAACAACTACAAAAAGGAAATGTCTCATTCGACCTTTGTGAGGAAACCATACCATACCATATTATTATTATACATCAAGGTAACAACATATAGCCTAGGCCTAGGTATGTTCTTTTCAGAGCTGTATATGACAAGAGATACGTTACAAAAATTATTTAATAAAGAAGAACCAATCGAAAAATATGCAGCGTACCTAAAGGTAATAAATAAATCTATGACCTTATTTTTAAGATCATAAATGTCCATTTAAATACATAACAAAGAGACCACAAATAAAATATAATTGACCAGAGCAATGATGATACTAAGACGTGCAACTAAACTAACTACTATTTAATAATATAATTGTCACTTTAATGTGTTTCTTAATTGGCGTCGTAAACCAAGCGTGTGTTTATCGTTTCCAAGCCATGTCCTATTCCTTCTGAATCACTGCGACCATTGCTGTTTCGTAAACATAGACATGAATCACCAGATAAAAGTTAAAATCGTTGCAGGATAACTGGAACTCATATGTTACTCATACGAATTGTGGCACCAAATTCTAAAAGGTAGGTAATATCTATTTTGTCATATAAAAAGGTATTATTACATATTAATGGAATTTGGATCTAAGTACTACTTACGAAGGTACAAACTGTGTATGGTTAAGTGACGTTTGAGTCAAGCTCAACTTCATAATTTCAATTCAGTAACCGACAAGAAGTTTCTTAAGCTTCAAGACTGGACTGTGTTGTAATATATTAACTATATTTTGAGCGTGATGTAAGTATTGATAATTCATTGATTGCATTTATTTGAGTACTTACTTCAAATATGTAAAGGATAAACAGGTAACAATAACCCACGCAATCATACACTGCTAGTAAAAAAAAAACGAGTTTTAAAATTACTAGTCGACTACTAAGTTACTATATCCATAACTATGTTTTAAGTGATTTCAGTAGGTAATACATAACAATCAGAACGAAACGCTTAGTGATCCCACATGATTAAATGATTAAAGCTGTGGGAACACACAAGCTAACCATATATCTCTAAATAAACCCTCAGTTTGCACCATAAGCACGCTCCACTCGTGCGCGAGCGCACTCAACGCTATAATGATGCGCTTTACGCTTATCTTTATTATTGAATTGATAGATCAATTTGCGCCCGCGACAGCCCGCCAAGTTTAGTCAGAGGTGAGTCAAGCCTTTACACGACATCTTTATACTCAATACCTATTGTTGTTTTTACATCAGGTGTACAAGTGTAGGTGAGTTCTTGGCAATGCTTGAAATACTCAAACTTTATAGGCAACAATGTTTTTGTTTTCTGCAAGTCGAGAATAGCAGAAGACTATTACCAAACATTGGTTTTGGCATGATTTTAGGACATTTTAATTAGAAAATGAAATTGTGAAAAAGTGGGTTAAGTAAGTTTCACTTAGCTACTGGATTTTAGCAATTACATTTTACAGGAAAAATTAATGATGTAAATCTAAATCTTTTTCTAAAATATGAAATTACATCCACTATGGATGAGTTTCGTAGTCGATAGTTTAACTATTTATGGAAACTCATAAATACTGGATGAAATTTCATATTTTAGAAAAAGAAATGGGTACTTATCTTCAAAGTATTAACTAAAACGCTGTTATGACTGGACTGGAAAGGTTTTATTAATATGAAGACATTATAAAAGTGCATTCAAATATAGAAGTAGGTTCAATATTTGAACATTTATGTTCGGTCCATTGAGGAGTGGCCATCAATAGGTACTTCAGAGTCAGCATAAAAACGAGCCCAAACGTGTTTGGTCGCGGTGTGTAGGCTGCAGTGTCAATAGACATTTGAATAAACAACTACCCATACAAACTCCGCCAGCCCACGTGAACCGCTCAGAAATCTTCAAAATAATAAGTTGAATGACCCTAGAGACATGTGCGCTATTTGGAAATGAGGGTGTGCAATGCAATCTTTAAATACTCTTACACGAAATACAAAAAGAAATAATCAACGAATACCATAGAATATAAGTATATTTAGATTCAAGCAATCCAATTTAAAGCACGTATCACCATCAATCAGTAGTCAGTACTGTGCTTGGGCTGTGATAGTTTAAAAACGGCAGAAGTAGTGTAAGTGTAAGATCTTTTTCACATTGAAATTGTAAAAAAGCTAAAGTTTACATTAAAGATTTCCTTAAAGAGGTTAATATATGTTATTGTCGAAATAGGTAAGATTGGCGCACGGCTGAAGACTAGACAATGGCGACGCTGTGAGAGCCACACTGTCTGCCGACACGGGGACAGCATGGCGTGACGAATGGGGCCTTGGGAAGACAATGGGTTACTCCATCAGTCTCGGACCGCGTCCTAGAAACTCGAGAAGTCACGGGCCGAATCTAATTAAAACGGTTGTAGCGGTACGAATATTCGGTAACAGCGGTTATGGAGTTGCCGGTTATGCTATGACAATAAATTTCACTGTTTAATGACGTGAATGTTAAACCATTTACTTGCAAAACAAAAAAGATGCAGTAAAGAATTTATTTTTTTCGCACTAGGAATCCAGCGCAACAAGTATTTTTCCTACCATAGACTGAAGAAAACGATGCATTTGATAGGTAGACGGGACAAAGTAAATGATTTGTAATCGAATCATAATCGATTGCTAAATCTTTAAAAACTACTTCAAGATGATCCTAATATAGCAGCCCTTCTATTATAGTACGGCAATTCACCGGTTGCTATTATGATGATAGCTATTAGTTGATGACAGTGACCAAAAAGGTTTAGGAAACTATACTCCAGCAAAAAATATTATGTACTTACAAATTTAAAAGGAAAGCCAACTAACGATCCACGAAAGTTGAAGATGGAAGCACACACGAGCTGAATGAGCAAACAGCACCAAATAATCAATTAGTATTCGAAACACAGGAAGATTTATTCCGCTGAGGTCCAACTTGTCCGGGGTAAGTGGCTCAAGGCACACGGGAGAAATGAATACCAAATCGTTGATTTGACCAATATTGACAAGTATCAAATATCGAACTTTTTCAAATCGTTTCCGACGTGATACCACAGATGGTGATAGTTACCAAATTACATATTAGATTTGACAAAGGCTTTTAAATGGATTCAGTTAGAGAAGAAATATGTAAGGAGGTTTCTAGTATGAATTAAATAACAAACAGATAGTTCCGACTAGATCATCTTCCGTATTAGGTATTCAGTAACTGATAAGATAAAGGTCATCGTATCACAAATGAAAAATATACAAATTGAACACCATATTCAAATGGTAAAGCATTTTAATGACGTGAGCGCCGGTCAAACACTAGATGATGGTATGAATATTGAGGAGATGCAAATGGCTGCAGTATCGGGTGATATAATGGCCGTTGACGAAATCACCTTGACGGAACGCCGCAGCAATTAACATTTTTGCTAAGCGATCTGACCTTTCGGGTGCGACGTTGCGAGCCACACGCCTTGCAACACTTTGAGAAAATATACCAGCGATAAATAATGCCATGGCATCGATGATGTAGGTCACTATCATAATAGCAAGACAGCATCAAATAATGTCACAATGGAATATTTAGACAAGACACAACAATAATATTAAGATGTTAGTCAACAATATTGGCAATGCATATTATAAATCGATGTCTACAAACTTAATAAAGGAAAATAAAGCCTAAAATGGTACTTTTGTAGATAATATTTCATGTTTTCCTTGTCAAATGATTATGTTATTATCCTTACCAATTTAAGTGCCAACGAAGACGATTAAATGCAAAAACAATTACAAAATTGGTGGAGGTAGAGCCATGTTCAGACAGATTTAATAATCAGTATGTTTTGTATATGATGCGCGCGGTCGTTGGCAGTGCGAATTTAGCTGCGTTAAGGTCGAAGATGATGACTCACGCGCGTGGAGCAGGCCCGCTTGTCCGTCCACCACGCATCGCTTCACTTCACGTCACTTTTATGTTCGAAATTATGAGCATCTGAGCAAGTGCTCATCTTTTTATCTCGGCGTGTTCTAACGGTTGGCATCATTACAAAGCATGATTTTATTATTATGCGATTACATGGTCAATTTAACCTTTAATTTATTATTATAAGAAAAGTTTGATCAGAAATTAAACCGGACTTTCTGTAGTCATTGGTGAACACATGTTTGCCAGTGGATGTCCTATGACTGATAAAAAGATATCCCTAAATATAAATCAAACTTGAAAATGTAGTGTAGATTTAGAAGTAGTAAATGTAGACAAACGTTTCATTAAAAAATAATTGCCAAGAAACAAAAAGTTACCCAACAAACAAATAGGAACGAATTTCAAAAAAACGCAAAAAAATCTAGAAGTTTTTGTGTTTTACAGAATAAACGCGAACAGAAAAGCAATAGTTTCACGAAGAGCTTGGTAGAAAAAGGCGTTAATTTCATCCGTTTCTAATGGGCGTTCGAATCGACAGAGTGAGTTGCTTTGTTTTGCTCCTTTTACGGGTTGGCGAGTGCGCGGACGTCACTCCGGGGTATGAATGAAACACGATCCTGCGCAAACTAGTTTGCAACAGGCCCAGTGACGGGCAAGTGAGTAAAAATCTTTGAATAAAACAAGGCAAAAAATATCCTGTTCGAATTTCGTAATCTCATGTTTGATCATCAACATTTTAGCAGCGCACGATATACCTAAACAGGTAAATTCTATAGTTATCATTGTGATAACTCGTACTCCAAGATCTAAAGGGAGTCAACTCTAAGCAATATCTTAATTCTGCTCACCAATATTCAAAATATCATTAGGTACTTACTTTACCTATCAATCAATTCAAAACTTATTCGCCAACACAGGGTTAAAAATTATAAAATTAAATATACATAATTTGGTAAGCTAAAGATAAACATGAAATAAATGAAACTTTTGGGAATTAATTCATTAATATTTTTTTTAGTTGAACCTGTTTAGATCTAGAGAGACAATTTATAGTAGGTAAGATACAAATTAGTGTTTGACATTTTATTCAGTTTCTGGATTAAAGAATGTGTGAGTTCATCGTACGCCTATTATTGAGATCTATACTTTCTTAGATTTGTCACACCTTGTGGTAGATTTAATCGTTATCATCATCCATAGATGAGATGGTGTGATTTAGCCACAAAATTAGTAGCCCATCAATATTAAATGGGTAAACATCTGTTTTTTATTTTTATACTACAAACATCGGACCACCTGATAGTAACCAGTTTTAGCCGGTAGTCGTCCATCTCTAGGAAGAACAATGCGTCGTAATCGTAAAGCGTTGAATTGAAACGCGAGCGGCGCAGGCGCAGCGCTGATTATAGATACCTCTGAAATCGCGCAGGTGACCATTTTAAATCACAGCGATATACATTTTGCCTTTTTCACTTCCTAGTAGAACCTTTCGCAATGTTCTCTTGGTAATCTCATCATTTTGCATCACTTACTATATAGCAAGGGGAAATTCATCCAAAAATGAGTTTGCTACTAGGATCAGTCAGATCATTCAGCGATGTAAATTCTCCGTTAACATTTGATGGTGGAAACTTTTTTAATTCCTTTCTGCATGACACATATTAATTAATTTATTAATGTGAATGGGAGGCAAGCAAGCAGTAGGTGAACACCACCGCCCATGGACGCCCACAAATGGAATGCATTTACGTTTCCTAAAGATGTCAATATCGTATCGGATCTGAAATTTGCTGGGGGATTCTTGACATTAAGCATCTCTTGCAATGAACCCTATAGTGTGTTGAAGTGAACCCTAAAATGGGTATTTTACCTAAAAGTCAAGTTCTTATCGCAAGGCACCCCTCTCTAGGCAATGCGCAGGCGCTGCCAGCGACGCGTGATTAATGGCCGCGACGGCAATCACGCAGGTGACCACTCAAAACTGAGCGATATGGCCGTAAATTCACCCGGTAACAGCACTAACAGCCGATGGCAGAACAAAGGCCTCGTTGATGGATTGTTGCAAATTCGATATGTGGAGGTAAAGATTGATGTTTTAAGGGTTCAGAGAACGCAATACTTTGACTGACCAAATAATACTAGCTAGACACCTGACCTTTGCTATATTATTATTGATGTGGCCTGTAAGTAACATTTACTATGCAAAACGAATTATTACTATCTCTTATCATTGAAAGTTAAAGTTGTAGAAAAATAAATATACAATGTATAGAGTTAGACGTAACAATAGAAGTAATGTAAGTAGTATTTTAGGCTGATATAAATTTACAAAGATCAAGATAAATATTTAATGAATTAATTTCAAAAGAGAACTGATCTCAATTCTGTACAAAATATAAACCAGAACGGAATGTTTCTCAGAAAAAAAAAGCCTACGTCCGAAAAACAAACGCAATAGCAAAGTTTCTCAGAATAATCGTTTGCGTCAGTTTTCCTTGATTCGTTTATAATAGAACAAAAAGTTTAAATAACGCTTCCTAAATGTGCGGAGCCATTGCCTTTCGGGCGTCTGTGGAATAGGCCGTGAGTCATCATGAGCCCGGCAGGCCCTGAAGGCAGTCGCGCTCTACTGGCCGCTATGACGGAAGACAATAGCCTTCTCACGCCGTCGGATGCTATTTCACCATTCTCAGGAACACATATAATAGCCTTCATAAAGTTTCCTGGACAGCAAAGTCATTAGTCCAACTTCTAATGCTTCAAAAGTTGAATATTTTAATAGAATATTGTATAACTTATTAAAAAAAGAAAAAATAACAAACCGGTTTCTGTCTCAAATCAGCGTGTAATTCCCGGTTGCGTTCAAAGCTGTCACATTGGAGTCCGGGGTACGCTTAGATCATGATTCAGGATTTGGGGATTCTGGTAATTACAATGAAGCGACTGCCGTCTGACCTTCTCAACCCCTTGACAGGAGAGTCAGACCAATTGAATCATGATTACACGTTTCAGAAATTATCCGAAAGGTAGGTGTCCTCACGAAGTTAAATCTAAGCCAAGCGAATGGTAGAAATACACACGCACATAGATTAGAAAAATCCAGAGGTGCGTGCTTGGATTCAAACTAGGACCCCCCATATAGAAGACGCGTTATAATCCACTGAGCTACCATCGCTCACTAAATTAACAAACGGATATTGGTGCATAAATATAAACGTTATGAACTAGTACCCTACATTCCGATGCGAGCAATTATCTTGATATACTACGGTAATTGTTATTGTTCGGTAACTCGATGCATCATGCTCTGGTGGTCGAATGGCTAAGGATTTTTTTATGATATAGGGGGTAGACGAATAGACGGATCACCTGATGGTAAGCGATTACCGCTAGCCCATGGACACCCGCAACACCAGAGGAGTCAAAAGTGCGTTGACAAGGCCGACCCTTTAAAAAGGAATACGTTCGAATACGATTTAGTAAAATAGTGAATCCAACCGTGTTGTGGTTTTGAGAATTGGAATCGGCTACTTTTGGCTTCTTCTCGGCCTGGTTCCATTCACGTGCGCCGGAGTCGGTCCTCGCATGCTAAACCGGACGAAATAGCCGCGAGTGCCAGCATCCGCCTCACTTTCCCCACTTCCTATCTCGGATCTCAGGGCAACGCTTTGACATTGCTTTCTTTTTTCTTCAATTACAATGATAGGACATTTAATCATAGTACGTACTTTAGTATAATCTATTCGTTGAATTTGCGAATTATTTTCAACACAACAAGGTATCACAATTCTTAGTAAAACATTACTAAACTAGTCCTATAACAATCATCTGTTTTATATTTTTATATGTAACAGCAGCAGATTTTTTATTTTGATACATGATAAAAGAGCTAATTCATTCATTCGTGTTTACTATTACGAGGGCTACGGGATAAAAAGGAATAAAATGTAAAGAAAAATAAATGTATTACACACACTTTACGAGCTTGGTATCCTAACGATACAACTCATCATTACGAACGACTTGTTGCAAACCTTCCGACATCCACTCAACTTTATCGATTTCAAATCTGCAAACCAATTCATTAGCTGAGTGTACGTACAGAGTTGTACTTATCGCTGTCTCACAGATCGTGACTCACGCTGGAGAGCCGGTGTATGAAAGGGAAGATTTGAATGGGTCATTAGGGAAGCCTCGTCTGAACGCTTCCTCCACGCGACGGTGATGTATGGCATTCATGTAACTAATATCAATGTAAACCCGTCGGGACAATACCCGTGTTTCAATTTGAATTGCAAATTATGTAACACCTGTAATATTTGCTGTAGCACTGATCGCGTGTACGAGTGGATTCTAGGACTCGCTTGAATAGATTCCTGTGGGAACCACAAATGTAACGAATGGTGATGGAATCTGTCTCTTAAGCTAGAGAGCGGGAAGACTCCCCAACATTCCGTTTGGTAATAGAAAATATTTTTTCTCAACAAAACATTTTCTAGGACAAAAGGTATTTGGGATATTTTCAGCAATTCATTACATTTATTTGACAGTAAGGTAGGTACCGTTGAAAAGCTTTTGTGAGCTTGGCATCTTATGCCTCGGAATGGGCGTCGGTAAAAATAGAAAAGGACGAAAGGAAGTTCGCAAAAAATCGTTAACGCACGTGTGTTTCTAACGTAGCGGTATTTACGCCTTAATTTAAAATTTTTGTAACTTAATCATTTCTAGTTAGGTAGGTGCTCATAATACGAAAGTGCCTTAGTTTAACTTAATATTATGGTTAAGTACACTATTCTCACCTTCATGCTGTAAAGGTGATCACCGACAACCGAGAGCATTTTATGAAACGCTTAGATAAATTTCGGTCTCTATGCCAACAGCCACAGGCCAAAGAAAAATAAACAGATGTAGATCGATGTGAACAGGCGATTGGTCACATCCCAAATAAACCGAGTCTGCATCCGGCAGCCGTTAACTTACTCCTATCAGATGATTGGAAGATTGGAATAGGCCAGTCGGTCATCGTTTGCTGTGCCAATATGTTCTGGACAGATACCAAAAACTGGAAAACAGGAATGCGAAAATATTTTTCCAGTTCAGGTTTCGTTGGTTATTTTTTTAATACAAGAATATAGGCAGCATAAGTTAAGTACACCAGTCTACTTATTAGAATTCGAATGCGACTCGTCAATCTCAGGACTCTTACCTTGTTTATAAAAATTGGTCCAATGCTACAAACATTTGGCGACATCCTACTTGACACAATTTTTTGAAGATCAAAAATACCAAGAGACTATGTACTATTTAGACCTTTTGCCAATAGATAAAAATCAGGAGCTTCCTCAAAAGGTAACAGTATTTAAATACAAAAGTAAACATTTGTATTCCATCAAGTTTAAAGCATAGACAATGAGAGGAAGTCGTTATTTATGTAAATGTTACACCTACCGCAGAACATTTTTAACTTGTTTCATATAACATTAACTGTTTATTCGGTCCGATACGTGCATTCACTCTGACAGTTAGGGAGAAGACAACATTATGTTATTGCTTTGAAAACCTTGGCATGTTATGTTATCAGTGGTCTTAATACTGAAGCACAGGCCACTGTACGTATATTAGATTAGGACGGCTCATTAGCATCACGCTATAAAGACAAATATCAAAAATATCTCCCTACTAAGTTAGATAAACTAGACACTCCTATTTAAATAAACAAATGCCCACTTGTTGTACCATGCAAGAAAAAGAAAGCAAGAAAAACGTCACCCCACTACCAACTTTCATCCAAAGCCGATCATTTGCCTACCTGTATACCGATTATTACAAATAACAAAACGCTAAGACAGCGAGCCTCAAGAAAGCGTGACCGAATCGAGAACATAACTATAAGTAAAAGTGTAGCTAAATGGTCAACGCACAGTTCCACGGAAAGATTAAATTAATTCGGCTCCAATAGAGCGAGACTAACAAAGTATTTCGCGGACGAATGACACAAAATCATTTTAGGAGGCGAACGAGTAAGATTGACGAATCTGAAGTGGCATCGGACTGCTCACGTCTGCCGTAAAACCAACAATAGTTGAAGCGGACGTGCCTTAGATTGGAGAGCTAGCTATGATCTGAGCTGCAGATTTTAAGACTCACTGTATAAGGACAGCCTAGGACAGATATTATCTTTGGTGCAATATTGAGGAGGAATACGTCCAGCAGTAGGCCACAGGCTTTTATGCCAAATCATTCATCATCACCATTCAGCTAAAAAAAAGTTATGTTTAGTATGTAATACGAACGAGTAAATAAAGAGGCCACCTAAAGGTAATGAATCTCTGTCGATTATACGTTAGTGTAACACCAGAAGTATCATACATTTATTTAACGACTGAGTGAACATACAATAAATATATCGTTTCTATAAGCAAGAAGTGAGAAAACATAATTAATTGCAGGTATAAAATATTAAATGATAAATGAATTAGAAAGAACACTATAAAGATATAAGTAAGCCAGAATAACAGAATATAATTATAGCTATAGGTACATATAACTCTCGATGTGATTTCAGTATACAGGCTCTAAAATAGGCCACACACATAGAATAGTGTAATGATAACATAATAATAAATCGTGACGTGTGCTAACGAGTTAAGTTACATACAAGCAACGATTCGCATAGTTCTAGGAAATGCTGCAATTGTATGCTAACTGCTTTGTAACCTGAAATAATATTACCACTAGACAAAATAAACAGCAAGCCAAGAAAATGAAGAAGAACAGAACCTACTTACTTCTTTTAAATAAACAAGGTTGTTACTACATATTAAAACATGTTCTTTAAAAATGACAAAATGACTAAACCGAAGCTCAGCTATAAGTGAAATAATGAAAATACTTGCATGCTAGTTATTTAAGCGTGTGAAGTAAGGAAGGCTATTGTGATACCATTAACTCCAAATTACACGAATGTTATTATTACTTAATCCACTACATCCACTTAATAACTATACTTAGTCTTTAATGAGCTAAACATCTTACACGATTACTGTGGATAATAGTTACTAGCATTATTGAGAAAAAGAGATCATTTTGTAGTAGCGTACCAAAACAAATAGCGTAGTTGATCAATTTACCTCTTTAAGCTTACTTGATTGTTGCTCATTTCGCATTGTTACGCAAGTGTTACAAAATTTCAAAATCGGACGGAACACAAGTTTGACACGGCAACAGCTTCGATTTTATCGTTACGCAACAATCATAAGGTACACAAATCACTGTATAAGTGAGCCGACTATATAATTAACCTACATTCTTTGTCGCTTAGCTTCAAGCCTAATGCACGCTCACTAATCAAGTATCATTATGATAATATTCTCTACGATCTCCCCGTTAGTTATTATCTTCGATGACAGCATTATTTGTCATGTCAAAGTTCGAGTAACCGTTAGAAACTTCTTATGATTTAAAGTTGTTCTCAATGGTTCGGGAGAATTCATCATTAATCTAATTAATATCTTATAGAACTGAAAACGAATATGAGATGTTACCGAGGATTGCAAAAAATACCATATTTTGGTTAGGTTACTTAACCAAGCTATATAGTGATGGAACGGATTTAAGCTGAAGGTTAAATTTTATGTCCCAACTAAAATGTAGTCTATCTAGAACAAGACATTTCGTGTCTTAGTTCCACGTGAGGCGGGTTTGAATATTTTCGACATACTGACATACAAAGGAAAAGAAAACAGAATTTACAAGTGAAGTCAAATTTTCTCTGCGATTTTGCATGAAAAAGTTTTTAGTTTTTGCACGTTAACTGAATTGTTTTTAACTTTTGTCAAAATAACTTTATAATATACCCATAACTAAACTCTTACTAGTACTAAACTAAGAATGGGTGTGTCTTGGTGGTAATGTTTATGTGAAATCTAACGCTAGCTTATAATTTGTTCAACTACATATACTACATAACGATAGAAAGTTTCTAATTACCAACCGATTCCCGTGGGAAGAAACTCATCAAATTGCACGCCCCGCAAA
Source organism: Cnaphalocrocis medinalis (assembly GCA_014851415.1). Taxonomy (NCBI): domain Eukaryota; kingdom Metazoa; phylum Arthropoda; class Insecta; order Lepidoptera; family Crambidae; genus Cnaphalocrocis; species Cnaphalocrocis medinalis. Next base: position 15,163,785 of record CM026282.1, read on the forward strand.
TAAGCAAGACGTCAACGCTAAATTGAACTCCAGTAGAAATAGACTACGATCAATCGATAGATGCAAGAGCAGAGTTAAGTACGAGCAAATTTATTTGAGCATGACGATGAAACCAGTAACCAAATGGAAATTAATATGAGATGTGGGTGAAATTGTGGCGATCGGGTAACGTGACGTGTGAAAGTAATACGGCGAGCGAGGGGTACGGGACGCGGCCCGATGCGCGCGACCGCCACGCGCCATTGCGTACGCGCACACGCACGTGTGCTGGCAAACCTACTTACCTGGTATGAGTGGCGATTCTTATCAATCATCCTGCCTCTTATGACAACTGGAAAGTAGATTAATTTCGAGCAGTTTCTGGATTCCTATTCTGAGAATAAGTCATTTGTTTTTGCGAAATATAGGTATGTTAGGCCTACTTAACATACCTATATTTCGCAAAAACTAATGACCTGTAATCTATTACAGGATATGAATTACATAAGTTGAATATTACTCATTTAGAAAAAGGTGAACTCACGATATTAATCAAAGGAACTACAGTTAACAATGCGAAGTTAAACCCCTTATCTTTACTTTGTATTTCTTTTAATATAACAGCCGTATAAAAACCTAAACGATATCAATCCAAGAAAGTTGCAAACAATGTCGAATCAAGATAGATATTTTAGCAATGAGAATGAAGAAAACAAAAAGCTAGGAAACTTTTCAACACATGTTATCTTTGGAACCACACACCATGGCAAGAGATTTGAGATTACAGAAAAACAGTTAGTACAGACAAAGAGCAACGGGTACGTTGCGCCACTGACTTGAGACATTCGTAACAGAGCGGTTGAGGCCCAATGTGAAGATGTGACTTCGGTTGTCAACGCAAAGTGCAAGTGTTATAGACCATGGCAAGAGATTTGACATACTTGCACTAACATAAATACAGTCCGAACAAAGAGTAACGGGAACGTTGCGACACTAGCTTGTAACATTTGTAACAGAGCGATGATTGAGCCCAAATACGAAGATGTGACATTGGGTGTCAAAGCAAAGTGCAAGTGTTAGCTAACTGTGTCTGCGCACGTGATGCAACGATGAACCAGTAACTCACTGCGCTAAATGAAGCGCTGTAACCGTAACTTTAGTAGGTGAACCAAGACTGACTTAAGAACGACAAGTTCGTTTTTGTACAGTTCTAATATCAGAATTGAGTAATTTCACAACGCAAAAAACTATCTTATCGCGACCCTAATCTAAGGAGACTAGCATTACTATTATATTCAATCCCCAAGGTCATCAGCTCTTGAATCCGAAGGTTATGAACAAGACTTTTTTTTAAATTTAGGATATCCTATACCTATACATAGTTTACCGATCTCTGAAACCCATTAGCAATTAATATTGATCTTTGGAGTTGTTAATGGGTACAGCAATTAGTTTAGAAATGTGGACTTTACTGGGAAATTCCTAAATGGTTTATGGTAATTATGACGCTTGCTGTATTATATTATGTCATCATCACATATTTTAGTTAAGTACCTTATAAAATATGTTCGGATGGGGACCATAAAATAATATTGCAAGATAGTAAAGTAATGTGCATTTTACTATACCTTCTTATTACATCCAGATCTTTGCACCAAAGTTTCAGACAACACATTTAGCACATACATATTTTATACGCATATTTTTGAGTTTCCAATCAAAAAACGTGTTGAATCTGCACATTTGTCAGGATTCCGTGACATACGTCCGCAAAACGTATTAATGTCTCGTCTCAAATTGGGTCGTCGTATAAAAGGAATCCAATTATAGGAATTAGTGAGCCAAGCGGGTGAGAGCAGACGCCGCCGTAATTGACGATAGTTGAGTTGTCAGTAATCCAATCTTGAGGCCTTATATCATCGCAGGTCGACGGCCTTTCATTCATGCTCTAATGAAGACGTGCCAGGATTTTTATGATGCAGAAATCGTTATCAGCGGACGTTATCGCGCCGCGAGCGCGCGACGCTCGTTGATAGCTTGGAGTACTCACTTAACAAGCTTTTACCGCGCTGATTACGTTTAATACAGAAGTTTATGAATGAATCGAGAGAAACTTATATTACTTGAATTCAAAAAGTGAAAGTCGAAAACATATGCATTCAATTAACACTTCATAAACTGTATATCTAACGAGAGTTACAACATGTACAAAACATGTCGGACCTACATCAAAGACCATGTAACACGCATTTCGAAGAATAGAAAAGATAATGTAGCTTATGAAACCGTTGGTATTACAATGAAAATAAACCAACTCCTTATTAACGCCGACTGCAAAGGAGAATACGAGTATGTTAACGGTAACAATAGGATTATTCGAGGGCTGGGTGAAAGAACTGTGTAATAACCGACAAGCGAGCCGTGTCGCCTATTGGATAACATGTCGGCCGAGTTTGTTTTGGTTAATGCGCCGTTGACTGCGTTATTTATAACACGCGGTTTGGGCTCGGCTGGATGTCATGCAGAATTGGCTATAGGGTATAGGAGCGTTACAAGGTATATTAATTTTAAATTTGCGGCTGATCAACCAGATCTTTCTAACGGACCAGAAGCTCAAAATATGCCGTAAGTTTATTGAAGAAACTATAATTGTGTTTAAGTTAGGATCTGCTTAGAGTAATCCATAAGAGACAACATTAGGCATCTTCCCAAACTGTAAGTAGAAGTGAAAAAGATACAGTTGTGTATCTAATTAGAATTTCCAAAAGAAGAAATTCACTTTCAAGTCGAACTGTGACAAGCTTTAACGAACACACGTGATGAGAGAAATATTCAAAGAATTTTTGGGATTGAAAGTCCTTTCACGTCTTGACATTATGATCACAACTGATTGATAGGTTGGAGCTTAGCCAAAATACTCTTTTCTAAAGTTGAGCTTTGGTTTTATTTATCAAAGAAACTATGTTTGTATCCCCTACTTTGTAATTGTATTAAGAGTTGAAATTGTTCATTATAAACAAATTAAAAAAGATTTAGTGACTGTTGTAAAATTTATTCACGTTAAGAATTACTTCTTGCTTAGTGACAAAATGGTCTGCCTGTGCTAGTTTGTTTACATAAATTTCACTTATTACATCATCTGTCTCTCTATTAAAAGTAACAGTAAATTGTCCACGGTTGTCGACGGTAAGTGCTAATGAAATCTGACAAAAGATTTGGGACTAATGAGGGAATTCTTCCGTTTATTTCTGGTTGTGTTTATGTCCTTCATCAGGTTAGTTGGCGATTCATCAAAGGAAGGAACAATAGGATATACAAGTGTCAGTGGCAATCAGATCATGCAAGGTTCTTGTGATTCGTTTCCTCGAATCAGTATCATAGTGTAGAAAAATTGAGAGTATAGATTTTCTAAACCGACTTTTTGTATTAGAAATTAGAAAACCAACCAAAACCGTTGCCTACGTTATGCTGTAGTTATGTACTGTAAACTTACACTGAGTAAGCTCGTTTGTATTAATTAGCTAGACATTATATACGATTATTACTACAAGCAATGTAATTTCCTCGCGTATTAACTAAACCTACTTACATGGTGGGATAGCGAATTCCACGCTTAGAATTGCTGTTTGTTATTCTGTAACGTGACATATTTACGTAATGAATAATAAATATGTGTTATGGGTTTAATTACTTATGTTATATAACGTTGCAGTGTATATTTGTTATTGTTCGTTTATAGGTACACGGATCTTGAAGGACTCCCTACGACATGGATTGCGTTTTTTGTATGGTACACGGTTTTATGTTTAAGGCCATTTCGAAGTCGCTTCACTGTTCTTTCTTTGTCTATACTTGGCTCGTATGTTTTTGTAATCAAGTCAAGCAATGATTGTGATCAGTTTTCGAGTCATCTGGCTGCAGATGTGACGTAAGCCGCCCCCGGGTGCGGCTCCCGCTAAAAATACCGGCACGTGCTCGCCCTCCAGCCGGCCAGCCGCACATCATAGGCTCATTATAGTGGCGACAGGGCTGACAACAGGATCGCGTAATCTTTTAGGAATTGGCAAAGTTCAGCCCGGATAAAATCAACATCATAATGTAGGTAATCTTTTGCTAGCGTCGTAAGTGTCGATGGAAAATCCTATGCATTTTTCAACCCTGCACTTTTCGGACAATTTGTAAACGTGTAACCGATTCAGGTAACCGATTCAATTGGTCTGGTTACCCTGTCAAAAGGATTCGCATACCAAAAGTCAGACGATAGGCGCTTCATAATCATTAGCAGACTCACAAAATCCTGGACCATGATCCAAACGTACCCATCTCGGATTTAAAAGCAATATGGCTTTGGACGGAAATTGGAACAACACGCTGAGATCAAGATGAATGTAGGTTATTTTATGAAGCTTTAATGATATATGACGTTGGTTACGGCATCATTGAGCATAGACTTATCATAGTGCGGACAGAGATGGCTCTACACTAGAGGATTCACGTAATCTTAACAAAGTAACAGTTGTCAAACTTTTGGTCGAGGGACAAAATAAACACTACATTTTGTTGACACAACTAAATGTGCAACTTAATTTAACTTTAGAATTCAGAGCACTATTCCAGGCTAGTTTGTGAACAGGGACCGCTAAATTATTTCTAACTTTAATTCTTGAAGGTTTATTGGTGTATATTTTTATGTTTATGAAGTTAAAATACTTCCTTGAAACTGCTTTCTGGTCTTTCAGGATAATATCTATTCTGTGATGATATGATGCTGTACTGGTAAAAATTTAACGTAATCTCAACTAGGGGCCCGCCCTCTCATAAGGATTATCGGAACTTAACATAATCTGGAACTCAGTAGATGTTCTGATTGTGGGTTCGAGTCCCACCTGAACCTTTCCGAGAATTTTTTAAGTGCAATATTTACTTAACATAAACCTACTGGTTCCCCATTAGATGATCTCCAGTACTGGTGGTGGTTTAATGGTAGTGGTACTCCAATAGATGGCGCTGGGAGTCGTTTACAAGGATTTTGCCTTTCCAGTTTACCTATAACCTTGATGTTGATTCACGACTAACCACTTTAAATAGTATAGAAGGTTATAGAAATTTCCTTAAAATGTTGTCGCTTCTGACAACAGATAGAAATCAAAACATCTTTTATCTTAATTGAATATCAAATTACCGAGTTAATACCTGTTTTAGGAAGGTTATTAGTGACTCAACGAAACATTTACGTTCTAATTTTTCTTTAACGACAGTTGGGACAAGGCAATAAACGTTGAACAGATTGATCAAAGAACGCGTCAGATGTTTGGACGACAACCCTGTATAGGCACGATATATTACGAGTAGGTATGAACTGGAACGAAAAATGTTTAGATTCAGTTAGTTCATCAAGTAAAATATGTTAACCCGTCAACCTTTGTTCTGAAAAAAAAAATAGTTACTTTTCTTTAGTTTTTTGGATAAAACCTATTACGTACAAAAATTGGAAAGAATAAGAAAACATTTATTGACCACATTTACACATACTTAGACAAAAAAACAAAAGGTATTCTTTATATAATAATGTTATTACGACTATCAAAATATATCATATTTATCCATTTGAATCCCTAGTTAAACTGTCAAGAGAAATTTCCAAGTTAGTAAATAAACAAAGGGACCTATGTAATTGAATAACTTTATCGGAGTTGAGTCACCGTGTGAACACAGAAACGTGAATGGATAAGGGCCGGCCTTCACACTTGGATGAGAATTCAAAGTCAATTCATTAAACTGTATTAATTTAACAGAAGCGGTCCGAGACCACGTACAGTCAGGCGCACTAATAAGTATACAACCTTATTCAAATATGAACCTATATCCTCGTATGCCAATCCTGGCATAAGAGGACTGGCATATGGCATAGTCGAGGTGTTTACATTTTATTGCAGGCGACTGTACACCCATTATTTTCATACTTTTGACTCTTATGTCTTATATAATAAGAATCAACACCATGCTATTTAATTGTGTACGTCTGTTAAGTTACTACGAGTAGTAGGAAGCGGTAAAACATTTGGAATTTACGTTTCCCTATTACTTGGCCAGTTGTCTGAGTATAGTGAAATTTGTTACATTATACGTGCTATGAACTTAGACAAGTAATAAAAATAAGCTATTTGTGTATATTCTAAAATTTGAAATAAATAAGTTTATATTTACAACTTTTTTGATGACCACTTTTCGACAATTTCTTAGAAGAAAGGAAGACGAATTTACGAGGCACTTACATAATAAGTAGACAAACAATGTTACAGTTACGATATAAAAATAGTGACGAAAACAATGCTAACTTCGGTAGACTAAAGCACATAAGTCTCAAATTACATTTTATCGAGATCCTATTAGACAAATGTATGAGCATAATATGGGTTATGCTCATATATTCATCATAAACGGACATAGTTAAGGCACAGTAAAGTAATGTTAAGGGGATATCACTGAATTTGGAAGATCTGAAACTTAGACAAAAGTTATAGTATCCGCTATTTAAAGAATTGGTTCTCAGAAGCTCAAAGTAGATTTAATTTATCTCAGTTGAGCCGAATGAGCATAAATAAAGCTGTGGCTATATCATAAATAATAATGTAAGGCGGCTGTCACACCGCTGCCAACGCGGATGTACCAGTGACATTAGTGACAATGCGGGTGGAGGGTTAATCGCCATCCCGGAGCGGTCGCAGGCCATGGTGGCATTTCCACATTAAATGCCACCAGCTATACTTAGAAATAGGAAGCAATCGAGATACTGACATCATTTCGGTTATTTAACGGTATCTGGGTTAATCATCAAACTAAATGAGCGGCACCGATCAGAACATGGTGGCAAATGCCATCGAGTAAGAATAAGACGGGAAGGTTTCTTATAAATGCTGACAAAACTTCGGTTGTATTGTAATATGGGTTTACTCACCATTCTGAATGATATTATTAGATAACGGTAGCATTTCCACAGACTATAGTTAGATATACATCATTTTAGTTACCTAAATCACAGACAAAAGATTTTATACTTATTAACGAACGAACGCCATATGTACTGGTATTGTCCAATGGAATGCTACTTGGATCATGAATCATTCTTCAACATGTTATCATTATTTCCATAATTCGAGTTTTTCTTTTTTTTCAGATGGTTAACCTTTAGTGTGTGCGACGTGATTCCAGACCACTGTGTCATTTCCAAATTAAATGTCAGCTATGCTAAAGCTTTCTTCATTATGTTGAGATAATTTCGGTTTTTTCACAAAGTAAGTAGTAAGAAGGTCAGCCGCCATCCTGCACGTGCGACGCGATGGCAAGCCATGGTGGCATTTCCAAATTAAATGCCAGCTATACTTAGACGTAGGAAGCTTTCTTCGAGCTGCTGACATCGTTACGGGTTATTTCGGTTATTATTCCAACTGGTGACGTTACTCTCATGCGTGACAATTTAATTAATTAGTTACATTGTTATCATTGGGTTAAATTTTGTGTGACATTTTTTACACGACCTTTCGTTTGTGCCTTTTTGGATGAGTACTTGCATTTGTTTCTGAGAAATGAGTTTTCCAGTGTAATTTGTAGATATAATTTTGTACGAAAATGGAATAGGGAGATTAAAGGGAATTAAGACTGTTATGAATAAAACATTAAGTACCCACTTAGAATATTATACAGAAGTAATTGTGAAAACCAATGGCGGAGCAACACTGACAGTACAACAATGTCTAATTCAGAGCTATATTATAAGACCGAAAACGTTGTACTTAAAGGCACTAGAATTACTTTGAAAGAAATTAAACATCACATACATTGACTGGATTCCAGTAAGTAGAGACCATAGAAACGATTGTCAGTATCTCAATTAAATACTACCATCAGGCCAGTCAAAAGTAGTTTTAATACAGTTTGTTGGGTGAGGCAGATAAGATGAAAAATGCTAATATATAACAAACATTAAATTCCATAACATATTTGAGATAGTCGCCTGCCCCTTTCCCAGAGTTGTGGACTCGGTAAAACAATTGCGTGGGAAGATGCCCCCATACAAAAGAAGTTGCATAGATAGAAAGTCGCCGCTATGCGCCGATAGTATCACTTTCATAACTGTTTCCAAAATAGGAATGTGACGTAAAGGCACCGTAGGAGAACCAAGTGGCGCTTTGGAAGGAGTGCAATCGATATAAAATTTTATGGTGTAGATAAATAACATACATAATTTACCCACAAATTCCATGATTTTCTTCTCCCCTCAACTATTTTACTACGTACTAAGCCCAGCCTAAGAGATGATGTATTAATAAATTTTTATTTACATATAATTTCTGACATAGGTAATACCTCGAGCAAAAAAATATGTTTCGAATTTTACGAACATAGCTCGGGTTTGTGATCACCAATCCGCATTAGGCAAGCGTGGTGATTAAGCCTAATCCCATCATAGTAGCGATGACTTGATTTCTATGATGGAGGCCTTTGCCCTGCAGTGGGATAGTATATAGGCTGATACTTAACTTTTTTTTTATAGGTAATACCTAAGAGGGCTTTGACATTGTAAGGACTGCAATATTATGACGTAAAAGGTGTGACGTGCTGAAAACTATGACTCATGCCGCCCCTTGTCAATGACTTAGACCTCCCACCACTCTACCTTTATGTGTGATGCAATTATTATTATATTATGCACTTGTTTATTAGAACAATAGAAGAAAATGAGCCAGGGAAAGTCATTAAAATATGTTTATAAGCCAATTATCCCGCCAACACAAAGGATGATACTTGACATCTGGAAAGAATAGAGCGTGAAAAACACTCATTTCGTGCGTGAATATTCAGTCAGGGTTTCTGATCAAGAATTTGTTCACAAATAAAAATACGATGTCACATCGAGTTCCGTTTTTTGACTTAAGACTGTCCTTACCCAGATAGCAAGCGAGCTTGTTGCAAACTTGATTTTTAGATTGTCACGTCAAACATTAAAAATCAAGTTTATGACAAAATTTGCTGTAAGCTTGTTGATTAAGGTATGATGTTTCAAGGCTTTGGTAATTTTGAAGCAAATTTCGACCGCAAATATAAAATTGTAATGCTATGTATTTGTACTAGATTACCAAGTTATTTGTGCGGTTCACGGAACGAAACGAACTCGGTGCATTTTGTTTAGCAAAGCAAACCGCAAATCATCATTTTCATCATTCTCAGCCAATAGACGTCCACTGCTGGACATAGGCCTCCCCCAAAGTTCTCCACACAGATCGGTCCTGTGCCACCCGCATCCAATGGACTCCCGAGACCTTCACCAGATCGTCGGTCCACCTGGTGGGAGGCCTGCCAACCACCATCCTGCATGGGGTGCAAGTGGTCCCTCTCAACATCTTACGGGACCAAAGTCAACCTCACCTGCACGTGGCGCACCCTGCTGCACAACGGAAGAGGCTCTGGCGTACCCCACCAACCCGCACTGGGCCAGCGTGGTGGGTGTAGGCCCAAATCCCCCCGTATGATTAGTAGGACCAACACAAACCGCAAATATAAAATTGTAATGCTATGTATTTGTACTGGATTACCAAGTTATTTGTGCGGTCGGTCGTGTTTATTTTCTACATCGCGATGACGAGATTTTTTTCCAAACAATGACTACCAGAAGTCCAATTTGTGAATGATACTTGAGTCATGGATACTCTATTGAAATCGTGACTCTATTGTGGAGCGTCCCTCGGGAACGTCTGCCACTGCTAGGGATGCAACATCGTTCATGAAAAACATCGATGTCGAAACATCGATGTTTTTAAAAGTCAAACATCGATGTCGAAAACATCGATGTTTATGAACGATATATCGATGTTTATGAACGATGTATCGGTGTTTTTGATACGCAAATATATAACCTCAAAATAATGTTTTAAGTAGGCTAGGTAAACAATTTGTGTTTTCGTTTATCTTTTTTCAGGAAAAGAATATACTTCGTAAATAAATGTCAACAGTATAAATAACTAAATCAAGTGTGTATAAATAACATCATTTCACAACAATCTAGCTTAAAACGCGAAAACTTGTCCAAACAACAAATATTCAAACAACTTAACCGACAAATTTTGAAGTAAAGTTTTTCATGTCATTTGAACAATAATACTTACAGTACGCTGCTAACAAAATCACGAGGTTTTAAATTCACTTTATAGTTTTATTGCAGTTTTTGGTGACAACTGAAAATGCACACTTAACTTCACTCTCCGATACACACAAACAAACGAAGTGACACTGACATTGACATGACACACCACATCACACAGCACATTTCCGGAAAGGACTCGCGCGTATACTGCCTATACCGGTTTTAATTACGTACGCAAATTAAAAAAAAATATTAAAAAAGTATTGTTTTTGTATGGCAAGGTTTTGAGCAAGCAAGGTTGCACGAGTTCTTGGCAGTATACGCACGAATCAATAGATGGCGCTAGTAAACATCGTTCATAAAAACATCGTTCATAAAGAACGATATATCGCCGATGTTTTGAGTTTCAACATCGATGTTAAAACATCGATGTTTATGAACGATACATCGATGTTTTTAAACATCGATGTATCGTTTGCATCCCTAGCCACTGCGCCCTGCTTGGGAAAGTGTGTGGAACTGAGACAAGGTTTTTTTTTATATGATAGGTAGCAGACGAGCAGGCGGATCACCTGGTGGTAAGCAATTGCCGCCGTCCATGATGAACACATGCAACAAGTGCGCTGCTAACCTTTTATCCCCTTCCCCCCCGATTGGCCTCCAAAACTTTGTTATGTCAAACTTGCATACACTTTATAGAATAATTTTCTAGCAAGTTTGTTGCTTCGGAACTAGAAAGTTTGATTTAACCTTGCCTCGAGTTTATACACTTGCCACGGCAAATTTGAGACAAAGCTTTATGTTTGATACATCAAACCTATCGCAAGTCAGTTTCAAGTTTAAATTGTTATCTGGGTATGTATCAGACATAAGAGCTATTTTTGCAGTGCAGTGAATAGCTCGATCTGACGCGCCGTTTAAACATAAGGCAAATACAACAGCATGTATAATAATTAACCGGCTCGACTGGAATGATACCAGGGCCTCGCAAAAGACCGGCGTGAAGCAGCTCCTGCGCTGTGTTTCGTCGAGTGAGTGAGGCTAAAGGGGGTCAAAAGTTGGCAGCGCACTTGAGAATCTACTGTTGTTGCAGGTGTCTATGAGTGACGGCAATCGCTTACCATCAGGTGATCCGTACGCTAATATCTACCACCTATCGCGCATATATAAAAACAAGTGAATTAATCAAAACACTTTATAAAGTTTTATTGTTCACGTAAGACTGATTTAGCAAGTACTGGCTGGCAGTAGTCATTATGGCTTCCATCATATTGTTTGTTTGATGTGTGCTTATTTCTAGTCACGCAAGTCTCGCCCGTGATCCCGCAAACCGTGGGATTGGTAAAAGATACAGGGTTCCACAATACCGAGATTTTGTATTACGGGAATGAAGCATGGAACTCATTCATAATTATTTGCAATTAGAGATACATGTACGTAATATAAACAAATAGGTAACAAATAGGCCACTATTTGTAATGTTATTGTTGTAACAGATGGACAGACGTCCTACGCATTTTGTGACATAATGGAGAAGATTTAAATGTAAACAAGCCTCAAGATCGTGGGCTTATAACCGGATCTTACCTAGTATATGTATAAGACACAAGAAATACTTTAAGTATTATAATTTTACGACCAAAATTACGATCTAGGAATTACCCAATACAGGATAGTTACCATATTATGTACCTAAGTGCCTTTGGTTTATAACATCTGGGTTATGTTCCTAACTCAGTATGTATCATAAAACGGCCTGTTTTGATAACAGCTAGCCGTAATGTAATACTGCGGATTATACAACCCGGCTGCGACATATCCAATTTTTAAACCACATTTTCTTTGGGTCATCACAGTGAACTTAGATCGACATAAATATTGAGAAAATTGTCAACTTTTCATTTTTACTTACTGCAGTAAAAACCCTTCCATACAAGTCGTAGGTTCGAATCTGAGCAGGCACCTGAGTTATAGAAATCAGTGCGAAACCAGCACGTATCTGAAACGCGTAACAATGATTCATTTGATTCAAAATTTTTAACCGTTCATATGGTTAAATAATGAAAGGGTTATAGGGTTGCGAAGGTTAGTCGGCAGTCACTTCGTGGTAATTACCAGACTCCCCAAATCCTGAATCATGATTTAACCGTACTCTACCGGAGCTACAGTTTTGGACGCAATTCGCAACCGTGATTCACGTCATGAGATGAGACAATCGCCGCTATATCTATTTTAACCGTTATTATTTTGGGGTGTGTTCGATATGTCATCTTTCTTTATGAATTACGACCACTCTTCTAACCCATATTTGGTAAGGCAATTAACTCCATGTATAAAGCGCGAATAATAAGACCTTACATTGATGTATGAAAGAATGAATATTAAAGAATAGCGAAAGAATGAAATTCATCAATCATTATGATTCATGTCACAAACAGCACGAGCTTCTTGCGGTATTAAATTATACTTCGAAACGAAATTAAATTGTATACTTCTATACTATGTATAAAGAGACAACGACTACGCTTACCTATAGGTGATCCGAATATAATTTACAGTTGCGCGGTGATATCAAAAACCAGCACCATCTATTGGTTCAAATTCAAATTAAAATAGTCTTTACTTGCATTTGCTTATACACAGCACTTACAAATCGTCATACAATAAAACTAAATACTTAAAATTTTAGATAATATCTATAATCCATACTTCCATACTAATATTATAAATGCGAAAGTAACTCTGTCTGTCTTCTGTTTGTCTCTCTGTCTGTCTGTTACTCTGTCACGCCAAAACTACTGAACGGATTTAAATGAAATTTGGTATACAGATGATCTAGACCCTGAGAAAGAACATAGGCTACTTTTTGTTGCGAAAAGGGGGTTGTAAGGGGTTAAAAGGGGGGTAAAAAGTTACTTTTCTACGCGGACGAAGTCGCGGGCGGCCGCTAGTTATAAAATAAATGTTGAAACAAATAGGTAGTAAAACTGAAAACAAATAGGTAGTAAAACTGAATCCTGAAACGAAGTGAGGGGCGGGCCATTAGTTCAATTAATACGGTAGTGTGTTTGATAGTTTAAATATAGTCAGAAGAATGCAGCCGTTCCGTCAATCGTAGGATGTAAATTATTACAAGGTCAGCAGGCTTCGAATGATAATTGCCTATAAACCTGTTGCTGGTTAACTACACGAACTCGCGCGCCGATTGATACACATTTTTATTTGCTATCAATATAATAAGTATTTATATTTACTATCAATATAATAAGTATATTTTCATAATAGGTACAGAAAACACACGCAGAAGGGTTTCCACCTTTTTTCATTGAGATAATAAAATACGAAACTTTTCCAGAAAGATACACTTATTGAACCGTTGCGCCGGTTGACATGTTCCCAAACCACTATGATTTGCCCGTTTAGGAGAGAAAAGTAAATAGGTTGGGAATGTTGGGATTCATCATCATCATTTCAGCCAATAGACGCCCACTGCTGGATATAGGTCTCACCCAATGTTGTCCCCACAGACCGGTCCTGTGCTACCGGCATCCAAGGGATTTCTGCGACCTACACCAAATTTTCGGTCCAACGTTGGGATTGATAAAATAAATAAACAGAATCCAATATCGGTCGTAGCGCCACATACCTACTATCGCGTGAGATACCGGCCAAACACTTAGTTCAATATTTGAGAAAAAACATGCGAAGGACACTACAAGTCGAAAATCTAGGTTTCGGAGACCATATTCGTCGAGACGCAATAAGGCAGGACGCTATGAGTGTGTGGACACAGATCAACGAAATTTAAAAGATTTGATCACTGTAATTGTCCGGCGTTGTGTTGGTCAGGGTGAATTTATTTATTTGTTTTATTGTTTCTAGTATCAAGAACATGTAGAGGATACAGACACCGCTCGTCATAATATGAGTTGAATTTGTAAGACAAAAAGGTGTTTATTCTCCCCTATAAGGATAACTTCGCCAATATCAAGTAAAATAAAAAAAGTTAACTGTCGAAGTCACTCAATAAAACGCCGATGTTCAGCGTTTTATCGACCGACGGATTCCGCTGGGACTGAGAAAAAGGTTACACGTTAGTTAAGTTAGGTTTATTTCCAAGAAACCACTAAATCAAAGATTTATGCCAATAATTCTGTAGGTTTTTCAGTTTACGGCCATCGACACTGGCCATGCTGAGTTCGACACAATGCCTACTAATTTGGAATCGGATATAATTCACGAACCAGTTGAATTATAATAGTAAGTAGTGCATTGTGTTGCCAATAGTCATGACGGAGTTTGTGTAACAGATAGAGATTTAAATAATAATAAACTCCTAGAACTGGATCTAGTTCGATGCGAGCTAGTCCATAGTTTCTGAGCGTTAATATAGTGATCCGCTTCCGTATTAAAACAGCTAAGAGGGCAGTCTCACCATGATCTCTATCAATCTCTCTCTCTAAACGCGAGTCCCATATAAATATCACTAACAAGCACACTTTTGGCCCTAGGTTGCCAAAACATACACAGTAAAAACGGCAGGCATAGTAAAAACGGACGTCCACCACAATAACAATTAGACTGCGTAATGACAGACAAAACGAGTGAGTGACACAAGATAAGATATTACTGAATTAACTGTAAAGAACTCTTCAACCTACATCAAGGTCAGCTAGACTTAACTTTCTGTCACTTGATTTCCCCAATGCGACCTCACCTCAGCGTTGACCTTTAAGAGTACATAAATTTACTGTCATTATACTTCGGTATTACATAACAAGACATGACAGATAAGTAGTATAACGGAGTAATTAGAGCGTTTCATACTGCCAACTTCGGCATGCGAACCGAATTAGTACAAGTAGGGTATGAGAATTTGATTAAAATTCCGAGTCGTAACTAGTTATGTACTTGCTAACAACATTTGCTTTAACCGATATGACCGAATTAGAGTAGGGTTTCTACCCAAAGTAGATACACTTAAGAGGCGGTAAGGCAGTTAAACATTTTTATAAGGAAACTATTACTGTCATAAGTATCAAAAGACGAATATTGCTACTTAGAAAATGTTAAACTTACGACAGTATGGTTTTTTATGTGGACACTGATCACCTGATGGCAAGCAAATGCTGCCACCCATACACACCACACCCGTAACACCAGTAGAGTCACAACTCAAGGGACCGTTCAAGTTTTACATAAGCAGATTTTCAGTATTTTTTTTTACTAGGGGCGGCAAACGAAATAGCGGCTCAGCTGTTGGTAAGCAATCACCGCCGCCCATGAATATCTGCGAGATCAGAGAAGTCGCTGATGCGTTGGCGCTCTTTTAAGAAAGAGTACGCTCTTCTCTTGAAAGTCTTAGTCAATATGACTAAGACTCTCAAGAGAAGAGCGTACTCTTTCTCTTTCTTATAAGCAGATACTATTATTCTATCTTTTTCAAATCGTCAGTATTTTTTTCCGGAAGGAGTCCTAGAATTTTCCCCACTTGGCCATCACTCCATTCCACAATGATGTCGGGGTACATTATGCTCCTTTTTTGGGCAGTCGTATAAAAATAGATTTACACCGATCATCGCTAAGTTTCCGCCGTGTATCAGGCACGTTGCATTAGGTTACACCTGCAGTGTGGTAAGGTAATTACGCGTTTTTGCGTCATCGGTCGCCGGGTGACGATACCGCACGACTCCGGTCTCCGCGCCTTAGAAGGTGCACCATTCATCATTACTAACGGGGACACTCATTAGGTGCGCCTAACATGTAATATTGGCTAACTGTGAAGATGTAGGTACTAATTTGGTATAGCAATTCTTTGCAATTTATTCTTAAGTAAATATTGCACTTAAAAATTCTTCGGAGGGTTCAGGTGGGACTCGAACCCACAACCTTCCACAGTCCGGGTGGCTGTACTACCAATTATACTAGCCGAACCCCTTACTAAGCCGACGAAAAAAAGGATGTAGGTACTGTTTGTGTTTTACTAAAAATGTAGAAAAATATTTTGGTTAAACCAAATATAACTAGGGACTATCACACACACATACAATACAATACAACCGAAGTCGACTTTACCTGTATACAATGAAAATCATATCCTAGATGTAAAGTGTCAGTCAAATTATATCAATACTCGTATGGTGATGAATGATTTGTGGTGGTTTATAGGAACAGTAACATCATATACTTTCGATTTACAAACAAAACATGTTTAACAAGCGAAAATAAACACTCGAAGTTCGCTTTGCGTATTACGATACTATTTTATGATGATAAATTAATGTTATGGATTTACGACACTTGTGTAATATCAAGCTTGGTGTTGGTAGTGTGCCTTGTAAGAAGTATTGTCTTGACGATGCTCGAGTAATCCTTATAAATGGCAACGCTCGAGAGTCTAAAGCGTGCCAAGAGGACTAAAATACTTCGTCCATGATTCATATTTGTAAGCCATTCGCTATGACACATGCTCATCTTTCACTGATTTATCAACTTTACATTTACATTATAAAACAGATTACGATCACAATAGTGTCTTTCAACTTTGCAAATAATGTATCAAATAGCTGATACGTAATGTTGTGTGGAAAAGAGCTATAGTAAGTATTTCTTCGCCCTTTAAAATAAATAAAATCATCTTTATAGGCCTTCACGATGATTTAAGCAGCATCACGCGATGTGACTTTACAGCAGCGCTCGTGGCTGTAAGGTCCTATACTGGAGTAAATAAATAAACCGGCCAAGTGCGAGTCGGGCTCGCGCACAAAGGGTTCCGTAGCAGCAAATATAAGATTTTTAAAGGTGTACAATACTGTAGTATATTTTTTGATCTATCTTATAAGGTTCAGCCATCGTTTTCAGTGTAAGCACAATAACTTAACCAAAATTACAGTTAAATCAACCTATCTCAAAAACTATAAGAGATACTTTGATCAAACCAAAAATCGTTGAAAGAGTTAATTAGCATGCATCACCTCTATTTTTTTTAGAATTTTATACCCCGTAGTTATAAAAATAGAGGGGGGGGGACATACTTTTTACGACTTTGAGAGCTGATATCTCAAAAACCGTTCACTTTAAGAAAAATGTTTTTTAGAAAACTTTATATCATTTTAAAAGACCTTTCCATTGATACCCCACACGGGTATGTACATCGAAAAAAAAAATTTCATCCCTCAGTTACATGTATGGGGGGCCCCACCCCCAATTCTTTTTTTTACTATTTAGTGTCATATTTTTGTAGCGGTTCATGCAACACATATTCCCATCAAATTTCATCACTGTAGTACTTATAGTTTCCGAGTAAATCGGCTGTGACAGACGGACAGACGGACAGACGGACAGACGGACATGACGAAACTATAAGGGTTCCGTTTTTGCCATTTTGGCTACGGAACCCTAAAAATATGAAAATATTAAGACATCTGAAAAAATTTAGTAATTTTTTCAAGTCCCATTAACATCGGCATTAATGGCCACCTCACAAAATAATGACAGCCATTATCTGAGCACTGACACAAAGCGCAAGGTGAAGTCTCAGTCATTTCCACGTGCTATACTCGTACATCAGTGCATTTAACAACGATAATGTCACACAGAAATAAGATATAATTTTAATAGGACTGAAAAATTAAATAGACATAAGGCTTGCTTTGCTACACCATAAATACACCATAAATCAACAAAGCCGGACGTAAAACCTTATCTAATTAGATTTTAAGGTACCCCACTAGCAAAAATTTAAAAGATAGTACGACAAAATTCTGCAATATAGTCACGAAGATATTTATATTTGACACGTTATACCTCTGATAAAACTGTCACGTGCGAAAACAAAAATAATTACAACACAAAGGTATTTATTTTTATTTCGTTCAATAAAAATAAATTCGATAGGTCTAAAGGTCTGTAATGTCCCATTAACAGAGACGTTAATGGTTACCTCAGGGCTTAATGATCCATTATCTGGCACAAAGCGCAAGGTGCAGCATAGTCACCGCTTCCTTGTGTTAAACGCTTAAGTTGGATATCTAAAAATATTACGTGCAACTGCTGATCTAACCCGGTATCACTTGTCTTCACAAGAATAGTAAAGTAGTTTATTAATAATAGATGAAATTTAGGTCTTGTGTGCTAATAATCCTCTAACCGATATTCGGCCAATCGTAACGATCAGCCATGTACGCAGGATATTATTATGGTGCTCAAGTCAGAGCGCAAACACAGGTGCTCTATTCCCTTACCCTAATAATTCGATGAGACACCAGTGTGATTCGACCGAAGAGAGATCGTGCGCAGGACCAAACATCTTAACATTCTTTCCGAAACACAGGGATACAAGACCGTAAACTTCTAGACTTCGGGCTGACACTGACCGTCGTCGCCTTAAAGTGCAACTCACTAGCCACTGCGGCACCTAGGCGGTTAACGTATGTATGGATGGTTACACAAAATCGCATCGAAAAAAGTTTGCTAAGTTCATAAACCGCTAAGTCCCATTAAGAGCGACATCTATGGTCATACTAAAGCATAAAATTGATGTCATTTGACCCTAACAAAAGGTGCAAGGTGCAGCCATACAAACTGCGTTTCATAGTGCAATTTATCGCTAGTTTCAGTAACAAAATGTCACACTGACATATAAATAATAACCCTATTGCTACCGAGTAAAGGATTGTAACGAGGGTTATTAATGCACAGGTGTTTTAATAAGTGGCGTGTGGCATGCAGACATAGCCACAGTAAATAAGATGTATCATACATTTTGCAATACCTAGTCACATATGCATGTAGGTATGTGCATGTGAGTGTAACTGTAGTCATTCATTTGAATTTATAAAATACTTGAAAAAAGGAGTAGTTGATTTAAGGATTACATCTCGTACATACGTACTCGTACATCTCGTACGTACACATAAGCTTTTAGAGCCTGACCTACAACTACTCTACAAATCTATGGGCGGAGGAAATAGCTTTTTATCAGGCGAATCGGCTATTCCTCTTTCACCTATCACATAAAAAATGTCTACACCCTTAGTTTAGCGCAATGGTTTGAGCGCCGGTTGATACGGGTTCGATTCCCACACCAACACAAATGTTTGTTAATGAAACATGAATTTGTGTTTGAGACTAGGATAATGTAAGTGATGTCTCAATTTATTTACTAGCCGATCCTACGTCCCAATTCTTTTAAAAAATCGGATATCCTGTATATTTCACTACACTTGAGATTCCGGGGAGCGATGAGCGATCTAATAAGGAATTCCACAGCTCAATACCCTCGGCCTGTAAACGTCTCTCAAAGAGCATTGCCAAACCGCGCACGCGCCGGGAACGCGCCCACTTGCCACAACCAGCGATAAGTACAAAACTACGACGAACATCTGTTTTTTCAAACTTCGCTCTCTCACAATACAGGAGTTGTACCAGTGAGGCTGGTTTCGCCGGTGCCCATATTGCTTACGGTGGGCCATGCATAAGCTATGTGTTTGTTGGCTTGTACTGTTTCATAGTGATGCTCTTGCCACCCGCGGCCCTGTTCGTGACTTGGTAATCAACCTAACAAAAGATACGTGTATATTAAGTGCCTACATATGTGGTTGCAACGAGATGTAAGCCGGTGAACTACTACACTACGACACACGTTATAACTCACACATTTATAATAAGAAATTTATATTTATTAGTTACAGGGCTGATTGAGCTGAGGTACAGTTATTTTCTTCTGATTTATCAATGTTAACCAGGAGAAAGATCCGACCTTGAATAAGAACATGTAGTAAATAATGAATTGGTTTGCTTGATAAAAGTATATATGGGTAAAAGGGTAAATGTCAAGACGAGCAGTCTGTGATACAATCTTCTAACGTTAATTATTATGCAAAAAATAATATTAAAATAAAATGATATGTTATGATTATTTTAAGTTTGGTAGCGGAGTTACCACATTGCTTTTCCCAATACTGTGCCCTAGTATCGTAGTGTATTACACACATTAAACATTGCCATGTTTGTATTAGAAATGGGGGAGTTATTCTATTTCGGTGTGCATTACAGCTTTTTATGAAATAACTGGTTATGTCGTTACGTCGTGTAAAGCCAACGATGCCCTTATTGGGTGCGACCAGGCAAGGAGAAATCCAGGATTTTATCTAGATAAAAGTGATCAAATGAAAACGTAACATTTAGGATCAAAACGTAATTTAAACAATACTAAAGCATCAACTGCATACGTAAATATGAAAATAGGAAAGCTCTTTTTTTTTCTGAGAATTAAAATTATATAATGTTGAGTGCAAGTAGATAGTTTTATTTAGTTATCAGCACTAAATATTATTATATAAAATCAGTAAGCACTAATAATGTTCATAAAATAAATGAAACATTTAATCACTGCACTTGACTGCCAGAAAATAAATGTTAGTTAGGTATATTATATTAAGTTTTGAATTAGTTTATTACTAAGTGTTTATTTATTTAGGATTTAAACGCGATATATAGGTAGCAAAAATACTGAATTAAGACGTTACTGCCATAAAATTATAGAATGAAATATGGCCCCAAGATCTAACGAGTCAGAAGCGTTAAACATTATAGTTTTCATTTTACGAGATATAGTAAAAACGGATTTATTAACCTGTAAATATTTTATACGGAAATATTAAACGTCCGTTAACATTTTGTAGCTTGGGTTATAAACCCTGCATTAAAAGTTAACTTCCAGTTTAAGTTGGTCAAGCGCACTATTATCTCCCACATTCCTGTCAATAGGTACAAATAACACAGCTTAAAGATAGACAGTAACAAGACATATACCCCTTTATAACAAAACGTGCGCATAAACTAGATAGACACAAGGACTCGTGACAAATTGGTGTCATATATAATTTGTAATACATGATACTGACTGGCTCGAGGGTAACTGCTACTATTCTTAAACATGCTGACTGTTTTATTAATGAACTACTGGGCCACTACTAGGCCACTACCTTACTTCATTTCGGCACATTAGTTACAAGGAAGATGGCGAAGGGCGTCGTATAAATTTTTTCGCTTCTTCACTTGCCATATAAGCCTTGAGGTTTTCTATGGACTCCAATTAGTATAGATGATGACACTGAGGGACACGAGTCTTTGCATTTAAGGCTTCACCATCTTTAGGATTTCAAACGTGGAGTTGAGCCACTAGCTATATTAATACTGTGTTAGTAGTTAGCTAAAACGAAACTGCTTATTTCAGAGTGAATTTCGTAACGCAAGTTGACGTTTATGGTAGCTTATATTTTTAATCTGTGTTAGCGTTACGTTATGCCATTTTAGGTAGCTGCTCTACTCCGAATAGTTTTTTCTATTTTGTTGTTTTCCACTTTAGGCGTGGGTTGTGAATACCAATACTAGAAGTGACGAGGGTTGAAATGTGCCCACGCCTATTAAACGAGTGGTATATCTGATACGTTTATATAACACTAAAACATGACGTATAATAAAATATATGCAGAGGTGAGGCAGGTCATAATGATCTAATTTAGGTGTGCAATTTTTAACGAAATCTTTAGAGTTTTCATACAAATCCGAGCGCTTTGCTTTGTTCGAATGGTTCGCTTTGTTGAAATTACGAAAAATTAATTCCAAATATCAAGTATGTATGTACTCTTTGAAAGTATGGGCGAGATCTGCACTTAACTCGCACGCGAACTACTACCCGTGCGGATAAACGCTGGGATTAGAAATGGCGGCGCAACTATTCACCTCTCGCTCGCACACTATTTGCGTCTATACTCGCACACGTGGGTACAGACTGACAAAAAAAAAGCTGCGTTTTAATAAAAAATTGTGAGCTAGTTTTTTCGTGGTTTTGAACCTTTCGTAATTAGTCTTGTCATATTTTGTTAGAAAGGTACGTTTTTCCTCATTACATTAGGCTATGTATGTACCACGGGCGAAGCCGGGGCGGACCGCTAATAAATGTATATTTTTGTGAGAACAAATTCGTTTATAAATGCGATAATTATAAATTATTATTTGTTTATAAACAATTTCTTTTTAGGAAAAAGAATTTATCGCAATCTGAATTATTTTCATACATTTTTTACATAAATAGAGTAAAAAATTCTACTTACAAAATAATAAACCCTATAAAACATACTTATATATTATTTGAATTAATAAAATAACAAAACATTTTCAATGCTAACGATATTTTCTACGATTTTTCAGCTTACTTATATTTAATTATAATTTTACGTATTTAGTATGCTGACGGTACCGACTCGTCGGTCCGCCATTTCTAATCCCAGCGTTTATCCGCACGGGCAGTATATAATGTATTTACAAGTATGTAATTTATGAGAGAGACACTTCAAAAACACTCACCATCTCTTTCTTCAAATAAGTTAGCTGCGAGTCCAGATCCGCGGGGGGCGGCTCGGTGGGGGAGGTGGGGGGCTCCTGGTCCTCGGGCTCGCCCTCCGCGAAGCCGCTCAGGCTCTTGGGCAGCGGCGGCAGCCCCTGCAGCGACATGGTGCTGATCGCACGGAACTGCTTACGTAGTCTGCCGGAGAAAGGAACCTTTGTATTTCAAGGCATACTCTGACAATAAAGTCGTGAAATGTATTCTTGAGGATCTATTACGGAGTTCCATAGTATAACCTACAACCACAAAATAAATATTAACACAGAAGGCTCACTGCCCACTAAGAGCTTAAAATATGTACTCACGCATGCGCACTAACGGCCTTTTCGACCACATTAATCCTAACTTATGACATAAGATTGTCGAACTGTCGAGGTCTGTGGTAGAGGCCAGGTACATGTACTCATGCCGGGCAACAACCCTAGCATATGTCAACGAACTCTTCTAAATTCAAAATCAAGGCTAAGTCAGCCTTCTGTGTCAGTCTTTATTTTGTGCTATAACCGATGGGGCTACCATACTTTATTTATGACGTAAGCAGCAGTGGCGCCGTCAATTAATTTCATGACTTTCTTGATGCATTTAAAATGTTGTCTCTGTTGCAAGTCTGTATAACCAATCATATCATAGGTAATTGTCATTAAAATGTTAGGTATTACTCTGGCAGTATTCAACCCCATATATACTTCTGAAATTGACCTTCGAATCTAGATTCTGATTTCCATTACAGAGGTGAATGTATTTAAATACTGCTAAATGACATCACGATGAGAATAACCCAGGACCATTGTTTTAAGTAGCTTAGGTACAAATTAAATGTTATGTTTAGATTAGATGCACGAAAATTATTAATTTTAAGTTCCAACCCAAGTCGTTATCGCCGTTCCGGTAAAAAACTGTCACAAGGCTAAAAATCGTGTTTTGAGTAATTTGACTTTAAAGTTTTTGTAGAAATGTGATTGTATTTTGCAGTCATATTATTGATGGTAGTGAGAAACTAAAGATACCATTTCATTCTTTATTTAATTACCTTTCATTGGTGCTAACAATGATTTTATTTATTTTTGTTTTTTTGGTAGAAATATTAAATAAATGAATAAAAGTCCTATATTATGACTGTTTTACTGAAAAAAAAATTTTCCAAATCGGAAAAAATACAATGCTTTTTGCCATAATTTATTATATTTTTCCCACTTTTTATCAACTTTACGTAATATCAACTCTTAATAACTTTTAAATCGTTAAATCTTTTAAGCATAGGTAGATAATAACTATCTAAAATATTCTATATTCTATTCTATTCTATTCTATATCTACTTTATGAGCATAATCAGCTTTACAAAATCAATTCATAACAATAACTTCGAAAACAGTTAAAAAATTAAAAAAAAATTAACAACTTCTGATCCAAGTAATTTACACTAACTTTGTAAATGGTTCAAAATATTAACTTCAATCTACCGTACAGTTTCTACTTCTAGAACACTTTGAAAACTACAAATTGTAGTTGTACCGATGGTTCACTTGCACTAATGGCAAAGTTAAAAAGCTTCTGAAGGGCTTTCAGGACCGTTCGTACACTTGCTTTGCTCCGCTGTGACTCCGTCATCACCCGGTGCTTTGCCGTTATTTCATTTACGATACCCGTTTCCTGAAGAAAGAAATCCCAATTGCCCCACTTTCGACTCCTCATCGCCCGTTTTGCCTAGGTTTGCATTAAAGTCTCCCATGACGACAGTGAAAGTGAGTCTTGGAAGTATGTATTACCTAAGAGATATCCTCATACATGACTACCACTTCCTCGTTGGGATGCGTCGAGATCGGGGCGTAAACCTGTATTACCTTCAGCGAATAACGTTTGGTAATTCTGAGAATAAGGTACGCCACCCTATTCGACACACTTCCGATTTGTACAATGTTATTCACGAAAGACTTGTGGACAATAAACCCAACCACACGTTAGGACAGATCTTCGCCAGAAATAAAGCAGGTTCCCGGATCTAAGAATCACCGTGTCTTCGTCCTATCGTCGGACTTCGGATAAACCAGCAGCTTCTTCTCAGTCCGCAGTGTGCGTGTGTTGTGCAGGTGGCTTTGGTCCTGGCTGTTTGAGGGTTAGTGTTCCCCACCCGAGGATTCTTAGCACCCCTGGTCCCGGTGCCTCGCCCGCTTTCGTCATCGCCGGCTCCCTCTCCTGTACCGGGGTTTCCTGCACTTGGGGTTTTGTGTTTGTTCCCCTACTTATATGGGGAGATTTGGACCTACACCCATCACGCTGGCCCAGTGCTGGTTGGTGGGGAACGCCAGAGCCTCATCCGTTGTGCAGCAGGGTGCACCACGTGCAGGTGCGATTGAATTTGGTGTCGTAAGTAGTTGGGCGGGACCCCTTACACCCCAAAAAAGTGTCACAAACTATGTTATGACTCTTTTCCACCTGATAATTTATAACAATACGATGAAATTCTTACCAGGATTCAGTTGCTATACAGTCATTATACAGCTTATGATACTTTTCTAGAAAACGAGCACTCGTCCACTCGTGGCAAGATGTGATGATGCATTTTTTTACAAGATGGCGGATTCATTCGGCTCCCGAGAAAAGTGACATTTGCGACACCATTCAGCAAATTTGGGAACTAGCTTTACGGTGTTTTTACAGTAGATAGTGCCAAGAAAAAATCATATGAAACTGCAAAAAACAGAATTTGCCATTTTTTGTGTAATGACAGTTTTTTACCGGAACGGCGTTATGTTAATTTTGTTTACCATAATTTGTAGTTATCTGTGCGGTTAGCTATTTTAAAATAACATTGTGGCATCTATTCATAGGAATTCCTAGCAGATAATAATAGTTGTTGCGACATATGTTTTCAAGTATCCAAGAATGTATTTGAATAGTAAAATCATAGTGACAATATAGTCGACAAGTACTCAACTGTATGAATTGATATTTTGACCACGGCAGTTAATCTTAACGAACAGCCATCTAGTTATCGACAAGTGTATGCGCAGACACTATTGCACTATTTCTTTATACTCATTATGTTTCGATGGGACACCAATGCGACCGAAGACGGATCAGGTGTAGGAGGACCTAATGTGCTTTCCGAAGAAAGACATGCAACTTTCTGACTGAGGGCTGATATCAGAGTCAAATTCTTAGGAATTTATTATTTTGGCATTGAACCGACAAGTGTTGGCTTTTCTCAGTGGCGTGTAATGTTATAATATCATGCGCTTAGGGACCATTCAAGTATTACGTAAGCAGATTTTTTGGGTAATCTAACCCCCCTCCCCCCCTTGTCAGCAAAAATTTACTTCTTCTTCCTGAATTTATCAAAAGTAAGCAGAGCCAAGACCCCCCCCCTCCCCCCATCGATGCTTACGTAATAATTGAACGGTCCCTTAGGTGTCCTTTAAAATACTAGCCACTAGCCCCTATGTCATTTGATTGGATAAATCATTATAAGATGGGGCGGGGCAGGGAACAGAAAGGCTATCGATACCATGTGCTAACGTAATGTTAAACGGTCGTATGAGGAAATCTTAAATTTCTTTTTAAAATCGATAATTTTGGAAAACTTTGGTGAGGAGTCCAGTTTTGGGCTCTTGCCCGGAGTAATGTAATAATAACAAGAAAGAGACGTACTATGGGACGGGGATAAAAATTCGGGCGTGAATTTGTTTCCAGCTTTGGCCCTGAATCTTGCTAACTGGTTAATTTTATTAGCATCCAATTTCTTGTTATTTGGTTGCCGTATATTTTCACAAGTGTAAATTGTCTTGCACATGACACACTCAATAAACTTCTAACGTGACCACTTGACAAAGTAAACTTTACTATCAGGTTTTCCTTGAAATTTAGCGCCTTTATAGCGAATCATTTATACCATTCATTGAGATACTAAAATATTTTGACACAGTGTAAGTGGCAAACAGAATGCGGCCGTGGACCGATGATTTATAAAACCTCTGAGCCTCTATTCTAGGAATTGATTTCTTGATATAGCCTGAGAAGAAATAAGTAAATTCTAATCTAGCTATATCTCGACAACTTAAGCTAGCATTATTGATGTTTTAATAGCGTAACTCTCACAGTGGCCATGTAAAGGAAGACATTTGCACATTCGATGAATAGCTCACGAATTCTCCATTTTTATGAAATTGCGAGCCTATATACATCGGTAAATCCATGGGCTAAACAAAATAGTTTATTGTGCCTGAGCAGGCCATATAATCAACCAGTCAATCACCGTCCACTGCTAAATGATGTCTCCCCAAAGAGAGCGTCAACCTTCCACGGTCCTTCGCAATCTAAGGGCCTAATTTGAAGTGGACGTTACGACCGATTTGGAGCTCTCCTCTCTTTCACACGCGCGGTGCGGGCTTTCGTTTGAATGTGACAGGTGTACCTATATTCTC
Organism: Cnaphalocrocis medinalis; assembly: GCA_014851415.1. Taxonomy (NCBI): domain Eukaryota; kingdom Metazoa; phylum Arthropoda; class Insecta; order Lepidoptera; family Crambidae; genus Cnaphalocrocis; species Cnaphalocrocis medinalis. The sequence continues at coordinate 15,190,739 of CM026282.1, forward strand.
ATTCGTTACGGGACGTCTTCGCTATAAGCCACCCCCAATACTCGTGATTTTCGAGAAAAGGAGATCCCAATGGGGTTCACGATTTTAATGACACATAATGCATAAAAACTATATTTTTGCGATATACCTATATCATTTTTTTATAAATATCACAAGCATAAGAATTGGAGGTTAGTATCTAATTCACAAACAGATACGTATCTTGTTCAAATAGTACTACGAAGTAGATTGAAGGCATTAGTAATCATCATAGGGAAGCGCCTCGATTAATGCATCAGATTTGCTGAAACACGCACTTACTAGCGGCAATGTGCTATTTATATGACCTACAGAGCATAAACATTTAGTAAATGACTAACCGGACAACAGACGTAACCGGGTTTGCACGCAAACAACCTTTCGACGAACTACCAGTTAATGGATAATAACCACGGAAGATTCAACTAATTGATAGCCACAGATAACGAGCATTAAAAATTTAAATGTTAAAGTAAATAACTACCTAGATTTGAGGTCATCATCTAAAATGTAAGCATACGCTTGATCGTATCCATCGTCCGTATTCCCACTAGTCACTGAAGACATAGCATAATTCTGTTCGGAGTCTTCAGAATCACAATGTCCATTTCTTTCGGCACTGTCCTTATTTTCTAAGGCGATAGGCACATTTGACTGCGAGCGCATTGTTTGCAGCTCATAGATCAACATTTCGTGATTGTTCATGTCCTTCATGAGCTCGATCTCCGGCGAGACGCTCCCATTGGTCAAGACTTCACCATTCTTGCCCTTATCTATTACAATATTTGCGTCGTTTTTATTATTGTTGTTTCTGCTCGCAAGGATTTCCGAAATTAGCAATTCTGTGACTCGAGACGTTTTACGCTCTAGAGAATTGTTATTTTTGTTTACATTTTCCTCGCTTTTAGGGCTTTTGGATACCTCTTGTGTTTGTGAGGGGTTACTAACTTGTTTTGAAGGACTGTTCCGTAATCTATCATCAAATTCTTGAACTTCCTCCACTGTGGCGTATGGCGCCTCGGCCACTGGACTCTTCGGAGGTTTCGCATCAATCGGTGATGAATAAGGACTTATCTCCGGCGACTGTTTAGGTGAACTATGATTACTATGAGAATTTTTCTGTACAGGGAGAGGCTTCATTGGTTTCAACTTAGGTTTAGGTGATAAAGGCGGAGGTGGTGCTTTTCGCAATGGCAATGTTTTTCTCCGCGAAACTTGACGACTTTGTAACTTTACACTTAGCATCTTGGTCTAGTTTATTGGACGTGGAAAGAGATCGCACTAAAATTTGTTTACATGTTTTTACAGCTTTAGAATTTAACGACTCATTAGATCTTTTCGTCGGCGCCGGCGTCGGTATCGAACTACTGTCGCTGGAGCTTCGCCTAGAGTTTTGCCCACTGGACCTCCGCTCGTCGGAGGAAGAGCTCCGATCACTGATCACATCTCTAATGAACGACTTAACTCTAGCCAAACCATTCTGTTTAGGAGATACGGTCTGAACAGTGTTGGCTCGTTCCAAAGTCTTTGCTTTAGCAGTGTTATCAGGTTTCGCCCGCGACTTGGTTAGATTGGCCTTCGATTCGGCGACGGCCTTCCTCGTCTTCGCGAGAGCCTCGGCCACCACGCTCTGGTTGGGCCGCGGCGGGACGGGAGGCGGCCCCTTGATCTTGGCGGTCTTCATGGGTTGGGCGTTCGTCTGTACCATCAGCATGCTGAGCGGAAGCGGCACTCGAACAATACTATAAGAGGAGAGTTATAGTATAAGGAGCGCGTTAACACTTGCACCGCGTGTCACAACACTCGCGAGCGCTCGGGCGCGGGGTCGACGCGGCCGTCCCCGCGAGCGCACGGCACCGACTGCCGGCCGCTCTCCGCCGGCGCCGGAGCCCGGATCCGCGCCGGCAACAACACAACACTACACAAACAAATCCGCACTCGCCACGTTCTCACGCAGACTCCGTAACTTTAACTTAGAAATTACTTAGCAATTTTACTATACTTAAGTTGCGTATGTCTTCCAGTTAACGTGTACCGCACGACCGAACAATGAGTTGACCTGTAGTTTAATACGTAAAAGCGATTGTTTACAATGGGAATGAACGCAATACTGGCTACCGGTCCGTGGAGCACGCGACATGCTATGGCTATTGTTGGTGATTTTGAAAGCACACTCGAATCTATTGTTTTAATGCAATTACTATGTTACAGCTGCTTTTAAAATGTGTACTTAACACATTATAAATTTCACAATTTCATTCTCATGTTTTAAAAGGCGTACATATTTGCTAGTAGTTAATTAGGTACTGTAATAATAAGACGTACATAGAAATACGAGTATGTATTTCCTATAGAATTTAATCATCAATAAACAATACCTACTCAGTATGCAAAATGGTATTTATAAGTAATGTTCCCACAATACTGCAGTTGTAACAACTATAAACTTGGTCGACCTTGTGGAATATTGAAAGGCAAGGCCTGCTACTTTTGTCTGCAAGTTGATGAAAGCATTGGGTCACTGCATTCTGAACTTTAAAAACGAATAAGTATAAATACAATAACATTTTTGATAGGTACAGGAAATTAAGGTATAGGTTTGATAGCAATCAATTTTGATTGGGCCAACGGTAGGTACCTTAATTTATTAAATACTGTTTTATGTGGTTACCTATTGACTAGAACAGCCAGCAACAAAATGATTTTCACATTCAAACCTACCAAAAACATTTTCGTTAGCTCTGGAACAACAAATGAAAATGCACCTTGTCCAATAATGACATACAGTTGTCTTTTGTCCAAGGCTGAGACATTTTTGGGTAGGTTTGATTTGGGTAGGCTGAGACATTGTTGATGCTGACTGTACATAGATAGATACGTAGATTATGTTTATTGCACCAAATTCACAACTTTCGTTTCACAACATAGAGAACTCGACCATACCTAATTAAAAAATATTATGGAGATAATATCTAAAAATTATTTCTTGTGTCATTGCTTGTTTTGCCCAACTTTCATGAATTCAGGAGCTTTCATAGTTAACTTTGGACAAATGCCAGTCCATATTTATAAACTAGTGTATATGACATAATGCTCAAGCAAAACTGACCCACTTATTCAATGGCCAATGTCATGAGTGTAGGAGTCTGGCAAGCTTGAATGAAAACAAACTATTAAAAGACACAAAGAATCATATTCTGTAGAATTCTCTTTAGGTAGACAAGCAGATGGGTCACCTGATAGTTTGTGATTGCTGCTGCCTATAGACTACTGCAATAACAATGGAGACACAAGTGCACTGTCAAGCTATTATAATAAATTAAATTAAATATGTTAGCTATGGCAAATTATGATTAATGTGTTTTAGATTTACATTGCTTTGAAATTAATAAATTAAATAACTATAGTAATCTCAGTAACTAGTTATGGTTCACTCTAACACAAAAGAAACAAAGAACTATTATAATCAATCTATACAAAAAAAAACAAAATGTTAATGTAAAAAATACAAGGTATTGTTTGGGTGAAAGGAACCAAATGAGTAGGATCAACAAGGTATCCAAAACTAGTACTAAGTTTTGGTACTTACCAAAATGCCTTCTTAAATCTTGTCTACTTGTTATTGAATTTCCAGTCCTGTCTGCACATGGGACACTGCTGCTGAGGCTGAGAATGGAGCCACTTAACGATGCAGTGGATGTGGAAGCAGTGGGAACAGGCGCCCCACACTAGGGGGCAGTCGTCGCCGGGAAGCTTGCAGTCCGGGCAGCAGCTGTCGAAGGGCATGCGGCAGATGCCGCAGTTGTCATCGTTCGCCACCCAGCGCCAAGTCGCGACGCCAGTCCAACCTTGGAGCAAAATAACGTTTTAACGACGATGCCTGCCTGAGTGTTTGTATCGGAAATTAACGAAATGTCACTTACTTTTAACTGTAACTTTCATAGCTCAACATGCGCGTTAGGTGGTTACACTTTGCTCACAGGAGACTCAATTTTATAGAATACCGTACCTACTAATTAAACGGAAATAGCATAAAAATTAAAAATCACGAATTTCAAAACAAAACATGAAATCTGACAGCTATTGCAAAATCGATTGAGAGTACTATTTTAACGACTTACTGTCCGCTACATTCGATTTTATTTTAACGTATGTTTGACAAACGTTGTTTGATTGAGATTTTATAAATTGTGAAAAATTACACTTATAGGCTGAATAATCTACTATTCTTAATGTCACTTCATCACGATCTAGTTCAGAAAAAATCAATACGTCATTTTAAACTCCAAAAGGGTGTTTGATGTGTTGGAATTTATTTATTTTACAGTTTTTCGCATTGATAAAAATTTGTAGTGCTAGAGGAAACTATGACCACATTTGACTCCAAATACGATGTAAGTATTCGATAAAACATTATTGTTGTATTAATACCTCTAAGAATGGTAGTACAGATTGACTCTCAATCATAAAGTATTTTTGCATTTTTGGCATTATTAGTCCAAATTGTGAAAACAACGTGATAATAAAATTCTATTTAACGACTTACTCGTGTTTATTGTAAGTTTTTATCATCCTGTGACTATTTTATCGTATTTTTTGTTTTGTAGTTTTAATGAATATCTTTACGGTTTCTGAGTCATCATAAATCGCAATAAAGATATAACTCTTTCATTATGGAAACCCAATTAGCGTCAGAATTTGTTGTAAGTACCGTATCAAGTATAATTGTCTGTTTAGCAAGCCTCAATAGTTTCATTCTGTCCATTTCTATGTTTTCCATTTCATAGTGACTGTTGGCCAAGTAGTATGCTATATCTTGAAAAACATAATCTGGTTTTGTTTACCTACAATAAGTGCCTAAGTGTCAAGATTTAATCATTTCAAAATAGTAGATTTGTGTTGAGTTTTCCAATTAAAGCTTTAGACGGAGAAACAATATTATAAGTTTCAGTTTTGATGATGGACATTGTACATGCATTTTTCATTGTTTCCAGATGTTTCCCGCGGGGGATGTGGGGGTGGTGGAGGGCGAGATGAACATTCCAACCCAAGGAGTACCTTCTGGTGACAGCATGGAGTTCAACACTCTGGACGAGCCTATCAAAGAAACATTTGTAAGTGATTGATTGTTAATTTTTTTATAAAATGATGTAGGTAATACTATAATAATAATGTTTTTTTTTTGTTTTATTACTTTTATATTGTAGACCTTTTATTTATAGAAACATAGTTTATAGGTACAGTATATAGATTTTCTTTTTTATTTCCAGCTTCGAGATCTGAGAGCAGTTGGCAACAAATTTTACCATGTTCTTGTTCCTAGAGAAAAGTCTAGTTTATTGAAAGAGTGTGAGTAGTATTTATTATATTTTACAAATTAGTTTTAAAATCACTCTCTCTCAATGTTTGATTTTATTCCTTGTTATTATTATGTTTAAAGGTATTTTGAGTTATCTGCATGAATGATGAATTATCTGCATTAACGTAACGTAATGGGTGAAGCGGCGGCTAAATCACTGCTTCATTCTGTAGAGAAAGGGGCAAAAAGGAAGATGGTAAAACAGTCTTCCGGCCAGGAGAGTAATTCTTATGCACTCGACATTGAAGTCAAATTAAAATTTGTATGACGAATGTATTGGACTTCAATGTCAAATGCACGAGAATTGCCCCCCCAGGGTAGCCGACACCCACAGCTACATCACTGAGTATCTGCTATATTTCCCACATAGTATATTACTGACCCTTTCTAACATATGATTCCGTCCTGCTGTCACATAGATTTTACAGATTTATAAACCACAATTTTCTTTTGCATACTGTGGGTCAGTCAAAATTTACGTTAATAATATTTCTAAAACGTTTTCAGGGGATTTGTGGGGTCCACTGCTGCTGTGCACATTCATGGCGACCATTCTGCAGGGCTCCACTGACAAGTCGAGCCCCACTTATGGAGATGGAGGGCCAGAGTTTGCAGAGGTGTTCGTTCTAGTCTGGATAGGGGCTGCTGTTGTTACGATAAACTGCAAACTGCTCGGTGGGAATATGTGAGTTTAAAAATGTTGACAGATTTATATTCCTGAGGAAAAGAATTCAGCCCCCTAAAGTAATGTAATGTAATTTTCCGCACTTAGACTCTCTTTCGGTCCATTGTATGTGATGGGTCAGCTGGTTACAAAAGCCAGCCCAGCTCCGCCCAGAAACGCAGAAGTTTCCTGGGAACTTCACAGGCTTCGCGAAGCGACCTCAACGTTACGAGGGTTTGCTTGCGTTGGGTGGCCACAGCATTTCGGCCGCATTCGGCCCCCTATAGTTATGACTTCTCTTCTATTTCCAGATCATTCTTCCAGTCAGTCTGCGTGCTGGGCTACTGCCTGTTCCCCATCGCGCTAGCGCTGGTCATCTGCCGCATCATACTGTTCTCCACGCAGACCACATTCCTGTTCTTCCTCAGGCTGGTCATATCCCTGGTTGGCTTCGTGTGGGCCACGTTTGGTGAGTACTTAACTTGTATGGTGGTGTATGTTTTAAACTTTCGCGTTGCATTAAACAAATACTTGATATAAAATTTCGCCTCCAGTCTGTTTATGACCAAGGCCGTTGTAACGCGGTCGAAACGTGAAACAATAAGTGTTATAACGTATTTATATCTATATTATCGCATTTAGTCCAGTTTATATCAAGAATTTGTATGGTGGTGGTAGTGAGAATGCATCTATTGCTATTTCTAAAACTTTAACAACTTCCTACCGATCCGAATCTTTACCCCCGTCCCTTTCACACGCCCTTATAACTCTAGTCTTCTATTAGTTGTAAAGTTGTGGTAAATGTTGGATTGGTGGAAGTCGAACTATGTGCATGAAATCAAAGTGATTAAATGTTGTTATTTTTTCACCAACGGCTCAGTTTTATCGCCAAAAAATCACATTCTTACATGAATCCCATACATACCAAATCCAAACAATCTTACTAAAACATTTGATCAAGAATGATATGATGTAATAGATAAAAACTAAGAAATTAGTGTACTTACATTAGACGTACCGCTCTTAGGCCGCGTTTCCACTAAAGCGAAGCGGAGTGAGCAATAGAATAGCTTGCTCGTTGAGAAGCAGAGTTTTAGGCAATCCTGTTGGTGGATTTCGACCCGCTCCACCCCGCTTCGCTTCAGTGGAATCGCCGCATTACCGCTCTCCCGCGTAAACGTTAATATAACTCGTTTATAAGTATTATATAATACCGACGTAAAACCAAACATTTCGTATTTATAGCGGCAACCAAAATTCCTTGGGGACAGTCAACCGGAAGGCAAAAAGGCGCTGGCAGTGTACCCCATATGCCTGTTCTACTTCATCCTCTCGTGGCTCGTCGTGTCGCACAGCAACGTGTAGGCCAAGTCCCGAACTCTCGGGACGCATGTATTTATTATTGTGATACAGACTATTAGGCTAATTTGTGAATACATGTTAGTTAAGTCGTTTTTTATAGTAAGTCATATTATATCAGTTGGTATTTAATGGGTAATTTAAAAGCACTTTAAATTTGATGAAGTTACATATCGCAATTGAGTCATTGTTGCACTTATTAGTTTTTAGCACGACAGACAGTACATCTGTACTTTATTAATATTAGAATTTTAAAATTGTATGTATACTTTGTATAGATTGCACAAATTAACTGTATAAAAGATTATTCTTTTTTTTTCAATACCTATGTAAAAACAAAAACTCCCTAAAAATCTAACTACTTTGACAAAACAAATCCCTTTTGGTTTGTTTTCTCTTGACCAATTTGTCATTTTTGAAGTGCCATTAAAATATTCGTCTATATTTATTTCGTGAATAACTTTCGATCCGTCAAGTATAATTGTTTCGAGAACGTACTCATGTTATTGTGTTACCAGCACAAGTAAGCATTCCAGTCTTGAGAGCTTTTCTCCTCTCTGACGATAGAGATGTGAAGACACTTTGTATATAGTATGGATTAAAACGCTATTTTCTGTCTGTTGTAGTTTTTATTTAAATCCTTATAAAACATTCAATAGGTTTCTAAAAATACACGGTGAAATTCGAGACATTCAGTACACATTGAGTAACTACGTTAAGTTGGCAGGTACGCCAATCGTGGATAAAGACTAGTCCATTCTCTCACACCCGATACTTAAAACAATATTTACAACTTAAATTCATAAATAATTTTGGTAAAACTTAGCACAACTGAAAAATGGTATTCTTTTGCTATTGTGCTAAAAAACTAAAATATTGTACGTTATTTTACATACTAAAAACAACCTTTTTTGGGTTTTCTTTTTTTAAATTATTATAACTATGATAACATTTAGTTCATAAATAGATTCTTTTACATTTATATATGCTAAGCATTGTGTGGAACTCTGATGTATTATATAAAATCAATATGTTTGTATGATATTTCAAAAAGGTAACGAAAGATAAGGATTTTTTTATGTATCTTAACTGTATGACTACGTCCATACAATGCTATATTTATTATAAGTTACGTTTATCACTACTTTATCACATAGCAATCCTACATAGGGTGCACTATACACATGTTCTTATTTATCTAAAAGCACATTTATTGGAACCATTGGATTACTTCTTACATGGATAAATTGTATAATTTTAAATATAGATCCAGAGAACAGGAACAATTATGAAGACATCTAGAATCGGCTCGAATTCAGTTCAACATGACAATGAAAGTGCAATATTTATCGTATCATATTAATATAATATTTATGTAAAATAGTTATCATGTACTTGTACTACGATTGTGCCAAAATATGACGTAGAAATTCAAATATGAATTATATAAAAGTGTACAATAATAGAAACATTTCTAATGCGTAGGAATTTTTGTAGCTACGACGTCTAATTCATCTATATCTCTTAGATATATTTAGATACATATTTAATTCGTACAACCCAAAATTAAGTTATCACTTCAAATAAATAAATACAAAATGTACCTAATGCTTGTTTTCGCGTTATTCACATGAAACAAAATCAGCTGATTTCTACAACTGTTGAATTACACATACCTACTCGTGGAACGAATCTCGTGTGATAAAAACAAATAGGTACTTACTACTTATTTTTATCCTACTGATATTATGGTATGCGTATAATTGTTTTTTTGCAAACCTAAGCTGACCTAAGAATGTAAAAAAGTGATAAGTAAAATCATTTTCCAAAATTTGTTTTAATTTTCGATTGTAAACTAGACTGACACAAGCCAATTGCGTTAACAACGTCGCTTGTGATGCTTGTATTCATTGCGGAAAAATGTTTCATAGTAAATGCAATTTAGTTGCTGTCTTAACTGGATTCGGACCCTGACGACGCTTTATCCGGCGTCATAGGCGGCGAGGACTTGGGGGAAGACCTCGTCTGGATCTGGTAGGACATTTGCATCTGTAGGGAGTCCCTGGCCTTTCTCACGGTCTTGTTGAAGGTCAGCGAGTTGGCGCGGGGCTTGCGCCGGGAGAAGTGCCGCTCCACCCACTTCAGCATTGCGAGGACGGAGTCCGTGGAGGACAGACGGCGCTCCGCTGATGTCTTTGTGATGGTGGAGGAGGCGATGCGGAAGGTTGCTGCCATACCTTTGAGGGCCTGTAAAGAAATAGTTGTAAAATTATGACTAGTTCTTCATCATCTCTGCCCTGTTTACAGTTGATCTCGGTCGTGCTATACGTCTACTCTCATACGTCCCTGTCATTCTTCAGCGAATCAAAGTTCCAAATTTTTCAATCATGTCGTTCCTTACACATTTTCACTCTACTTTTTTTTGGTCATCCTATTATTCCTCCATACGGATGACATTGAGTGAAGGAGTATATGGGTATCTCGATATCCATAATTCGTACATACTCTTCTCGACGAATATTGTTTTCTCAGCGGTTTTTTTGCACATCGGGACAATTTTTCACCAGACGGGTCAATTTTGCGTTCCGGCGGCAAACGGCCAATCATGCTTAAACGGGTGTAGAATTGTAAAATAGGCATCAATCAATAAATTAAAAAATTGTAGTTAGGTATTTACCAGCATAGCATCTTCATCGGTCACGTCGTCACCAGCGTATATGACCCTGATCCTCTCGGACCAGTCCAGCCCGAATGCTGTCCGCAGGATGTAGATGGAGGCTCGTCCTGGAGGAGGAATAATGTCAGTAAGTATTATGTAACAAACTACCCATTTACTTAGTTATCAGATGTCTATGTAGATTGGAAAGTAGAATATGTAGCTACTATGGGACGTACAACTTCATTATTTAGTTACTTTGGTAGATAGTTTGTATATTGATTAACGTCTTGCAATCATACTTTTTGAATTGGTTGACTTGCCTGTACCTACAGCTCAGTCACTAAGTTTGATTTAATTTGAAGCTCAGTACGCAGGTATGTAGGTATGTTAAGCTGACGCTTTAGCAATGGCTCAGAAGTTTCTCAGTTGAGAAATTATATGATGAAATATTTCCCACGAAAAGGGGAAGACCTTCCGCCGACCCAAATGGCGTGGACACGCATAACATGATCCAGTCACTTTAACATGTACTATACTTTAGCGATGCAGGATTGTATGAGGATTTCTTATTATTATTAATTTGACTTGGTGACTCTGTTTAAAACAAGCACTACCTAATACACGTAGGTTGACAGAACTGACCGACCGACAAAAAAAGAGGTCTATGTCCAGCAGATTGCATATTGGGTGATATGGTTCTGAAGAATGATGCATGATTATTTATAGAACTGGCAACAAGGTTATTAGAAAAGTCGGTAGGTACCTTTATCCCACTGCACAGGGGGGCGTGCCTCTAAGGCGCAGTGCGCCGGCGCAGGCGTGAACCCTGCGGCCGCGATGAGCTTCTTGGCGGTCGCTTCCAACGCGGCGCGCTTGGGCACCGGAGTCTCTCGGAAGTGGAATGTGAGCAGAGCTCCCTTGTTCTCCACCCATGCGCCGTCTTTGCATACCTGAGGATAAAACCATTGTGAGAATTGGAAAGGTTTCTGTTTTGCTGGAGAAATGCTAGCCTTATGCCGGATATGCATAAGGCTATAGTTCTCCAGCATTGTCAGGGTGTTCACCCTCGACAGCTCGATCTTGACAGCTCGATGTAACCTGTGTTCACAGGTTACATCGAGCTGTCCTCTGGTAGCGTAGGTACCTAAGTTCCACTTGTGACTCCATTGACTATTAACCTTTTCTCATCTCTTAATCTACTCCCTCTGCTGGGCAAGAGCCTCCCTGCTATAACGGGATTAGGCTTAATCACCGCACTTGCCTAATGCGGATTGGTGATTACAATCCCGATTATGCCTGAGCTATGTTTTGTTTTATTCAAGGACAGACAAGCATTTGACCTCGATCACACCTGATGTTTAGTGAAGATGTAAGGTTAGCCATGCTTGCCCGTGAAAAATTCGAAGCTTACTTTTAAATAATACTTTTGAATGAAACAAAAATAATATCTGTATCATGTTACCTGTTCCTGCAGCGACTTGAGGAGGCCGACGACCTTGTCCTGGCACTCCATGGGCATGGGGTGAACGAACTTGCTGCCGTCGGGGTGCAGGATCTCCAGCCCGTGGTTACCCGCGTACGTGATGCCTTCGATTCCCACCTACGGACAAGGTAACAAACGCCTTTTAAAATTTTATTCCTTCTCAGTTGTAGGTATTAGTTCTGTCCAGGATGCTCGTGGTCAACATGTGCTTGTATTATCTGTCGTAGCCAATGTATTACGCGTCACCATCTGTCCCTTGTAGCACAAAATAATCACACACAGAAGGTAGACTCAAACTGATTTTGAATTTAGAAGAGTTCGTTGACAAATGCTAGGGTTGTTGCCCGCCTCGCCGCGCGGCCTCTACCACAGACCTCGACAGTTCGACAATCTTATATCATAGGCTAGGATGTGGTCGAAAAGGCGTAATTCCCCGTTAATGCGCATGCGTGAGTACATGACACGTTTTTAGCTCTTAGTGGGCAGTCTACTTTCTGTGTGTAATTATTTTGTGCTTGTAGTCTCCAGAGCACTCGTGCGAAATTTAAAATTTTATTTAGGAAATACGCAGTAAACTTTATGATTAACCGCTGCTGGTGGACTCTCCTCTGGTCGTGGCCTGAGGCATAATCACTAAAAGTGTAGGGGTGCTCCCTTCTTCTATATCTGAGAGCGGAGGAGACACTAGCACCGAATGAAGAACCCAATCTTCATATCGATGTGAATCATCCTAGGTACTAATATTATAAATGGGAAAGTGTGTCTGTGTGTCTGTCTGTCTGTATGTTTGTCTTTCTTTCACGGCAAATGGCATCAGCGACGAATTGACGTGATTTTTTAAGTGGAGATACTTAGTTGAAGGGATGGAGAGTAACATAGGCTACTGCTCTACTTTTTGCCCCTTTCTAACCCCCCATTTTAGGGAAGTTGGGAGCGCGAGCGAAGCCGCGGGCAAAAGCTAGTAAATAATAATTTCAAGTACCTACTTACGCATCTAAATGTCAGATGGCGCTCACTGCGCCGGCGCACGTGTCAGGCTATTCATTGCAAATATTACGTAATGTTGTCTCTAGATACCAAGTAGGCACAACCCGGTTATTGTATTATCAATATTATCATACCATATTATAATACAAATATTTTTGTTTAATTTGATAATGTTTTGTCAAAGTTCACGTCGATAGTAGGTATTGTTATATGAGGTCGAAACTTGATTCCATACGTGTAATTTACTGCAGATATTAGATGTTCTATCATCATCATCATCTCATAAAATTTTAAAATTCATTTGGTTTCGATAGTGGAGAACTCCTATCATCTAGGCACACAATAGGTGTTTTATTACGCTAAACGCTACAAACGCAAGCTTCCGTAGACAGATCTAAACTTTACTTTATTTCGAGATTTATAAATTGTCTAGTAATGTAAATGCCATCGCGGCAGACTGTCTACCAGTTTAGGCAATATTTTGAAAATGGTCTAAGAAACAAAAAATAATGGGATCCTCTGCTCTAACTGCATTAGTTGCTGAAATCAGTTTCCTTTTTATTCAAACCACAGAAGGTCCTATAAATCTATCCCGTAATAAAATGAATCTAACAGTAGTATATAATAATGCCGTATTGCAAATCAGGCATATTATTATTATGCGTATTATGTGCTATATGACGTACTTATTTACTCGTGTCGATTTTCTACGTCTTACTTATAACGACATGTACAAATTAGTAATCAAGTTAGCACTGATAGAACATTTTGTACAAATTGTATCGATATTCATGGCCCGGACAAAGAAATAAAGATATCTTCCTGTAAGATGTCTTCATTTCTTTGTATTGTATACCTACCTTAGTCATTTTGCATTAATATTTTATTTTATTATTAATTTTAATATCCCGAAACGAAGTGAGGATGGGCCACCACCATTGTAAAGCGTTTCAGAGAGAGTCTACTCTCAAGAATACTTCTAGCTAGGTACCAACTTGAGATATCTGTGTATGAGTAGGGTCATTGTAGCTAAAGATACCAACCCTGTGACGTCAAACTGCTGAACTTGTGCAAGTTATCTCGGAGCGTAGATTTATTATTCTATTTTCGTTAGAGAGACAAGAGACTTAGCCTAAATACTTAAAGGCATTTTATGATATTTGTACAACTATGTATGGCCTACGTATTCTAGACACTTGGGTACGTTTAGATCGGATCTCGCTCTTAGCAGCGCTCGAGCTTCTTAGGTATTGGTTACAACCATGTTCTTTTTGATTCCTATAACTTTAAGGGTAATATTTAAATATGAAAACACAAGCTAAAATCGATAAGACCGCCTTATTGTACTGTCTGTAGTTGTTTCAGTTATGTTTCCTATTTCTGCGCAGTAAGAATACCTATCTATCTATCTATCTAAATATTCGTCTTCTAATATTTTTGTATCAGCTGGTTGATGCAAATTGTACCGATGAGAAGGCCATTACATTTCTTTCCTTTTTTTAATAATAAAAAAGAACGTTGTTGTACCTACGAGTTAAGAAAATTGTTCATAATTTTATGAGAAGAGCACCATAGCTCTTCAGAACCAGAGGTGACGTGCCCCCAGCCTAGTTATGAAATTATCTTTAGGCTACGTCATCCGGTTCGCAGATATTTTATTTATCACTCTGTTGTCTCTCGAGGTCTGGGACCTCAACCCAATTAAATATATTTTGTGATAAATAAAAGCGAAAGCCACGTGTAAGTATTTTAAACAATAATTATTTAGAGATTTCCATGATTTTGTTCTGTTTTATACCTGCCATCAGAAACCAACCTCGTACTTACTTATTCTATTCAAAAGATTCGCTAATGATTGTCGTAGCTGTTAAATGGGGCCTATTGCCTGTCAAAATTAACTAGATGGCATACTGTTAAACATAGGTCCAACTTCAACGTCATTTGTTCTTTATTGACATGATGATGATGGTTTCACACAGTTGATCATATTTTCCAAAGATGCATAGCAGTTTGACGTTTTGAAATTGATATAACAATGCATTTAGCTATAATTGGACATACTTATGCAAACCAGAACCAACCCACAAAAAGACTTTCGCGATAAGAAACCGTAATGAAGAGTCTATTAAAGTACCTATAAACTCGATTACATCCAAATTGAGGGTTGGTTCTTGTTTGCAACACTACGTCCAATATTATGTCAAACGTTCACATTTTCTAGTATCTATTTTTAGATATTAAATACCTACATTAAGCTTATGTATTATCTCTGCTTAGTCTGTTTGTATACACGAATAGTCTAAAATGCGGCGGTGAAAGTACTTATTAGTTTTGTATAAACAATCAGAAGTTTCAAATAACCAAACAGATAACTTAGCTAAAGAATTTCACTATTCTAATAGCAACTGAGTTGCTATAAGGGGATAATTAAGATAATTTGAGCTTTATTTGCTTAATGACTACATTCATTTTAGCAAGCGTAATTAATTGGTCACTCTTTGTGTTGATTATATCGGTAATGATGATACTTACTTACATTTATAAATACTAGGAAAATATCTAATATAATAAAGCGTGAATTTTAATTACTTCCTTCTTTTTAGTTGGAGTAATGTCTTGGAGATAACTTCGTTTTTTTTTTTCCTCAAACTATGGGGCCATGAAGGGAAACTACGTATATAATCCTATTAAGATTGGCCACTTTACTCCACAAATCGATTCAGTCCTTATTAAAGATATATTTTCGCTAAGAAACACTATTACTTTACTCGATGAAGAAATCTCAGATCTTGTAAGTCGTATAAAAACCAAACAGATAGCTTCTATTGAAATCCGAAAGGCTTATGTAACCCGAAACGACGAAATACTGACGCCATCAATTGGCCAAAATTCGAATTACTACTACGAAAATAGCAAAACTACTTAGGCCTCTAGTACCAATTATTAAGGTTACTCACCATATTTTTGACGTTGTCGACGTTCCTCCCCGATATGATGGCGATGTAGACATCGGACATGTTGGACAGCCTCTGCAGCGTGTGCTTGGTCTCCAGCGGCAGGGTGGCCAGGTCGGGGTGCGGCGCGATCGGCGCCAGGGTCCCGTCGTAGTCGAGGAGCAGGGCCAGCTTCTGCGTGTAGCCGATGTATCTGAGGGAGAAGGAGAGCAGGCCTTCAGGGTGAGAGTGACAAGACTCAATGGACACTTTGTTCTTTTGTGCCTGTCAATTTCATATTTGGATCTCACCGCCGATCTCCACCGCGGAGTGGGGGTGATCTTGATTGTCCTCAATATAAACAAAAGAACAGGGAGGTAATTCTCGTACACCAGACATTGAAGTCGAATTAGAGATTTGAAAGGACGGTGTGTGAAATTTCTAAATTAGACTTTATTGTCGAGTGTTCGAGAATTGCCCCTTAGATACGTTTAATGGACGAAGTGAGATGTGCGGTAGGTACAATCATGGGCGTCCCGGACCGCGGTCTTCCATTTGGTGACTACTGGTCTAGGCCGTAATCTGCTCCGATTTCTCAGACCATAACATAGGAAACTGAAGTTCCTGACAACATCTAGAGTTGTTAAAGCTGGTTGAGCACAATTAAATACGAGTATCTATGATAGAAGTCTTTGCCCTGTGGGACTATAAAGGCTGATACTTTTACTTAGACTACTCGACTTACTTGGATAGATACTCGTCGAAGTCATCAATAGTCACAGGGGGTATAGAGGTGGCCCCGATGTCATCCGCGTCTTCTTCCAGCGAGTCCATCGCCTTGAGGAAAGCCTTCATCCAGCTGTCCACGTCGTTGAGCTGTTCCCTCCGCCTCAGGTGGTTCATACGGACTGTCCTCTCGTCCTCTGGCATCATTAGGGCTCTGAAATGGGATAGAACACCTAGAGAAACACAATACCATATTCTCCAACCTATCATGATAGGAAAGTTAGCTGGAAAGGGAATCAGAAGGTCCAGGAACATGCGACATTTGACTGGCATCAAAACCGTTGAACACATTGTTAGGCTTACTATGAATAAATGACCAATCTTTAGATTCAAAGTGAAGAAGAGCGCAATATCTAGATTTGAGTAAGGCTATCTTCTTCTCTACTTAAACTTAGTGGACTGTGAGCATTGTTTATGCATTAAGAGGTCACAACATTCTTAGAAGAATCGAAGGAAGTAGAAGAGGTTTTCCTCATTTAGTTGTAATTCCTCATTAATTAACCACGACCGTGAATCGTGACGGTAAACTGAATGACTTGCTGAAAATTCTATATGGTCGTCTAGTGTCATCATGGTTTCTTATTCATCAGGTTTTTACAATTGAATTGGACTGTTCTTTACGCCTTTATAGGTTGACAGTATGTTATGGCTGTTTTTGTAAACGCCAATATTGTAGGCGATCGATGTTTACAGCAAGTTGTCTTCTTTTGTCCTTTCTTCTTGCTAAAGTTCAGAAGTCATTTTGGGAAAATATGGAAATGAAAATCGGCTACTCTATCGTCATCTGTCAAATACGTTTTTGAAGAAAAAAGAAGC
Source organism: Cnaphalocrocis medinalis (assembly GCA_014851415.1). Taxonomy (NCBI): domain Eukaryota; kingdom Metazoa; phylum Arthropoda; class Insecta; order Lepidoptera; family Crambidae; genus Cnaphalocrocis; species Cnaphalocrocis medinalis. The sequence continues at coordinate 15,207,803 of CM026282.1, forward strand.
AAATATTACCTGTGAATGACTTCAGCAGCATCGTCCAGCTCATAGGGATTACATATTAGCGCTTCGTGCATCATTTCTCCGGCACCAGCGAAGGGCGAGACGATCAGCACCCCGGGAGGCTTGTTGATCTGGCAGGCCACGAATTCCTTGGCAACTAGGTTCATGCCGTCCCGAAGCGGCGTCACCAAGGCCACTGCTGCATCTCGGTAGAACGCAGCGAGCTCGTCTTGTCCCACGCAGCCGTAAATATACCTGCAAAATGGTATAAATCTTCTATATCATCCCCATTATGATAATGTTTAAAACCGATATTTGTTACTTATTTATATATTTATTTGTTACTAAACTCAAACCTCATATGTATTTATTTGGATGAAGACCATTCTGTAGCTTACTGCTAACCTACTGTACTGATGATGTACAAAATGTGTCCTTACCTAATAGGCGACCAGTTCGGAGTTGTAAACCTGCCGTTTATTCTTCCAACTAACTGGTCCATTTCCTCTTTCAAATCCTGGTATTCCTTAACATCTGTTCTAGATGGCACTGAAATCTGTAACAGCACTACTTCTTCTATATGTTCAGGATACTTTTCTAGAAGCCTCTCGAAAGCTTTAAGTCTATGCACTAGTCCTTTAGTATAATCAAGTCTGTCGACTCCTAGAATCACTTTTTGGGCTGTAGAGAGCACTGGTTTTGCGTTTTGTGCCAACTGTACGAATCTGTCGAAAGGTACTCCGATAGGCAGGGGCCGGACGCAGATGGTGCGACCGCCCAACTCTACTAGAAGGTTCTTCCTGTCTACACGACAACCCAGGTTCCTTTGGCAGCAATCAATGAAGTTTAAACAGTAGTCAGTGATGTGGAAGCCGACCATGTCACAACCTGGGAATAGGAAGACAATTATCAGGAAATATTTAAATACAAATAAAAATAATATTACCGACCGTAATTATGGTTTATTAGCTTACCAAGGATTCCTTGTAAAACTTCATCGGACCATGGAAACAGTCTAAAGATGTCCCACGGTGGGAACGGTATATGTAAAAAGAATGCAAGCTTGCATTTTATGTCATCTTCTTCAACTCTCTGTAAAGATATAAATTTAAACTTATTTTATATAGAAAGTCATGCAATGATTCCATTTTCACGGAATTGTCAAAGGATACAAGTGTTTGATTTGGCTGCTCAACGTCTGATACTAAAATATGAGGCGCAGCGTGGAATAGGCGGTACGTCCAGCAGTGGACGGATACAGGCTATCGAATGATTGAAAAGTTTTTGATGATACAAACCTGTCTGATCCAGTTAGCAGCCAACATGAGGTGGTAGTCATGGACCCAGACAATTGGAGGGGAGTTCCCACTCTTCTCATTGTCGTCCTTCAAGAGTTTCAAAGCATGGACTGTTTTGTCTGCGAACTCCTCGTTCAGTTTAACGTAGGCCTTCCAGTGGTCCGCGATGAAGGTGGCTCGGTCAGGCATGGAGTGGAACAGGGGCCAGAATGTGCCGTTGCAGCAGCCATTGTAGTAGCTGTCGAAGAGGTTGGGTTCCGCGCGGATTGGGACAATCTGAAACGAACGTCTTTCTTTATAGCTACCCGGAGGTACACAGGTACTCTCTATTTACATATTTATTAATTACCAGGAACCCATGTCTCGTGATTGTAGATATGAAAAAACATACTTTTTATATCGTTATATAAGTATAAAAAGTTGGTTTTTGCGATATATTATCTATTTGTTATAAATATTAAAAGCACGAAAATTGGGGTCTGATTGTTTTAAGTCATATAGTTTCAAAAGCCGTACAGAATCTTCCACATAACTTGAAAGGCTTTTTCCTTTCTTGGACTTTAGTTGTATTTCATCTAATTACCTACTTACAGAAGAATAGTTAGTACTTAAGTACCTACTAACGGGCCTGATAGCGTATTTAGAAGCGGCACTGCCTCATGCTCTAAGGATCGTGGATTCGTGCATACTGAGAAACATTCATGTGATAAACACATAAATGCTGACTGAATTAGTATCTAGATACAATACATACATAATAATATGTAGATTTTGGTTAACTTCGTTGATATTGATAGTATTGATACCCATAATGCTTAAGCTACTTAAAATGGAGTCAGGTTAATGTATGTGATATTGTATGATATTATGTAAATAACATTCTAAAAGAAGGTTGCCTACAAGGCGCAAGTGCTAGTGTAACGCGCAAATCACGTTACAGACTTAAATATTATGATGCTAAACGGAAATATAAACAAACGCGATCAATAGAAACTTAAAGATAACCTGTTAATAAATACTCTTGGTACTATCTTCTGATTGCTATCGCGATAACATTTAGCAATCTAATCAATGGTAAGCTCTTAATGTAATTACAAATAACACCATAAACAAATAAGACTGAAACAATTAAACACCTTTATTGCTCTATAAAGTCGATCACACAGCTGTTTCGTGTTGATCATTTTCCGCGGCACTTAATCAGAAATGGAAAATTTATATTATGAAGCGGTAACCTTAGGATTCTTTAGCGGAAAATTGTCGGCGGTTATGAATAACACAATGGTTAGATTTGCATCCGTATGTATCTGTCGATTGCAGTGGGATTCCAGTTTTTTCCCAGTTCTATTAGTTATTTGACAACGCCTCGTTGGTCTAGTGGTTTAAGTACCGGGCCGCGATCTCGGGGTCCCGGGTCGAGCAAAAGTTCGAATTTTTGGAACATATCTCGGGTCTGTGGAAGGAGGCCTTTGCCCTGCAATGGGACAGTATATTTATAGGCTGATACTTTACTTTTTAACCGACTTCGAAAAGGAGAAGGTTAAAATATATTGTGGCTGTAGTCTTAAAGTCGGTTATTTTTTTTTTATTTTTTTTTTTACACGTTAATACCTTACAGCATAACAAGAGCTTTCCTCCGCTTTTGCTATGATGTAGTCAACTATCTGGAAAAGAAAGTATACCTAAGTCGAATAGCTAGCTAGCTATTATAATAAGTCGGGTAGTAAAACCTTCTTGAAGTCGACTGAACTAAAGGTTTTCAGCGCACTTGCGACTCCACTGGCATTGTGTGTCAGGTAGTCCGTCTGCTCATCTGCCACCTTCTTATTTAGATACCGTATTTACAAATTGAAGTTACTATTTGAAGTGCCAGTAAAGAGTTTATTTCTTAGTGGCTTACGCAGACTACGATTAAGGGTAATGGAGTTTGATTGTACTGGTACTTCATATTGATTGCAACGATTAGGCAATAGGCAATCTTTGAGGATCTGGGTTAACGTTAATTTGTCATTCCAGTCCAGAAGGTCAATGAATTAGGTTCCTGACATAATTATGACCGTGGGAGTCACGCTTCGGCATGAATGGGCCGGCTCGACCGGAGTGATACCATGGCTTGGTCTCAAGAGAACCCGTGCTGTGTACTCGGCGAACGAGTGGGTGAAAATCGGAGGGCTAATTTGGGAAAAGTTTAGCAGCGCACTTGTGACTCTACTGCAGCTGTGAGTATCCATGGGCGACGGCAATTGCTTAACATCAGATGATCCGTCTGCTCGTCTGCCACTTATCACATAAAACTGGTGTTGTCAATAACGCAATCAAAACAAAATCCTGCGATAGTAAACAAACATGCCACACGTCACTGAAATATAACATATCCCTTTTTCATTCGACATTAGCAGAATTAAAAATGTTTAGGATCGACAGCTGGACCAGCCTCCTTTTATATTGTTGTTGTTACTGTTTTTAAATTTAACACCGTCTCAAAGCGTATTAAAAATCGGTCACGAAAATCTCACGTGTGAAGCGACGAGTGAGGCAAGGCCGAATGACACATGCTAGTTAGAATCCCGATAATGACGTACCAAAACACGCCGAAGTACCTACAGAGTTAAAATACCTACTATACGGCACTGACCATGCACTCGGCACGTGCTTCGTTCGGTATTCATTGATAGTAAAGCCGATATTTCGGATAAGCTATGGCATCTAAATAATTAACAAGCAAATTCACGGAACAGTAGGCTGTAATAACCAAACACGGTAGCCGGACTTGAATGTCAAAGGACAATATTTCAGAATAACCCTGTTCATGCCGAAAAATATGCTACCTATCTGCACAATAAGAAAATAAGTCTTCCTAAGTACTTTATGGTGTGAAAATATTGCTATAATATAATTTGTTTAACGATTTTTTTAGTTGTCATCTACCATCATCAGAAATGCTCACTAGTAAAATTTAGATTTTAAACTGACTTTAAAAACAAAAAATATTCGAAACTTTGGGGAAAAACTATTTTGATAAAATTTTCTGTAAAAACTATGTTCTGGAAGGTTTAGTATCTATAGAATATAGCTAAGTAATAGACTTAGCTTGCCGGTACAGAAAAATAATCTAGAATATTAGAAAAGTTGTAGGCGAGGTGTGCAATTTTTTGAAAAACAATTTTGGTAGACATCTCCAATTGTCCATCCTATGGCCCCGGCTTATCCTTGAATTTTGGGACACTGTATATGCGCGTATTAATTATGCTACCTGCCTCAATGCAGTATGAGCAATTCGTTTCCCTCGCCAGTGCTGATGGTCGCGGCTTATTGACATGGCAATCATGGCTAATTTGCAGTCGCCGGCCAGTACCTACCTGCCTACAAGTACAGCCAGCATCACAAGTAGATAGCGTAATTTACAGCAAATCTACTCATTTTCTGCTTTATCTTCAATCTTGTTAGACACAATATGTCAAGTCCATTCTTATGTAACCGCATATTAATTAATGTATTTAATTGTCTACTTAAGGCGTTTGTCAAAGTTTCTTTAGTCATTCTCATTAAAAAATGACATTACACCGGGCGATCTTTAAATCCCTAATCCTTCGTAATTTACATCGAAGTCCCGTAGGCTAGTGATGGTGTACCTTCTTTGAGAGCAATCCAGCTGTAGGAGTCTTGTCCTTGGGGTCTGACTCCGGGATCTTCTCGTTGGGGTCCTCGAGGTGGATGCCCGGCCAGCCCACCCAGATGCCGCTGCCGCGGATCACGACGGGTGCCACGGCCGTCACTAACCCTCCGGCACTGTGGAAGAAAGTATTGGAATTAAAACACACTGTATCATCATTTATACACACTAATCTCTCACACTCTTATCGGAGGCCAAGGCTCACTAAGGGTTGCTGCGCCAACCTAGTTAATTTTATATAGATGGCGCTGGGCGTGGATTGCATCGCGCTAGGGGTTCGCCTTTTCAGTTTGTATATAAGATTTACAGATGTCTATAAATTTTACCACTTTATAAATATAAAGTAGGTATAGATATATTATAGTCTACTACTGAACATAGGTATATTCAAATGGTCACCACTCTTAAAGATTTTTGGCTACTCGGATTCAGCTCCTTCCTTCTAGGCAAATGATTTATGTCTAGCACAGCAATACCGCAAAATTGTGAACCTAATTTTTTGTGACAATACATTAAACATACTAAACAAAAGAGTATTTAGAAAAGAGGTAGAATTAAACTAAACAAAAGAATAACAATGATGACTAGCTTCAGAAAATTCATTGGGGTCTTCCGATGCAGGACGCAATAATAAAAGTGATATTGAAAAGCATAATAAACACGATATTGTCCTGAGTATAGGCGTCACTACAATGCAAAGATTATAATGCTATCAACAAGGAGTCAAGGCCAAAGAATGCTTGAACTACAAGCGGGTAAATATAAAATAAAGACAAGGTTGACAGCATCTTGGAATTTTAATAACTTATTGTAAATACTCATACTGGTCGGTGTAAATAACCTTGCGTCCCTGTCACATTATCGAAATCATAATAATATAATGTTATGGCTCGAAAGAGACACTCTTGATCCGGAAGAATAAGCAGGAGGAGAGGATAGCGAAAAGTTGCTCCTTGGTGGAAGTCAGAAGGAACGCCAGTCAGAGTCAGAGCTACACTGATCAGAAGCGATATACTGCGGGTGTCCCCATCGCGTCACCATATTTTAGGGGTAGCGTGATGGGTCTGCATGTAAATTCAAGTGGGTTTCCCCGTCTGGGTAGGGATGTGGAAAATGCTGTGAAATCGGTTATCATTGCTCCTCCCCACTCTCGAAATGAGGGAGAATAGCCGTAGGCCGTTTAATCGCCGTCTGGTATGCATAAAGCTGAAGACAGAGATATAGTAGGTATAACGGACGTGTGCGGGAAAGACACGGTACCTACTGATAGCAATGTCGGCTAAACCTGACCTGTGCATTTGGTGACTATAGGTGTAAAAGTCCTAAGTGGAAAAAGAAAGTGATTTAGAAAAACCTTGAAAATTGTTGAAGCTCTGATATCTCTCACACAACGCTTAGCTGTATATCGATCGTGGGATCATTTGAAAAGCAATCCAGATAAGTTTATAGTAGCTGTCATCGAATAAACTCACGATAAAAGTACTTTTAGAACCACATGCACATTGAGCGAACAATGTAATAGGTTTAATGAAAACTGACAAGAACACCACCCTTTCCTAAAGTTGTATTAGGTATGGGTATGAGATTGAAACGAAGATATAAATAGAAATGTTACCTATGTCGTAACATTTAGCAGAAACACGAGTACCTTAGGTACAGCTGTTCATATTTTAAGGAAAACTGTAGAAACATTTTGTGAGTATGTAATGGCACAACAAACTTTTATTAAAGAAAAAAGGGTCGAAATCATAAAAATCTACTTTCATACATACAACAATGTATAAGTCTTATGTGAGAGCATTGAATATAAGTAGGTACCTTCTATTCACTATCTCTGTCATTTAACGTGTAATTCTCTGTTGCGTCCCAAGCTATAGTTGTGGAGTCTTCTACCCAGGTTACCTGGGGTCGATTAATATGTCTTCTTCCATACCTACGTCATCTAATATCATGACTACGACCCATTTCTAGTTCCCATTTCTTTAATTGTAGCTCCATATAGGAACAATGCTAGTATGCTTATATATCGAGGTTATCGTCGTATTTGTTTACAATTAAGTGTAAATTAAGTGCACACATCTTGCTGGTTCAAGGTACTCAAAACAATAATACAAGAACTTGTATCACTTTGTAGTAAGTTTTCGTCACCTATTACATTCTATCTCTGAGTAATATTATAAACATTCTTCCGCTTGAAAACAACAATATTGATGTAACAGAGGGCTAGTTGATAAAGAAATTGTTTTTGCTTCTTGGCGGTCTTTATCAAAATAAAAAAAAACTATATCGAATGTTGTTTAACTATTATGAGGCCAGATATAACCAACCACGAACATAACATCGCGGTTATATTTATCGGAATTAATGTAAACAAGTGATAATAACAATTGACAATATCTAATTTTTATCAAAACCATAAAATTACTCTTTGAATTTCCAAGTCCTAAGCAGCTAGCTCTTAATGTTTCGAAAACATGTCAAAATATTGCAATGTGCATTGGTTATAAGATAATAATTAATCGGGAGAAATGAAGCGTTCTTTCTCACGAATATGAGGAATATGTGTAAGGAAATATTTACACTCAAGAGTATCAGAAATTACTTATTACAAATTAACAAAATCTTACGTAATAATCCCACGAAAGGGTTTCAAAAAATTATTTTGACCATCAAATACTTTTTGCTTGATTTTTAATACACATTATGTGAATTGTAATAAAACATTAAATTGATCTGAAGAACTAATAACGTCGGTTAAGAAGACTCATAAATCTAGTTGTCTTTATACGGAGAAATGCAATTAAAGTTTTAACTCTGATGCGCCCAGTTTCTTCGTCTTTCTATTAAACTATATTTAAGGTAGACCTCCATTGATAGTTTCTATTGATGCATTTATGAAGGTTTTATCGTGTTTGGGACGATGTATCATTTATAAAAAATCAGTAGCATAGTCGTGTTTTCTTTTATATCAGGTTTTTTTTCTATTATGCTTTCAAAACATCAACTAACCAACCCTTACATCCTCAAAAATATGATAGATCAAGATAGAATTAGAAATGGAAAAAATAGTTATTTGAAATCGAATAATTCGCAAACTTTATTGCCTAGTGTTAAAAATGCTGAGGAGAATGTAAATTACTAATCATATTACTTGTATTGTATCGTACCTAATACTTTATTTATCTAGATGATGATTTACTTTCATTTCTTTAATACAAAACAAATGATCCCCTTCCGGCTCTCTTTTCCTTGACAGCCAATATCGAAATTATCAATAACAAATTATGATAGCATCGGTCTCAAACAAAACTATTAGTGTCATGGTCAAGGTTTGATTCTGTTTGTTTTTTGTCACAAACACACTAGACTACGTATTTTGCTTGTAAAGCTTCACTGATGATTACTTCACGATCAACATTGTCAACATGTTTTTATGCTTTATAGCTTAGTATCAATAGTTTTTGTTCTATTCAAACGATTACGTCTATTTATGCAAGAATGTCAAATGATTGCAACCGTTATGCCCAGGACATTAGGTTTGTAAAATCATTTATAACGTTATGTCTACTCGTAATTATAGTAATTGGGCAATACACCGGTTTGTTTATGAATTTTGAAGTATTCATTAGGACGTCGGTAAAATTTCAAGTATTGAATATGTGACCAGCATTAAGACATCTCCGAATAGTGTTAAATTTCCTTTTCTCCTTGTGTTTTAATAATATTATATTATGTTGTTTGGAAATTTTAAATTTATCTTTTTGTTTTGGTTGGTACTTCATTGACCCTTGATATCGCAGATTTTTTCAATGAAGTCAATTAAGATATACCAAACTCAATTTTTGTTGTTTATAATGCTAACATAACATTGTTTACATGCACATACTACGTGCATTGTGTCTGTATTGTTGTCCCGGTTTCGCGAGTACGCTGCAGCCGGCAGCCGGTCGTCGTGGAAACTTCCCGAAACACCGAAATATTTCTAGAAAGTCTCTCGCTAAACTCAAGAACCATTTCATCAAATCACTAAACTTTTATTGTAACACAGTTTTTAGAACACGAGGATTGCATAAGTAGATACAATTACTGAGTGGATATAATATTTGTGTTTGTTATGCATCTTTGAATAATTGATGACTGAATTCATTACATCTCATACGCGCATTTGCGCATTTATTACTAGTACTTACTTTACACATACTTATTTTATTTACAATTTAAATAAATATAGAAGTGTAGGTAATTGTATTATTATTATTTATCTTTTTTGATTATCATTTAAGTCACAATCACTGTCCATAGTTTAACAACATCAACACAATCACCACTTTCGTGAAAAATATACTCGTCTAATCAATATTTGCACAAAAATACGGGGTGTTACTAAATTTGGACTCACCTGGCCTTCCTTTCCAATTCACCGGTCGAAACATTTCTCTTCAAAATAAAGGGCAACCTGTTCGACACCACAATCATGCTCCCTTTGCTGTTGCATGTGCGACTGGCTCCGTTCCGCGTCTCACTCATGTTGCCGTCGACTTGACGTTCCTCGCGACCAATCACAGCGGCGCCCGAGCGCAAGCGCCTCCAAAAACGGAGGGATTTTCAAAATGCGGTTCCGGTCAAAACTTTTCACTGAGTGCGTGTAGCATTTAGTTCGCAGGCTTGTGCCCGCGTCGAATCCCGGCTGCTGTATCTACAGAGTACACAGCATCGTCGGAGATCGTAGGCGAACTGTTTTTCTTGTGTGCAGTCGGATGCCTTTATAGACTATCGAAGACGCGTCACAGAAGGGCGAAGTTCCGAGCGCGTCGGAGGTCCGCGCCGCGGGTTATCGCCTGACCGCGCGACCCGACGAGAGTTGCCACTCTTTTATCCGGGACTTGCAAATTTTTCTTCTGATATGTTAACGAGTTTTGAAGAATCAGATTATTTTATCTTCTTATGAGAATGTCTTCAGGTTTTATCGAAATATTATTTATTAATTATTTCCAATGTAGGTTTCAAAAAGTGCTAAAGAATACGTATGTCTTTACATCAATGACGGGAACATTTATTATGTATCTTTTTAAAGATTCACTTCCTAATGTTATTGCGATCGTCATCTTTTTACTAAATAGTTGATGAGTGTGTCGGAGGTTATAATTTTTGTTTCTTCCCGGGGAATGGACTTCCTGTAATTTGTTTTTAAATAAAATTGTGTCAACGTCCAAGACTTTGTAATTAGGTCAGGGCGATAATCGGAATATTGGATAAGATTCCAAGTAATTTATGAGTTAACCAAACAATGCTTCATATTTGATTAGTTCTAAATATTTGGAAACAATTTTGTCAATTTAAGATAAGTCATTCAAGAATTTACTTTGTAATTCTGTGAAATCGATACGTGCACTGTTTTGTTTTAATTATTGTAATTGCGTAATATATTATGTAAACTAAATAAATTAAGACATTATGCGTAATTATGTCATTCGGGGGTTTTCATAACACCATGAAACTTAAACAACCAAGGGCCATTAATCGGTATTCAACGCAAACATTGGTTTATTTAATCAAACCTGCAATATTTAGTCTTTATCTTCATTCTTTATCCTTACATTTTCATCTACATGATTGTGTATTAAAAAGTTTTGTGTAAATTGTGCCTTAAGTATGCTATCTACTTATTTATTTAAGTTAACGCTAGGCCGCACTCGCACGTCGCACCTGATAGAAAGGGAAGATGAGGTCTAGGACAATGCGCGTTTGCCAAGAAGATGCCTGTGACTCTTGCCTTAAAGATTTCCTAAGTGTAAGTATATTTTAAGGTTTAATGCTTTACATTTAACCTTTCTCTTCTACGACGAGGATCATCAGCTGACCTTAGATAAACACGAGACTCGTCGAACACTCCAGTCAGTCGTTCGTAGCTTCGAGAAGAAATATCAGTATTAAAAGAAGCTACTGTTTCGATTATCAACTGCTTATTGACCTAATCATTATAGACTGGTGTAAATCGTTAACAGTTATGTAGGTACATCAAATCTGCTGTCAGGAATGTCAATTACTAGATTGGAGAATTTCACATTACTCTTAACTTTGTTTAGAAATATCATTAAGAGAAGTAGCATTTATGATCTTCATTTCACCTGCTACAAAATCAATACATTAAAGAAATATGACAACAGAATAGTTTAGTCATCATCGTCAACAAACATTCCGAAAGTATCCACTGCTAAGCCTAGGTGTCCTTACTTTATGCAAAAATACCCGGTCCTGAGTTGCTCTGAGGGGAACTCGCCTGATTTTGTTTAGGTATTCGACCATCACCGCACCTGCCTGTATGTAGCCTGCTCAATTCTACTTAAGGTTCATCATTGTATGTATTTTGGTTCTGTGTCCCTCCATGGGCGTTTGAGCAAAATAAATTAAGAGCTATAGCGCCATATGTGATTGTTAGCTGGGCACACTAGTGATAGATAGGTATATGTAAGTCTCCAAGCATTGTGGGATCTTTTTATGTCTTCTAAGGACTCCACACTGAAAATCTAAAGGCTAAACTAGACCAATAATATAAAAAACTTCTCGTGATGGCGTTTTTATTTATTTTCTAACTGTGTTATTATGACTAATATTTAGTACTGGAAATTGTTGGTTCCACAAGGTCAGGTTTTTTGTAAGAGCTAGCCTCCTAACTGTGTGTTTGGCTTAGGATCCCCGGTATGCCTATAGCCGGCCCAATCTGAAACTATCTATCCTACCATCAGATGGATGAACTGCCAAATCCATTATGACAGTCATTTATCGACTGCTGTCCTGCAAAATTATTCAGCGAAATGTAACGACGGTAATCTCGTTCCTGGAATAGATTTCCCGTATTATGCGCGCGAGTGCGTTGCGCGTGGCGCATGCGTGAACCGCACGCGCGGCGCACGTGCGCGCCGGACGAGGCGGCTTTATGAATGGGCTACGCGAGCGAGGTGAATCGTCAGCGGTAGGAAACCCAAATTATGTGTGGTAATTACCGTGAGTGGGTTACCCTAGATGAACGTCGCTTCTATGTCTTTGAGGCTTTATTGTGGGTAAAATAAACAGTCCCCAAATAGGCTAGGAACTGGCGTCGATTACTGCAAGGGTAGTCAGTTCTGGTTGGGTTTCATAGACTGCAGCAATGTCTCAGACTATAGCAAATTTCTTAACATACCGCTGCATGTATGACCGTTGATGACCACTATATCAATGCGTCAAGAAAGTCTTAGAAAACGTCTTTTTGAGGAACGGAGTTTTCATGTTTTATAACCAATGGGGTTACCATACTCTTTGCCATAAGCAGCAATGACGCCATAAATTCATTTCATGACTTTATTGACACAATATAAGTACCAGATAAATATCTAATTACCTGTTTCTTTGTTGCCACGATCACAGAATCGTATCTTTACAACGTTTAAGGAAATCTATTCATGATTGCATTGCATATAGATGTGAATATGTCTAAATGCAAATCCGTATCTTGTTAGAATGCGTTTCAAACTTCGTATCATGTGACGATTTTAGTTGCTTTACCATATTGTGAAAATGAAAATACCATTTGTAGATGTTTAAGAATGCCCTTTGTCTATAACAGATGTTAGTTGATAAAAGTAGTTATGAAACGATGGTGTTGTTGATACAGTATTGTATCTAGCCTGTGATGACATAATATTCCCTTTTTGTCCCTGTGTTCTTAAAAATATATAACCTAAATTCATACATAAGTTCTTCAGGGTTTCATAGGAATTGAACTTTCGTTAGGAATTTTATTCCTAACGGCTTATTTTGAAAATACGGCTCTTGGACTGAATGATGGTGGTGGAGGGGTAAGTGTAAGAGAAAAATCAGGGATATATGTAAATAGAAATGGAGGGGGAGGAGGGGATTGCAGCATATACGAGGTCCGATGAGTTAATATTAAGTATTAAAGCAATTGGCTTATTTATTGTCTTCAAAAGCGCTGCAATCTCTCATTTCGTCTTTAAAAACTACTTTCTTAATAAACAAATTTGTTTTATACTTTACGTTAAGCCATCAAACTTTAACATTTTCTCCCTTATTACAAAACGTGACCTAAAGTTATTCTTGGTTTAAACCTGATGCTGTCACTTTTATTTGTCAGTTTTATAAAAGTGACAGCAGCTCCAGTTTATAGGTATTACGAAGCCTATTTCGAAGAAAGTTTTGAAGAGTTAGACTAAGATATTTTTTAGTTTTGTGTTGTAAATGCGTGCTACCACAGTGACCACACGAATAACCTACCACATCGAAACAAGAAGTTAACAAAATGCATAACCATTTCAAGCATCAGTGGAATGTTTACATCACCACACCACGTGTCGGTGTTTACCTATCGTGAGCTTGTTTGCCGACAAGGTGTAGTGACTATCGATACAGCCTTGATTGTCGCCAGCTATGGGTGCAAAGCATTCGCGACTGTGCATAAGGTCTGTTAGGGTTCATGATCGTATGCGTTATAGCAAGGCAAATGCTTACTGTTTTGACGTCAGACTGAGTCACGATCTGAAGCTAAGGATGCGTTGGGTACTCTTTAAGCACCTGAAGGTATCAAATGGATGTTGTTGCAATTATAATGAATAACGCATTACTTTGCCAACACGCTCGTGGGTATAAATTGCATTATTTCGCCCTCAGAGATAGTATTCAATTGATCAGGAGATAGATCTACTACAACTACTAATCTAATTAGAAAGGGCAGGGAAGGAGTAGGTTCAATGCCATCGGCAATGGTCACTTCATTTTATGGTGACTTCATTTTAACCCTGTATGAGAAACATACAGGATTACAAAAGAGATTTATTAAGTTACTTATTATTACCAATAGTTTTCATAGCTTATCTATAATAACATAATTTAAACGTATCATATCAAAACACCTAGTTAAATTTATCTGGGAGATACTACACGGATTGCTTAAAGTGGCCAAATAAGATATTTTATTAATACATAGGTCTTTTAATCTGTTTGTTTAAAGATAAAATTTAATCACACTTTTGAGTGATTATTAATGTATTTTTCCACTTGGCTATACGTTTCATTGCGAATTATTTTCTACTTCATCCAAAATTATTGAAAATGTAGTACTTTTTTCATTTAGACAATACAAGTGTGAAAAGGACCTTTGAATTATGAAACCGGTATTTTGAATAGTAATATTTTGAATTCGGTATAAATGGCTTTCTAATAAAACGAGTTGACACTACATCTATAAGGTTGAAAGTGTTACTTATAGGAGCGCAGATTTTTCCATAATCAAATTAATTTAGTTCTATTTGTAACACAAATACCTACCTACTTTTACTATGACTTACTACTACAGTGACGTCATACAGATAGTGTAACAAAGGCGTATTAGTTGTTTGCAACTAATTTAATTAACAAATAGAACAGAGCATTATCTTCCGCGCGGAAATCTACTACGTTTAATACGTTTATCTTAGGTACCTAGGTGTCGTGTGGTTTGAACAAAATTTCCATATTATATGCTTTCCACTATAATATTGGAACCATTTGGAACTAGCTAATTATGCAATAAACCCACTAATGTGAAAAATTAAGAAGTCATTAGGTTTGCTCCACAAAATTATTCCATTAGGGGCCATCAATCCATTACCTACGTCACATAAAGGGGGTCGATGAAGTGTGACATTGTGTGACGAGGGGGTGGGAGGAGATCGACGCAGTGTAACATTGTGTGACGAGGGGGCGGAAGCTTTTATTAATTTCCTGAAATATTCGATGTTTGTCTTAATTTTATTAAAATAATTTTAAATTAAATTATTAAATTTGTTTTTTGGTTTGTCACTCAATAAAGTTATTTCTATTTCTATAAATAAAATTAATTTCGTAACTGCTGTTACCAATTGAATTAAATACTGTTGAATTAAATTCAGTAACTTGAAAAATTGCAAACTATGTGACGGGCTGACGGGCGTCACTTATTTTGTGAGATGAACCGACAGATATAACAAGTGACAAAAACGGGACAGAGGTATAAAATCATGAAAAATGTGTGACGTAATTTATGCATGGCCAATAAGGGGTAAATTATGAGTAGGTATCGGTATTATTACCTTCAATCGTTCTTGTATGAAAAAAAAACCGAAAGTGAGTGAGAGAGACAAATACTAAATATTTAATTTTCAATAACTCTCAATAATAGGCATCTATAAAAAACAAAGCAGCCGACATTTCGATAAAACAATCTGCAAAGAACCAAAGGCTATCACTTGTTTAAGTTATGCCATCTTCTCGGAAAGTTTGGGCAATATCAATAAAACTGTTGTTAATCTTACATAATAATTATTATTTGTTATAAATAAGAAAATACAAACAGGGTTAAGGTCGTCTTTATTGTAGGTCATCATCATCAGCATCATCAGACCGGTACTAACTAGCTTCCTACTGTTAGGTAAAGTCTAGGCTTCCATTCCTCTCTAAAAGTGATTCTATTTGTGGATTTTTCCCTCGCACAAGCTCTGTAGCTGCCTCGCACAGCTCTGGTGGAAAAGCAATCCTTACGCCAACGAGCCTTACGTCGAAAAACTGCCTCGGTGGCCCTGTGGGTAGTGGGTCGCACGCTTAAAAGCGACGGCTGCGCATGGGGTCCCGGGATCGATACCCGGGGTCGGGGCAAAATTTGTACCTGAGTTTTCTATTAAGAAATTCTCAGTGTTTATTTCTTTCAAAATTGATTATTTTCTTTCAAAAATTACAACATCATCAATTACATCTTTATGGCTGATGTCTCCTTTTAAGCAAAAAATGCCTGTGTCAAGAGGCACCGCTCTTCCTTTCTTTGCATACTTAAAAGTTACACATAGTAAAATAATTATAAAATAAAATAAAAACTATGAAATTAAAAGTAAGACCAAAAATAAATTAAAAATGTAAACCAAACCAGAAAAAAAAAGTTACAAAAATCTGAGTGTCAGTCTAAAGTCTGAAAGGTGGCAGTTTTGCTGTTGGTCCTGCTCATGATCCCTCTTCAATCGTGTCACACTGATGTCCCATTGAATTAAGAGGGTAAGGGAATAGAGAGTGCACTTGAGTCTGCGCACACACTTATGCACTATACAAGTCCTGCGTCGATGTCAGGTACCTGCTTTGTGAGATGACTCAATTGCTTTATTAATGATGAAGTAAATTTTGGTTGATGTCGCTAATTTAATTCTAAGTGCCTTTTAATTGAGAATAAATGATCGGCACGTGGTAAAGGGAACTTTTCTTAGTCATATTTTTAACCACAAAGTGCACGCTAGTTTTGACACAACAGCCATCTTATTCTGATAGGGTTTTTGCCTCAATATTTTTTGAATGATGTAATCATTTCATCGCCGTTCACGGACATCTGCAAAATCAGAGAGGGCGCTGACGCGTTGCCGGCGTTTCAAAAAGCAGTAGATACGCTCTTCTCATGGACACCTCCAAGAGAAGAGCGAGGCAAAGTAGTAATTTTGTCATATCACTAGTGGCCCGCCCTCACTTCGCTTCGGGACCGTAATTCAGAAACGAACCAATAGATGGCGCTGTGTCTAATTACATCGCGCAAGCGTTTCGTGTTTTGGGTTTACCTATAAGCCTTGTCGTTGTCTATAGAAGTTATCTCTTTATAAATAGTATAGATGTCAAAAATACCACACTGTAACTAAATTAAAAACAAATCCTTTGATGTAACTTATGAATGGCCTAGCAGTCCTAAAGTATGAGTAATAGCTGACTTTTCAAAAGCGTTAGACTCCATTGCATCAGTATTTCTACTACCCCTGGCGTAGGTGTTTACTATCCGCATTTATCAACGGGACCATGCGTCGCCTGCCGACCGTCCCGTGATACCGCACGTCAATCACTTATCTACTTTTATAATTGATCAATATTCTTGGAGCAGATGCAAACAACTGTGTGACTAGCAAATGTAACTCAAAAGGTACAGATGCTGCGTGTAGAAACAATCTTTAATAATACACACACACACGCACTAACTAGGAATATTTTTTTTTTAAGTACAAACACATGCATGAAATCACACGCGCACCTTTTCTTTTAGTCTTCGAGAATTCAAGAAGTTTCAAGAATTTCAATAAAATTTCGAAGTTTGATATTCTTGGTCATTGCTCGTAATAACCGGCCCTTCTCTGCCAGATTATTCAAGTTGTAACCCTAACTTAAATACATTTGTATTTTACCAATCATATTGGTACATCCTTGATTTCTTTAAACCAGACTAGTGGCCCGCCCTCACTTCTTTTCGGGATCCTATATTTGACCAATAGTTGACCATAGCGAGCACTAGGTATCACACGTTATTAAATCGCGCAAGTGTTATTTTTTTGTCAGATTACCTAAAAGCCAAGTTATTGTCTAGAGAATTAGCCTATTTTTTTTCTTAATAGTATTATACCTAGCATGTCTTCATGTCCAACAACCTATTCAAAAGTTACGAGCACTGTAAAAAATATAGTAAGTGTACATTTTAGGATAGCTGCTCCTAGATATCACGTATAGGGTTAAGCCCTGCAGATCGTCTGGTCGCGTTTAATCGGAACGGAAACACGTGATTATGCCATTGCGGCTTATTTGTGTAAACATCGTTAATGTTTACTAAAGTTAGTTTATTAAATAACACTATCTCGGTCCTGATTAACTAGGCTCATTAATTCCTATTTCATTCAGCACTCTTGACTGAGTGCGTTAAAAGTTAAGTACCTATGTATGCCTTTGCCACCCACGTAGTCCTGGAATGAGATGCTGTGACAAGACAACGAAACGAAATCCTCGGATCTGCGAGGTCACTCCGCGAAGCCTGTGAGGATCCCAGGAAGCTTCTGCGCTTCTGGGCGGAGTTAGGCTGGCTAGAATAGCCAGGACACTACACGCACACTGGACCAAATAAGAGTCTAAGTGCGGAAACAGGAGTCCACTTTACATTACATTACATTACATGCCTTTGCCAAATGCTTTACGGGATACCGGTACGAGTAGGTAAAGGTACAACCTGCGAACCCTAAAAATAAAGAGTATTCCTTGTGACTCCTCTGTTGTTGGCTTACCATCAGGTGCTCCGTCTGCTCGTCTGCTGCCTATAAACAAAAAACCCTAAAAAGAGTATGGTTATATATCAGACCCTAAACTAAAAAACTGACTCGTCAAAGAAGTAAGTAGTCTCAAAAATTCGATCCCGATAAAAATAATTTAAACCTCCAGTCTCCACGCCTCTCCTATTCGGCGTCGGGTTAAAGGTAACATTATCCTTAGTGACAGCTATCGTGCTTTGCTTGTGTGCAATAATCAGTGGAAGTAGAACACTAAATAACGAGCTGTACGCAAACGAAATTAACACACATTGATAAGGCGAGCGACGCGCCCTCGAGGCGGGCCTGGCTCCGGCTAGGGGGCTATTGTACGTAGTATAAGGGATGATTCAACCCTACATACCAAATATGGTTAGCAGAAATGCAAGAAAGTGCAAGTTTCCTCAGGACTATCCCTCACTACCGAGTTAGTGGCAGTATTCGTAACATGAACTTGTTTGTGGACTGAAAAAAAGCCAGAGGTGCGTGCTTTGGCTCGAACGGCCTACCGTTTTTATCTATTAGTCATATCTACCATCGAAATAGATAAAAATCTTATTTAAGTTATAGTTCGCCTAATTATTTGTGTTATGATGATCCAGGGATCCACGGAGTTGAGTCATCATCATCATCATCTTAGCGTTTTGTCCCAGTTGTATCCCAAGCTGTCGCTTTGTAGCCCGGGGTTCGCTTTTCTACTACGACTCCTCCACTTCGCACGGTCTTGGGTATCCATGTTATTTATCTCTTACAACGTCAAGCCAAGTATTTTTGGGTCAGCTTCTTCTACCAGGACCCGGCAGTGGTAGGTGGCATGACAATTAGTTTCCCATGTAGTTTTCTGTAGTATCTACGGAGTTGATATTAGACAAGGGGCTATTCATAATCTTTGTAATGATACCCTCGTGACGTATTCATAATGTAGTGTGTGGATGGCTCTTTAACTACCTATGTGTCTTATACAAGTAATTATGTGTGTGCTAAGCGCAATCGTATGCAAGGGCAATAACCCCGAGATAGCCAAAGTTAGGGCACATCTTGTAGATAATAGCATACGTTTCGAATATGACATACTAAAGTGGACTTTGCCACGTTAAATACGATTAAGTTGGCCTTCCAGGCTTGCTTATATCAAAGAACTTTGACTAAATGTTTTTGTTCTTGAGTATTCTGAAGATCTTTATATGCTTTACATACCTCAACGCTTCTTCAACTTCAAGTATACCTTTAGTGACCTAGGAAATTCGCATAAATAATTTTCAACTTTTCTTACAAAGTCGGTTACGTGCAAATTTTTTGCCGAATTTTCCCAACTCGTAGTGTTAACAAAGGGATGTAAATGTTCACAGATACCCATTTTACTGCGGCAAAATACATATTCCCATGGGAAAATCGATGAATGTAAATTATTTTGCTTTTGAAAATATGAACAGTAATTAATTTTAGACAAATATTCGAACCCACAACCTTCCACAGACCGGGCAGATATGCTATCCAAATTCGAGTCCCACCTGAACCCTCCGAGGAATTTTTAAGTGCAATATTTACTTAAGAATAAATTGCAAAGAATTGCTATACCAAAAATAAAAATTATAAGTATTATATTATTTAGATTCGAGACTATTGTAATGTGTGCCTTGTTGGTTGTCCCAAATAAATAATTTTAGTGTAAATATCGCCGAGTAACACCGCGTGGCACAGCTAGAAAAAAAAACAAGAGAGGTAAAGCTTAATCCTTCCTCAATGAGTCTCAGAAGTTTATCTACAATTGGTCCGTGAGTAAGACACAGTTAAGTAGACCGGCAAAGAGGTTTGAACCTGTTCGGTGTGGACGCGAGCGGTCTCCTATCTACACGCCTCGTGCGCGAGGAGTCCAGCTGCACCACATAGAGGCCAACCTAGGGTTGTTGCCTAAATTAAATAGGTTTGCATTTTATGTGATAGGTGGCAGACGACTAGTATCACCTGACCCGGTAGCAGCACCAATTACATTTCCGCAAGTATAACAACAGTCATGTGCCGTTTTGTACTTTATTGGATAGATATTTTCATAGCCCGTTCAATTTGAAAGAAAGAAATAAAGAAAATACATTTATTAATTCGGATTTACTGGCCTATAGTGACGACGCCCTTGACCAAGGCGCTTCCTAGAGCCGATACATTAGTTAATTACAGTCTATGTGTTATTGTGATATGAAAGCTATATTATTATTCTGAAGTTTTATCAAAATCCATTCAGTCGTTTTTACGTGAAAGAGTAACAAAAATAATTTCATATAGGTATTGCTAATCTAACTAGAGCTAAAAAACGAAATTCTCATCACGAGGCGCTTCCAACTGCGCCTATAACTCAAAAATAAAGTAGGTAGATGGTAGCAATCGCGTTAAAAACTATTCTGTGTAACAACCCCGAGTTGCTAATTGTTGACAGTCACTTCAGGATAAACAAAGAGAAGTCAGCCAGTCAAGGCGAAATCGGAAACAATCCGATAATTTCTGTAGGTAATTTCAATTGTGATTCAACTCGGTCGCTTGCCTTCGTCAGCGGATTTACCTGCTGGGAAAAATACTATTTATGTGTCCTTTTTATTACTGATTTAAAACCGGGTGACTTTCATCATCATCATTTCAGCCAATAGACGTCCATTGCTGGATTGCACATTCATCCCCCAATGTTCTCCACACAGATCGGTCCTGTGCCGCCCGCATCTAAATCGTCGGTCAACTTTGTGGGGGCCTAAAACCTTGTGTTTTTTTATTTATTTTTATTTTCTTGATTTTTTTTTTATTTTTTTTTTCTTGTGTTGTGTCAATTGTCTGTAGCATGTAATATGTGTTCTGGTGTCCAAATTAATAAATGTATTTTCATTCTTTCTTTCTTCAAAACCAAATTTTATATTTTATTTTCGAACCTAATCCGTAGTAAGTTGGTTTTAAATTCCAAAAATACCAAATGACGCTTGTTGAGGATCGACGTCTGGAGCACCCTCCTTTTATATTGTTTATGTTTTTACTATTTTTGATAATATTATTTGATAAAATATAATTATTTTGCCTTTTACTGGCATCAACTACAGCGAACCTACAGTCCACGCTCAATAGTGCTCTTTTGCGAATGGAGCCTGCATTACCGTAATGATCGAAGATAATGCTCAAAGCCACAAAATGGTAAAGAATGCTCGACATTTGTATGTATTCAAGGCGTAAACGCTTGTTATTATACTTCGAGATAATAATTGTTATTCTTGGTTCGTCACGTGGCAGGGACGTATGATAGCCCCCGTACGTACCACGATGTCTAGTTAAGTTAAATATTGTATTACTCTCAATCAATCAATCGACACTGGTGTCCGTCCACTGTTGAACTTAGACCTTCTGCATACTACGCCACAAATTTCTATCTATCTGTCCAGGCTTTCCTTATTCCTCATTCATGCTTTGCCACCAGTCCAACTAGGATTACAAAGTGACGCAAAGAGCTGGACAATCAGACCCGTTTAGCCGGGCATTTGGGTAAAAGGCTGACCCACACTATATGTAGGTAAGTCATCTACGGCAGGGGGATCCCGGGCGGATTGTCGCATTGTCTATGACGGGGGACGGTAGCTTCATTGGCCTGCTGAATTGAATACGACAAGGGGGGGTTCCAGCAGCTTGTCGCATCGTTTACGAAGGAGATGGATAGAGGTTCGTCGACTTCGTCGTGGTCCCCCTGCATATAAACCTTAACAAAATCCGAACAGGCCGGACACGCAAACAAATACCTAATGTAACTATGTCCGGCTTTATCCGGGCCCCAACTCAATATGTATTGGAAGAATAAGTTAACAGTCCATTCAAAACGATCGAAGGATTTTTACTTGCTGGAGAATATACATGAAAAGATTTTTTAAGCAATACATATTTTAAGTGCCCATAAAACATGTATCTGATGTTGTCTGGTATTAAAAAAACAGGGTCCATCGTTCGTGGGGAAGGGCAATGGGCGATGATAAGCTGAGTAGAGGGCAGTGTCATCCCTAGCAAAAGTCAAGGGTGCGGCGGAGATAAGTAAAGTGTAATCAAAATGGTAATTAATTGGAGGTTGTCAAACACGAGCCAAGTACAAATACCTACTTGAAAAGATGCGATTCTTAATAATATAGCAATGAACCTATCTTTATTCAAAAACTAACTAACTAGGTTGGCGCAGCGACTTAAAGTGAGCCTTAGCTTCCGATAATAGGAGATATGAGCCTCCATCTAGGTTGGTCTGGCGCCAGCTCCTGCCAGTCATATCAGCGTGGAGTCCGCGCAAACCTTTCTCAACTTCATCTCTTCAGTGGACCATTTGCTTGAGCCAGCGAAGTCGATGCGCTTCATATTTCGCCGATGATATTAAGGTCACCCACCAGGTCTTTTAGCTTCCAGTTTTATCTCCTCTTCCAGGTTCCTTAGCTTTATTAAGTTCCTTGTTATCCCGCCAATTCCCTTGGGGTCAGGCACATCCTTTGTTTCCCTATTACCCTTAAAATGTAGTCGTACTAAATTCGAAAAATATAATCCAAAGTTTTCAGTTTTTTCATCATCATCATCACATGCTTAGGCCATAGACATGGACAAAGGCCTCCCCCAAAGTTCTCCACACAGATCGGTCTTGTGCCACCATCCAAGGGACTCCCGCGACCTTCACTAGATCGTCGGTCCACCTGGTGGGAGACCTGCCACGGCTGCGGCCTCCTGCACAATTTCAGTTTTTTTTATCTGTTCTTTATTACAATAACATAAATATTGGAGCCACCATGTTATTATCGGTGGCCCTACAGTTCTTTGACTCGGTACCAGGGTTTGGAGTGTCCGGCTAACACAATGAAGCGACTGCCGTCTGACCTTCGAAACCTCGATAGGGGAATCAAATCTACTGGATCATGGAGCAACTAGCTCATTATATAATCTTAATTATAAATTGGCTAGACAGATTGACGTGGAGCGACGTCAACCCGTATCGATGACCCGTCGATCCGGCAGATGAGCTGATCAGTCGTCAACAGCGTGGGCCTGAATGAAACGCGTGCTAGGCCGATAAATATTTAATTACGTAAGATATTTGTGAGATAGCAGTAGCTGGATCACTGGGTGACATTGCTCAAGTAGAGCTGCTAGCTCAGTAGATAAAAACGGACGCCTTCTTAATGTGAGGTCGTATTCGCATCCAAGAACGCACATTTTTTTAGATATGATGTAGGGTAAAGGTGGGATAGATGGCGTAGTAGGATAGATGCCTCAAAAACATGAAGCGACCTGTGCGAACACTACACTCACAGTCTTTCGTTAAGCAATTAAGCAAGCGCTGCTTCACGCCGCACATCCAGATATTTTCCACATTGGAAGAATCGTGAAACATGCACGTTTCGAATAGTTTCATCAAGTTAGTGGATAGCCACAATTGCCGAGATATTATCTTAACATATATTCTAGGCAGTTTTATTACTTAAATAACTTAAATTAACCACAGAAGCTTAGATTGTTTGATTTGCCTACAAATCTGCGCACTGTTTTGCTACGGAGAAAGCTACGGAGGGTGTAACGCTACGCTTGTGCTACGGACTCATGCTACGAATTTCTTCTATTGACTACGAGACTTTCTACGTAATCTATAAAATTATTTGTTTTAAGAAATTATGCAATACAACAAAGATTTAATTCTATACAAATGTTCAACATCAATAATGTTAATCCTATAAATAAACTTTTTTGAATTGAATTGAATTGTTATTTTCCTCTTTGATGACTAGATAACATGTTTTCATATAGTTCCGTGAAGCAATTAATATTATCAATATGAAGTGAAGTAAATAAGTCATTAATAAAGTTATATATTATATGGCAATAATACTTACTAGAAATCGCTGCAATCAAATCACTTACCTTACTAATAAAACGAAAGATTATCGTAGCAATATTCATTTTCTAATGCGTAGTAAAAGGCTATCATGCTGAAAATAAGTTGTATCAATACGTAACATTTAGAAGTATTGACCGTTATGAATGAATTTCTTACTGAAACTTTTTTTATGATATAGGGGGTAGACGAACAGACTAGACGGATCACCTGAACTTTCCGAAATAGATAAAAAATGTCTACGACTTTGTAACTTTCAGAAAAGTTCTACTATATAAAGCATAGATTATATAATAGTTCTAACAATTCAGATTTTCGCTGACCAGACATTTTAAATATCAGACAAGTGTGATAAAATTAAATGTGTTTTTATTTATTCGTAGTTCGTACAAATACATTTTCGGTGGTGGTTTCTGGTGGTAATGATATTATTATTTTCTTAGAAGTTAGAAGAGCGAGGGAGGAATCACTTACCAAAGTGGTGAGTCCTCCCTCAAGTCGGTAGTGTCACGCACAACTATTCAGCTTAGAAAAAAAAATTCGAGACATTAAGTATATTATTTTAAAAAATCTATCCACCGAAATGGTGCTTCTTTACAAATCGTGATAAGTCCACATCAAGATTATTTGGACTTGTCACGTTGTTCTAGGACAGGCGATGGGTTAAGTTTCAGTTAATTTTTTTTCATTATTGAAAATCTTAATACTTACAATTACTTACCATGATTCAACAGTATAGTTCTTATAGTTTTGGGAAATACTGGCTGTCACATATAGACATGATGCGTATATAAGGTGTCCATTTTTGCCTTTTGGCTACAAAACCCCTAAAAATCGAATCGGAAAGAATGATTACCACATTTTAGGTTGACCGTGGGAGAGCCAAGGTTCGGCATAAATGGGCTGAATCGACCGGAGTTATACCATAAAGTTTCACTGTACATGGGTTTTGATGAGGGGAAAGGAGAGCCTAATTTGAAGCGGGCGTTACTATCGAATCGGAGTTCCCCTCCCTTTCACACGCACTGTGCGCGCTTTTGTTTGAATGCGACAAGTATATTCTCATTCTTTACGGGACCACTTCATTATAAGTTATGTTAAATGTGACAGATGACAGACGAGCAGACGGATCATCTGATGGTAAGCGATGGCTGCCGCCTATAGACACCTGCAACACCAGTAGAGTCACAAGTCATATAAGTAAGTCATGATGCTAAAAGGTTGGCAGCGTATTTGTGACTGCTCTGCTGGAGACATTCCTAGTGATGTGATGGAATAAATGACATTGCGGAATTTGAGCTCGACTTACGTAAAATAAAAAACATTATTATGAAATTAAAAAGTCATTTATTTACCTAATAACAGTCGAAGTAACGCTAACCGCTATTCATAAACAACACTATTGTTAATATTTGGATGTCAAAATACATTACATTATAGTAAATATTCCTTAGGTACAAATCTCTTCAAATATTACTTAAAATGTTTCTTTTTTTAAACCAATATACAAACTTAGAAATTATGTCTCTAAAAAGTCACAATTTAAAAGATTACCTACCTATAAAATTATCACACACATTTTCCCTTTGAAATTGAAAAAGATACATCATTCTTTTTTTAAACCAATATACAAACTTAGAAATTATGTCTTTAAAAAGTCACATTTTAAAAGATTACCTATTCAATTGTCACACGTTTTACCAGTTAAATTAAAAAAGAAACGATTCTAAACTCTTACGCACTAGCGGATACACGCAATGTCACCCCCAAATACTCCGTATTTTTTAATATTGTGTACTGCTTTAAAAATTGTGCTATCTCTTTCTAAGTTAACTTTATGATAGAGACACCCAATATAATTTATTTATGCAGCTCTAAAAGCATTTTTTTGTTTGAGTATTCGGGGTGTTAGTTGCATTTGTCATTTTAATATGCAACTGTGCGTGATTATACGTACCTATTTTGAACCGCGGCGATTGCACCACTATTATAAGAAGCCTTATGTCTTGTTCACGTTGACTCGCTTGCGCGGGCGCAGAGTGGGGAACTACCCGCGTCGTTTTGTACCGTGAATACTTCCAAATAACGTCATAAGTTTGATATTATTACGCGACCACGCTCGCGAGTCTAACTGAATCCCTGAGAGTACCATTAGCTCTTTCCAGTAATGTATAGTTTGTAATCTAGACTATGGCTTAACTGCTAGGTCATCTATATCATAAAAATAAATTATAGATTATAATGTAGTTTAATAAAAAAAAGATGACCATACCTCTTGTTAATTAATGTCTTTAATTAAATGATTTAGATACTTAATGAAGTTGATATGTATATTTGAAAGTATATTTTTATTCCTTAAATTGTACATCCGAATCAGTCACATTCGAGACTTATTGAAACGAAGCTTAAGCTTGAAATTTTCAAAACTGGTAGGTTTGTTCCCAAGATACTCGTAATGCTTACATGTGAAATTAGATCTAATACGTAGTTTTAGAATCTTTGTACGATAATAAGCGGGAGTCAAATCCACCCCGCTGGTTTGGGTGTACAGAATATTAAGACTAATTCATCACTTAATTAATAATTAACTTGAATCTGTCTCTGGCACCCAATTCTTGTGAGTTTCGATTTATACAAAAATGATTTTGCAATATCTTTTTCGATAAGTATCACAACCACGAGAATCGGGGCCTGATTACATATCTAAAATTAGTATCTAACATTTTTTCTTTTGGGTAGATTTATAATGGCATGCATTACATTTACATTTCTTAGTCACACAAGTATTTAATTGATGAGCAACTATTCAACATTAATCCTAAACACACTAGTGTGTACGATTCCTACTCAACATGTAGGTACAGATATATGTATAAAACATAGCATACGAGCACAGTAAGTACGACCAACTCATATCGGTTGAACCACATCTAGTTTCACTTGGTTTTTAATCTGTTATTTCCATGATATTATGGTATCTGTATTTCAAACCATCTACCATCTTAGGGGCAGTGACGTCATCCGCTACAAATAATAGACCAAATGGAGATAGCCCTAATAGATGTAGGTCAACCGTAAACTTTTTTCCATCACCATTCACACACATTATTCACGTTCCCTGTCCAGGGGGCAATTCTCGTACACTCGACATTGAAGTCGAATCAGAGATTTGTACTGACAAATGTATGAAACCTTTAAATTCGACTTCAATGTCGAGGGCACGAGAATAGCTACCATATATGGCTGAGCACATCCAAGAGCCATACATGGCCTAAAATTAAGAAGTCATGGTAATTGGCTTAATTACAGAAGATTATTTATTTATTAGTAATTCAAGGACAGATAACGTGAACAACAAAATAACTATTATTAAACTAATTCGTATTTTTTCACCACTTAATATTATTTATTCTAAACTACCTATAAACATGGCAAGTTGAGCAACCAATGGTCTTTTGTGACCTTATAACTAAAATCGGGTCGACCGTAAATGGAACGTTAGTGGACCCTTAACTTGTGGGTATTTTAAACCCTAGTTAGTCCTAGAACACCTTTTGGAGGAGTATCACAGTTATGTTACAATTTGGACCCTAATGAGTAGTCTACGCTGAAGGAAAATAAGGAGCAATATCGGCTAAAATCTTCGGGTTTCGTAGACATAACCAGTTTCACACTTTCGTGTTAAAATATGTCTAGGGCTATCCTAGCAACTATGGCAAATGCAGACATTCGTTGTAAAGAGTTTATCTAAAATGGGCAAACTTCTTAGGTTATTTTACAAATCCTGGTTTTTTTTTCAATTGATTTGACTCATTATACAGCTGTAATAAACTGGCGACAGAAGTCATTAAAATTTTATTTAACGTTTAATAACATCGTGAGGCTGGCCTGTGGTTTTTCACCACTATCCGAAGGTTTAAGAGCAGTTGACAAAGGTATTGTACGTACAGGCACACATCAAAGTATCCAAAACTGTCAATTTCTTCAATCGACTCTTATCTTACTGTCAAACACATTAGGTTGAATATCGATTGATGAAATTTGACAGGTTGTGGTGACCTGATGTTTGGCTGACTGTACGAGATGACACCAATATGTAAATACTTTTGTCACTTTCCTCTCCTTTGCAACAACACGAGCAAGAAATTAATTCGCCAGTCTGTTACATAGATGTTTACAAGACTTATCTGCGTAGAGCAGCTAATTAAAGATTTAACTTTGTTTTCATGGATTTCGGTTTTGTCGAGACCTTATGATAGTTTACCGGACAGCGTTGAGCTTCCACTTTAGGAGGAGGAAGGCTGTGATCCTCAGCACGAAGAGGATCACAGTGAGTGCGAGAACGTCCCACCAGAACATGTCTGGCGACATGGCCACCTCGTTCAAGAACTGCCTTGGATGCCTGAGAAGGAATAAAATGAGATAAATAATAAATAAATTCACGCAACACCTCATTATATTGACTTGACTCTGTACTAAGTAGCTTAAGCACTTGTGTTCCAACTATCCGACAACAGAGGAAACACAAATAGAATACTTAAATACATATTTAACACCCAGATACTGAGCCAACACAAGTGTTCATCGCACAAATGTTTGGCCAGGGTGAGGATCGAACCCACGACCTTTGGCGTGTGAGGCAGGGTCACTATCAAATGCGCCATCCGGCCAGATAAGTCATCATCATCATCAGCCCGGAAGTACCCACTGCTGAGTATAGGCCTCCTTCTTTTTCGCCAAAGTACCTGGTCCTGAGCTGCTCGGATCCGTTTAAGTTATATGGCTTCAGACATGATCGAAATGTGGGAGAGCCACGCTTCGGCATGAATGGGCCGGCTCGACCGGAGTGATACCACTGCCTCACAGAAAACCGGCGTGAAGCAGCCCCTGTGCTGTGTTTCGCCGAGTGAGTGAGGGTACCGGAGGCCCACCCGGGGGAAGGGGATAAAAGTTTGGCAGCGCACTTGTGACTCCACTGGTATTGCAGATGTCCGGTGGCAATTGCTTACCATCAGGTGATCCGCCTGTTCGTCTGCTACCTATCATATGAAAAAATAAATTAAAAAAAGCGCGCTATGCGCTGTATTAAACTTACTTGTAATGACAGTACTCCGCCTGGTTGCAATCTAGAATCGGCCGTTCAAGGCCATAAATGGCTCCGATGAAGCCCTCCAGGCCGTACCGCAAGTACGATATGTACGAGCCCCAGTACAGGTACGAAGGCAGGTCCTTCAGGGTCACGCCGAACCCGGCGAACATCATCATGGGCACTGACAATGTGGGACCCAGGAAAGTGCCGTTCTATAAGAAACAAAAAAACTACAATCAGACGAACCGTTTTGAAGGGGAAACCAACGAACGTGCCTCCAGAAAAAAAAGGCTGTGACATACGGACGCACAGCCGGACAGACAGACTTGACGAATCTATAAGGGTTCCGTTTTTTGCTATTTGGCTACCGAACCCTAAATAGTCTGTTGCAATGAGACTAGCAGTCTAATAGACAAGTGAAAAACAATACTGTGTTTCGCTTATTCCAGTGGCGATAAACGATACTAGCAGCGTTCAACATCAACAAAAAACTATACATAGTATATTATGTTGAAAATTACTATTAAAACGAAAGTTTTTTTTAATAGGTCATAAATCATAAACAGCAAAATGGTACGGAACCCTTTGTACGCGGGTCACGCACTTGGCCGGTTTATTTTGTTCCGCCGGTCTCTTTAAGGTCTGTTGTTGTTGCCCTTAACAAATTCAAGTATTGCTGTAGCCAGAGAGTTTCTATTATTTACGTACCACAACATTTAAGGCAGCACCAATCATCAGCCCGAAGCTCTGCGCCACGAGCACGGTGTACAGCGAGATGGCGAAGAACATGAGGAACCGCACGATGTCCAGCGGCTGCGCCGACATCGTGTACACGATCACGCTGAACAATGCGCATGCGATGATCTGAAAAAAAAAACTGACTTCAGCGATATGAATTAAAGATGGTTGGCCTCACTACCACCGCCCGCTGGAATGAGCAAACTCAATAAGGCTTGGGTCGATATCGTTAGACCTATGACACGCTACAGGGAGATGTCGTGGTGCGAGGGCTTCGTGCTAGTTGCCCTACTACCTATCTCCCACGATGGACGATGAGTGAGTGTCCCAGGGGTAGCCGGTAAACACCCGTTGTCACGCGGGGAGGAGCCCGCCCGACACAACCCATCCCCCCCGGGTGGACGGGTATGCGTAACGCATTTCCCCTGGGTTACCAAAAAAGGTATGACAGGCTTGACGAAAAAACTGCCAAAGACTATGTGAAATAGAAAAGGTGTGGCAGTGAAGCGGAGCCCGGACGAACCGAAAAATAAGGTAAGATATTTGCTCATTTTGGACTGTGACCCAAGCGTAAATGCTCCGAAATCCAAAGTTAGGACTTTGGACGTAACCGGCAAAGATTTGTATGGTACTAGTATATCTCATTCTATGTAAGAAGTGTTGAGGGCCAGGAACAACGCAAAATCATAGACAGCTGGTGTTTAAAGAAAAAAATATTGTTAAAAGACAAGGTTATATTAAAAACGTTATACTTACAGAAATAGGTAAGTCGACTATTGTTATTGATATGTAATACGACCCCAATGAGTACCATCTGTTGAAATGTTCTTTGGATAAAATTGACATCTCCGATGGGACTGAAAAGAAAGAGAGACCAAAGTTAGATATTCGGATCCATAATTTAAGTATAATAAATAGATTGATGCGCCCGAGGAGTAAGTATAGTAGTAAGTAACTTTAAGCTTCTCCAAAAGTACTAATGATAACAAATATTTTGGAGAAATAACTTCGATAACAAGTGGCTATTCGAAAAATTTTAACTTGTTAAAGATTACATAAAAAAAACTTGGTTAAGCCAAAAGACGCCTACTGCTGGATATAGGCTGCCCTTAAGGTTTTCCACGCGGATTTATCTTATGTCACCACCATACAGGGAATTCCTGCGGCTTACACCAGGTTGTTGGTCCCACCTTGTACGCCTTCTGCGGCTACGACTTCCTTCACATCTCATGTTTCCTGATCACGCAAGAAGATTCCGAGCGTAGCCGTTAGTTAACAGTAGAAGTTTGAAAATGCTTTGCAGAAGACTCACAAGTAAGAATGGTCAGCATCATTGGAGACATCATGTGGTGCATCAGGATTGCGAACAGGAGGTTGTAGTTCTCGAACACGCGGGACCCTTCGTTCCCGGCGTCGATGAACAGCATCCCCAACATAATTCCAACAACAATATTCACTACTATCCGCAGATGCGTCATTGTCTGGGAAGAGAAGGAAATTATCTCAGTACCAAAGAAAAGAAAAGAGCGAATTCTCTGTAAAAGGTCCACGACGGCCTATATTTGGCTTCTCTTGCGTTGAAGGTGTCCATGGGCTGTAACGGGATATCGCTTACCATCAGGTGATCCAGCTCGTCTGTCCCTATCTGATAAAAGAAACAGTAACAAACACTATGATTTTCTTAGACTTCGTATTACCAGATGGATGGTAGCGTTTAGGTGAATTTTCATTTGATCTTTGAGAGCATGTTATACCTAAACTAACTGATAAATGTATAAAAATAAATCATTATATTTACGTAGTAAGATTTTTAGGAGCAGTGTCAAGTGTACTAGTTAGGTTCTACTAAAAAAAGTTATAAGATAACCACTTACAGAGTCACGTTTGGCCTTCAAGAACCCTCTTCTAATAAGTACTGATCTCTGGTTTGACTGCGACGTCTCCTCCACCTGTGGTCCTGTGTCCATGTCCCGCAGTACACTCAGCGGGCACATCTTCCTCAGACCCTCCATGGTGGGGATGGACTCGGGGTCTTCGAAGAAGTCTAAAGCTCTGCCGTTTCTCCGCCTTCGATGTCAAAAGTTGGATTTTGTCTTCACCGTATTCACCACATGCCAATTCGATTACTGTAATTAAATGTATTATTTTTATGAATAGCATCAATCAAGCAGCAGCAGCATTTCTGCATCTCTTCATCAAAGCCACGTAGTGTCACTATATCATTATAATTATTCTCCGTGACATGATCAATGAGGTGACGAAAGATTATAGTAGCTCAATTTATTGGACTAATCAAGCCTTGGAATAAAAAAGACTTAAGTTTATTTCATAGGCCAAAACTTTGGGGCCCTAGATAGCGAAATATGTTTAGCAGAAAAAACTTGTGAAACTTACCATAATCTGCAGGGTTGTGATAAATCGGACATGGAACACCAGCTTTCTCCAGATACGGCACCAAATTCCTCGTGGTTCCCTGGTAGAGGCATTGCCCTGCAGCCAGGATGTACACGTGGTCGAAGAGAGCGAAAAGGGAGGCGGAAGGCTGGTGGACCGTGCAGACGATCGTCCGTCCTTGGTGAGCGAGGCTTCGGCATAGTTGGACGACTTGTGAGCAGGATGAACTATCCAATCCTCTGCAATAATGAGCAGATTTAAGACATTATTTATAAAACAAGAAATATGAAGAAAGTACATTGGTTACGGCCTCCAAAATTTGGAGTCATAATACATTTAGTGTGCTGAAAGATTTTGAAAAGGATGGTTTTGGAATGGATCCAAATTAAAATCCTAAAGGCCAAATAAACTGTTACAATGTTGGCCTTGGCTCTCCAGCATTTGGCAAGAAAATGCAAGTTTTGCACCGAAACGAAGTGAGGACAGATCACAAGCAATACTACAGCTACAGTTATGTTTAAATTGATACGTAGAAGCCCGTTAATTACTTAACACGAGAATGACTCTGTCATTGCTTCTATTTATATTTGGAGGCAGACAGATGGTGTACCTAATTCTTCTTAGCGACTGCCTGGGTGGTCACTGAGTGATGAAATGTAAGGAGCTCACGATAAATACTTAGGAGACTCAAAGGGCTGTCTCTGCTCATGTTTACAGTATTGGCGAAGGTCACGGCCCGTCGATAAGCGCGGGCGCAGCGTAACGTTCCGTTCCATTTGTTTTGCTGCTGATGAGTTACGGCTTTGCGGGTATCGTGCCGACCTTGAAGCATTGTTTGTTTTGTGTTGTTCTTTTTACCACTTGTTCTTATATTAATATTCTCATGAGTTTTGACAAAAATAATGGTTCCTTTTGAAGGTGACTTTACTATTGGATTTTTATACGCGATAACTTCTTCATTTAGTTATTTCGATTTAAAACGAAAAACAAAGATATAAAAATAAGTTAATTAGATCGAGTGAAGACATCCACTTCTAAAAAACTCTTTCACTGTAATAAAATTATTCTATTGTTTTTTTATTTTTATAAATTTACTTTACTGCTTTTATAATTTAAGTAAGATTTATTATTTACTGGACCATTAATGAAACTACTTATATTTAAAACGGGGTTTAACGCAACGTTTTATAGTTTGATATTTTAATTAATTTTAATTACTTACCATGTGAAAATCTATAAAAATACGTTTTAAATACTTTTTGACAATTTAAGTAGTTCTTGCAAAAATATGTTTAAGATTCTGTTAGTTTGGTTTCCCTGGTCAAGGGTTTCGAAGGTCAGACGAAAGTCATTTCATTGCAATTACCAGACTCTCCAAATTCTGAATCATAGTCTAAGCGTACGCCTGGACTGTACAGGCGATAGCTTTGGACGCAACCAAGAATTTCACCCTAAGATGAGTACTTATATTAATTGTGATGATGACTTACGTGGTAGGTTCATCGAGGAACATGACTAGGGGGTTGTTGATCAGCTCCAGGGCGATGGAGAGCCGCTTCTTCTGCCCGCCGGACAGCTGCGCCCCTCGAGTGTTTATATGCTCGTACAGGCCTAAGTTTGTCAGGATGTCTTCTATCTGGAAATTAAATTTCTAGTTAATTAATTAGTTTCTAGCACTGTGCGTTTTTCGAGGAATTTTCTCCCGCGAACCTCAGTCTTGTGGAATAGTTTAGCTGCGGCAGTATTTCCTGACGGCTATGACTTAGGGACCTTCAAGAAACAAGCGTACTCCTTCTTAAAAGGCCGGCAACGCATCAGCGACCTCTCTGATCTCGCAGATGTTCATGGGCGGCGGTGATTACTTACCAGCAGGTGACCCGCTTGCTCGTTTGCTGCCTCTAGTATAAAAAAAAATGTTTTTGTAACTTTTTCTTCGAGATTACACACAACATATCGACGGTCGTTATTAGTTTACCTACTATAGAAGTAGCAATTTAACACAATATTCAAAGAAAGTGATTAAAGTAAATGAGAGTGATTAACGAGATTTTGTAATAAACATAAATGTTATTTGTATCTATTGAAGATGGGGTCTTTCTAATTTTAATTTAACTACACATAAAGCATGGTGATTAAGCTTAATCTCATCGTAGTAGTGATGAGTTGATTTCTAACCTGCAGGCCTCTGTCCTGCAGTGGGATAGCATAATAGGCTGATAATATTTTGTGTGGATACTTCACTTTTTTTACTACAAAAAAATTTGACACTGTCTCCGAGATAACCCGATGTTAAAATGGTAACAGTAAAATAAGAGTCAATACGAGCATCGAAAACCCTCGCTCACAGAAGCGGCAATATTTCCTGTTTAGCAACCCTTGCATCAGGTCTTGCTTAAGGTCCGCTTAGCTTCTTCAACTCGCAACTGTTCATTTGCTATAATACCTGCGTAATTTAGTACTGATTTCCGTTTTTCCTTCGATTGCATTCTAGTATCTACAACGGAAATGCGAAATCTTAGCTTGTGTTTTGTAATTACTTCTCAGCTGTCGCTTACTGTAATTGTAGCTTATTATGGGAATTGCATTTTAAGGAACGATTTATTTCTGAAGGCTAGCGTATTTGATGTCATATCCAAATTAATCTTCTTTATTAAGTTTATCATCCATCACATAATCTTCATAATCATTTTTACGTATCATCCAGGACTTGGAGTGTGTGTAATTAAAGCGACTGCTGTCTGACTTTCGCAACTCATAGACAGGATCCACAACTCAGACAAGATTCATGGCTTTTGAGCAAATATCAACCACATATTCAAATTCTACTAGAGATATTTATCTAAAATAGATATACTTATATTGAAAAACATAGTTTTATACACAGTATCCGCCATATTTTTTCATATAAGTAGGTCAAAAATACATACTAGAGGAAGACCTATACTTTCCTGAAGTTGTGGCTTTAGTGGCAAAAAAATATATATTGTCCGGCTAATGACAATTTGTACTTATTTGTTTCTTCAAACCTATTTGTTCAACCTTCAAAGGCCGGCTTGGCAAGAGGTGGCTGAGAATAGAGCGGAGTGGCGAATTCTCGTGTCGGAGGCCAAGATCCACTTCGGGTCGCTGAGCCAGCGTAGTAAGTAAGGTTGTGTGTTCTAAAAAAATTATATCTTTATCTTTGAAATGCTTACAATCTCCCCCTTCGCGTAGAAGTCCATGGTGGTGGGCAGCTTCAGGTCCGCCGCGATCTTCATGTTCTCGCCCACGGTGAGCAGGCCCTGCAGCCGGTCGTCCTGCTGGATGTAGCAGGACATCTTCTTGAAGTTCTCTGCAATTGTAAATGTTTTCACTTAGCGTTTCCTAAAATGAGTAAATTTCGGTGCCACGCCCTTTAGTCGCAGCTGCAGGTACAGGCACGCAGGTTAGTCTAACTATCTGAGGAATTGTCGCACTTGCACTTAAGGGGCTACAGTGAAGAAACTAGCGTCGCCATATTATTACTTGTCGCGTGTTAAAAATATTCTACTGCGTCTTGAAAAATCCAATTTACTGCCAAAAATGTTTTTTCAGAGTGGAGATCAAACCCAGTACCTTTGGCTTTACCAAATACGTTATCGGAACAGTCTATATACAAATCATCATCATCATCATATCAGCCCACATTCACCACTGCTGAGTATAGGCCTCATCTCTATCACGCCACTCCCTACGGTCCCCCAGCCTCATCCATTGTTTTCCCACTACCATTACAATATCGTTGAACAAACTAGCAATATTAATTTACAATACTGTAATTACAATATAAACTGTAATCCACAAGTAAATATAATTCATTTCATTCACAGCAAACGTTAGAGCGGAGGTAATTAGCAAGCGTTTGTTAGATAAAGCATTAGTTCAGGATCCGGGTTCACACTTCCCTGCAGTTGCACTACCGCCTGCAGTATACCTACTGATAATGACGGCGCCTGCGCAACTCATGTCAATATTGCAAGTTGCAATACGAAAATTATAGCTCGCACAAGTAAAATATTTTGTTATGTCAATAATAACTATATTCACACAATACCTGACTTCGTACTAAGTAGCTTAAGTACTTGTGTTACAGATATCAGACAACAGATACATATAATTATTACACCTAGACAACAAACACAAGCGTTCATCACACGAATGTTTCTTCAGGGTGGGAATGGAATCTATGACTTTTGGCGTATGAGGCAGTAAAGTAAAAAGTAAAGTATCAGCCTATATACTATCCCACTGCAGGGCAAAGGCCTCCATCATAGAAATCAAGTCATCGCTACTGTAATGGGATTAGGCTTAATGACCACGCTTGCCTAATGCGGATTGGTGAGATCACGGCCGAGATCACGGCCCGGTACTTAAACCACTAGACCAACGGGGCGTCATAAGGCAGGGTCTCTACCAAATGCGCCATCCGGTCAGCCGTTGAATACCTACTTGAAAATGGTATACCTATATGACTAAATGGGGCAGTGGATACGGTGTTTCACCTTACGCGAAAAGGTATGGTTCATCCATAACGTGACCATATTACATCCCGTTTTGTCCCGTTTATCGACATGATGAGCCGCTGAGGGAAAATTGTCTAGTGCATTAATTAATTCTGTTTGATAATAAACCTCCAACATAGGTACTACGTACTGGTAGTAATTTCGTTCTAATGTTTATCAGGACAATTATAAAATGCAAGGACGGAAATATCAAAACTTTCAAGGAACTCAGAAGAAGTGTCTCTTTCATGATGACCATTTCATGCAATAGACGCCCACTGCTGGACATGGACCTCTCCCAATGTTCTCCACACAGATCAGTCCTGTGCCTATAGTGTTCACTTGTACTATAAAACAAAATAAAACTAACTGACCCTGCATCCTGATCATAGAAACATCGGCTTGAGAACGCAAATGTTAAATAAGTAATGTGAAATGGTAAATAGGTAGGCCTCATCAGGTTTCGGTTTTTGCAACAAAAAAATTTTATTTATAGCGCAGTCAGCCTTCGTAGCATTCCAATACGAGTTACTATGATGCGTCACCGCGCGTCACCTATAATTATGAACTTGAACCGTGTAAAACAGCACGTAGGTACCTCTCTTCATATTGCCATGAGCAATATCTACGTTTCCTCCAGGGTTTTGAGCGTAAAGTTATCCATAAGGGATCTATATCTATTTTAGAAGAATATTTTTACAGGGGAATCTATTTTTGAAGGATCTTATTTGAAGGTTTAAAATCCTAATGGTAGAAACATGTTGTCTATACATGCATACGTAAATAGGCCGACTCGTCCGAGGAAGTACCAACCACTTGCATTATACCAACGTGAAATAACAGTAGCGTATTGCTTCTGTTCTGTTTCGTTTGGTTTGTGAGAGCGCCGGAGCCCGCCCCCCTCCAACAATAATAAGACAGCGGCTTTGCAAGGTAAAATACCCAGAGAGGTCTCTTCATAGCACGTGAAGGGGAATCCTCCCCTAAGCAACCTAAGTAGCGGGGTGGAACAGCCCTGCGTACTCTGGAGAGGGCACAAACCCGCTAAATTGTGCTTGTGCCTAGGGAAGAAGCAAGACAGCCTTCACTAAAAGTCTATTTAATAAATATCAGTTGGCTTAACATTCAAACCTGAATGCCGTCCACCACCCCCTTGAGACGGAAAAGGAGATTCAGTGTACGTCCGGTACACTGAATGTACGCCCGGACTTGGCGGCTTTAACAGTGGGAGAGCCACGCTTCGGAATGAAATGGCCGGCTCGACCACAGTAATACCACGTCCTCACAAAAACCGGCGTGAAAGCAGTGCATGCGCTGTGTTTCGCTGCGTGAGTGAGGGTACAGGTCCAATCCAGGGGAAGGAGGGTTAAAAGGTAAGCAGCGCACTTGTGTCACCTGGTGTTGCAGGTGTCTATGGGCGGCGGTCATCGCTAACCATCAGGTGATCCGTCCACCTGTTCAAGCCACCTAAATCATAAAAAAAAGAAAAGGAGATTCAGTGTACGTACTCATGATCCTGCCTCTCCCGTTGATGAAGACTGCGCCCCCCACGCCGGAGATCCTGTACCCGGAGAGCACGTCCAGCAGGGTGGACTTGCCGGCGCCCGAGGGACCCATGATGGCGATGAGCTGCCGCGGCCGCAGCCTCCCGTGGACGCCGTGCAGGATCTGCTTGCATCCTGAAAGAAATTATCATTGACATCATCATGGAGATAGAAAGATAGAAACCTCATATAGCCTATAACCAGCGGACAATTAAGACGCTTATAATGATAGGTCATTTGTCGAATTCTGATAAGTAGTTTAGAAGTTACGTGGAAACAGATGAACATACATACATGCATACATAGCCTGTCAAATCATTACCCTCCTTTTGCTTTACCGTAGTCGGGTAAAAAGCTTATTATCCTCCTAAGCTCCGCATTTTTTAAAATAATTTATTCTTGGAGACCTAATGTCCTAAAAAGCACAAACGAGAGTGGGCGTCAATTACATTCCGCAAGAGTTTTGTTTTTAGTTTCCCAATATGCCTTGCGATTAGCTATAGACTTTGCCTCTTTATAAAATAGTAATAGATTTGCGAGTATTAATTTAAATTAATACATTATATTACATTGATAGCACAATAAGTACAAGAGCTCTTACAAACAAATAGCTCTAGGGTCATATTAGTGGTCTTGACCTTAGACAGTTCATCTCAGTGGTGCTAAACAACAGAGTATTGGTATTATCTGTAGAAACGTTAATCTTGAAAGTTGGGTAAGTTCCGATTACCTATTTATCAAGGATTTGTTTAAGAACTCATAAAATTGACGTTTGATTTTTTCACTGTAATGTGGGTTTCGAAGGTCAGACGGCAGAAGCTTCATTGTAACTACCAGACTCGCCAAATCCCAGCGTACCGGCCCCAAAGCACAGAATAATACAGAGACAGATACAATAATACAGAAGACTCACTTTAGACAATGCCGAAATAAAATATCAATCTTCCTCTCCCGGTAATAAGGCCTAAAACTAAAACATGCACGCTTGCCTACCTAGACCGCGAGGTGCTTTTACTCGAAACTCGTTCTTTTCACTAACGACCCACGGTGTATTGTTGTCTACCTGCGCGCGTATTTAGGCTGCTATGATTCCGATAAGCGATTTCTTGCTGCAATAGGGTTAGCACAAGGCGATCCGATGGATTTGTACCATGGTTGCTATCCCTAAAGTAACGGCTTTGGACGCAACTGGTTTGATGATGATGTTATGTTAAGATCCCCGAATAGCGGTGTAAGCGGTGTGTGCCTCAGCCCTCGCTAATCGCTGACGTCCGAGAGGTTATCGCGGGGCGCGCGGAAGCCGGCATGTGGGTCGCAAGCGCACAAATACACGTTGTTGGGACGCCACTGGGCGCCGTTTTACGCAAAACTTGACACTTCGTACTCTATTATCGTTGTACACTTATTCACACTTATAAGAGCAATGGTAGCTCAGTGGATAAGAAAGCCTCTTCCATAAGTTCGAATTCGAGCGTCCATCTCTAGATTTTTCAAATCTATGTGAGTATTTCTACCATTAGCTCGGTGATGAGGTAAAATATGCAAGTTTCGGATAGTTTCTGAAAAGTGCAGCCATGATTCAGTTGGCCTGTTAAATGGTTGGGAAGGTCAGACGGCTAACCGCTTCATTCATAAATACCAGATACAAATACTTAAAACCTGAATCATGTCCAAGTGTAGCCTAGCTTCCGCTTGGACCACGATTCAGGGTATCCTGTGGGAAACCAGAACTGCTAACATTTTAATGTAGTACTTAATTTTGACAAATTTAATATAGCCTCATGTCTTGCTAGTCTTGCTACTGCCTATCTGTATGTTGTAGTAATATAGTTAGATTAGTTCAGTCGCTAACTGGGTCATTGTAATTGATTACAGCTGCATTTAGTATTTACTTTTGATTGTTTAACTACTGTATTAACATAATATACATAGGTAAGGTTGATATTGTAAAAGTTCAATATATTCTGACTCGTACTCATTAAGATAGAAAGGTAAACATCTTGACACGTGAATCTTTATCGTTGAATGTAATTGTAGAAACAGACATAAGCAAAAACCTTATGTATGCCCGATGACGCTAGGTTCGTGGGCTATTTTCTCATCATTTTGGATACCTAGTTTCTCAAAATGGATAACCACAATTGTTAAAATAATGACTCTGAAGGTGAGCCATGATTCAGTTGGTTTGATTTTCCTGTTAAAGGGTTGCGAAGGTCAAACGGCAGACTCTTCATTGCAATTCCAACCAGACTCACCAAATTCTCAGGATGACCAGTACCCAGTGCGCTAAAGCAGCTTTGGACCAACAATGCGTACTATACGCATTAATTAAAAAAATCAAAGTAGGTATCAGCCTTTGTACCGTCCCAAAACTGGGAAAAGGTAATCGTTACTACAATGGGAATAGGCTTAATCACCACGCACCTAATGCGGATTGTACGCGCTTTAAACTTGGAAAAAGACATCAACACTCTACTAATGTAATTTACGTCATAGCGAGAAAGTGCGCAAATTAAAACAATTTATTACATAGCAAGCATATTTTAACAATAAATAATGTTATCAATAAGAAATGCGCCGCACGAAGGCTCTTGTGGACATAAACACAATGTTCGACGTCACTTTTTAGTGACGTGACTGCCACTCGAGTCATTTTAAAATAATCGAATACACTTAGCGATTTTCAAGAAAATCTCTAGCTATCTAGTAACATTAGTACTGGGGAGCCGGGCGTCCATGACTAGAGGTATGCTAGAGGTTAGTGACTCAAGAGTCAAGACAAGTGCCTAGTGTCTGTGTGTCTATGTGCTTGTAGTTTTTTTTAATAACAAATTGCTGTTAGCAGATCTGGAGTCTGTTTAGTTTTTCTGTTGGTTGACCGTCAGCTCGTTTCTGGTGGTAAAAGAGATGACTCGATTTCTATTTGCGTTATCGGGTAACTTGCATTGACATTTCTATACAATGGAAACCCTTACTTCATCCCAGAGTACACTCACCAACTGACAGCAGGGTCTCAAACAATCATGTTTTAAATTTAGAAAGAATACTAACTTAAATGGCGGTCTTTAGATGCTTTACATTATTTCTTTAAGTTCACTAGAGTTCACTCGTACTTTGCTTGAGTTTTGATGCACACAACTTCACTCAAGTGAAATGGAACTAGAGTCGCATCACTATACGATTTATTATGTTTTGTTGATGATTTCATTGGTTTTGCCTTGCCTTTTGAGGAGTTCGTAGTTCGCTTTATTTTTGACTCGTTTGATAACAATGCTCTATCAATTTAACTGCTAGTGGTTTTGGCTTGCAAGTTTAGATTTCTTGACCTTTCGCATGTTATAATATCTATTCAAGAATGTTTCAAATATACTAGCTGAGTACACGGCGATAAGTAGGTTATTGTTGTAGATACAGTAATTATTAACAAATTAATAAGGACAATAAATTACCAAGCTTCAATATGTTTTTTTTATATTATTTGTAACACGGTCAGTAATCGGAAATAGTGGACCGATGTTTCAAAGGTTGTACCTTACTATTTTGTAATAATCATAGGTTGTAACATTCGGCTAATTCGTATCTGCGTAGTATATAATACGAGTAGTACAAAAAACAAGCTCGGTTTATCAATAGGTAAAGGAAAGTAGCGGTGCTCCACTTAGCGGGCAAAATCGCTTGCACTACGCTATGCGTGAGCGCAGGGATAGCTTCGCCCACCCCGCTGCGTGTGCAAACGATTATCGCCTAACGCTTGGTATACCAGAAAATTCATCGACCTAAAATTCGCGGCTTTAAATTACTCTTAATGTAGGTAGGAAGATAAGTACTTACCTATTCATGACTGACTGGATTTTAATGAAAGGGGCTATTTGCCTCGCAGCGGATGATTATAAATGTGATTTTATTTTATTACAGTCGTTATAGATCATGGTTAAGTATCATTTGTCTAGAAACGGGACTGAAAATTACTAGGTATGAACTTTTAAT
This sequence comes from Cnaphalocrocis medinalis, assembly GCA_014851415.1. Classification (NCBI taxonomy): domain Eukaryota; kingdom Metazoa; phylum Arthropoda; class Insecta; order Lepidoptera; family Crambidae; genus Cnaphalocrocis; species Cnaphalocrocis medinalis. Next base: position 15,250,027 of record CM026282.1, read on the forward strand.
GGACAAAGACATCCTTGTCAAAATAAAATTAAACTAAGTGAAACGAATCTGTTAACTGAAACCTATGTTAAGAATTTTGTTGTTTGTAAAAAAGCCCATAGAGCAAATAAAGATCAGAATGATTAGTGGAAGACGTGGTTGAAGGGATGTAAATGTTCACAGATACATCCCGAAGACATTTTCATACATAAGATTATTGGTAATACCTGGGCGAAATATCGAATAATTTATTAAAAAAATCTTTTATTGACAAATCAAAGCGAGTAGAGCTGCTTACACTAGTAATACATAAATTATCTACGTCACACCCCAAGACACGTAGCTACCGTGCATCTGACCCGACGCACCGACCTTAGTGGTAAAGGGTCCCCAATACAGCACGGCTCATCGTTCACGATAAGTCGTTAAGCCCTATTGAACTTCGAATCGATAGTATGGCAAGATTAACTCGTTAACGACTGATCCCATCAAAGACTCTATCGGAGATCGCAACAAAAACCAATGCAATCGTATGAAACAGTGTAACTATGTAAAAAAAAGTCTATCATCGTTATTTACGATACAAAAGTCGTTTACGACATCACAAATAAAATCCAAAGATTGATCGAAGTAGAGAAAAGAGAGACCAAGTTGATGATGATCAGTGATCACAATAGATGTTTTTAATTGTTCTCTACAGTTTACTGGACCACAATATTTGAGATCTATGAGGTCTAGAATGTGCTGTGCTCTTGGTTTAAAGAGCAGGAGAAATTGACCTCAGCAAGGAGTATCATTCCTTGTCTGTAGTCCTTACCTGTGCGTATTATAAAAGCCTTAGAGCAAATAAAGATCAGAATGATTAGTGGAAGACGTGGTTGAAGGGATGTAAATGTTCACAGATACATCCCGAAGACATGTTTCATACATAAGAATTATTGTAATACCTGGGCGAAATATCGAATAATTTATTAAAAAAAAATATTTTATTGACAAATCAAAGCGAGCAAAGCTGCTTACACTAGTAATACATAAATTATCTACGTCACACCCCAAGACACGTAGCTACCGTGCATCTGACCCGAGGCGCCGACCTTAGTGAGTAAAGGGTCCCCAATACAGCACGGCTCATCGTTCACGATAAGTCAGTTAAGCCCTATTGAAACTTCGAATCGATAGTATGGCAAGATTAACTCGTTAACGACTGATCCCATCAAAGACTCTATCGGAGATCGCAACAAAAACCAATGCAATCGTATGAAACAGTGTAACTATGTAAAAAAAAGTCTATCATCGTTATTTACGATACAAAAGTCGTTTACGACATCACAAATAAAATCCAAAGATTGATCGAAGTAGAGAAAAGAGAGACCAAGTTGATGATGATCAGTGATCACAATAGATGTTTTTAATTGTTCTCTACAGTTTACTGGACCACAATATTAGAGATCTATGAGGTCTAGAATGTGCTGTGCTCTTGGTTTAAAGAGCATCAGTGCAAGAGCAGGAGAAATTGACCTCGGCAAGGAGTATCATTCCTTGTTTGTAGTCCTTACCTGTGCGTATTATAAAACACATGCGATCGTAACGTTGAGTCGTACCGTTTAAATGGCCTCTAACTTCAACCGGTTCACCTGCTCTGCAATTAACTTCGTAGTGCCCTCGTCGGCAATCATCTAGTACACGTACCTAGTATTAGCATAGTCGTTGGACTGCTTCGTATGTATTGCTTCGTCCCTTTGACTTGTCAGGAAGACCAGACGCGTTTCTTTGCGCTCGGGGATTGTTTAGATTTATCATATCAGTGTATAGTTTCCCTTTGGAGCCCAAAGGGCGTAAAACGAACCTGACGTTACGTTACGATCGAATCGAAGCCCTCCCTTTCATAAGCGTGTGTATTTTATTTGTTTGGATGCGACAGGTATATTCACATTCGTTGCAAAACTTGCGACGGTTTCGTTATAAGCCACCCGGATACGCAAGGACTTCAAAATCAGTCCAGTACTTTTTGAGTTTATGTCTTTCCTAGTTACGAGTAAGTATAACAATATTATTTATTTGCGTATCAAACGTAACACCTAAATCAACAATGGTTAACCGGTAAACAGTATCGTTGTGATTGTTATGGATACACCTGTAACAATTCGAGGAACTGTTGCCAAAAACAGCGTGAGCACGCTAAAAAGTGTCGCCGCCAATGATGGCTCCATTCGCAAAAGAGCGCTAATAGACAATTTTCGGAATCGAAAGTTAAGTCGGTCGGGAATTAACGCTAAGATCTAGGCTGTTTGACCCTATAGATGCAAAGGTTGTCTGTGACATTCTTAAAGGTCGCAGCGAGTTTCCGAGGTATAATTTACACATATGGAAGTTACAACACAAGAGTCAAGGCGCTTCATTAATAATATGTTTTATGGTCATTGCATTTTATGCTACGTAGGTAGTATAGATATGTGAGTATCAGTTGTACCAGTATTAGTGTTCAGTATTCACAAGACAAGGCAGACGCCATCAGGCCAGATTACTCCGCCGAGTCCAAAATGGGCAGCTGTGTCTTAGATACAAATATATCCAAACTTTTATAAGTTAGGGATAAAGTCCAAAAAGGACAACTCAACGTGACGTAGCTATGTAACTGTCAAGGGTCAACCTTGACTTAAAAAATATCGGGACGGGGTTGGTTCGCCTAGTCGGCTGATATGTCGTAGCACCAACACCCATGTACGTCGATCGGTTAAATTGTTAGCTCCAAACCCCCGCTACACTCCGGACCACCTGTGCGGGCTCTCTGGCGCACTTTTCCCGGATGCCGCATGCTTCTTTGCATAATAACAAGTACCGAACGACCAATGTAAATGCGCCCTAACTCAATGTTTCGCACTGTTTTGGGAACCCTATGTTTTCACTAGCGAGGTCGAGTGGTGCGTTCGTCGAAACTCAAATCGTTGTTTGTCCTACTACTTACTGGGTATTTTACTACGCCTCTGTTTAACAACTGTCCATTGTGGCATTTGTGGCTTATCTGAGACTAATATTTGAACAGATTTGTTAGTTTTATGACAATGTTACTTGTAATTTGTAACTGTTACTCAGGGAGACGTATGTACACTCCTTTTGTGTTTATACGAAAAATAATATTTCCTCACGCCAGGGTTGAACCGGGATGATTTCTTAGCAAATTTTGAATACAAAGACTGCTACGGTAATGACATCTCGAAGAGAATGACCCAGCCTTTTATGACAATGAAAACCAAAAGAGCCAAGAAACTGGTTGAATCAGAAACGTTTAATATGACTACTTGCTGGAAAAGCGACCTTTGGTTAGTTTATTAACATAGTTTTAAGGTCAAATTAGTCATGTTACATTTGAAGTTGTTGTTTAATAACAAGTAATATCACACTTGACAAGCTACTGTGAGCTACAGAAAGTGAGTTAAGTATGCAAATTGGGAACAAAGATAGGCAGTAATTGATACGAGTATAATGCCACTTTATTCTCATTTGCACTGCCTTACTAAGTGAATAGAGATTCAATTCGCTATGCTTTTCCTAAAATTGTCTGGAAGAGACAATGCATCGTATACACCCTTTGCACGTACATTATTTTCTATGGAATTAAGATTTGGTAAATGGATTGTAGAATTTGAATTTGATTGATAAGACATGACTATAGTATATTATACTGTAGCATACGATTATCTATATTACCTGTATTGTGACGTGTAATCTTTTCTGCAATAAAGAGTATCTATCTACCGATATTAAAGGTCAGGAACCGTCGAAATACCATGTGTCACCCTGATGACGAGTCCTGTAGGACTTTTATCAGTTCAGGACGACTTGATGACCCAGTTGCGGAACTATCAGCTGGCGTGACGTCACAGGTCGTCGCCCCTCGCGAACTTCGGTGTTATTGAACAAAACACGTGCGCGCGCGCTCTTTGTCTCCGCATGTCTACAAACACAAATGTTTCCTTCACTTCCTTGACGCAGCCGAATTTGACACTTATTTTTGTCGCCATTTAGGTTGAAATTGTAAATCTTTCGATTTTCATTGTTTGAGAATTCGTGATACAGATAATGAATAACGATGAATTGTTGAACCAATTATGATGATGGCTGATAGCTTTGTTCGCGATTGCGTTATCGTGTGTGCACTTTTAGTTTACCAATGTATCAAACAAAGGATAATATCTTTACTCTATTTTCTTTGGAGTGTTCCTTAGCATCTTCTTCCTTCGTTACCGTTATTATTGTTGATTCTTGATAAGTACTCATAATATATGTGCATAAACTACATACTTTGGGGCCATGTTTCTGATATTAGTCAAAGATGTAAATGCTAAAACATACATAGTAGAGAATAGATATTTGTTTGAATTTTTCCGTTTTTGACTATTTTAGCATCACATCTATTTTATCACTTTCTATCAGATGCGAGGGTATTAAAATACAAAAAAAACTTAACGGAACAGTTTTCCCACTCTCATATAATGTTGATTAGATTAATTATGATAGAACGACTACAGCTGTTCTTGTATTATCAATACCTACTTACACACACACACACAGTCATTTTGTTCCGGTTCAAAGGGTAATATGGTCTGGTAAATACTTGTGGTTTACCAAACTACCTGAGAGTAAAACAGTTGTGAGCTGCCTGTATTCGTAAAACGCTATTGTCATTCGCCTGAGTGATAAATGCATATAGATGCCTATCTATATGCATTTATCTATCTTCTATACTATTTATAAAGAGGTTGATATCATAATCAAGGCCAAGGCTTACGTAAATCAGAAAGCAAAACACTTGCGCGATGTTATCGACGCTCAGCGCCACCTATTGATACTGTTTAAAATTACTCCCGAAACGCAGTTGGATGACAACTAACCGTCTTGAATGGAAAGATGGGAGAGGCCTATATCTAAAAGTGGATCAGTCATTGCTGTAAATTATGATGAAGAAGATTCGTTTAATGAGTACTTAACAACGTAAACTATTCGTCTAGAATAAGCACGTGAATCGATATGACTTTTCTAAGATAAATAAATTGTCTCGGGTCAGGCGGATGACGTCCGTACTCATAGTTCAAGGAAACGTAGAAAGAATTCCATAATGATCCATGTTTATTTTAGTTACTTCTGAAAGACTCGAAGACTTCCGAGAATACCCATTACCTACCTAACCTAGATTTTTGATCCGCGATTGGAGGTGGCTGACCTTAGCTGGGTTCGAGTGGGGAGATCGTGACAAATTTGGAAACCGCGTAAATAGGTAGCGGAATCTCATTTTAGTTTACCTAAATAAATACCTATAGGATACATCACAGGTACGACAATCGAGGAAGTTCCCGATAAAGCGACTTTGAACTTTATTGCAATACACTAAAGTCGAGTACCAATTACGAGTAGTTTACCGGGAACTCGGGTTGCAAGAAGCGCGAATACAATTTAAATGTTTATATTTTTTTTAAGACTTGGAATACCTAGTCCATTTTTTTTCTATATTCCATAATTATTTCCTCGGGCAAATTAAATACAAATTAAATCCTCAAGTGCGCAGTGCTTTCACTTGACCAATTCTTCAACTGCCAGAACAATTTTATCAGATAACAGCGCTTAATAATTCAAAGGTAAAATGGATTAATTACAGAAGTAGGTATGTCATAAATAACAGAGTATATTAAATGCTAATCTAGATACAATAGGCGGTAAATATGATAAAAAAATGGGAGCGATAGGTATGTCGCAAGCGTCCTTGACGCCGAGCGTCGTCGGCAGAACGAGTCGGCAAAGAAATCGGGCCGACCAATTATTTACTTTAAATAACATTGCATTTATTTCGTAATAGGTTTAATCATCATGGCACCTAATAATGATACACAGTGGCTCATTCATGCGCGCTTACAGTGCTCTCGCCGTGTTTCGGCATAGACAAATGCAGGACGGTACGATATTTATTGTTATTACTATAACGAACTCGTTGATTTGGATCACCTGATGGTAAGCAATTGCCCTCTGTGAGGCAGTGGTATCACTCCGATCGAGCCGGCCCATTCATGCCGAAGCGTGGCTCTCCCATAAAACATGCGGGACGGACGATATTGATTGCTATTACCAAAGGTAATCATCATCTACCACTACCATCAGTTAATATGTCTGCTGGTCTGTCCACTATACTCACATAAAAAAGCATATTACCTACAAAATATGAAAATGATGACTATATTAGTAACATATGTTGTTTTCGCCAAGGAATAAACGAGTTTTGTCTTACAAACTTCGTGTTCCATTATTTTATTGCAAAAACTTCTGCATTTAACCCAAAAATGTATGAAAACGTTACGAAAGTTTTCCATAAGGGGCCTTTAAGTACAATGCGGAGGAGGCCATATTTGTTTTATTAACTTTTCGCCATCTTGTTTCTTTACATTGCTTATTATGTTCTTGCCTGATGTATGACACCCATTAATCACTCTCAAGTTACCATTGTGTAGATGGGTATCGTGTTAATAGTTGTTTGTTTGTGTGTGATATTGTTTTGTCCTTCTCTATTGTAAGACGTGTGAATGTTTTGTGAGCATTGCTCTCACTACCTTACTTAAAAACAAAAAAAAATACTCAAAAATAACCTTCTCTTTACTATGGTCGATGCTATAGATTAGATACCCAGAAACCAAAAGATAAAACACAATGCTACTGAACCTTGTCCAATTTTATTGCCATAAATTAGAGTTCACCAGTTTTATAGTTGAACTAGGCCTCTTAGTAACATTGACAGAAGGTCGTTTTCCATAAGAAAATATTAATCGATACCACTGGCAGTAATGGAAACAGCATTAGTTCAGACTTTTACCGGGAGCAAAATAACCAGAGGGCGACTATAAAATTTTTTCTTGTCAAATATCATGCGATCTCTCTAAGTAAACCTTATGGCAGAGTTGTCAACTTGTTTGACTAGCTCCCGAAAGTAAGGAGCATTCGGTGCAATCCATCCTTACGATCGATGGTTTAGTTTACATACTTGTTCTCATTTAAACTTCGGGTCTCAACCTCAGACGATTACATTAAGTCAAAAAGTAATCATCTTCTGTTGAATTGACACCCTAGCATAATTGGAATCAAACTTCACAATCTAAGTCCGTTTGATTCCTAATTATATCTGTAACATAAGTGCTTAAGCTACTAACGGAATCAGGTTGACTCAATGTTATAAAATATTTTAATGTACAGTGAACACTTAAAAGTTAATGTACAGTAATAGCTGCTGTTGATTCTTATGCCTTTTGGAATAAGGTCCAAAAACTGGGAAAAACGTGTAGCTACTAACTTCTGCTGTTCATACACTTATGTCATAATCTTCAAATTAAGAATTCAAAGGTAAACACGTTTTGATAGGCATTACCTTTAAGAAAAAAAATGTATGGCAATTAAGGTTCAATTTGTCCTTTATGCAACAGTTAATTCCGCAAGGTCAGATAATATTCCCCATAAAGCCAAAAAGTTGCCTTTGACTAAAGTAAGACGATTAAAACATAGGTAAAATAGACTAGGAGACCGCCAATAACTTGTTATTAAATCACTTGCGAATGCTATTAAAAATTATGTCTGGCACATAAAATATTGTTAATAAATATTGAGATTTACATCATCAACATGTTAAATCATTCGCTCGTACTCGTAAGTAAATGCATACACAAAAACATATAGGTACCAGTAAGTAATATGTATATCTATCATACGGATATCTTCTATACTTACATTCCACACACCCGTTTATTTTGAGTAATCGATATCAACAAAGGGATTAGATTGCGAAACCAATGAATCACATACACGCATCAATCGGTAGCCTTATGTTGTGAAACTAATCAGAGTGCACGCGATAATGAACGGTGTTGCAGGGGTCTAAAGGTGTGTTTTCTACACGTGTGCACGTGGCATAGACCAGTAATTCGTAGTGTGTCCCGGGTTCGTTTTCCGGATCGAGCAAAAAGTATGTTTCGAATTATTCGAACATAGCTCGGGTTTGTGATCATCAATGCGCATTAGGCAAGCGTGGTGATTAAGCCTAATCCCGTCATAGTAGCGATGACTTGATTTCTTGGTGGAGGCTTTTGGCTTTATATACTGATACTTTACTTTTTGTGTGAAGTCTATATAGACTTATACTATAAATAAACCATTTAATAAGTCGCGAAGTATGTGTATGGGACGATTAGCAGTTAATCACGCAGGGTAAAGTCCACTCGCGCTCTGCGTAAGCGCAGGCCGGACAATGGGATCGCGGGACGAACTGGCCAACAATTATACGGCGTTTATATGATAACGAACAGCAGTTGTAATTATATCTATGTGTTGACTCGCCTATGCTATAACGGTGTGTTCACATCCGAGAAATTTTTGATGTACGTACCTAATTATTGTAATGTAAAGTGGTTTCCATTTATAGTAAACTAGCGGCCGCCCGTGACTTCGTCCGCGTGGAAAAGTAACTTTTTACCCCCCTTTAAACCCCTTACAACCCCCTTTTCGCAATAAAAAGTAGCCTATGTCCTTTCTCAGGGTCTAGATTATCTGTATACCAAATTTCATTTAAATCCGTTGAGTAGTTTTGGCGTAAAAGAGTAGCAGACAGACAGACAGACAGAGTTACTTTCGCATTTATAATATTAGTATGGAAGTATCAGGCTATTGAATTCTCTGATGACGTCGTTACTATAGTTAGGATTATGCTTAATCACCACGCTCTTGCCTAATACGGATTATTTTTGCGGTGGTTATTTAGTGTAGAATTAAAAAATAACTGTTATCTTTTTGGACCTTTGACTCCATCATTTGCTCCCGCTAGTGTGATAAAAGCCACAACAATGACTATTGTTCGAGTTACTATACTAAAACCACACTAATGCCTTCGCGGTATCACACGTCGGTAGCGAATCTCCGCGCACCGATATGATGCGCATTGCGCACGAGTTGATCGTAAAGCAGCAATTACGATTCAAAGTGCAGCCGATGGTTACTCACGGTTTGTAGTTCAACTTTAACAATTTACACCAAGGAAGTAGCACTTAAATTTATTTTAATTTTATTTATACAAATTCTTTGTTTGTGGTTGACAAAATACATTTGATTGTTAGTTTGAGACCAGTGTAATGAATAGTGTGCAATATTTTCAAACTACATTCTATCCTGGACTGTATTTCCTAGCTGGTAAGGGTTCTTGAAACCACGTTCACAGAATATGAAGAAAACCAGAGACGATAAACAAAAGAATAACATATCAAAAACAGTTAGAACGGAAGTATAAAAACAAAAACAATAATAAAAAGAGTGACCTTCAGCATGATTTTACTGGAATCTGCATTATGTAAGTAACAAGGTAATTATTATTTTTTGTTACGTACTTAATGCAGATTATTTTCAGTTTAAAGTTTCTGTGAGGTTATTTTTCGATGAGGTTCGTATTAAACGCAATATCACCATCACCACGATACGATTCCTCACTGAAGTATTTTTATAAAAAAATCGGCAAGTACGCTTGTCTGCAGTAACAAATCACGACATGTTAATCTTAAGAGATCTTTCTACAATATAAACAAATAATGAGCTGGATTAAACTGCGAAACATTATATTTCCTCGCCTTTACCTTCGAGTTACTAGTCCCCTACTTTGCTTAGTTACTTGGTTATATTTTAATGGCATTTCCTATTACGGTTTTGAAGTCTACACTAAAGATTGCTTCCGCGTTCCGGGTCTGCCTCCATCGCTTACGAGTGCGTATTATTGTAGCATTAGTTTAGGAATCTTTAAAATGTTAATGTGTAGAAGTTGTAACTACGGCGCGTTATTAGCCATTAGTGGAACATCAGTATACAAAACTGTCTTTATTACAATGAATTCTCACGCGTATGTCAAACACGGTTGGTTCAATTTGGATTGAGAAAATTTTACAGAGTTAGGCTGTCTGAACATATCCTTGCGTTATATTATAGAAAAACTGTAAGTTTCTATTGATGGTGGTAATTTGCCTGATGGCGCCTGGGCAGTCATTTCTTTTTTATAAAATGAATAATTGATTGGTAGCGTGTATAATCAATAAGCGTAATTATAATAAAAACATCAAGGCTCAACAGAACAATGCAATAAGAGCAATCAATGTGAAAATTCCGCACGAAGATAGCGAAAATCCAAAAACTATTTTTTTTTTCATAATAATTCTTCTTTTCGTCCGACCACTGTTTGAGGCTTCCACTTCTACCTAGAACTTTATTTTTCTCTTTGGTTTTTCCAAATAACTGGTGTCCCTTCTTGGAAATAGTAACTTGAAGTATGAACCGATCGTTATGAATGGCTTAAGTAAAGATGCGTGAATCATCTCATCACCCTCGTTTCGCGAAGGCGCGGCTCCGATCGGGAACGGAACCTTGACCCGCGCGGCCGCAAACCACATACACGCTCTGCCACCTGTTTGCCACGCGTAAATGCATCTACTAGCTATATCTTCTATACTATTTATAAAGAGATAACTTCAATAGACAACGACAAGGCTTATAGGTAAACCGAAAACACGAAACGCTTGCGCGATGTAATTGGACACAGCGCCATCTATTGGTTCATTTCTGAATTACGGTCCCGAAGCGAAGTGAGGGCGGGCCACTAGTGTAATAATAAATACGTAAATTTGTCTTATAAATTGTTAAATTGTAATCAACTATTGTTAGATTTATATACAACCTGCTCTCCGCGGTTTCACTTACTTAATCAATAAATTGTGTATTTTATTTTAGTGTCGGGATTAGTTTACTTAGTTTAGTTCCCCTCTCAAATATAATATTACTTTAACTTATTAATCATACGCTATAATTTATTATTTTCATACTCGTATTAGATTTTTCAGAAATTAAATCCCGCCAGCTGCCTATATATACAGGGTGTATCTGTGAACATTTAAATCTCTTTAAAACCACGTCTTCCAGCAACCATCTGAACAACTTTTGAAAATTCGTCGAAAATTTTTTCGACTCATATACTCAGACAAAATGACCAAGTCATGTGATCAACTTTGTATGAAAAAGTAAAATTTTTTTCAAACGAATTTCCAAAAGCCATAGAGAAAATGTTGTTCAGAATAGTTTATAGTAGGGGTGTTAGGGAGCTCCGTAACCGTAACCGAAACTATCGGATATCCGATATAAAAAAACATCCGTAACCGTAACCGAATCCGAAATGAAAGTTTCGGATAGTATCGGATAGGGGCGGAGCCTAATTGAGACACGTTATGACAAGTTGTTTTGATCGGCCGGCCGCTGCCAGTGCCGACACACAATATTTTCTTTTAATACGAAATTACTGATTCAGTATAAGTAATAATTTTGTTATTACAATGTAATAACAAAATATCATCAAATCAAAAACACCTAAAATGACATTTTCATTTTAGGTGTTTTTGATCTAAAACATCTAAAATTTAGATAATACTCAATATAATATAATTATTTATATTTATTTTTATTTTAAATAGCTGTAATAATTACTCACAGACTGATTGTAATTCCTGCCAAAAACGAAACAAAACTACTTTATTACCTATTAGTATTTTACTTTTAAAATTCCTTAAAAATGTAATATCCGTAACCGAAACTAACGGATAATCCGAAATAATTTATTATCCGTATCCGTAACCGTATCCGGTATAACAATCATTCCTATATCCGTATCCAATCCGTAACCGAAATTTCATATCCATAACATCCCTAGTTTATAGTACACGTGGTGAAAAGGATGTACCTAAATGTTTACATGTACGTACACCCTGTATAAGTTGTTTACCTCCAAGCCTATACGTCAACAGCGGCGGTTATCGCGCGGTGCTAAGTTCAATACCGGGGCAATTAGACACACTCACTGGAACAGATCCATATCGCCAGTGGTTCCGAGCGACGCGATCAGTGTGACCAGATTTGAATTAGTAATTATGCTAGCGGCATAACAAAATTCTGCTAAAATCTGCTAAAAATTTCCTTAAAAAATGCTACAAATCTGCTGACGAATTAATTTATATTTGTATGGAGATTTATAAAATAAAACGCTTTGAAATTATTATGAATGTTTTTTTTTAAACTAGCGGCGGCAAACGAGCAAGCGGTTCGCCTGCTGGTAAGTAATCACCGCTGCCCATGAACAATCTGCGAGATCAGAGAGGTCGCTGATGCGATGTATTTTATTATTTATTATAAACTAGGAAATCAGGTGACCCGTCTGCTCGTCGGACACCTATCACATAGAAAAAAACTCTTTTAACAATAGTAGTCAGTTCCAAAGAATATGAACACATTTGGGGATATCACATGTCGGTGGTACCAATTGTGCCAACTGGTATCATGCCATCCGTTCGTTAGTTTTGATTTGTAAGTCAATACAAAGTGCTACCACTTATAGGCACTGCACGTTCCTTACTATACAAGTCATTGAAAAACATTTCCTTTATAGATATCCTTTTTTCAAAATTTTGTAATGTACCTATGTACCCCACACGCACGAGTAGATTAAAAGAGCAGAGAGACAAAACTTCATGCAAGCTCGCGAATCTGTTGAATGTGTGAGTTAGTGAGTGAGCAGAGTGAGTCCGTCCGGGAAAAACGGTCAAGTCAAGACTTCTTGTGTAACTATTTAAGCAAAAATCAATAGGTGACTTATAAATGTCGACTTATGCTAAATATATGCTATGGTATTATAGATTCTGCTAAAAACTGCTAACTTTTTCTAATCTGCGACATATTATGCTAAGACCTAAATTGGGGGTCAAATTCTGCTAAAATCGCAGAATTCTGCTAAATCTGGTCACACTGGACGCGATAATTTGGCGTCGCCAATCGGGCTCAGTCATTTAACTAGATTTGAAAAGTCGAGAAATACTTGTATCTGTTGATTAGTTTGACTAATTGACTTCAAAAACTCCAAAATAGCTAAAAGTATAAATAAAGTTTTGTATGTTGTCTGACGACCAGTCAGACACGCATTTGGTAGTGAATGCTGGCTCATGCGCCAACAGTCGTGGGTTCGATCCCTACCATGGAAAAACATAAACACGAGAATAACTAAGAGCGTTAAGCCATTTCTGTCAGTCTCATGACAAAAGCCTTATCATAATCAGTGTCAGCTAGAGCTGGTCTTCTAATAATGTTGATACTAGGTATATCTATACTAATTATAAAGAGCTAAATTATATTAATTCTACAAATTACGATAAGGTTTATATTACGTAAACTGAAAAGTTCTAACATTTCGCGATGCAATCGACACCCAGCGCCATCTATTGGTTTAATTACTTACTACTAATAAAGTACTGAAATGAAGTGAGGATGGGCCACTAGTATGGTAAAAAATAAAAAAGGACCTAATATCAGTAATGTAAGTATTTCTGGATGAAATAGTGCATTTTGTGCTGTAATATCTTAATCGGGAGATAAAAGCACTCAACAACAAGATGTCCTAAATGATAACACGACATTGAGGATCCAAAACACAGGTGAAAATCGAACCGGACTTTCGATACGATATCTCGTAATCTGCGATACACCGCGGAAAGATATCATTGTTCTAGTGGCAAGTGATTCTTGCGGTCAGTAAACCCAAGCGATTGGTTATGAGGTCGGATGCGGGTGATTTGCTCGTGTGCACCCGTCCCCTTTTTGGTACCGCATATTATTCGGAAGTCGCTCGGGAAGTTTTCGATCTTGCTTGCACCCTGGCCTCGGACCGTAGTTTGTACTATTAAGTATTCTGTGCCGTAGGTAAGAAACTTGTTGTGCCTTATTGGGCCGGGTTAGAACGCTGTTGAAATATTTTAAGAGAAAAAGAGTACAGAGAGGTTACCACAACCTGTCAAATTTCCGCAATTGATATTCAATCAATGTGTTTGACAGTGAAATGAGAGCGGATTGAAGAAATTTGATAGTTTTGTATACTTTGATGTGTACTAAAAAGATTTCAACAAGCACTTTTCTGAATTCCATAATATTTCTAGTATTCAGAATGCCGAATTCAGAACAGTGGGAGAGCCACGCTTCGGTATGAACTGACCGGCTCGACCGGAGTAACGTCCTCGTCCTCACAGAAAACCGGCGTGAAGCAGTGCATGCGCTATGTTTCGCTGCGTGAGTGAGGGTACCGGAGGCCCAATCCAGGGGAAGGGGGGTTAAAAGGTAAGCAGCGCACTTGTGACACCACTTGTGTTGCAGGTGTGCATGGGCGGCGGTAATCGCTTACCATCAGGTGATCCATCGGCTCGTCTGCCACCTATGTCATAATAAAATTAACTAAAGGTAATCGTCCGTAGGGAAAAATAATATAAGTAGCAAACATTTCGTACGATCTTTGAAAAAAATATATAATTTCACGGAAAAGTGAGAGAGAGAGAAGACATGGTTCATCTCTTCTGCATTTTATATCATTACAGCGGCCGCCCGCTCGTACACGTGAAGTTAAGATATTTTCATACCAAAGGATTTTCGGGAATTCCTTTCTTAGTGCACCTCTACGGTACCTAAGCTACGTCCCTTCTAAATTTCAAGCCTACGTTTAGTCGTTTAATACTCAATACTCAATGCTTTAATTGACAACATTAAGTAGGTAAATTTTCTTCATTTTGATAATTGGACTGTAAACTAGAGTTAAAAATAGTCAGTCAGACAGTTTCTCCTTTTAGGTATATTTTTAGATTATTAATTTCATCTCAGATTGTATTTCTAGTTTGCGTCTGAGATATGGTCTTACGTCAGTTACAGCCTTGACCATAAGTTAGTCTGTGGTTTCAACCAAATTGGAATTTATAAGTAGGTATATTAGCAAATGTCTAATTTATAATTTAAGGCCGCTTTAGGATGTAAATTGTAGTGTAATCGATATTTACAATATTTCACTTGACATCTGAGTGCACGGGCGTCCACCGTTTTAATGATTAAACTAATTCCTGATAAGTAGCTGATAGGTATATTTTAATAATTATGTGATATACTTACAGGGCGTATCTGTGAACATTTACAACTTTCAACCACGTGTTTATCAGCTATTCTGAACCAGAATCTGTTCAATACCTTTTGGAAATTCGCATAAAAACATTTCAACTGTTTAAGCAAAGCTGGTCACGTGACGTGCTTTTTTTTTTGCTTTCCCTTCGATATTTGTCGAAGACTGTATATGCCTTTTGTTTGTTTACCTTTTTAGTTATTTTAAAATCTTTGTTACTTTTGTATCTATAATAATTTGTCAAATTTTCAAAAGTCTTAGAACAAAATTTGTTCAGAATGGTTGGTATAAGACGTGGTTAAAAGAACATTCACATGTTCAGAGATACTCCTTTGTATTGTATTAGCACACTCGTAGGTAGGTAGGTACTCTTAAGTTACAATAACTGTGTATTATGCAAATAAATAATGTTTCTGTTTCTGTAAGAGTTTTGTATAAATGCATTTTTTAACGACATTAAGGATGTATTACGAATTTTGTTGAAGGCTAAAGGCAATTCCGAAGTTGAGATATTTATTCAAGGCTTTTTATTACTTAGTCTTTGGTTATTAATAAGGGATAATATCATTGCTTTTGATTTTCACAAAATTGATTTCTATCTATTATCTGTATCTACATAATTCCTAACAATAATCAGCTACCATTATTAGAAAGTTATATTAATGCATGTGCAAAAATAGGACACGGTTTACAATCCTAACTAATATTATAAATGCGAAAGTAACTCTGTCTGTCTGTCTGTCTGTCTGTCTGTCTGTCTGTTACTCTTTCACGCCCAAAACTACTGAACGGATTGAAATGAAATTTGGTATACAGATAATCTAGACCCTGATAAAGAACATAGGCTACTTTTTATTGCGGAAAAGGGGGTTGTAAAGGGTTAAAAGGGGGGTAAAAACTTTTCCACGCGGACGAAGTCGCGGGCGGCCGCTAGTTCCACCAATATTCTCTCTCGAGAGAGATCGAAGAGAACGTATGAAGAATAAATAATAATTATAATTAAAGTGTAGGTACTTGACTGCTTCACAATGGTTTATAAGTTTCGTCTACATATGTACTTTCATCTTTTATTTTAATAAGTACCTACCTACATAATAAGTAATAACGCTAATGACAATTTTAAAACTCTTATGTACGAGTATGAAAGGGATTGAAGATCGCAATCTTTGTAGACAATGAATGGAAAATACCAGTTAATCTTAAATTAATGGATTCATTAGTACCTAGCTATTATGTAGACATCAAATTATAAATAATGATTAATAGAGACAACAATAAATACATTTTCTGGTCCAAAACTAATCCTTTACTCCAAGATCACTACAGACTATTTCTTTTATGTGGTTTCGTCCGGTTTGTATATTTACATTCTTGCAATAGGTAGGTACCTACACATTGTAGGCATGTTACTCCAAAAATGTTAATCCAAAGCGAAGATTCGGTCTGTATAAATTAAATAATTTCCAGTATCAACTCACTCAACCACGATAAGAATCCACCCTTACACTGTGGAAGTTCCACCAGCTCGTACTGAGCGTTACGCTTCTTGTTTCTTAATACGAACTGCTAAGGAATGGAACAACTTGCCGGCTTCTGTATTCCCAGAGAGCTACAACTTGCGACACCGAGAGTCTAGAGTGAATAAGCTTCTGCTGGGAAAGCACGCTACATCTTAGACCTCATTGTCACTCTCCATCAGGTGAGATGAGGTCAATTAGTGGAAACCCATTTCAAGAGGTCAGATGTTTTCTTTAAGTAGATTACCTAGACTATTCAAGTTAACCTACTAGAACTACACGAGACCTTAAAAAGTATCTCACCTTACACAAACAATGGACAACAAACAGTTAATTTATTTATTTATGTTATGTTCTTAGATAAGTTCAAAAATTTGTTTATTAATGATTTTCTAAATGATGTTAATAAATGGACCGATCAATTAGTGTGGTGTACACACACCTAAGAGCTGTTTATTATCACCAAAGTGATTTACAACAATTGAGTGACAAAGTGAAATTCGAGCGGTATATTGTTTTCATCACACGAATTTAAGATATTATTTCTGATAACATCCTGTGTATAAAGATGAGATACTTTGACAAGAAACATAAAGAAAGCAAGCCAAAACGCTTCATTTGATATGCCATGTGTTGTTATTATTAGGTATAATAAGTACCTACGTTTAGTTACAAATTCAAATTAGGTCATCGTGTGTTAATACATACTTAATCATATTTTGATAATGGTGTAAGTACCTACCTTACAAAACCGGATATAGGTTTAAAAACGTCCACATTGTGAATAGGTAGATAATAGGTAATATTTTCTATTAATTACTAAATGACCTTTGAATTCTAATCTAGGTCAATTGAAATCAATGCTTTTCTTAAGAACTGTAATATTTTAGTAAAATAAAAACAATAGCTTTTTTATTTTGCCGGTTGTCATTCTTAATTTATGTATAGGTACCTAGTTTATCGTATATATAACGTTTACTTAACCAAAACTACCGAACAGTTATTTATCTTCTAACGAATAAACATGTAGGTATGACTTTATAGTCAACTTTTAACCTTGTTCATGCTAATCTCGAATCAAGTTACATTTGTTTATTTAAAATCTTGCTACTCCAGTGATTTCTTCATAATGAGTAAAGAAAAATAGTACAATAGCTCTTCTGAAACTCTCTTATGAAAATGAAGTTCTTAACACAAGAAAATATTGCTTAAAATTAGGTGCAAACCATTTAGATAGAGAATCCTGGTTGAACAAAAAGTTACAGAACTAAATAACTAAATGCTGTTGTCAAGTGTAAATACTACCTCAGCGGTCGTATCGCTGACAGCGATTTCTTCCAGACAATCTTACATAATATGTTGTGTTAAATCATAATGTAAACTCAATTGTAAACTATTTTTTGCATGCCAATTGCTGGTGAATTGTGCGGATTTTGTATTTTATACCACCACTATGTACCACTTTTCGAGCAAAATGAACGCAATTAGATTTGATTTGTTGCAAACAAACTTAACTATGTTATGTTAAAATTTTTAACTATCCCATTTATGGGTAAGTGTCTGTCTGTATGTATGTTTGTCTTTCTTTCACGGCAAAACGGCGCGACAAATTGACGATAGTTGAAGGGATGGAGAGCATAGGCAACTTTTTGCCCCTTTCTAACCCCCCATTTTAGGGAAGTGGGGGGCGCGAGCGAAGTCGCGGGCAAAAGCTTGTTTAAAATAAAAAAAAACTTACCTTTATTGAATCCCAAATTAACAGTGCAAGTGATGTTGGAGAAGTGAATGTCCACCGGGTCCCTGGTGGGTGTCTGCGTGATCTCCGGGGCTGAGGAGCCCGACGGCTGAGGAGGCTGGGTGACGGCCAGAGGCAGGTCCTCCGTGGCCGGCTTGTCGTGTACGATCTCCGCGCCCGCGAGCATCATGGTGGCGTGCGTGCGGTGCCGCGTCGCGGTGTCGAGTGCGCCCGCGCAGCTGATAGCCCTTTGTCCGAGCCGCTAAGTAATTGCACGTTTGAATGATATGCAAGACAATTTGTAAATGAGTGTTGGACGACATTTTCATCGGGCACAATGTGCTTTATTCTTTTAGGGTTGCCGCTGATTTTGGGGAAATTTCTTGGAAGGATTTATTTTTTCATTCCATTTTTGCTGCTGAAAATTTGTTTTTTTTTACTTGTCATGACAACTCTCTCTCATCTTATAGTTCCCGATTGCATCTAAAGCTGTCACTTTGAACATTTGTATACAGGGTGTATCTCAGAACATTACATCCCTTTAACATGCTCTACCAACCATCTAATTCCTAATTAAAATTTAAAAATATAATGCATTTAATCACTATATACCATCGGATACAAAGATTAGATAGATATCTAGCAGAGACAGGCTAACACAGGTGTTAATACTTATCACTTATTAAGTCAATGTGAATAGATGAAATGAAAAAGTTGGTTAGTTGAGGAAATTCGTCAAAAGAATAGACTAGAATAGAATAGTTTATTTATTTTCCACGATAACCTCTGTGTTGATAGTATCTTTCTCACAAAAGATTTGAGATGTTCATACAGGCGTCTACTTCAATCTTGTAAGGACGGCTCTACTGTCCCTATCGCTCCCCCCAGCATGACTGGGGGAGGAAGTACAGGGCCCGCAGTGTAAGCGGGCCTTTCACCTGGGTAGGGACCTTAAGTAGGGTTCTTCAATCTTACCTACAAAGCATGATTAAAAGACAATCGATAAATCCGCAGGGACGGGGAATAATAATTACCAGGAGGTCAGATTTAGGCAGAATTATTTAGGTATCTTTAACCTACTCTAATTTCATACAGCAAAAGAATAAATTTGATATGTCTAAAAAATCTGATTTAAATAATAGGTACAATTATAAGAAAATGATTTATGAAATAAAAATAATAACTCGAAAGTTTCCAGGATCTCGAATCGAATGGGATTTTTGAAAGTGATATGGCGGTGCGGGGGTGGGCTAGACAATCATAGTTATAATACTTATTGCTTTCATGTAGTATAATAAATAGACAAAAACACAGTCCTGAACATACAGTCCTGACAAAAATACAGTCCTAAACATAAATCCCACAAGGGCACTGCAATGTTAGTAATAATCTCATAAATTATACATTTAAATTAAATTAAACTAGTTAAAATTCCGTACTTATTTATTGTATAATCCTGGTCGGTCTATCGTCAAGACCCAGTTTTTCCTACAGTTACGACATGAAACGAAGCATTATCTTTATTTACAAATACTGTAAGTACTCGTACCTACATCAATTAGTCTTATCAATGCCTTTGTAGAAAAGAATAAATTTGGTATGTCTAAAAAATCTGATATTAAATAATAGGTACAATTATAAGAAAATGATTTATTAAATAATATAATAACTCAAAGTTTCCAGGATCTCGAATCGAATAGGATTTTTTAAAGTGATATGGCGGTGCGGGGGTGGGCTAAATAATCATAGTTATAATACTTATTGCTTTCATGAACTAGGTACAATAAATACTTAGATCTTAAGTAACAAAAATACAGTCCTGAACATAAACCCCACAAGGGCACTGCAATGTTAGTAATAACCTCAAAAATTGTACATTTAAATTAAATTAAACTAGTTAAAATTCCGTACAATATCTTATACCTACTTATTATACAGTTTTCAGCTAAAAATCTCTTGAAGACTATAAAAACATTAGGAGTAGGTACATATACATAATACGAGTTTCTTATGCAGTAATTAAGGAGGTAACAGTCAAAATTATATTTTAGAATTATCATTTTATATTATAAACAAGTCTACCTAATCCGACCTTTGATTCACTAAGTAGCAACCCTAGACAAAAAAAGCAATTTACAAATGAGCGTAGGCCACACTACATCTAACACTCGGGACAATGGTCTTTATTCCCCGGTGTTAGGGAACAAACCACGTTTGTTTGTTCATGTATGTATGTATGTAACTTTTGTTTTTGCAACAAGAAGCAGCTTACAGTTGTTAAGATAATAACGTCTAATTGTGTTATCCTTTTCCGGAAACAATATTTTTTATAATATCTTCTGCTTAAGCTGATAAGCATTATTAAATCTAACTCACTAACTCATCTCAGCGATTCTTTCCCGGTTGCGTTCAAAGCTGTCATTTGGAGCTAGGGATACCTAGATGATAGAGGGCAGAGATACCAGGGGAGAGCCCCACACGAAGGTGTGCATTAGGCAGCGCCGACTACCGCGTCGAGACGACGCGTCGGGTCCATCTAGGGGGCAATTCTTGTGCTCTCGACTCTATTGGAAAAGATTGAACTATTTTTTTATAGGTGGCAGACGGATCACCTGATGGTAAGCGAACTGATGGCGAAATAAAGTGAGGATGGGCAGTCTATTTACAAAACTAGTTAAACATAATTTATAACAACTTATACTTATTCATCTTTGATTTTATCAGATTGAAATAAATAAATGAATGCATAATTATATAGCACTATGTTTAAAAGGTTCCGTACTTATTTATTGTATAATCCTGGTCGGTCTATCGTCAAGACCCAGTTTTTCCTACAGTTACGACATGAAACGAAGCATTATCTTTATTTACAAATACTGTAAGTACTCGTACCTACATCAATTAGTCTTATCAATGCCTTTGTAGAAAAGAATAATAATTTGTAATAATTAAGTATAGTATAATTAGGGCGTGTGTGTGCTTTGTGTATCCGTAATAAACCGTAGATAACACCGCTGGACACTGCTGGTACTTGAAAAATTATAACACCTGAACGCTGAAAAATACTTCTATATATTTAGGAAAGTAAAGGAAAGTATCAGCCTATATATATACCTACTGTCCCACAGCAGGGCAAAGGCCTCCATCATAGAAATAAAGTTATCGCTACTATGATGGGATTAGCCTTAATCACCATGCTTGCCTAATGCGGATTGGCGATCACAAAGCTATGTTCGAAAAATTCGAAACATACTTTTACTCGACCCGGGAATCGAACCCGGGACCCCGAGATCACGGCCCTGTACTTAAATCACTAGACCAACGGGGCGTTCTATATAGTTATTGGTAGATATATTGAGTGTCGAAAAATACAGGGCGTCCCTTTATAGAGGCACAGTATATTAGCTCAATTCAGCCTGATGATAAGCAAAAGGAGAGCCCACACACGGCATCATATCCGTTGGCACTGCCATACTGGCCCGCGAGATGCTTCTTCATGCTTCGTAGGAGTCTATATTGTAGGACAGAGGAAACACTTTAGTAAAATGTGAGATGCATAGAGGAATTTCGGCTATTGTACCAAGTTTTATGTATTTAAGCAACCGGAGATCTAAGCGGGGGAAAAGGTTGACAGCGCACTTGTGACTCCACTGTTGTTGCGGGTGTCTATGGGCGGCGGCACTCTCTTACCATCAGGTGATCCGCCTGCTCGCCTGCTACCTATCACAGAAAAAAAAAAACACCACGCTTGCCTAATGCGGATTGGTGATCACAAACCCGAGCTATGTTCGAAAAATTCGAAACATACTTTTGCTCGACCCGCAATATCCGTCTGCTACGGGAATCGAACCCGGGACCCCGAGATCACGGCCCGGTACTTAAACCACTATGACTATATGAGAGGAATTTTGGTTATTGTAGGTACCAAGTTTTATGTATTACCTATATAATATACTATTTATAAAGAGATAACTTCTATAGACAACGACAAAGCTTATAAGTACCTAAGCCGTTACATACTAGCTTTTGCCCGCGGCATCGCTCGCGCCCCCCACTTCCCTAAGATGGGGGGTTAGAAAGAGGCAATAAGTAGCCTATGTTACTATCTCCATTTAAAAAATTACGTCAATTCGTCGCTCCGATTTGCCGTGAAAGAAAGACAAAGATACAGACAGACACACTTTCCCATTTATAATATTAGTATGGATGATGAATAAAGAAAATGAACACGTACTGGTGTAGCTAATGTCCATGGGCGGCGGTGATCACTTACCATCAGGTGACCCACTTACTCGTTTGCCTTGCTATAATATCATTATTCATCTCTTTAACTTGCTAAATGCATTTCACATACGAAGATAGGCTAAAGTAAACCAAAGGGAGCCCATTAGCATCTCAATATTCTAATCACCCGTGAGAAAACGAAATAAATTTACGTCTTTAATATTTTTTATTTACTTTAACCAACCGGAGATCTAAGCGGGGGAAAAGGTTGACAGCGCACTTGTGACTCCACTGTTGTTGCGGGTGTCTATGGGCAGCAGCTCTCTCTTACCATCAGGTGATCTGTCTACTCGTCTGCCACCTATCACATAAAAATACGACGATGTAGTCGACACCCAGCGCCATCTATGGCCACCGTTTGAAAGTAATGTCCCGAAACGAAGTGAGGGCGGGCCACTTAAGTATTACAAGAATAGCAAAGACAACAAAATGTTTACAAGAACCTCTTAGGGTAATATGTGTGTGTATCCTTCCTATGTTGTTAATTCCATACGGCCATCAATAAAGGTACTGCAAGACACTGACGCTGCAATGTGGGTTCGGGCTCCCCTTAGTAAAAGATTTACCAACATGGTAACGATTAAAAATCCAAGTCTTAAAGCTAATAATAAAATACGGCAGTCTATCTTTAGAAACGAACACCGTCCATATCAGATTTCTGTGACCGCATGTCACAGTGTCATCGCATATAAGGAAGTAACGACTTATATGCGGTGACGCGACAAAGCTACAACATAATATCATTAACACACGCGTACCTAGGTAGTCGTACAGAATCACTTAATCTTAAAGTATAATAAACACGTGTGTTGTTAATGAGGGCGTTTATGACAGTGTTGCAGTAAAACGAAAATGGAGCGAAGTCCCTTTTGCTACTCCACCACCGGACGACAAGGCGCGGCGAGAGTTTTCACCCTTATGTGGTAGATTTGCCCCCTGCCCGTACGAAGCGATTCGCTTCCACATTTATCATACGGACAGCTAAGGAGTGGAACTCCCTGCCGAGGTCTGTTTTTCCCGACCACTATAACTTGGATATCTTTAAGGCAAGAGTGAACAGGCATCTTCTAGGCAAACGCGTGTCATCCTAGACCTCATCGTCACTTTCCATCAGGTGCGATTGTGGTCAAGCGTTGGCCTATAGTCTAATAAAATAAAAAAAACTATTAATTCCGTTGACTGGAAGTTACGAGTTTCTGCTAAATTTTCCCAGAAACACTCCAGAAGCTGCCCAAATTCTACACTAAATCTGTAATAGGTACCTTTGTGCAATAAATATTTAAGCCTATTTTCTCTAGAATTTACAACTAATAAAAGATAATCGAGGGTCGCAAGTTTGAACCCAACACAAAATATGTAAGTAGGTTGAAAAGAACAAAACTTATTTTGGCCACTAACGCTGATTTTCAGTAGAACCATTTTAAGTAATTAAGTAAGTACTTTATAGTTATTAACGAAATAAACAGGGTATAAATAAAATACAAACGGCTCTTACATAGAAATACTTGCAATCATAAAGATGACAGTCCCACATGTAAGTAATAAAATGAAATTCAAGTTATCAGCCAATTGACGAAACAAACAGCTATTATTAGGTATGTAAGTAGGTAGTTAATATAATTTTGAGACTGGGTGTACTTACTTTCGCTGTTTAAAACGCCTTGTCGAGATAATATCAGGAGACCGAAAATTGAGGAACAAAAATAGTCCTACAACTAAATTAGTAACGAAGAAACATTTTGCTGACGAATTGCTTATGACGGACTTATAGGAGTGAAAGACAAATTTGCGCCTGCGCAAGTATACATGCAATGTGTTTTGAAGTAACTTCGTCTCCTAAATTTAACTACAGAGCAACCTCTGTGAAATGAAGTCTACTGAGTCTGTAGACTTCACTTCGATCTTATAGCTGTTCCCGTTTCGATCCCTAGAGGGTTTTTTACAGTTTGTACTAATTTCATATGGTCATGATAACTAATAACCCAAGTATGTTCCACAAACATACTCTTAGTCGTTTGAAAACAGACAAATACCTGATGTAGGTACGCCCCGTTGGTCTAGTGGTTTAAGTATCGGGCCATGATCTTGGGGTCTCGGGCTCAATTCCCAGGTCGAGAAAATTATGTTTCGCTTACAATTTTTTCGAACAAAGAAGAGAGCTACTTCTTTACAAACTTTATTTTTATGTTTAACAGTTGAAAAGCAAGGAATTTGGACGCGTTCCTTTAACGTGCTTGCACGGACGTTAATTAGTTGAACCTATATGTAGATATAACTTTCGCCTTCCGCATCTTTTCTACATTGGTCGCCCACTTCTTGTTGTCAAGTTGCAGTCGGGGCATCCCTCTTTACATTTGCATACTTATGTTATTTTTTCAAGGAAGTTCTGTTCACAAAACATTCCATAATTGGTAGAAGAAGAATACGATTTAACCATAAAAGGATGTAAATGTTCTTAGAGAACCTTGTTTTCACCTCACATGTAATTTTTATACAAATAGACATTTTCATATGTGCAGTCGAAGAATTTTTTGGTGTACCAGTGCTAGGCAATAATCGCTTGCGTATGCAGAGGGGTGCTAATCCCTGCGCTCACGCATCATGGCGGTGCAAGGGATTTGGATGCCTAACTGTGACCATGTATGTCGCAGCTGTATTGTATAATCCGCCGCACATTACGTTAAGTTATCAAAAACAGGGCCGTTTTGAAATGCGGCGAATCAACGATTCTTCAATATGGCGGCCCACGTTTAGCCGTATCGTACTCACGTAACAAATACTTCACAAGTGATGCTACAACACAAAATTATCTACACAATTAAGGATTTCTCTAAAAATATACCTACGGCGGATTATATGATCCGGCTGCGACAAGTAGGTACAATACTTACATTAATCTTTAACATTTCTCAATTGACATTGAGTCAAATGTCTTTGATATTAAGATGAAAATCAATTGAAGATATTTAATAGACTTTTTTACATTGTTGTGTAGCTCCATACCTACCTAAAGCTTGCTTTAAAATTACGAATCATGGCAAATTCTACGTCATTCCTCGTAATTTCCCTTTTCATGTCTGGCTGGTGGGTTTCTCAGAATTGTCTTGTCGCACTCTTCTCAGTAGGTCACGAATGTTAACCTCAAGATATTGGGACTTAAAAACGATTAAAGGATTTCTTGGTAATCAATTTGCAATCAATTGGTGTAATTCCATGGAGTTTCAAATTACACCGTATGCGCAATGTTTGGGCATGTTCGTGCGTCAAGTACCTACTTACATACCTACCTGTAAGTAATTACACAGGTAGGTAATTAGCACATGAGCGCATTGTGATATTCAAGTAGGACTTACGTTGTGAACAGCCAATTTACATCTCTTTTGTTAGTAGTTTAAAAAGGGTTATTCTTCGAGATAAAACATTCGTTCCTCCAAATTTTATCAGAATCTTAAAACATAGTAGTAGTTAATAAAATTATACAATAAGTAGATAGATAGGTTTATTGGCCACAAAAAAATATAGGTACTAGAAAAACAAAATAAAGTTGTCCTACTTTATAAAATTAAGGTTTGTGGCCATCAAGGCGCAGCCTCAGGAATTTGCTGTAACAGCTAGAAGCCGCTGTAGCCATGATTTTCAGGCTGAGACTTGGACGACGCACGTACACACTCAAAATACGACAGAAGATATTTAAAAAAATATCAAAAATTTATATTAATAATCCAATAATTTTAAAACTCTGATGTCAATTTCGCAGGAATACCTATAGGATTTGAGGACTGCCCGAAAGTTAGATCTCAAAAAAAGAGCCAAAAACGGGTACAAGACGTTTTTTTTTCTATAATCAGTGGCGTGGCTAAATGCAGACGTAGGCGAGACCATAACTTGATGCATGTGCATATTTTATCCTCTACGTCCTCTTTGTTATTAAGGTAGAGGACGCGTTTTTTGTTGTTACACTAATTATAGCTACTCGTCCGAGCTATAATTAGTATAACAAAAAAACTTGAAAATCGGACTCGTGCACTAAGGCACTAAGGTTAGAGCTGCCAAATAAAATCTCAATATTGTAGGCAGCTAATAATCATTTTTCGGGATTTTAATGCTTTTGCCGGGGAAGTACAAAAAAAATAAAAACATTAACTTGGTTGATAAACATTGAGACTTCAAATTAACGAAGTTTGTTTTTTCGGGGGAATCCAGACAATCCCAGACCGTCTGGTAACCCTAAAAAACTAAAGTCTTGGCCTTTAATTAAAGAGTTTGTTATAGTTATAGCAGTTATGTGTATAGGGGTGTAAAAGCAAAAGTGCCACAGTCCAACAAAATTTAATACGGAAACAAAGTCAAAATTTGTGGACAGTGGCACTAAGAGTATTTTTTAGATCATTAGAGCCCATTATTAGTATTTCAATCAGTCCTCCCCGTCCCAAGTCCCACTATAGTCCGGTGCTCCCAAGTCCTCTTACACCTCGTATCCTCCAGCGGTACCTGGGTAGTCAACAGGCCTACAATCTTGCTGTATTCCCACTTATGCTCACTTCACCCTTCATCACCACCAGCCTGTAGCAGTAACACTGCTGGACATAGGCCTCTCCAATATTCGCCACTCCAATCGATTTTAGGCAACTCATAATCCAGCTCCTGAGTCCTGCCAATATTGAGCAGATCGTCACTCCATCTGGCCTGAAGCCGTCCTACACTATGTTTACCGAGGCACGGACTCCACTCCAGAATTCGTGTAGGTATCCCAGTTTTTGTCAGTTCTGCGTCTGATATGGCCAGCCCACTGCCACTTCAGCTAGAAATCCTAGATATCCTCCTTCGCAACAAAGCATATTAGGCAAATTAGCCGATGGCGATTACAAAAATAGATCAAACCGGTCATAGTGATACTGGTTTGATTGAATAACACCTTCATAGCCACCTGCCAGCTTAAAAAGTAGTAAGCTGATACAAAAATAAAATGACTCAATTTTTGATTACTTACCTACCAAAGGACTTGTAAAGGGAATTCGAAATAATTGCTCTCTGCCTCAGTGTCACATAGAAGGCGAAAACCGAGAAATGGCCTCCAGGTCGCTGAGCCAGCGTAGTATGTAATCCAAAACCGCCAAACCGCGGGTAACACCGCAGAGCGCAGTTAGTCCTACTACTATTATAAAGGCGAAAGTTTGTATGGATGTATGGATGTTTGTTACTCTTTCACGTAAAAACTACCGAATGGATTTGAATGAAACTTTACCACAATATAGCTTATACATCAGTATAACACATAGGCTACAATTTATAAAAATATATTGTGTGGATTGTCCAAAATATGACGGTAAGTGTCAATAATTAAGTCCACGCGTACGAAGTCGCGGGCGGCCGCTAGTTTCTAATAAATTTACCGCAAGTACCTAAGCAAGTTTATGGCTGGTTTAGCGCCTTACCTAATAGATAACTTCGCACACCACGTGGCATTCCTCGATAACGGGACAATAAACCCTCTTGTGTAGGACAGAGGATCTAAATTGTGAAAACATTGTTCGTCTTAGAAGCCATTGACAGTCGTATGAATTGTTTATTTACATGCATGTGGTGCTATACATGCGGTCAGTGGCGAGATATATGCCGTGACATTGATAATGATAACAGATGAAGCAAGATTTCTCCACTTCTGAACAAATATTGAGGCATATCTTTACATGTCCTTATGAGCGTTAAAAGAATTGAACGGTTCATACACTCAGAGTTAGGATTCAGGAATTGTTATATTTATTTACTAGCTTTTTCCCGCGGTTTCTCTCGCGCCTCCCACTTCCCTAAAATGGGGAGGCAGAAAGGGGCAAAAAGTAGCCTATGTTAGGGGAACCTGTTGTACCTTGAACACCCTTTGTACCTAGAGCCCCCTACGTTTTGAAATGTTTGCGCCTCTTTTTAATGTCTCTTTGTCTCTGATATAGTGAACTTTCACAAGACTAATCAACATGAAATTAGTGCAGGCGGCCGTTGTATCGAGTTTGCATGGGAGATCACTTTAACGTTTTCGCGGCATAAAAGTAAATATTAAATCTTTTTTATTTCTTTCATTACTTCTGTTATTCCTACATAGTTTTTCAAAACCATTTGATTGAAACCAAGTACTTTATCTAAGTTTACAATGTAGTTGCTTATTTGAGTTCGTCCTAACCCCAATTTTATGTGCGAATAAACATGAAAGGGTAGGGTGGTTGTACCTTGATCATCGGAAAAACAGTTGTACCTTGATCATATGGTCAAGGTACAAATGTACTCTGTTAATTCTGTTTAGGAACGCACAAATTTATAATTTTATTGTTTTTTGTACAGGTAAAATGTCTCGTAGCCAATAACAACATCAAACGAACCCCTGTTCCAAAAACAGCACTTTCTAGTGCTATTAAATTAGTTAAAGAAAAAAATATCATTAAGAGGGGCTGCCAAACATTTTAACTTGTCAAGATGTACTTTAAAGAGGCATTATGTACTTTGAAGTTTTTAAAGACATGTTGAATCTGAAAATAATAAAAATATTTGCTATTTGTCGAGAAATATGGATTTTATTTGATGAGTTCTAGCTATGATCTAGGTACATCACCCCCGTTGTACCTTGATACACATTCCATTTTTTTTTTCAGATTATGTAAAACCTATCAAAACGATGATCTATGCTTGTATATAATTTATATTATGATC
The DNA here is from genome assembly GCA_014851415.1 of Cnaphalocrocis medinalis. Classification (NCBI taxonomy): domain Eukaryota; kingdom Metazoa; phylum Arthropoda; class Insecta; order Lepidoptera; family Crambidae; genus Cnaphalocrocis; species Cnaphalocrocis medinalis. Next base: position 15,279,272 of record CM026282.1, read on the forward strand.
CACATTAGTTCTTCTAACAGCTAAAGTTGTTTTAATTGCTATAGTTACAACTGTTTTTTTTTTTAAATCGTTGAATGAAAAAGTGACCGAGGTACAACAGGTTCCCTTACTCTCCATCCCTTAAACTATCTCCACTTAAAAAATCACGTCAATCCGTCGCTCCGTTTTGCCGTGAAAGAAAGACAAACATACAGAACAACAGACAGATACACTTTCCCTTTAATATATGAGTAGGTATGGATATAAGCGTTAAAATATTGAACCATACACTCAAGAGTTAGGAATTTAGGATTGAAGAATGGAAAGGACCCATTTCAACCCTCGCTTGCTGAGCCACTTCCTTTTGCTCTCCATCTTTATATTATCTTAAAAGTATGTATTATGATAGATAAGTTTTACTTTAAGCAAATAACGAATCTGCTGGCAGTGACCCCGCCAGGTCGAGCAAAAAAGCGGCACGGCCTACCGTCCTTTTCTCGATGTAGTTCATTTACTTGTTTAGAAGCAATAAATTTAATAAAAACAGCATTTAAAAGATACCTATATGAAATAAATATAGCCACATAGGCAGTACTTACTACAGACTAATTAAAGTTCAAGTAGTAGCTTCATACACACAAACTACAAAACTATAACTAAATATTTGTGTAGCCTACTTAAGAGCACTTACATACCTACTAGGTATACATTTTTGTGATCAAATGCAATGTCACCTTTCTACACATTATGACCTCAATAGGGACTTACCTACAAAGTAAACCAGTGATCGGATTAGGTAGTGCAATCTAGGGTCAACGTCTTCAAACATTACATTAGTATGGATACGCCCGCGGGATTTCAAAATTTTAGAAGTAAGTATTATGTGTAACATTTTCTCTAACTAATTTTATTTACTACTACTAATTGTTCAGAAATTTATAAAAAGAAAACAATTGCTTACTTAAGTAAGTAAAATACTTTTTTTTTTATGAGATAGGGGACAGACGAACAGACGGATCACCTGATGGTAAGCGATTACCGCCGCCCATGGACACCCGCAACACCAGAGGAGTCGCAAATGCGACTTTAATTAAATCTTAATCCATTTACATTAACATCTACCTGTATATTCGCCGTCGGCATATTCATATCAAGATTTCGTCATTTACTGCACATCTAAATCCGATCACTCTCAATAATTACAAATGCTATACCTAACCTGCAGATTTAGGTCCATTTTGCATATAAAAGATCAAATTTTAAAATTGCAATTTAGCAAAATTCAAGATAAATTTCAGTTAAACTGCACTTTCACCCTTTCACTTTTGACTATCTTCACTTATCGTCAGTTAAATGCAGGTCATAATGTTTCCCCTTTATGGAATAAAAAAGCGGAAGCAGCATTAGGAGTGCTAAAGTGTTGAAGTAACTTTAAATCTTACGGTATTTCCTCACCTTCAAAATGTCAGTCCTGTTATGTTTTACCGGTTTGACCGGCTAATCGCTTGATATTCACTAAACAAATATTTGATTGAAAACAATTAAAAACAAGGCTCAAGTATCGCACAATTTACATATTACATAACAAACCTAATAACACGGAAAAGAATTGAGGTACCCACACGTGTTATTTAGACAACTAACCATGAAACCGAAATGTTTAATCTTTATTCAAATGACTGACAGGTTAGACAATGATTTGAAAAAAAAGTGTACATAATTACTCAGAATAATAGGAATAAAAATCAGCGGTCTCGTCACCTCTTGTGCGGAGCGGTTCGTTGTTAATCGAATTTGTTTGTGGAGTATACTCGCGGTCAAACAGTGCGATAGTCACTCGCGACCGCGCTCCGCGCCGTTCATGCTGCGTGGAACGCAACGCGCGGAAGAAATCCGATCGAAATAAAACTCAATTTATTGTGACTGTTTCGACAAAATTATAAAAAAAAATCTTTCTATAACTTCTCGAAAACTTTGTAACTGGTTGGCGGTAATAAAATTAGCACGACTTTCTTTTTTCAAACATGCAACAGTAATTCTATTTTTGAAATTTTAAATCTGTAGAACTTTACGACTTTGATTAGTGGCTAAGGAAAGTGTCAGTTTAGTGAGATGGCCAGTGCGATCGCAATGCTGAAAGGCCTGGGGCAGAAGGTGGGCGCGAAGGACCGCCAGGACTGCACCAGGACTCTGCACGTGAACATGCCCTCGCCGTATTCCGTCGACATCGAGTTTTCGGATGTTACCCTCAAGGTATCCGAAGGACTTAGATCTAAAAGTAAGTTTTTTTTTATTTGAATTTTATCTACATAATTTGATTCTATCGTGTGGGTGGGACAAATGAGTGCGTTGGTATTTTTTTCTATATTTAAACAAAAGATTGCACCGATAAGGATGGAAGATAACTGGGTAGGTTTGTAGGTATCCGATGTGTGGATGTTGAGCTGTTATCTATTAATCGTTGTCGTTAAAAGTATGTCTTTTAAACTTTTAATTCATTATAACTATGTAGAATTAAAACCTAATCGGGAAAAAGCGAATTAAAAGGTTGGCAGCGCACTTATTACTGTTGCGAGTGTCTTAAGGCGGCGGTAATCGTTTACCATTAGGTGATCCGTCTGCTCGTCTGCCACCTAGCACATAAAAAAATCAAAGACCTAGAATTATAATAGTAAAATGGTGAAAATCTATTAATAAAGTTAAGTATATAGAAAAACTTCTTGAATTCATTGGTTCCTAGAAGACGCATCGAGTCTACGTCTTTTAGTAGGTATAGTTAATATGCGCCTACAATGGCGAGCCAGATGATCGCCGAGTAAATAAACTGTCTGACGTATTTGTTTGTTATCTAGTTTACGTACCTACTACATGAATTTAAAGTCACTTAAAAAGATGAAACATATAAATTAGCATACGTCACCTTATTGCGCACATTAATGTCAAAAGAGCTAAGGAACCCTTATAGATTCGTCATGTCTGTCTGTCCGTCCGTCCGTCCGTATGTTTTTCCCGAAACTATATCTAAAAAAAATTGACAAATCTTTATTTTTCGACAACTTACAGAGACGCTTTACAATGGTGGGAATCTCCTTTTTTAAGTAAAAAAGTAACTATAGAGTAATATTATTAAAACTTGATAAGAAGATGTATTCAGATCATATTATCATAATGCAATCATCTTTATCATTTATCCTTAAACATAATTACAGGGTCCTTCCTACCTAAGTAAGGTTCTAAAACCGAGCCCAAACAAACTCTTTTCTTTTCATCCAACCAATACTCTATACTTATAGATCTTCAAAATGTATATTAGGTTTGTTATAAGCTGTTTCTTTTATGTAGGTACCTTCTTACATATACATTTATTTCTAAACTGAGTTATTTGTGTAAGAGACACTTTTGCAAAGTAGAAATTGCGTCCCACCTCTCGTCCTTAAATGTCACTTGGCCGGTTTTTTGTGGTATTTGTAATATTGAGAAGGTATTAATGGATTAGCGATAGTTTGCCTTAAATAATGGACGCGTACATAATTAGTTTTTGAAATTTTAATCAAGGTAAAACCTGAGTCATAAAACCTGTGATTTTGTAAAAAGTAGCCAAAATCTAGGTAATGTTAAATTGCATCTATATCTATACCTTTGTTTTTTTTTTAGATTTTCGCATTATAATAGTAACTATAGTATTATTTCAAAACGCGACTGATTGTCAAAAGTTACTAAACTATCAAGGCAAAGTTTAATTATAACTAGGTCTGTGACGGACTTTAGAAATTTTAACCACTTGAGTAGTACAAGTATGTAGCTAAATTAAATTCAATTATTGGGACGAGTCATAACCCCATTAATATGAAATCATATTAATTTATAAAATCATTTTACACAAAACGGTCGTTCATTACGGGCCATAAATTAATGACACCTGATTTACTCATTAAATAACAATTATGTACTTACTAAATGCAATTAAATTATGCATATTTCACAATGTACTAGGATATTAGATAAACCCTTTTTCCCACTACGGGCAGATGACTCAAATATATTTGAGCTATTAAATTATTATGTATAATATTGTTATTCGATATCTGAATACGTTTATTTATCGCAATGTTTTGTATTATTATGTATAATAATGATAAAACACGTGTGGCGGATCTGGCGACAAGAGTTGTTATTTAATTACAAATTAATTTACTTTTGCCCGCGATTTCCTCCGCATAGAAGTCAAAAATGTTTAAGTCGTGAAAATTCTTGAGGAACTATTACGGAGTTCCATAGAATTATAACCGATGGGGCTACCATACCTACTCTACGTATTCGGCAGTGGCGCCATCAATTAATTTCATGACTTGATGTGATGCATACTTTAGTTACTTACTAATTGACTTACTACTAAACCAAGACCTCACAGAAGAACTGCCGTGAAGCTGTAGTAGCGCCTTTTTTTTTGGTTTCGCTGGGGAATGCCGCCGACCCGGAGTGCAATGGGCCGACGTCGCCGCCTTATGGCGGCGCCTTATGCATACCCGCCTACTGGGGAGCAGGCGGGTTATATCGGGCTCTCCTCTGGCAGGGGCTTCTCCTAAGGAGAAGCCAGCCAGAGGCATACCGACTAAACCCCGGCGGTTTTCCCTCATCGCCCTTAAATGGGGAGGCGTCGTGGGCTTGTAGCACGAACCTATTACCCATAAGCTGTAGTAGCGCCTGCGCTGTGTTTCACCAAGTGAGTTAGGGGGGAAAATTCGCCCGTGAATTTCAAAATTTTTTGGTCAGTCCCTTTTCTAACCTTACCAATATTTTTGTGATGATAATACTGACAAAACTCTACTAAATGAAAAAATGTAAGTGAAGTTAGGTTAGAACAAAGACGAGCAAAAAAAACTTGAAATACTCGGGCGAGTTTTCCCCTAACCTAGTTATGATACTAGATACTTGTACCCAATTAATAAGGGGTTTAAAAGTTTGGCAGCGCACTTGTGACTTCGCTGGTGTACGGATCACCAGATGGCTGGATTGCGACCGCCCATAGGGGTGTTATCCGTCTCCTCGTCTGCCTCCTAAAGTAAAGTATCAGTCGATATACTGTCCCACTGCAGAGCAAGCCTCTATCATAGAAATAAAGTCATCGCCCCTATGATGGGATTAGGCCTTAGGCAAGGTAATTATCTTGCCTAATGCGGATTGGTGATCACAAACCCGAGCTGTGTTCGAAAAAATCGAAACATACTTTTTGCCCAACCCGAGAATCAAACCCCGAAATCAAGGCCCGGTTCTTAAACCACTAGACCAACGGAGCGTCTGCCTCCAATCACATAAAAAAGGTACGCAGGACTGACTTAGACCCGTGGTCGTCAAACTGCCGGCCCGCGGGCCGCATGCGGCCCTCGGTTGTTTTTTGTGCGGCCCGCGATAAAGTAGATTTCTTTAATTATTAGTCAACTACATATTCGTACTTATCAAATTCATGTAAATCAGTTTAGTGGTTTTTGAATAGAAAAACACATAAATTTTCGCATTTACATGAATAGTATGGACTACTATGGATAAGTATGCGAAAGCTCTTGAAACGCTTTCACATATACTGCGGCTCGGGCCCTGGTGCTCACGTTGTTACGTGTGGCCCTTGAACATTAAAGTGTGACGACCGCTGACTTAGACTAAGGCTCTTATTATTAGAGGCCACGCCTATCTTACTTTTGGTTGCTGCGCCAACCTAAATAGGTAAGTAGGTATAATAGCACGTTTTTGGTTTGTCCACCTTCTATCAAATTGGATTGTCCCAGACGTATTGATACACTAAATTTGTACCCATCGTGGACTTTATCACCGACGACCGGGTCACAGCGGATAGACGCGCCATTGACCCACATCGGCAATTCCGACTGCCCGTTGTCGGGACTGCACTGGCATTCTCCTACACTGTGGTAACGAGCCGCTTCCCTCTTTTGGTGGCCCTAAGAAAATAGGATATATTATAGTGCTGAAGTGTATGAGCAAACGCAGATGCACTCTCTATTCTCTTAGCCTCTTAATTCGATGGGACATCAGTGTGACACGACCGAAGATCACTTCGGGTCAGCGGCATTCCCCAGCGTCAATAAAAAAAAGATGTGGATTGCGGACGCGTAGGTAATCCCCTGCCACTGCTGCACTGCACCGGTCTGTACACTCACGATGAGTGTAGCTACGAAGTCACACTTGGGCGAAAGGCCAACGGCTTATCGTGCTGTCCGAGGCACGAGGGTACGAGACCACCAACTTCCAGACTTCAAGCTGACTCTGAGAATTTATTTATTTATTTAAAACTTTATTGCACAAAACTTCGTACAATAGGCGAACTTAATGCCAAGAGGCATTCTCTACCAGTCAACCTTTGGGTCAAGCAGAAAGGGCAAAGGTGCGACGAAAGGAGGACTTTAAGTTTTAATGCAATGAATTTCTGAACAGAAAAATCAGATACCTACAAATTTTTGGTCCGACCCAGGACTGCAAGCGCAGCTGGCGCAGTCATGTTTATATGTGTGTGTGAGTGTGTATGTACGCTTAAAAAGCCGTAACAAGGCTAGTTCACCTGTTCATGTAAGTATATGAAACAATCACGTGTCCCCCGGCACACGTGACTAGTCTGCATAGGCTCATAGGCTTTCATGATCGCCGACACGCAACATAATTAGCGATCATTTAATCTAGCCTTCAGTGCAACAAGATAACAGTGCTTCATGTCTATTGCACATCACCTACCATCGTAATTGTAGACCAGAACAGCTATGGTAGTTTGGTCTTTTTTTTTACACAACATCTCATTATCTCCTTAAGACTTTCCCAATTTGAATTTGTTTTGGGTTGTCTGTATATGTTTTAGGTGGTGTTCAATTATTACATGAATTAAAAAAACTACTTACACTTGAACTCGAGTTTTTCGAACTTATCTTGGGTTTGTTATCACCAATCCGCATTAGGCAAGCGTGGTGATTAAGCCTAAACCCATCATAGTAGCGACGACTTGATTTCTATGATGGAGGCCTTTGCCCTGCAGTGGGACAGTGTATAGGCTGATACTTTTTACTAAAACTCAATAAAGAGATTCACCAACTCATATCACCGTCCAATTTCAACAAGTAAAGTTGGTATCTATTAATCACTGAAATCAATTGGCAAAGTTGTGACCACTGACGCAAAAAAGCACTTGTGTTACAGATATCAGACAACAGAGATATAATATTACTAATATAATACTTGACGGCAGGCAGGATGATGCCCGCCGCCAAAAGGTAGACTTGGTCGGCTTCAATCGCTTACCATCAAGTGATCTGTCTGCTCGACTGCCACCTACTTTTTTTTATGTTAGCCAATATTGTCCCACTGCTGGGCAAAGGCCTCCCCTGAGTCCATCTACCTACTTATCTCATAAAAAAACTTGCCCGAATATTTACACCCTTTGAAACGTGTATCGACGTGGAATTGGTCACACAACTGACACAACAAATTAATATTCATAAATCATAAACCTTTTTCAAGCTATATTTAAAGATTAAAGAAAAATAATCTTAATTCTGAAATGAATGTCTACACCAAAGTAATCAAGCAGTTTTATGAATTCGTACCCAAAAGCGAAAACACCCAATATATTTCATTTTGTAATAATTCAACCGCCTTGTCAAAAGTATAAGTAAGTTTATTTTTGCCAGACCTTTGGGTATGGGTTAATTCCCTACTCAAAGATTTTAGCCCATAATCGAGATGTGTTGTGTGTGTCTAAGTGGTACACTTCAACATTTATAAATAACAATCGTAGGTACCAATTACCTACCTTTCATACAAACATTGAAGTTAAAAAAAACATAATTTGTTTACTTACAAGGTGATAGGGAGTTTCTAATTTTAAAGTCTTCTACACTCTGCGATAAACAAAAAAATAAAAATAAATACAAACCACTGGCAGGCATAAAAAAGAATAAAAATATGGAGGCAGTTAGGTAGAATCCATCAAGGGTTCGGGTCAGTGACCTCGGACATGGATTGTGGCGCCAAGGTCAAGACTTAATCCACATCAACACACTGGATGCACTATTTATTTTGTAAATACTAACAAACAAGGTGGGCACTCACACCATATCAATAAGCATTTTGTAGATTCGCAATACGCGTGTTGATTTACTCTCTGGATGTTATTTTGAAAAGGCCCATGTTGTTCACTATAATAGGAAGCTAAGGACCGGTTTGACCACTCTAGAAAGAGTGAATAAATAAATAAATTCACATAATATCTCATGTATTGACCTGACTCCTGAGCTTAAGCAATTGGCTTGTTGAATCTGTGGTTGAAATCAAGTGCGATAGTCTAGGCTGATGGCAAAATCGGAATTAATATAGGGTTTATACCGATACTCTTTACCGAAACCTTAACCACCTCTTCGATTCTGAACAACGTTTGCCCTTTCTGATAAACGTTTGCTCTTTCTGAAAAATTTTTGCTCTTATTGAAAAATGTTTGCTCTTTTTGCAAAATGTTTGCTTTTTCTAAAAAAGGTTTTCTCTACATTATAACCCCAACAGACTTATCGCTGTGTACTAGAAATGAAGATGCAATCCCCTTGTCACAAAACGGAAATTAAAGTTAGTTACGGTTTAAAAATGAAGCTGTCACTTTAGTTGTATACGTAGGTAAGGGAAAATAATACCTAGGTATGATCTTAATGTCAAAGTAGGTACTTACAGCCCCACATCATAGTATACAAAACTGTAAAATTTCTTTAATCGACTCTCATCTTAACGGCATACACATTAGGTTGAATATCAATTGAAGAAATTTGACAGGTTGTGGTAACCTGATGTGTGGCTGACTGTACGATTACATAAATATTTAGTGACGTCTCGTATTGGTTTTATCGGAGACTAAAACTTAAAACATCTAATTTAATGTAAAATTAATAGCGTAGCAACGCGAACGTTAACAGATTTTAATATATTCTGTGGGTCCTACCTACGTAAATAAACGTCTAGCGGTTAGCCATTTGGAAAATCCAAAAATTATAATATAATTCCCCACATATAGGTATATTTACTTAACTCACAACAAAATTATTAGAGTTCCGGAACTCGTAAGGAAAAAATGGGAGGGAGCCTTATAGGATTGCTTGATTTTTCGTCTGTTTGTCCGTCCGTCTAGTTACATTACAACCCTGATTCTCAGGAAGCGTACACGCTGAAAGTTATTACAAGGTGGAGCAGAACTTAATACAGTACCAATAAATGCTGTGATCCAATTATATTGTAGTTTTCGTGCAGACACTTTACACACAAATTACTTGAAAAATCTTTGTTCGTTGAAGTAATTTTCCAAAATTTGCAAAAAAAGTACAAAATTAGAAAACTGACAAACAAAATTAGAAGTCCATGCCGTCATCTTTCGGGGTGCTCCATAGCTTTAACCATGAGCTTCCGCTAGGCACAATTCGTGGGACACCTGTATACTTGGTACAGAACCCTCGGTGTGCGAGTCGGACGTGTTCTTGACTGATTTTTACCACAAAAAAGCTACCTAATAAACTTTTTGTTCGCACTCGCAAAAACAATCAAATTAGTTGTCTGTCTTAAATTGCAACATATTTTTGATTTATTTTTTGACCTTACTGCCAGTTTATACATACCTAATATATTTTATTACATTAAGCAGCGAACTGAAAGAAGTACCTATAGCATATCAGTTCGTTGCCATTAGCATATCAAAAACCTGCACTCGAAAATATTGTATTGCGTCATATTACGTCATCTTGACTTTGAATTTTTAAACCAGGCCTAGTCTGACCAGGACTAGTTTTTAATAATTTTTTACGCTTTAAACCTTCCACCATGGAACCAATTTATTGTTTAATTCCACTTAAAAGTAGGTAAGTGGATATGCTTATTCATGATCTTCTTCACGTTTCTAGAAAGTTGGTCTGCTAAGACGTTCCCAGGCGTCCAGGGGCGAAATTCTCGTGCACTCGACGTTGAAGTCGAATTAGAATTTGTATAGACGAATGTATTATGACATCTCTAAATTCGACTTTAATGTCGAGTGCACGAGATTTGTCCCTTGAGTACGTCCATGGGGCAGAGACCTACTCACAAGTGGAGGGTGAAATGGGGGTCTGTCTTACCACCTTGTCTACTTGTTTACTTGGGGTTGGATGACTTCAGACACGCTTTTGAATTTCTTTTTCAACTTAAATGCAGGTTGCCTCATGGTGAATTTCATCAGCAGCGCACTTGTAGACGCCTTTAATAATTTATTAAAGACTAACGAATGTAAGTTTAATCAAAGAGCCCGTACCACTTATAGCTACATCTTTGTATCTTTGAACAATCACATCCCTTTAACCACGTGGACTACCAAAATTTTGAACATATTCAACGACTTTTCGAAATTCATCGAAATTTTTTTCGAATTCCCATATAAAATTACCGTGTCACGGAACCGACATTGTATGAAAAGTTGATTTTTTATGCGAATTTCCAAAGGTCTAAGAACAAAATTGTTGTTCGAATTTATGGTAGAATTTGTGGTTAAAGGGATGTAAATTGGTCACTGATACAAGCTGTAGGTATAGTAAGGGTTCCTTTATTAAGCTTCTAATGCGTGCCTAAGTCTTTGATCATAATTATTGATGTTATCGGTATTAAGCGTTTTGTTAACAATGTAGTTAACACATTGGCGTATAGTCGAAGTCTGAATTGGCTTGTTATCGGGAGGACCACGGGCACAGCTGACCCACCTACTGTAGATAGCGGCTAGAACCGACCTTTTGAGGATTAATGATGCCACCGCCGAAGTGCATAATACCGGAATCTACTGACATATAGTGTCTGTTAACATTTACATCCCTTTAATGTTGTGTGTAAAAAAAAGTTCTTTCTATTTTCGAAATTAATTGAAAATTTTTTCGGACTCCCATGCAAAACGAACAAGCCATTATTTGCCACAGATTGTCTCGACATCATGATCATACTCTTTATTATTTTATTTATTTTCTTGTTTATGTGTTGTATTTATGTTATTTGTTTTTGAGAACAATAAGTATAATCTATATCTTATCATAAGTCACATGACCGATTATGTATGAAAAGTATATATTTTTTTGGGAATCTCCAAAAGTCATAGAACAAAAGGTTGTTCAGAGTGGTTAGTAGAACACGTGGTCAAAGTATGAACATAACTTAAATGTTTCCAAATACACCCTGTATTGCAAGTAGTATAGATAACATCCACTACGGAATAGATATACTTAAGTCTAATAGAACCACTACGACTAGACAAAGAGACGTTATGTATAGGTATATACTATACGTATTTAGGATGCCACAAGGGCAACATACGATTAGGATTCAGCACACCCGAAAACCATGACTTTTAATCCGTAGGAAAGCCATGCTTCGGAATGACAGGGACGGCTTATCCGGTGTGATCAGGGCCTCGTCGAAAACCAGCGTGAAACAGGTCATACCCTGTTTCACGCTGGTACGCTGTTACTGGTACGCTGCTGCTGTTGCTGGTACGCTGTGCTGGTACGCTGTTGCTCGTACGCTGTTAATTGTACGTCTGAATAAGAGTATCGGAGGTCCAGTCCGAGGGCAGGAAAGTTTAAGGTTGACAGCACACTTGTTCCTCCTAGTGGAGGACGTAGTATGGCGGTTATTGCTAACAATCAGATGGCCCGTCTCGTCTGCCACCTATCACATAGTAACTAAATAACTCGATGATGTAGGAAAGCAAAAAATGAATCATGTAGGTAACTAAAGGTACCTACATACCCAAAAAGCGTTTGATTAAATATCTGTCAGATTGTAAGTAAGTAAGAGTTTCTGTACCTACTTTAATCGGAGTGTACATCTAGACGTTTGCAAAAAAGTCACATTACTGCTAATTCTTGGAACATGTGTCAGGCATTGGGTTACGTCCAATTAACAAATGAACTATTGAAACATTATCAACGTGTACTTGCCCTAAATAAATACTGACGCAAGAGGTGTTTCGATACAATGAGTGAACGACTTATTGATTGCTGAATTGTAAAATGCATAAAGGAATTTTATAGCTGGGGAAAGGAGTAGGTTTGCTTACTTACTTAAATATTCAAGGACGTAGAAGTTTTCATAAAGTAAGAAACCTGTGTTTAAGTATTTTGTGTTGTAATAAAACTAAATTTCATGGTCCGCTTGCAACGTTAATATCAACGTATACATCCTTAGTATTTAGCAAATGGAATCAAAATCGCTTGTCGTCGGCTCAAGGCCAAATCCATTCAGTACTTACTTGCCAAAATTCAATTGAGACTACATCACATACTTAGTGATTCCACTCGAAAACTGTCGACAAAGTACTTTATTTTAAAGCATTTTAAACCCATCGAGAGGAAACCCACACGTTTCCGACCAGCGAAGTGTACTAGGCAGGTAAATTGTGTCCACCCCAAGAAAAAGCATTTATTTCATAAATCAATGGTATGTACGGTACCCTGCGCGATTCCGACTCAAGCAAAATTTTATCCGTTAATACTAGATATTTTTGCAATTCAAATTATCTATTCTAAAGTATGATGACATTCTTTTGTTAATTTTTTCTTCATCCTGTGTTTAGCATGCGCGTACGCCGCCCAAGGCTCAGCCTGAAAATCAGGACCGCAGCGGCTCCTTGCTGCTGCAGCAAATGCTGAGGTTGTTGTGGCTTGTTGAACGCAAAATGTTATTATCCATACTAATATTATAAATGCGAAAGTAACTCTGTCTGTCTGTCTGTCTGCTACTCTTTCTCGCCAAAACTACTCAACGGATTTATATGAAATTTGGTATACAGATAATCTAGACCCTGAGAAAGGACATAGGCTACTTTTTATTGCGAAAAGGGGGTTGTAAGGGGTTGAAAGGGGGGTAAAAAGTTACTTTTCCACGCGAACGGAGTCGCGGGCGACCGCTAGTTACGTATATTGTATTTATTTTGATATTTCTTTTTGTTTTTGTGGCCAATAAACGTTATCTATATATTCCTAACCTCCGGTGTAACCTCTCTGTGGTTGTTGTAGCTGTTATTGGTGCAAACTACCACTTACACTAATCAGGGTGCTTTAACAACAATTTGAGTTGGCAAGTACTACTACTAAAATGATTAGAATACTCTCACTCATCGATATTGAATAAATGTTGCCAATATTGCTGTCGGAAGTAAGTAAATATGAATTTTCCGGGACTTTAATAGATTTTTATTCGGGATTTAAATACTTATGGATGTACCAAAATATTTCGTTTCGATAACGAACTAATCCGCTCTTTGTCTAGTTTAGTGATAAAAATAGTTCCGAATTGGTTGAATTAGACAGATTGTAGTAATCCAATGCGTGGACGGCAGTGCATTGTTTGCGTCATGCATTAAAAACTGCGGGTGAGACTCAAGTTATACGGTGCAGAACGTAATGAATTCCTGTTCACTGGTGCAAATTTGCCTTTTGTGTTAGTTCTGTCCATAATTCCATATTGACCGACTGCCGCTTGTAAATATAGCACCATAGTATAAACATAGCCAATAGCCGGTTCTTGTCAATAACTAGCGTGCGGGGCGGTGGTAGCGGTCCGCTTCGGGCGGTAATTTATAGGGCGGCAAATCTCTTCATCCCGTGGGGAGGTGTTGAGGTAGTTAATGTATGAGTATGTATTAGAATCAATAACGAGGATAATAGCAAAATAGTCTTCTGCCCCGGGCGGTGGAAACCCACGCTAGGCTACTGGATCATGCATTTAGTATGTGCATGTTAGTATCATCCCAAGCCTTTTGTAAACAATTTGGTGTATCCTGTTAATCCCCTGATCTTCATTAAATTGTGGGCTGTTTCTATCCAATTATGGCCCACCACCATCTTGATGTCGATCTTCCATCTCATTTTCGGTCTGCTTTAGTCTTAATTTCAAGAGGTCTTTGCCGCACCGCTAATCACATACGAGTACGAGTACCACTAGGTGAGCTGCCCATTTTTATCCAATTTAGTTATACGCTTTACTTATTTGTTCATTCTCATTTGAAAGTCAAGTATACGATTAGTCCTAACAATCGCTCGTTTTGAAGACCCATCGTTATGTTACGTGTACGGATAGGCCTATTTACTATGCGATCAACTGTTTTCGATTGCTCTTCTAATCGATCGTATCGATGATCGTACTTAAAATGGGGCTCTTTAGATATGCATCGCATCATTCCCAAGTTCTATCTTTTGACTTCTTAGCCACTGATTTTAATAAGTAGCACTGTGGTAAACTGCTAACATATTTAAAGGAGCGGCAAACGTGATCTTTCATAAATCCTACTGTGTGGAGGCACATGTATGTCTATTAAGTATACAGAGAGGGCAGATGCCCACTAAAACAGATGTTTTATTTTTTTTTATCAGGGTAGGATAGGTAGCAGGCGAGCAGGCGGATCACCTGATGGTAAGCAATTGCCGCCGCCCATGGACACTTGCAACACCAGTGGAGTTACAAGTGCGCTGCCAACCTTTCATAATTTCTTAATTCTGCCATACCTATCTTACTCCTGTAATATGTCAGTACTGCGACAGCTATACAAGATAGGTAGAAGATACACTTGGTTGCACAGAATAAGCAAGTTGTATGTACAAGGTACACTAAAATAGTTTAGCTTTCTTTATGCACGTTATTTTCTTTTCTTTTCACATTTGTTAATCTCTACACGATGTTGAGTTGCACTTGTTGCAAAATTAACAAGAACCATTTATATTATCTATACTATTTATAAATAAATAAATAAAATTCTACAGACAACCCAGCGCCATCTATTGGCAGAGATTAGAACTAATAGCAAAATTAAGCCCCGAAACTAAGTGAGTGCGGGCCACAATTTTTTTTATAAATTTCTGTTTGTAAATAATACGCAGCAGATAACAAAACAAAGTGTATCCAATAGTCTGATAAGCGACCATCTACGACCTTGGCCTGTTAACATAGATCTAAAACAATTTTTGTGACGACTTCGTGACGTGAGCTTTATCAGATTGCGTTCAGAAGAAAAGAGACGGAATATCGAAAAATAACGCCCTCGATCCAGTGTATTAAAAGACCTCTGACAGGGCGTTAATTTTTACACACATCTCTATTGTTTAGTTTATCAGCATATCTATCAATTGAGATATCAACCTATCTAGATAGGCTAGAATCTCTGCGAAGGCTTTTAGAAGTTCTAAACATGCCACATCATGAGCCTCGACACCTGGAGAGACTGGACGAGGATCGTCTCGTAAAGAAAGCAATACCAGAGCTGACCGATTAGGCCGACGCCCGGTAGGCCGACCTAAGTAACGCTGGAAAGAAATCGTCGAAAATGATCTGCGAGAACTGAGCCAGTGGAGTAAGTAAGTAACCATACTACTTACATCATAGCAGTGCAGGAAGTCACGCATGAACACCTGCAACATATTGCTGTCGAATTCGATGACCGACCTTCATTCGCCGCAGACGCATCTAAGAATTGTTTGTGTTTAAACATCTGTGTACCTACTTAAGTTAAATAGATCTCGAGGAAACGGGTAAACAATCATCGGAATGTACCACTCTGCCATTAATTGGATGCGTTAACATTGGAAGATTTTATACGGTTTTATACGCACACTTGAAATTCTTTACTGGGTTCTTCCCAGTAGAAATCGACATTCCTAAGTTAGGAATCCAAACCAGCACTAATCAGGGCCGGATTTACAATTAAGTACTGTCGACAATTGCTTAGATACTTTGTCTTATCCATTAAGGCACTTACTTGTGCGTGTATGAAAAAATCCTTTTAATCAAGGCAAGCTGAAATAAATTGCCAAATATGGCCATAATACATAATGTACTACATTATTTAAAAAAATCAATAGTGTTCTATGTGAACCTAGGAGTGGTTGTTACGTCAGAAATTTTACTAATGCTTTAAGTGGTTTTTAATTACCTACTACATATTTAGATATCTATGTACATCCGTAAACGAATCGAAAATTAATATTAATAATCGCAATAATATCTTGCTAACTTACATTTAAATAAATATTAATACGATATTTACATTAAAAATGTCCTTCAAACCATAAAACCTAAGTAATTCCTAATCGCAAAGTTCTTATGCTTTTTCGTTTTTTTTTTATCTTACAACCGTAGAAGTGGAAATGTGGAATGAATTTACTTCTAAATGAAAACATATAATAGCGATAATCTGTAATACTGTATGTCTTGACGAATGGGTTTACATTATAAAAAGAGAACACTTTTTATTAAAATTGGTTTCTGCGCACTCAAGGTCATAACTACAGTTTCTTGCCGCAGACTTGTCTTGACGAAAAAAACTCGATAAAAATGCTGAGATGTATTATTGTGGGCTGTCGATACCGATTTTGACAAACGAGCACAGTCGATAATAGCACGTAACCCTAGGCAACTTATTGGTTAGGTACTTATAAAATTATCTACCGCTGGTTTGGAATTTTGATTTCAACTGAGGAGATATCAGCTGGAACCACAGTGCAATTAGTCCGGAAATAGGAATAATACCTACCTATAACCAGAAAGGTGGAAGTATATTTTTATGTCACAAATGTATCTGTACATTACATTGTGCTGGTAAGAATGCAACTTCCGATGTTTGAAGGTTTTTTAATGTGTTCCTTTCTCTTAGTACCTATACTTGCAATTTGACGCCAAGTTCATACATGTGACCTCCAATTTTAAAGTTCAAAGGTCGTAACATAAAGAAAATAAAAATACCTAACAAATAAAACAAAGTGTCTGTTTTCTCGAGTTTTATTAAAACGCTTGTTCGTAAAGTAATGATATTTTACTTTATAAATTGTGCAGTCAGGTTTCTAAAAGGAAAAAATGGAAATATGCATCGAACGTTTTATAATAACAGGTAAAACGAATAGTATGTCCCTTGACATGTGCTATCAATAAACATATTATCCTTTAATAAATATGCTTTAACATTGCGAGCATCATCATCAACAATTGACTTTGTTAACCTCATTTGCACAATATTAAATATTCATATAAAATATGATCTGATTGGTCTCTGAAGATGTTTTATCTAACGTCGTGGTCGGGTACAACATGAGAAAAGAATGTGCCAATAAAAAAAAAACTATTTATTTCGATAGTGTTCTCTACCTGTCGTATAAGTAGCATCACGGGATATCATATTTTCTAATTAGAACATTAAATTAGTGTCTAAAATTGTCTTTGAACGTGAAAACCTCGCCTATTAAATAACATTTAGTGCAATCATCATTGGCCACAGCATCTTCAAAGATGATAGTTGCAGCGCTAGGAGGTTGATGGGACTCCACACCGACGAAGATGACTATAGAGTCCTATTGCTGCCCTACATATCTTGCCACACCGATCGCAAGTCCACCCTGAGTCCGCTGGAGGAGACAAGACACGACGGAGCTTTTTCTGCTTTATATTTTCCAGCCAGGCTTTGTCATGTCTTGCTACCCCTTTCTTGATGTCATGGCGCCATTCAGGTCTCATTGCGGCCCGATTCTCCCAGCCAACGATCGGAATTCCAAAACTCGCCATGTCTCGCTTGCAAGAGTCCTTAAAACGTAGTACGCGATACAGGTCTTTTTGCATCTGCTATTTGACTGAGCATTACTTGACGTGGAAGTCACTCGGGAGCCATTCGATGTACGTGGCCAAGCCAACGTAATCTTATTATATTATTGCAATAATGTTTAAAATAAATAATAAAGATAGGTAAGTCATTATGCAACTAACTGTAAATAGCTCGCACTATGAAAGTGACCGACTAGTTGATAGCACCTGATAGCACCTCATTTACGTGATAAAATAATTTAACTTTCAACACACGACATATAACGTTTTACCGTTTATGCAATTAGTTAAATAACGTGTCAATATAACTTTATTAATTTATTATATGTGTCTGTCTCTGTAATTTCCACCACGACCTTGAACTATGAGCCGGAAAGCAATCAATAAAGCATAAACTAAGCTTTATGGTTATTCCCACAATCAATAAATGTTTTAATAATAAAAGTGTCATAAGCATTCGTAATAAATCATAGGAGTAGAAGGTAGGTATCTAGATTATAAGTACAAAATAATAATAGCAGACCGCATCAACAGCATCTGACACTGTGTTTCGTCGATTGATTAAGGGTATCGGAGGCCCAATTGAGTGGAAAGGGAGTTAAAGGCTGGCAGCGCACTTGTGACTCTACTAGTATTGCAGGTCAATGGGCGGCGGCAATCACTAACCATCAGGTGATCCAACTGCTCGTCTGCTACCTTTATAGAAACACATTTAGGCGCGCTTACTGATCTCGCCGTATTTCAACGTGAAAGACAGAGACAAACGTGCGGGAGAGACAATATACGAATATACATACTGCTAACTATAACGAATCCTTCGATTTCAAGCCTGCAAGGACAGCTCGATCGATCCTTGTGTATTTTTTTGTTTAATGGGTGCAGACGAGCAGACGGATCACATGATATGATGGTAAGCGATTGCCACCGCCCATTGACACCTGCAACACCAACCTTTGAACCCTCCTTCCCTAAAACGCCATGGGGATTTGTGAACTCGTTGTAAAATTTTGTCCACAAATCCCCATTGAATGCCAATCGAGTTGATAATGGGGATTTGTGGACAAAATTTTACAACGAGTTCACAAATCTCCATTAATGGGGATTATCAATGGGGATTAGTGGAATAACCCCCTAACTATGTTGTGTTATTACGTACGTACTCATAATTTACTTATAGCTACAAACAAGGTGTATCGGTAAACAATCACCTAATCCCTTTAACCGTCTCTTCTACCAATCGTTGTGAATAACGTAGGTATACAATTTTAGGTAAGATCTTAAATTTTTATTGAATATTTAGATAATAATTTTACTTGTCCTTGAAGAGATTGGGTCAATATGACCGTGATGCACTCGCGTACATGACTTGATAACACTAAGTGTGTTATCAATTATTATAGCAAATAATGTTTATTTACAGGTATTATTGGTCACGGAATTCCCAAATACGAATTAGTAGTATTATTAATTCATTTATAGAGATAACTTCAATAGACAACGACAAGGCTTATACTTAAACCGAAAACACGAAACGCTTGCGCGACGTAATTGGACACAGCGCCATCTATTGGTTCATTTTTGAATTACGATCCCGAAGCGAAGTGAGGGCGGGCCACTACTCTAGAATAAAATATGAGCAATTTCAGGTGCCAGACCTTTTGTTTTAACTCATTTATCACATAGATCAACTTTGTCTAAGACGTCGTAAAAATATTTCTTGTTATATTAGACGTGGGCAGATCAGGTTCCCCATAAGGTGCAGTTTTTTTATGCCAACAAGTGGCAATCATGTTGATCCACTTTTGGTAAGACGCTATAATCGTATCCATACTAATTGTAAAGAAGTCAATTCTGTAGACCTTGACAAACCTTATATGTAGGTGTGCTAACCGAAAATGTGAAACAGGAGCGATGCAATTGAAACCCAGCGCCATCTTTTGGTACAAAATGGAACTAATATCCCGAAACGAAAGTGTGGCAGGTCACTAGTATTCTGTAGATTAGATGGGCTGCTTGGGTCCCACGTTAGGGGCTACAGATCCAGGGGCGACTCTAGCCGAAATAGAGTCATGGTGCGATCAATACCTAACCTGGTACCTTCTCGTTTCAAAATGCTCGTACAAACTCTTATGCTCGAGCTAGTTACCGTGGGAGAGCTATGCTTCGGCATGAATGGGCCGGCTCGACCAAAGTCATACCATGGTATGGTATCACTTTGGTCGAGCCGGCCGACAGAGACCGACGTGGTATGTAATCTTATTTAACAAAAAATATCTAATGGTGGGCGACCCGTTCAGCGCAATGGCTGCGCGAAATGAGACGAAAGGTTCGCGGCTTTAATCCATGCAGCACTATGTTTGAAAAAGATTAACTGATTGGTTGACTAGCAGGGGTCACTTTGATAATATCGCATTGCACTTAACTCTTATAAAGTCACACTGAGACTCAACTATCGCACCTACTTTGTTTATTTTTATTGATAATGGGCTTTCTTGGTTTCACTCTGCTGAACTCAGAGTTGAGAAGAAGCCTACGATAGACCGAGATTATTCCGAAACGGCCTATTCATCCTAGCTTTAAAAATAACTAGTGGCCCGTTCTCACTTTGTTTCGGGACAGTAGTTCCACTGTCTACCAATAGATAGCGCTGAGCGTTGATTATATCGCGCAAGTGTTTCGTGTTTTTGGTTTACCTATAGGTAAACCAAAAACACGCCTATAGCCTTGGTGTAGAATATGAGATTAACCTCTTTATAAATAGTGATTATGATTATAGTAGCAGGAAGGAGGTTCCACTTCTTGATAGTGCATCACTGTGGAGGCGGAAAGGTTTATTGTTCTGAGGGTTCATCAGAACCCCAGCGCATAGTGTGTGTCTGCCCTTTAAAGTTTTAAACTTAGGTTTTATACAAGTCAGACAGGCAGGCACACGATATGCTACAGGGTCTCCCGCAGAATACCAGCGTCTTGACGTGTCAGGTATGACACGGCGCGACTTATGCTGAGCGGGCGCCTATTTGGCACAATGTCTGTTTCTTTTTTTTTGTTTTAATTGTTGTTTTGTATGTGCCAAATAAATGTTTTATTCATTCATTCATTCATTCAAAGGCGAATACGCAATCGAGGAATATTAAACAAGAATGGATGATAACCTTTATTAAAGACATCAGCTTGTATTTTTGTACGATCTGGTGTCATAATGCCTAGCAATAGATAGCGCCAATTATCTCGCAATTGTTTACCTAGGTAGGTATAAGCTACGTCGTTGTCGCATTTAAGTACATTAAGGACACGCCCTTACTTCGTTTCAAGATATTAGACAAACACAGTACCAATATATGATGAGATGGTGTTTCGTCTTTCCGGATTACCTAAGGCATGGTTATCATCTATAGAATTTACCTCTTTATTCATAATATAGACTAGGTATTAGTTTCATACAGTGATGATGGAGCTAGGCGTCCGCTACTATGATGGGATTAGGCTTAATCACCACACTTGCCTATTAATGCGGTTTGGTGATCATAAACCCGAGCTATGTTGAAAAAATTAGGAAAGATACTTTTTGCCCGACCTGGGAAACGAACCTGGGACCCCAAGATCACGGCCCGTTACTTCATTCACTAGACCTACCGGGCGTTAGATATAGAAGAAGATGTAAATATCTGTCATTACTTAGTTGATCCTGATACCAAAACACGCGTGGTTAAGCTTACCTACTGTAGGGTCAGGTCTATGTTAGTGCCGTTTTCTGATATTTCTTAATGTAATTGCGCCTGAGTCACCGGGCAAAGGCTCTCGGGGGGCGTCCACGTGTCGCGGGTTCGTGCCGGTAATGAGGCAAACGTGCCTTATAATGGCCACTTGTCCGATCATCCTTGTTCTATACAATGAAACAGTGTTTATCGCTTTAAACGATAGGTTGAAATCGATGGACTTTGGAAAACACTTTTTTCAACCTAATCCAGCATACCTACGTTTGATTAGATTGAACTACTTACCTTCTTACGTATAAGTTAATGACGCGATGGCGCGGCGAGGGCTTTTACTCTTATTAGGTAGATTTGCCCCCTGCCCGTACGAAGCGATTCGCTTCTACATTTATAATACTGACATCTATGTAGTACAACTTCCTGCCAAGGTCTTTGTTTCCCGACCACTTTTGAACATCTTTAAGGCAGGCAAGTGAACAGGCATCTTCTAAGCAAACGCGTGTCATCCTAGTCCTCATCGTCACTTTCCATTAGGGGCGATTATGGTTAAGCGTTGTAGGCCAACGCTTCTTACCTCTGATTTCAAAGGCCAGAACAAGGTTTTTGTTAAAGTATAGACAGGTAGCCTACATCCAATAAAGCAAATTATGAATAAATATTTCAATTTATGCAGAAACATCTAGTTATCTATTCTGATTTTAAGTCATAAAAACAATTAATTGTTTTATTATAGTATAAATTTATTAATTAAAGTGGTTTTGCTTGCTTACTAGATATAAAATCCGTTTGCTTAATTTATTTTGAATAATAAATTCATTCCTATATTATTATTCTCTCTCTCATCTTAACGTGTAATTCCTGGTTGCGTCCAAAGCTGTCTCTTCGGAGTCCGAGGTACGCTTAGCCCCTTATTCAAGACTAGTGGCCCGCCCTCACTTCGCTTCGGGACCGTAATTCAGAAATGAACCAATAGATGGCGCTGTGTCCAATTACAACGCGCAAGCGTTTTGTGTTTTCGGTTTATCTATAAGTCTTGTCGTTGTCTATAGAAGTTATCTCTTTATAAATAGTATAGATATAGATATAGATTTGTGGACTCTGGTAACTACAAAAATTCGACTGCCGTGCCGTCGACCTTCGCAATCAAGTAACAAGGGACCAAATCAATCGTACCTACATTCACGTTCCAGAAATTATTTAACGTGAAGATTCCCTCACGAGCTAATGGTAGAAATACGCACATACGCACTCTCCTCTCCCGCACGTGTGTCTCTGACAATCACGGCGAAACACTGCAAGCGCGCATGAATGTGTGCGTAGTACTGCGCGGCGTAGCTTGTTTTTATCGCAATGTAGGCAGCCATCCTTCTGTGTATATTATTTTGTGACTCTGGCAAGAGTATACGGCTAGGAAGAAACGCTGTGCACGCCATAACTTGGCTCCATTTATTTGATCTCATATCTTTTGCATAGTACATACGTGCCATTTTTTTAATGTGATAGGTTGCAGACGAGCGGATGGATCGCCCGATAATAAACGAAAGCCAAATAAAAATTGGTACACCTCTTTCATGGTTACCTACTGATAATTAAACAATAATAACTGATAAATATAGAAGATTTTAATCATTAAGAGATATTTTATCATAAAAAATGGAACATCTAAAGCTTTAGACCCACACAACAAATGGGAAGCGTATTTATACCTACCTAATTTCAATCTCAACGCCGCGACCGTATAGGTACCTACATTATATGTGTTTGTTGTTTTTTGTTTCGAAACAGGTTTCCTTCAGAATATTCGATCAGCAATTTGATATAAGTCACACAAACCTTAACCTTCACAATCTTTAAGGAGACCCATTGATGTACTGAATCATAGTACCGCTACATGCCCCACTATAAACCCGAAATGAATGCAAACAAACATAAAGTTTTAGCCGAGACATCTGTCCGCAAGTCGTGTGCCAGAAAACGAGAAATATTTCGACCCCGATTTGGATGTTGACATTGACTCTCTCCTGCAAGGAATATCTTGATTAACCAGATACAGTGGAAAAACACACAGACAGCATTGCAATTGTTGATAAAAAAATTAATAAGTAAGTAATAACAATTAAACGCATTATAAGTGGTAAGTAATACCGCAGAATACTTGGTAATACACAGTTTTCACTAGCAGTGATTAATTTAACAATAGCGGATCTATCTCCGAGGGTTGACAGTTCTAGTGTCAGACGCCACTAGTGATGTTCTAAGCGATCGATTTTGTCTAGCTATCAGTAGGTACTACATAATATCAAGACGGCCAACATACAAATATCACTGTCGTAGGATGTTTCAGAGAGATGTTTGTTTATGTCATCGTAAAATGTTTATCAACATAAACAACTTTTGTTAACAGAGCTATTTAACTAGATATTTCTTGCTCTTACTTGATCTGATCACGTAGCAAAGTCTTCAATATAAGTTTTAGTTAGTTGTAGACAGCAAAAAAGTTTCATTTAAATCCGTTAAAATCCGAAATAAGCGCGAATTAAACACAGAATTATGAAATGCTTACATTGCACCTGCTAAAAAAGTATGTTAGGTCTACATTGTCTTGCTATGTTGTACAGTCAGCCACAAATCAGGTTACCACAAACTGTCAAATTTCCACAATTGATATTCAACCTAATGTGTAGTATGACAGTGAGCTGAGAGTCGATTGAAGAAATTTGTCATTTTTGTAAACTTTGATGTGTGGCCACTGTACGTACATACAATTTATTAAGAGGTTTTATACCTATAGTCAACGTTACAGCTGACCTGAAAAGGCGAAAACTTTCGTGATGTCATCGATTCCTAGCGCCACTTATTAGTTAAGGTGGGTTACTGCATAATACAATATAGACAGGACAAAAACACAATACTAGAGATATAATTTTCCAAACACATTCATTTAGAATAATGTATATTAATTAAGAATATCAAGATGGGCTTATCGATTGAAATCTTTGAGTTTAAGTACAAAACCTGGATAGCTAATGAAGTAGTTAAGTAGTCCTTATTTGGACCAACTTCATTAGATATCGAGACTTGGTTTGTCATACCTACTCTCCCATGATGATGTGATTCTTTTACTAAATGCCGCTTAATAAGGCAATTTACCTAATGATGCCTCTAAAGGACTTCTGATATCATCTATGAACGAAACCATGAGTAAGCATCGCCAACTAGTTAATATTTCATCTTGATTTTCCTGCGCAGGTATCCAGCCGCTTTGCTAAATGCTCGTAGGTACCTACTTGCAGTAACCATCACTTGACCAGGGGTCAATTCTTGTACACTCGGCATTAAAGTCTATAAGTTAGAGATTTCATACATTCGTCCATACAATTCTGTAATTCGACTTTAATGTAGAGTGCACGTGAATTGCCTCCAAGGTACCAAAGCAGGACATGTAGTAAATAACCTTAAGGTACTATACATTTCGGAATCGGTCCTTTCCGTCAGCAGGCTGCAAACGTCAAACTAAAAACGGATTTTATCTGTCCCGATGGCACATTTGGTAATGACTCTGACTCATACGCTACGGTTGAAGGTTCGATCCCCAATCTGGACATGAACATTTTTATTTGTTCAGTGTCTTATTTAAAAGTATAAAACTATTTCTCTATTATACAATGTCCGTATACAATAGTATTCTATAATATGTTGTATGAATTTATTTAAAAAGTACTAGCGACCTGCACTAATGGTTCAACTCTTACAGCCTACAGCCGAAGTCTGCAGCAATTTCGAATCGGAAACTTAAATCTTAAATTTACCTACTTACGCTCAAACGTAATTGATGTTGTCATTGTTTACTTTTGTATGTTCCAATGAACATTAGGTAATCTAAATGAATTAAAAAACTATTCTAAAGCATAATTAATTGTTATTTATTTGAATATTTTAGTCAATATTTTCGAGCAACAATATTTTTATAGGACCATGACTTAAGCCTGTAGAGTAGGTATTTGATGCATGAAGATAATACAGGTTGTATTATGTGACTATTTACATCCCTTTAACCGCGTTTTCTACCAACCATGATAAACAACATTTGTTCTACGACTTTTTATGCGAATTTTGGAAGTTCGCATAATTTTTTTTAACTTTTTATACAAGGTCCCGTGATGGTCGTTTCAGTCGAAAAAATGTTCGATTAATTTCGAAAAGTCGTAGATCAAATGTTATTCATAATGATTGGTAGTGCATGTGATTAAAGGGATGGAAAATGTTTAATGTAACACACAGATACACCCTGTATGTAACTTTGTGCATTTTTGCATACATGCTTGTCTAGTTCAGGGCATGACTTGCGAATATGTAGATAACTTACTGATCTAACGACTACTTGTTAAGTAAGTAGTGTTAACATACACAGTCATTATTATATACATGCAACTTAGTAAGTAAATAGGTAATTGTCGCACATGAATCATGTAAACAATCTTACTACTTGTTAATTTAGTAATTATTGACTACTTTATATTAAGCAAGTCGGACCTAATCTTCTATACTACATATTTATAAAAAGATAAACTCCATAGACATCGATAAACCTTATGTACAAATCGAAAAGGCGAAACACTAGCGCGTACCAATCTATGACTAGTGCCATCTATTGGTAGGCAGTGGAACTACTGTCCCGAAACGAAGTGAGGGCGGGCCACTAGTGTAAGTATAAATTGAATTTGAATATAGAGTAAACAAAAGACAAAACCGGCACTTATCTCACCGGTGAAATTTTATATTTCTTAGGGCCTCGTTCACCCCCTCCGAGTAAAGTGTCAAGTAATTTAGTTGTCAACTATAGTGGGTTCGGAGAAAATTGGCCCCTGGTCCGCGGGCTAGTTTAATTTTAATATTTTTTTTCAATACAAATACCAGGGGCCAATTTTCTTCGAACCCACTATAATTGACATGTAAATTACTTGACACTTTACTCGGAGGTGGTGAACGAACGTTAGGTTTGATCCCCACCGTGGACAGACATTCGTGTGATGAACACTTATGTTTGTTCAGTGTCTGGTCTAAAATTGCTAAAGGTCTGTACTTATGTGGTTTGACCTTCCGTGGGAAGTTGTTTGAGGAAGTCTAAAATCAAAATACTATTGTTAAATTACCATAGACCTTCATTAAATATTCAAAGTCAAATTAGTATAAGAAACTGACATAATTACCGTGCTTGTTAAATGGGCGTGGAGGTTTTTGAATTTGCAAAATTTCCAATGACGACTTAGTCGTCTTAAGTAACTAGATTAGTGCAGCGAACCAAAGTGAGTCTTAATCCCCAGTAATAAGAGCCTCTATCTAGGTTAATACGACGCAGCGCTGCCGTTGCCAGATAATTTTCTGAAGAAAGCAGGATTTTAAACCTTTTTTGACTAAAGTAGCGGGATTATGTCATCGTAAATGGCCTAAAAGTTTACAACTTCAGGGGTGTAAAAAGTTTAAACCATTTGAAACTTACAAAGATCGAGACTTTTTTCCCCATAATTAAAAAATGGGACTTCTGTAAAAATTTTTACTTTCGATTACCTACCTAAAAAAAGTCCACCACTCAAAAAGACGGGCCTGTCCCGCTCGGGACATCTCGCGACATTTTGGACACAAAAATAATCCCGCTAAAAGCGAGACATCCGGTAAAGCTGGTCTTGCGCCACTTCTTCTTACCAATCATATCCAAGAATCCGCGCAAAGTCTATTCGACCTCATCCTTCCTACGGGAACTTGCTAGCTACTGGCCTCCAATCATTTGCAAGTTTTTCCAAGCTATTCATGTAAGTAGCTAACCTTAACTGACCAAAGACATAAATAACTACATATTTAATTTAATCTATTGGTATAAATGAATATGCATTTGTTACAAAGCTGTCTTGTCATCATCACTTTGAGGCTAATGTAGGTACGATTGTGACAGTTGTAATACTCGTATATTTTATATAAACATGCAAATTGTTTAGCTAGATATACCTACATGTGCATCGGGGTCAGGTAAATGCGTTCGTTGCAATTAATTCATGTAAGTATGCCGATAAAATCAATAACAAATTAGTAGATTATACTCGTATGCTAAATTGGTTTTCTTAACACTCAATTCAATAGTTACCATAAGTAGGTAACGATAGTATTAAAATTAATAGAACAATATTATTATAGCACTTGTTCTCGAAGACCTTCGGGTTCCACTTTCACTGTGTGGCTTAGGATTTGAAAATAGAAGAAATGTATTTATTTAACTACCCAATATAAGTATTTATACGGGATAAACCTTTTTACATAATTATACATATTTAACCCTTGTTGAAATAAATAAACAGACAATAACCTTCTGAAACCTAATAAAAGCCAAATCAAACGCCCAAAAAGTATATCTTCTTGACCCTTTGGGTTAGTTACTACGGATCCTTAGATAGATTAAAAAAGTAAGAAAATCTGCACCATGTTTACCACCATACGAATATTTCTGCCCTTTTTCCAATGAAAAGGTTTGCTAACTTAGTCGTGCAACCGGTCAGACGGAATTTCTTTCGACATCAGACCACGACACAACTACTCGTTATTTAAAACGCACTTGCGTTCTAGACTTCTAGACTAACACCCCCTATTACAAAACGAGATTTAAGAAAGTTCCAAATTATACTCTTTCCAGCTCCTTTTAACATTTCATGTTGGAACGGGATGGCTCGAGTTTTAATGCGGTAATAATAACATAAGATCACGTTAAGGATTTTACACATTATGTGGGCGCGGTGAGAATCCACTCAGAAAATTTTATAACATCTCCGTTTTCTTCTTTGTATTGGTGCAGCATTATCTCGCTTACACCGCTTTGCGTGTGATCCCTTCATTCCGCGCTATGGAAACCAGCATCTTGACTAAACTTCTAAAAATGATAGATAACAAAAATCCAACATCTCATTTAGAAACATTGATCTGACTCCGTATTAAGTAGCTCAAGCACTTGTGTTACAGATATCAGACAAAAGAGGAAACGCAAATATTATACTTAAATACATAATATTATACTAGGTATTACACCCAGACACTGAAAAACACGCAAATGTTCATCCCACGAATTTATGTCCAGGGTGGGCTGGGCATCTAATCCATAACCTACCAAAAGCGATATCCGGGCAGTGTTTGTTGGAAGTAGGTACTGTTTTGCAAAAAACAACATTGAATGTATAATGTACCTATTTACAGATAATGTGTCCTTTTATCTCTATCAAATAATCTTAATGAGGCAGTCTAAATTCGAATGGCCTAATTTCCATAACAAGTCGACCTGTTGACAAAAACTAAAATCTTTTTTTTCTTTGGCAGAGAAGACGATCCTCAAAAACCTGCAAGGGCGGTTCAAGTCGGGCGAGCTGACTGCCATCATGGGGCCCTCTGGAGCCGGCAAGTCTTCCCTCATGAATGCACTCACAGGGTTCAAGTATGTATTGGCTTTATGTGTCATCAAGCCTAGTAGTAGTATACAATGTCTTTTTTGGTACAAATTTACAGATATAGGTACCTTATTGCACAAAATGCACTAAGCATTAGGTACAGAAATTTTGTGTAAAAATTGATGTCTTTGATGTTTTGGAGCAGACGAGCAAACGTATCATCTCATGTGAAAGCGATTGCCGTCGCCCATGGACACCCGCAACACCAGTGGAGTCACAACTCCGCTTCCAACCTTTGAGGGAACTTACTTGAAACGCATCTTGCAGCGCAGAAGCTGCGTCTAGTGCGCCTGTTTTGCGTAGGTTACTTAACGAAGCCGCCGACAAAAAGTTGTCGACATTCAAACTGGTCGACGAGTTGGCGGCTTTACTACGTAATGCCCTTTAAAAATACTCGGTAATATGATACTTCTATGTAGGCAGGAATGTAAAATAACTTGTGTTGCAAATCCCACAATTTGCATTTTCGTTTCCTTTGCTAGAATATTTTATGGTTTAATTACCGTATGAATAAGTCACATGTGAGCCGGCAGATACGAAACCATTCAAAGCCTAGTTAAAACGATAAACTTGGAATTCCTGACTTTTTAACCGTTTCCTTATTATCTGTAAACTTGATTGGAGTAAAACTCTTTTCTTAAAGTTATTTTGTCGATCTGCGCTCGACGTCCAAAGGTTCTGTAGTTCCCAAGATACTAGTCTCGGAAAACATAGTGCAGGACAACTCAGGACAGGTGGAGCGGCGATTTGCGCAAGATGGTAGTAGCCGAGGATCTGTCAAATGCGAAAATTTGGAGAGGCTTAGTTCATCAGTAGATGGGCTGATGATGATGAAGATACTTGTAATAATTAGCCCACTTGTGCTTCCACTGCTGTTGTTGGTGTCCAATGGTGGCATACGCTTATCATCAGATGAATCCGTCTGCTCGACTGTCCTCTATCACTATAAAATATTAAAACGGGAATTAACGCGACATTTATTGATAAACATTGTATGGTATAGCTGGAGGCACGAAAGTATAGCGATTACAGTTATTTTGCGCACTTGTAAAAAAGAAGACTTTCTATCAAAATTGGTTTCTGCGCACTCAAGGTCATAACTACACTTTCTTGCCTCGGACTATACTTTCTGCTAGTCCGTTTCCGCTACGTTGCAGAAGCTGTGGTCACAAGCGAACTGGGCGGTGCACGGGGGTCGCGTCAATTCCTTGTAAATTTGTAATATTTTATGTTATCACAACGCGAAAATCTGAAAAACTATCTATCACATTTAAAAATACATGGCGTGGACTACCTGGCAAGCAAGCGATAAACAAACAAACACCGTCTCGCAATTCATTACCGCGAGTATCAGTGCCAAGGCTAATAAAGATTATAGTCATATCACAGCCAGCAAAAATCGCGAGAGATAAAAGGTTCTCCAGTCTACCTTGGAGCGTATCCTTAATCATGTAGCTGCTTGTTATCTAATGCATTATCTTTCTATGCAATAAAAAAGATTTATCTATGTAAAAAAATATTCTTTATAGATATAGGTACCTTATTGCACAAAATGCACTAAGCATTAGGTACAGAAATTTTGTGTAAAAATTTATGTCTTTGATGTTTTGGAGCAGACGAGCAAACGTATCATCTCATGTGAAAGCGATTGCCGTCGCCCATGGACACCCGCAACACCAGTGGAGTCACAACTCCGCTTCCAACCTTTGAGGAAACTTACTTGAAACGCATCTTGCAGCGCAGAAGCTGCGTCTAGTGCGCCTGTTTTGCGTAGGTTACTTAACGAAGCCGCCGACAAAAAGTTGTCGACATTCAAACTGGTCGACGAGTTGACGGCTTTACTACGTAATGCCCTTTAAAAATACTCGGTAATATGATACTTCTATGTAGGCAGGAATGTAAAATAACTTGTGTTGCAAATCCCACAATTTGCATTTTCGTTTCCTTTGCTAGAATATTTTATGGTTTAATTACCGTATGAATAAGTCACATGTGAGCCGGCAGATACGAAACCATTCAAAGCCTATTAAAACGATAAACTTGGAATTCCTGACTTTTTAACCGTTTCCTTATTATCTGTAAACTTGATTGGAGTAAAACTCTTTTCTTAAAGTTATTTTGTCGATCTGCGCTCGACGTCCAAAGGTTCTGTAGTTCCCAAGATACTAGTCTCGGAAAACATAGTGCAGGACAACTCAGGACAGGTGGAGCGGCGATTTGCGCAAGATGGTAGTAGCCGAGGATCTGTCAAATGCGAAAATTTGGAGAGGCTTAGTTCATCAGTAGATGGGCTGATGATGATGAAGATACTTGTAATAATTAGCCCACTTGTGCTTCCACTGCTGTTGTTGGTGTCCAATGGTGGCATACGCTTATCATCAGATAATCCGTCTGCTCGACTGTCTCTATCACTATAAAATATTAAAACGGGAATTAACGCGACATTTATTCATAAACATTGTATGGTATAGCTGGAGGCACGAAAGTATAGCGATTACAGTTATTTTGCGCACTTGTAAAAAAGAAGACTTTCTATCAAAATTGGTTTCTGCGCACTCAAGGTCATAACTACACTTTCTTGCCTCGGACTATACTTTCTGCTATTCCGTTTTCGCTACGTTGCAGAAGCTGTGGTCACACACAAGCGAACTGGGCGGTGCACGGGGGTCACGTCAAATCCTTGTAAAATTTTAAAATTTTAATGTTATCACAACGCGAAAATCTAAAAAACTATCTATCACATTTAAAAATAGATGGCGTGGACTACCTGGCAAGCAAGCGATAAACAAACAAACACCGTCTCGCAATTCATTACCGCGAGTATCAGTGCCAAGGCTAATAAAGATTATAGTCATATCACAGCCAGCAAAAATCGCGAGAGATAAAAGGTTCTCCAGTCTACCTTGGAGCGTATCCTTAATCATGTAGCTGCTTGTTATCTAATGCATTATGTACTGAATGCATTCAATCCGCAGGTCTAGTCTAATTGTCTTGTTGATTGCAGTAATAAGTCTAGACAAGGCAAAAGTGTAAGGGGCAAGATAAAATAAGTCTTCGATAGTTTTGAATGGACTACTTAAAAATTTCTTCTGCTAATACAGAATTATTGACCTTTAGTAATTTGTGTCGCTCACTCTCCGAGTATAGTTCAAAACTTCAAAGTGTAATTCGCAATTTAGAGGTATAATCCATATCCATCCAACCATCCATCCATCAATACTATTTATAAAGAGATAACTTCTATAGACAACGACAAGGCTTATAGGTAAACCGAAAACAAGAAACGCTTGCGCCGAATGTAAATTGGGCACAGCGCCATCCGATTGCTTCATTTCTGAATTACGGTCCCGAAGCGAAGTGACGGTGGGCCACTAGTTTTAGTCATAAACTTTCCCTCAATCCTCTACTCGTTTAGCTACCATCCCATGTGTATCTGTGTCTAAAAGATAAAAAATCCTTGCGAGGCAGTTCTGGAGTAATGATAAATAACAAACTAAAACAGTTTATCTTTAATGTATTGCAGAATTCCTAAATTGTACCTATGTATACGTATAATGTATGTTTGGCTTATTATTTATATTATATTATAAGTACCTACCTATACATCTGCCAATTTAAATATTTTATTCAGCAATTTCTTTGCACTACACCTTACCCCATTGCCAACACGCTGTTTCCTCTACATCTAAATAGGTACAAGCTAAAATACCACCTTTGTACTATTTATTGCTGCTGTGTTCCTCATGTAATATCTTTCTGTGCAATAAAGAATATCCTACTAATATTATAAATGGGAAAGTGTGTCTGTCTGTCTGTATGTTTATCTTTTCTTTCACGGCAAAACGGAGCAACGAATTGACGTGATTTTGTAAAATAAATATTTAAAGGGATGGAGAGTAACATAGGCTACTATATCTATCTATCTATTTACAGCACAAACGGAGTGACAGGCACATTCCGCGCCGGAGACGCCATCTGCCGGCTGGGCAAGCGCGACCGGTCGGTCAGCGCGCTGCGGGCGTACCGGAAGAAGTCCTGCTACATCCTGCAGGACGACCGGCTGAACCCACTGTTCACGGTGGCCGAGCTGATGAAGTTTGCTGCCGACATGAAGCTGGGGAACACTCTCACGGAGAAACTTAAGATGTCTGTGGTAAGTATTTCTACTGGAATACCACCTGTGGTCTTTCAAACCCGCTGTTCACTGTGGATGAGCTCATGAAGAGTAGAATCAACCAAAGGGAAAGCAATTGCCAAAAGGCCACGTTATCTTTTTGGCACTCTTCATTTTATACCTAATTCACACATCTCATAAATTGACCTGACTCCGTACTAAGTAGATCAAGCACTTGTGTTTCAGATATCAGACAACAGAGGATTACCTCTTCATTTCACTATGAGTTCAGCTCTAGGAAAGCTGCCCCTATTAGATTACAGAAATGGTAGGATGTTAAAGTGTTGCGTAAAGGTATACCAAAATAATTAGAATCGAATTTGCATGAGACCGGAAACCAAAAGATATTATTAATAAATTTCTTTATTGGCAAAATTTGAGGGCAATTTACATAGATTCAGTGACTTATGCACTAGGCTCGCAGGCCTGTGTCGCAGAAGTCGATGAGTGAGCTAAATACCTATTGCAATTGCATCGGGTTATTCATAATGCTCCAGTTTTTTTAATGCCAAAACTAATACATAACAAGTTAAAATTAAAAGTAATTTAACTTAATGAACAACAATGGACAAAAATTTGCGAAAAAGGAACAAAAGAAACAAAACTTATGGGTGTAGTTAGTAAGTGGTTAGTGTAATTATGCTTGGATGTGGTTAAGTGTGTGTGTGTATGTGTGTGTGTGTGTGTGTTCTGTGTGCAGCCAAAAGATGCAGGATAATATTATATTTCTTTTAAACCCTATAACTGCAGTTATAATATTTATAGTCTTACCTTCGATTAGATAGGTACTAAACTTTGATTATAGCATTGAGTAGGCAATAATATTAATTGCTCATGCTTAATTGCGTCGTTGGCATAAAATAGACTGGAGAGGAAATATTCTAAGGTGAATCTAGAATTGGAATGATCTCTTCGTGATAGAGACGTTTTCCTAATTTCCCTGTAGAAAAAAAGAAACGAATCTTTTCTCCCATTTTTATTAATCATAACTTTATCTTCTCTGTAGTATCATTTACAATTATTGTAATGAAAAAGTAAATCCTTTTCAATGTCCATGCTATCTGATAACAATCATTGCTCATAACGTCAAGGGCAACAGTTGTAATTTCCCAGACAATCTTGGGAAATCGACATACTTACGTAGACTTGCCTTTTATCGATTAATAAACAATTGATTGCAGGCATTGTTTTGTAACCGCCATTGTAGAGTACGTAGTGCAGTAATTATACCTTGGCAGTTAGAAAAAAATACTAGCCCAAGTGTATGTAGCCACGCGCAAAGTAGAATTCCTCAGTTGTCCAAGATGGATGCCACATTCTATTAGTGTCCGGATTTCGGTCAAAAGACAAGTTTCGGCGGCACTTTTAGTTTTTTACAAATTAGACGAAACTTTTGCCGAAACCGAAACTGACTCAAAAGGCCACGCTCGCCTACGTCTCCATCTAATTATGGACTTATTTTTACCGGGTGTGTCCCGGTCCCGTAATGAAGAAATCCTAATGCAAAGACATACTTAATATTTTTAAAAGACCTATCTGACCATACGTGGGTAGTATGATGGTTTATTCGAGAAAAAATAGTGTCTTACTGTACCTTTGATTGATGAATAAATTAATGTTAATAAATGGAAATCAATGACTAAAGTTTACTTAGGCGGTTACTACGGTTTACGGTGGTGCTAGATGCTAAGTAGGTAGGTATACTTATCTAGTTCATAAAAGGCGCCAAACACTCTGAAAGACCTTGTTATCGACTCAAAGCCCTGACTCAGGGCAAGGGCTGCCGCGACTGCGAACTAGACCTTTCAAGGTTAAAGTGAACAGCGCAAACGTGCATGCGCACCTTTCTGCTATAACTACATAGTTAGTGGTGTTATAGTATCCATACTAATATTATAAATGGGAAAATGTGTCTGTCTGTCTGTCTTTAGGTTTGTCTTTCTTTCACGCCAAACGGAGCGACGAATTGACCTGATTTTTTAAGTGGAGGTAGTTGAGTGGAGTGTTGTAAGATAGGCTAATTGCCCCTCCGTACTATCCCGAATTTAACGCGAGCGAAGCCGAGGGCAAAAGCTAGTATACTATATGTATAAGTCGTAGGTACTATATAGAATTAGAAGGTAATAAAAGTGACTACCGTAGCGATGATAGCTCAGTGGATATGAACGCGCCTTCCATACGGGGGTTGTGGTTCGAATCCGACCATGCACCCTTGAATTTTTTACCACTAGCTTGATGTTCAGGATAACATCGTGAGGAAACTTGCTCGTTTCGGGTAGATTGTAAAATGTGTGACTATGATGCATTTCTCCTGGTCCCCCCGTTAAAGCGTCGTAAAAGTCAGACAGAAGTCACTTTACCAGATTCTCCAAATTCTACATAGTCCAGGGTTTCATGCTCAGATAACAATCGGTGAGGAGGACGGTAGGTACACAAATACGCGCGTTCAGTGAAGATACTTCTACAGTACTAGTTCAGGAGCCATAACTAAGCTCTAAACTTAAAAGGCTGTGGTTCAGTACTGTGGTACTACTCTAGCCAGCCCATTCATGCCATAGCTGTCACTTTCATATTTTGTTCTCAGATAAGCGAAGTGTTGGAGACCCTCGGGCTGCAGGGCACGGAGGACACCCGGTGCTCGAACCTGTCCGGCGGGCAGCGCAAGAGACTCTCCATAGCGGTGGAGCTGATTGACAACCCCCCCGTCGTGTTCCTGGATGAGCCTACCACGTAAGCTATTAGGTCTATGCCGGGTGTATCTGTAAACATTTCCATTCCTTTAACCACGTGTTCTACCAACCATTTTGGTCAACATTTGTTCCGTGACTTTTAAAAATTCGCATAAAGAAAATTCATCTTTCCATTACGCATTTTGTATGGAGAGTCGAAAAAAATATAAACTTGTAAGAAACTTGCTCCACTTCTCTCTTGCTTGCTCTACTGGCTACAGCTACTTGTAAAACTAATTATTTCTCTGGAAGACTGGAGAAAATACTTAACAATATCTATAATGCAGCACTCAGAGATGTCATTTAACCTTAATGCTCATTATTTTAATTGTGGATAGTGTTATGTCTATTAATATAATAGGGTCCATATTTTTACTAAAGTGACAAATAAGGTGTTTAAGTGCGGCAGTTATTCGTTAAACAAAAATAAAAAAACCTGCGTGACAGTGACACGCCAGTGTCAACATGCTTGGCAATAAATTGACATCCTACTCGTTGGCATGCAGAAAAATTGCAATCATTGTGTATTGTCTTTTGCTGGCTCATAAATTCTCGATTGCATTGTAAACTCGAATGCATGCATCATACTTTATTGATGAATTTTTAAGTGTAAATACTTTAGGCTGAATAAGAAAAAAATAACACGTTGTTCAAGGATATGTAGCTACCTATATCCTTAAACAACGTGTTGTTTTTTTCTATCAACCATTCTGAACAACAATTAAGAATTATGTTGTTCTCCGACTTTTGAAAATTCTTCGAACATGTTTTCTACTCCTCATACAAAATCAATAAGCCACGTGATCGCATTTGGATGAAAATTTTTTAGGCGAATTTCCAATGTGCATAGAAAAATTACGTAGTTAATTAACCCGTCCGACCCGTTTGGTCTAGTGGTTTTAACAGTGTACCCGTGTCGTAATAAAAATAAATATATTTAATTTATGCGTTTATTACAAAGTATTCCTTATTATGCAAAAATACATAACAACTGGGACTAATTGCGCTTTTAGTTCTGATTAAATGCGCAGTTCCTGTAAATACATTACCTACATAATAATAATAATATAATAATATTTCACTACATCACATACATTGTTCTGACTCTGAGCCATTCATGCCTATCCCTTATCTTTATATTCCACGATCGCATATTGTACTTACTTACTATTATATCCGTACCTAGGTGTAATCTAGGTTCGTTATAGTCTCGGACATTTTGCAAAATATGCACGATTCCCGGACGAGCCAATCTGGGAAATCATAAACATACTTAGTTGACCTAGAACAGGGATGGCGAACCAGTCTTACTCTTAGTATTGCCACATTTTGCTGTGGTGTTGAAGCATTACCCTATTTATTACCTAGCAATTGTTACGCGGTAATGTCTGATCTGTTTTAAAAGTATCTACTGCGCGGGCTCTGCTAAATGACGTCGAGAGATTATGGGAACCTTCAATTATAAAAAAAATAAGCATCAATGAAGGGTTCTTAGTTCAGGTAACTTTTGAAAAAAAAAACAGACAAGACATGTTAAAATTGAGATAAAAAAATGCCACATCAAAATAAGGTTCGCCACCCCTGATCAAAGAATCAAATTGGATCCAGTTTGAGCGCGGGCGCAGCAGTCGTTGTGAAGGACCTGCGTAGGGGCAAATTAATATTTCCCCACGAGTATGGAATTGAGACGAATCCGTCTCGTAACTAATGAGATTATACCTGTCGCATCTAAATAAATAAATACATAATAATAAATTCATACAACATCTCCTATATTGACCTGACTCTGTACTTGGTACTTAGCTCAAGCACTCGTGTTACATATATACATATTAGACAACAGACGATCACAAATATAATACTTAAATACATATAAGTATACCTAACACCTAAACACTAGTGTTCATCACACGAATTTTTGTCCAGGGCTTCTCTGGTTCGGTCGTCGTCTGGTTCGTTTCAGATCCTCAGGTTTCATAATAGCGTCCAATCGCCTCAAATAGGAGACCTCGTTCTCCAACAGCCTGGCTTTATGTGTGGTTGGCGGTAGACGAGCAAACGCATCACCTGACGATCAGTGACTGCCGCCACCCATATGATATAGATACGGGTGTAATGTGTATGGGTGGCGGCAATCACTGATCTTCTACCTTTTGCACACCTTTAGTCCAAACTTTTAAATACCCCAAGGCTCAATTACTCACTCATTCGACAAAACAGCGCAGGCACTACTTCATGCAACAAAATAAAACTTTGTCCATTGTTTCAGCGGCTTAGACAGCCTCACATCAGTACAATGCATCGAGATGCTGAAGAACCTCGCCCGGGACGGCCGGACCATCGTCTGCACCATCCACCAACCCACCGCTTCGGTCTACGCCATGTTTGATCAGGTAAAGTAAAAAAAAGTATCAGCCTATAAATTTGTCTCACTGTGCACTGCAGGGCAAAGGCCTCCAACATAGAAATCAAGTCAGCTTAATCCCATCATTGTCTTGGGTGATCACAAAACCGAGCTATTTTCGAAAAAATCGAAACATACTTTTGCTCGACCCGGGAATCGAACTCAGGACCCTAAGATCATGGCCCGGTCCTTAAACCACTAGACCAACGGGGCGTTTGATCAGGTAAAATATGAAATTTAAAACTATTCATCTCTCTGCGGCGTCTTCGATTTTTTGGCTCAGAGATATCGGGTACTTTACCTTCGTTAAAACTCGCAGCAAATTCCTTTTTGCCATAAACGTGACTAAAAGTGAAATCACTTTAAATTCAAATAAAGTTTAACCCAGATAACCATTTACGATATGTAATCTGAAGGGTCAACGCTGAGATCATGGTCAGAGTGGGGACAGTTTGCACATCCGCGTGTTTGGCGATCACCTCATCGTAGTGATGGGCGATTGTCCCTACTAACGAAAAAAGTAACAATCGAATCATTCGAATGATTCTATAAGGTATTCGAATAATCTTTCGTTGAATGAATTTTGCGAATGAAACAAATGTTTTTTTAGTTCATCTAATGCGTGCAATGGAATAATTCGTGAAAAATTGATTACATATGGGAAGAAAATAATCCGTTTTGGAATAATTAATTGTTCCTATGTCTTGTTTTCAGACTAATATTCAGTATTTTCACTATAAAAATGTTTTGATTGTAATTGTTTATGTTACTTAATATTTTCCGATTTTTTTTCCGACTCCACATACAAAATGAACAGTTTACGTGACCGGCTTTGTATGAAAAGTTTTCTTTATGCGAATTTTCCAAGGCCATGGTTCAATGGATAACTATTATAAATGTTCACAGATATACCCTGTAGGTAATCTATTATATTGCCGGAACAATAGAAAAGAAAATTAGCATGAGTAATTTATGCTCACGGAAAATCTATTAGTCTATCAGTAGGCACTTAATTAATTTTATCACTCAATAAGGTATCAAAGGTGCGCAACAGCACTTTTAATAGCCGTAATCTATAGGGTCGACCTCAATTTATAGCTGATGGTAGCCTAGGTCAATTTAGAGCTGAACCGATATGACTATATTAGATATTGCACGTGATTGATCTTAATAACACATCTGTTAACTACACATCTTATGCAAGCTGTTAAGGCAAGACTACTATGAGAAAAACATTGCGCAATCTATTTCTTATAAGACATATTCTATAGACAACGACAAGGCTTAAAGGTAAACTGAAAATACAAAACATTAACGCAATGTAATCTACGCCCAGCGCCATCTATTGGTTCAGTTTGAAACTACACTGTCCCGAAACGAAGTGAAGGTGGGTCACTAGTTAAAGATAAATTACTTACAAAATGTATTTAAAATTACTTAACTAACACCTTATCTTCTTGACTAAAAAGTGGCACCCAACGTGGGGCAGACATTTATTCATTTTAAAGGGAAATTGAAGTACTTTTAGATCGTTAACATAATGTGTATTAACTAACACATTATAAGTACTACATGACAATAAAGTATCAGTTACAGTTGATAATTTACATACTATAAATATCTCATACATTACAATTTAATACACATTTTGGCGCCCAACATGGGACTAAAATTATCAGACTTTTTGCAACTTATTTTCATTAACATCTTATTCTCCATTGTATCGCAGGTATATATTCTAGCTGAAGGTTTGTGCATATACCACGGATCCAGTGCAAATACCGTCCCCTACCTGGCTTCTGTGGGTTTGCAATGTCCGAAGTATCACAACCCCGCTGACTATAGTAAGTCCTCAAACTTTCTACTTTTAGTTTTTATTTTCATGTGTTAGGTGGTAGACGAGCAGATAGCCAGATGGTAAGCGATTGTCGCCGCCCATAGACACTCACAAAACCAGTGGAGTCACAAGTTTACACAAGTCTTTAACCCCCTTTCCCCTCTTTGGGTATCCCCAAGGTACCCTCACTCGCTCAGAAAAACACAGCGCTGGCGCTGCTTCTCTGTTTTTAGTTCTCTGACTTTATTCGCGGCTTCATTTTTTATAAGTAAATCCTATTTCTCTAGACGTCGCATAATAGAAGTCGAAAACTTGTCAGTTTGCCAATTCAATACAGGCAAATACTAGTTTATCAGAGGTCAATGTCTCCAGCAGCATTCATCTGTGGTATGACATCGAATATTTATACATTCTTTAAAACTTTATTTAAATGAGGTCCGCTTAATTAAAATTCAGAGTACCAATGTCGGTACGAATATATCTTTAATATCTTATCCCAACGATTTGATTTGCTTTTAAGGATTTCGTAGCCAAATGGGAAAAAACGGGACCCTTATAGATTCGTCATGTCTATCTGTCTGTTGTTTTTCCGAAACTATAAGCGCTAAGTATATTGTGTAAACTTAGAAGATACAGAAGGTGTGCAATAGATGGCGTTTTTAACCAAAAAGCATCAAATTACGACCTCCATGGGGTTGAGGACCGCCCCGGACGCACTATGTCGGGAGGCCTCCTCTCCTAGAGTACGCACCGCGCCACGAGTGGCATGAGAAGCAGCCCTGGTACATTCCGCGGCATCTAACAATAGCGATAACCGTCAGTTTGCGCACTTGTAAAAGAGAAAACTTTCTACTATAATTGGTTTCTACAGTAGGTACTGCTGCTGACTATAAGGAGTATATTTTTTTTTATGTGATAGGTAGCAGACGAGCAGGCGGATCACCTGATTCTAAGCAATTGCCGCCGCCCATGGGCATCTGCTACACCAGTGGAGTCACAAGTGCGCTGCCAACCTTTTATCCCCTTCCCCCCAGTGGGCCTCCGGTACCCTAACTCGCTCGGCGAAACACAGCACAGGAGCTGCTTCACACCGGTTTTCTGTGAGGCAGTGGTATCCCTCCGGCCGAGCCGGCCCATTCATGCCGAAGCATGGCTCTTCCACAATTAAAAATATATAACCCCGTACGCCCGAACCGCACGCAAGTGCGAGGAATCTCGTCGTTCAAATTACGTTTAGTGACGGTATGATTTTCAAATTGCAATATGTTCCAGTTTTAGAAATAGCGAACGGCGAATACGGCAAATTCAATGACGTCCTCTCAGAACGGTGCTCGAGCAACGAGTGGGTGGAGAAGGTCCTGCCCGCAGAGCCCATCCTCAGACCCAACGGGAAAGTGGACGCCTTCCAATGCGGGAAAATTTCCATCATCGTGAACCCCCCACATGAGCTGTACAAGTTTGGGATTCTGTTCCGAAGATGTTTGGTACAGCAGTATAGAGATTGGGTGAGTAGTAGAAACGATTTTAATCGGTTTAAAATGTTTTGTATAGCTTCTTACAGATAGTTCCATGAGGTACCTAATCAATGATTGCTATCCCAGATTTAGGTAATATAAAAAAATATATGTTAATCTGACAATGGAGACTTCATTGGCTGTTTATCTCACATCAAAAATAACCAATAACCATAAAGATGGACGTCAGTCTAAGAGTAATCTAGCGGACTTTTCATACGCGACTTCAGGCGCGTATCCAGACCTTAAAAAAGGTTGTGGACAGCCTCCCCTTCCCCCCTTTCTCTTACTGGAATTCTCCGTAGGAAAGCATAGTAAAGGAGTCCTTGACGCTGCCAGCTAACTAGTTTATCGAAGAAATTGTGACGTCACAGTCTAATATGGTTGTGGGTATCACAGTACCTACCTACAACGGTGGATCCGGGCCTGCGCGACTTCCCCCATTGGTAAGGCCGCCACTCATGCCGACGTTAGGAGGCCTACTGGTTCAGGGAACCTACGTATAGATCCATGATGCAGAAAGAAGGAGGACACGAGCTATTGATTGGTTGACAGCTGACTTTTAATCTGCACGTGGATCCGTCTTTATCATCTCTTTATCTTTGGCAGACAGTAACACACCTGAAGGTGCTACTCCACATAGTGATTGGGGTGCTCCTGGGCCTCCTCTTCGAGCAGGCGGGAAACGACGGGTCCAAGACCATCAGCAATCTGGGCTACCTCATCGTGTCCGTCGCCTACCTGTGCTACACGTCCTTGATGCCGGCGGTTCTTAAATGTAAGTCATCAACATCTCGGCAAAGTCAGTATAAGTCATCAACATTCAACTGTGGGGTGCATATTGGGATGTCTTTTTTTTTATATGTGATAGGTAGCAGACGAGCAGGCGGATCACCTGATGGTAAGCAATTGCCGCCGCTCATAGACACTTGCAACACCAGTGGAGTTACAAGTGCGCTGCCAACCTTTTATCCCCTTCCCCCCGGGTGGGCCTCCGGTACCCTCACTCACTCGGCGAAACACAGCACAGGGGCTGCTTCACGCCGGTTTTCTGTGAGGCAGTGGTATCACTCCGGTCGAGCCGGCCCATTCATGCCGAAGCGTGGCTCTCCCACAGTTGCTACCATTAAAATAAAATAAATTAAATGCGCCAGACAATCACACCAATCAACCTGGTCTCAAACAAGGGCAACCCTTGTACTATGAGTACCAGGTGACGATACATTAACTGGGGGCGTCAACCCAGAACACCCAGACCCAAGAAAAGTTAGAAAATGTAGTTTCCTAAATTGACTTGACCGGGAATCGAACCCGGGACCTTTCGCGCTTCGGGCGAACACCTTAGCCACTGCGCCATCGAGGGCGCCATTATTAAAAGGGAAGATCGTCGAAATTCAGAAGGCCGGCGTGAAGCAGTGCCTGCGCTGTGTTTCGCCGAGTGAGTGAGGGTACCATAAGGCCAGTAAGGCGCAAAGGGGGTTAAAGATTGCCCGTACTTGTGACTCTAC
This sequence comes from Cnaphalocrocis medinalis, assembly GCA_014851415.1. Taxonomy (NCBI): domain Eukaryota; kingdom Metazoa; phylum Arthropoda; class Insecta; order Lepidoptera; family Crambidae; genus Cnaphalocrocis; species Cnaphalocrocis medinalis. The sequence goes on from CM026282.1 coordinate 15,322,242, forward strand.
TGGTGTTGCAGGTGTCTATGGGCGGGCTTACCACCAAGGAATCCATCTCCTCGTTTGTCATTTAAGCGGGATTAAAAAAAAATCTAACCCAAATTAATTTTCCATTAGGTAAATTCCGATCACTGCTGATATTATCTCAATTTCGTATACAAATTTTACTTTCCCGTTAACCTTATGAACTTAATTGAATCCAAAGTTCTCGAGACAACATCAAACAATAGGTACAGTTGAAATAGCAAATTCAACTGAATATTAAGTAGCTATCTATTGAATATTACGTAGATGTTAATATTTAAGATTGACGTCATTATTACGCTGAATAGGTATAAATATTTACATCGACAGATTTTCTTTTGGTCAGATTAAAATTATACATTCATTTTGGTCAATTTGTATTAGGTATTATGATGCAAAAGGTTGAATGTGATGTTTGGTCCAATGCTCTGATATTTTTGACTAGTGGCCGCCCGCAACTTCGTTTGCGTGAACTTTATGACTCTTGACTTAAAGATGATTATTTAAATAGATATAAAAAAATATATTACTTATTATAAATGTTCGTTTATAGGTTAATAGATTTTTAAGGCGGCTCATTGATATTTTATACGAACACCTAAGGAATGGAACAACTTGCCGGCTTCTGTATTTCCAGAGAGCTACAATTTGGGTGTCTTTAAGTCGAGAGTGAATAGGCTTCTTCTGGAAAAACACGCTACATCTTAGACCTCATTGTCACTCTCCATCAGATGAGATGAGGTCAAGTGCAAACCCATTTGATATTTCTATATCTTATATTTTATCCAGCAATTCTGTCAAAGAATGAGTATGCAAAAGTTGGAGTAGATCGGGCCAAAGAATCACGTAGTCCCATGAACAAACTTGGAACCCCCTTTTCGCTCCATTAGGGGTTTAAGTTCGGAATATCCTTCCTTATAGGATCTCATCCAAAAATGCTCATCACATTTGACAATTTTCCATTCCATTTCATTCCATATTTGTTATAGTGGAGCTGGGCTCTTAGAGGTCCACACCAGATGTTCCATGATTTTTGATTTTTTTTCATGGCATCATAAAATGCTCATCAATCTGAACAACTTTTGTTAAGGTGCCATTGACCTACCTCTTATAGTTTAGCTGGGCTGTTGTGGTTCTACATCAAGGAGCCTGGTCTTCAAAATATAATATATCCTATAAGTTGCCCTGATATTACAGCTACACAATAAAAAAAGTTTCATTCGAATTGGTTCAGTAGTTTCCGAGATTAGCGCGAACAAACAGACAAACAGATAAACAGACAAACAAACAAACAGACAAACACACAGACAAAAATTTTAAAAATCATTGATTCATGTTCTGTTACTGTTTTTTAGTCGTCCTAAGTTATTTTGAGATAAATATCTTCAATGTACAGACACAGCTTTTTTACATTTTTATTATATGTATGTATAGATATAGATAGGTTGAACGCTAAGATCTAACATAAGTAGGTACTTAGCAAAAGTCTTATGCTGATTTTTCGCTATACAGGATGTATCTGTGAACAGTTACATTCCTTTAACTACATCTTTTACCGATTATTCTGAACAAAATTAGTTCTATGACTTTTGTAAGTTCACATTAAAAACTTTGGACTTTTCATTCATACCAAGCCGGTCACGGGACTGGTTCATTTTGTTGGTAGGTTTTTCGAAAAATTTTTCGACGAATTTCCAAAAGTCGTAGAAAAAAAAGGTTGTTCAGAACGATCTGTATTAGAAATATATACATACAGGCTGTATCTGTAAACATACATCCCTTTAACCACGTACTCTGTGGCGGACAGGAAAGGAGACACCATTGAGGGGTAAAAGGTATTTATAAAAGATATAAAAATAACAGAATTTTACATATTGGTAGGCAAAAAGTGACAAGAGATATCAGGTGTCAAAAACCAAAGTATTCTACTTTTTAGACTTATAAACTATGCCTAAGCGGCAAGGAGGTCTGTCCTCGACATAGCCCTCCCAGTAAGGGACCAAAGGACCTTACTAAATAGTCAAGAGGTCGAGGGCAGACCTCCCTGTAGGCCTACCTAGACAAGACACACTCATGCACACTACCTGAATAACATAAAACATATAATCTGAGATAGACGTTAGGTCTACAATAAACGGAGCAAAGTTATAGCAGGGACAGTTAAACAAATAAGTAGTAAAAGAACAAACAAAATAAATGAAACACCATAGGTGCTTAAACAATTGCAAACACAAAAAAATAACATAATAGATGGTCCCAACTAAACTTATACACTAAAACACAACTAAAACGGGAGAGCGACGGGTCCGGTAACATTACCGTGGGTCCACCACTCCCCCCAGCGGACACGCTCGCTCGATGGCAACGAAGGCATTTTTTCGGCCTTTACCACAACACTTAAAAAATGCACACTGCACCAAAGGTCATTACGACGTCTCGATGTCCTCGTAAAATAAGTCACACGACGAGGAAGATAATTATTATGATCGGACACTAATGAAGAAACCGATTTTGGGTGTGGTGACTGCGCTGGAACTGGCACCTCTGGCATGGCCACGGGCGCGGGCGTTCTGCCCCACGTTGTGGCGCCCGGGCAAAGGTGCGTCTGGCTGCTGGTTTCACTCCACTCACTCTGATTGGCCCCAGAGTTACCTCCGACGAAATAGGCAGGCCAAGCGCGCACACTGCGCGGCGAGGGGTCCTCCGCCCCCAGGAACGCTGCATCCTCATAAAGACCGCGAACGGTAGGATCTAGGCAGACGTCTTGAGAGCCACGATGAAGGACGTCGCGCGTGTGCGGCGCCTGCTGGACTGGCTGTGGCGGTGGATCAGATCCACGTAGGCCGCCACCCGGTGAGTCGGTGGCATCTTGAAGGGCAGTGAAGTGACTTGGCGTCGAGGAGCTCTGCGCCCAAAGCGCGGCGGCCTCAGCCTCGCAGGCCGCGCGCGCAGCCTCCTCCTCAGACTGCAGTAGTTCCCGTGTGCGGGCGGCTAACTCGGCCGCCACCAGCCACGCCTGCTTCTTTATTTGCAGGAGCTTTTGTAGATATCTCGCTTTGGCGGCCTTCTGGGCCGCGATGACTCGCAAAGACACGCGAGAAGCGGTTGGCCTACCAATAACTAAATTCGTACTCCCAATATCCTCGATTACCGAGGAGTCGGTGCCCCCTTTCACTGCCATGCCACAAAATTCAAACAATTTTGAATTTTAAAATTTTCGCTGATAGCGTCTCATGACGAACTCCAAACCTCGAAGGACCAAACTGTGGCAGACGAAAGGAAAACTCGGTAAAAATGTTAAAAGATAAATATATTACAATAAAATAAATATAAAAACAGGAAAGCTTACTTACATTGAAAAATAAAAACCAAAAAGTGACAAGCCTAAATGTCAACAAGAAAATATAAAAAAACTAGGGAGACCAAGGAGTCTGTCCTCGACATACTCTATCAACCATTCTGAACAACATTTGTTCAACAACTATTCTAAATTCTTCGAAAAAAATTTCGACTCCCCATACAAAATGACCAAGTCACGTGACCGACTTTGTATGGAAAGATGAAATTTTTTTATGCGAATTTTCAAAAGTCATAGAACAAATGTTGTTCAGAATGGTTGTTAGAACACATGGCTAAAGGGATGTTCACAGATACACCCTGTATTTACTGAAGTTGAAGAAATAATTACTGTAGGTACTTACCTAGGTCATTGCTAACACATCTGACTTAGATACATTACAATTCTATAAACGTCTCGTATACAGCTACGCAATTAGTATTCTGCGTCGATTTGCTCGGTGATATAGGACCAGATAATGATTTATTGTCGTAATAGTTTACAATACAAAGCGTAATTTATCCTAATTATTTGTGTTCCGGAAGATTGTTATTACGTTTGTCTGAATATCGTAATTTGAAGATTACACGGCTATTATTACTATTACCACAGAGTACCAAATAATAATAATCTATTAAACTACAACATAAGGACGCGTTGTACACTAAATCGAATAGCTAATTATAGAAAACGGTCCTATTTTTTAAGCACCAACAAGGTTTAAGAGGTTGATAAAGCCTGATGGGGATTGTAAATTACATAGCATAATATATCTACTTACTTTGATCGAGATGTTCAAAGTGTTATTGTAAAACCACAAAATAAACTGTTTGTTAAACTTGTAAGTTTATTTTGTGTGCTAGTTAGTTTTTCTTAATTTCTTTTACATTGTAGGCATAGTTAATTCCCCATCACTCTGTTGCGGGACTTTAGTTTTGAATTATATCAATAGATGGCGCTGGGCAACGATTCTACCGCACAAGCATTTCGTTTTCTCACTTTAGTCAAAGAAGCTAGTTTTATTAAACCGCGCTCATATTTTTCAAAGGTCTATTTCTTTAAAGGCATCAGGATGTGAAACAAACGTTCAATTCAATTCCTACTCATTTATAGTAACAATAGGTAATATTATTTATTAATATATTAAATTATTACTTATATAAGTACTTATTTATGCATTATTAAAATAATTATATTAAGGATTCCATTGTTACCACTTTTAACACTTGGTTTTATAAAACTAGTTTATTTCCGTGGCAATTAATTCTAATGGGTTAAAAAAACTGCTAAAAAAATTTCTATTGTTGTGACAGCGGTCGTAAACTTTAGCACAAAATAATTATATACAGAAGGTATTAATTATATGTTAATCTATGACAGAAGAATTGCTCAAGCTAACCTTGAAATCGAAGAGTTTGCTGTAGTTTTATTTTTCTTTTTGTCTGCTACCGTGTCTGGAGACACTTAATTCTGCCAATGTTGAGTGATTAAAGAAACACCTAATACTTATTTTGGAAGTAAAATTTATAGAACGTACAAAAAGTACACCTTAGTACCTTTCTCATGATATCTTACTATCTGAATTCTGCTTTCTTATACAAATCTAGGTAGATACTATTGTGACAGGGTACTGTATACTTAGGTATGTTTACATAACTTTGCACGCGACTGCACGGCGTTTTTAATTATCTTCCTGCTTACAGGTAAATAGATCGGTAATATTCCAAGTATTTTTCCGAGCCTACTTGTTCTAGTCATAGGTTATCTGGGCTTGTCTGTCCATAGCCAAAACTTACGTAATAAGTAATACTTAATTATATTTGTAAAGCCTCTGTTGTCTGATATCTGTACCTAATACAAGTGCTTAAGCTACTTATTAGGTAGGTACGGAGTCAGGTCAATGTATGTAGGTAGGTATGAGAATTTCTGTTTTTTTTTTTCAAATAGGTACTTACTACGCTGGCTCAGCGATCCAAAGTGGGTCTTGGCCTCCGACGTCAAAGTTCGCCATTTTGGCGGTCCTGTGCCAATTCCGCCCATTCGTGCACGTTGAGTGCTTTGAGGTCCTTACAAATTATTATTTTTTTAATAATATTTTTTATGTTATTTTATTATCTACAGTTCCCGCCGAGTTACCAGTGTTGAAGAAAGAAAACTTCAACAACTGGTACAACCTGAAGACTTACTATGCCGCCATCTTAGTCACCGGTATACCTATGCAGGTAAAATACTTATTTCCTTTACTTGTTTATTACATATTTTTAATTATTATTCCTTTTAAGGCTTAGTCCCGTTACTTAATACAACCACTTAGTTACACAATATAACGAGTTGCAGTAAGATAAATAGATAGGATACTGTGTATACAGGGTGTATCAGTGAACATTTGCATCCCTTTAACCACGTGTTCTATCAACCATTCTGAACAACATTTGTTTAACAACTTTTCGAAATTCATCGAAATTTTTTTTGCACTCCCCATACAAGATGACCAAGTCACGTGACCGACTTTGTATGGAAAGATGTTTTTTTTATGCGAATTTTCAAAAGTCATAGAATAAATGTTGTTCAGAATGGTTGGTAGATCACGTGGTTAAAGGGATGTAAATGTTCACAGATACACCCTGTATACAGGTTGTATCGGTAAACGTTAAAATCCCTTTAACCACGTTTTGAACCATTCTGTAGAACATTTGTATTAGGACTTGAAAATTGCAAGCTCTACACTGGCGTCCTTTGAGCGCTGGCGTCTTGCCGGCGACCTCCCCACACTAGCGTTATTTGGGCGTTGCGTCTAAGTTAGGCAGCAAGACGCCAACGCTCATAGGTCGCTAGTTTGGAGTCACTATTATACTCGAATCCGAAAATATGATCACAAAATAATTACACACAGAAGGTAGACTCAGCTCTGATTTTGAATTTAGAAGAGTTCGTTGTCATATGCTAGGGTTGTTGCCCGGCATGAGTACATAAGCGCGCGGCCTCTACCACAGACCTCGACAGTTCGACAATCTTATGTCATAGGCTAGGATTACATGTGGTCGAAAAGGCGTATTTCCCCGTTAGTGCGCATGCGTGAGTACATGACACGTTTTTAGCTCTTAGTGGGCAGCCTACTTTATGTGTGTAATTATTTTGTGCTATGATGGCCCATTCAGAAGACCCCGAGCGAGGGTGCATTCCGTTCCTTTCCTTTAAGATAAGGAACCCTAACTTTACCTGAAGAAGTTGTCTCTTGACTTGACGTGTTCGCACGTCATAAATAATTACAGCTGGATTATTAATAGAGTAGTTTTCCAATTAACATTGGCCTGTTTGTTTTAAGCGACCTGTTGTTAGGTATTCTACACTGGCTTAGTGGGTAATTTTCCCCCACAACCAGTTATCAACTTGAATCAGGGTAATTTTACCTGTGTAGCATAGGTTTACCAATTAACATTGTCATGCTGCTGCTTAAGCTATACTTAGGACTGAGGCAAAAACAGCCTTTTACTTGAGGAAAACCTTGTCACTCTATCCACTTAGTTCATTGATGGGACGGATGATGTGTCTTGGAATGGAGAATGTGGTTAGAAAAGCGAAGTGTACGACGCGATTCACGCGATATTGAAGTCAATTGAATTTGTTTTAAAACTTTTTTTCATTTAATATAATATTAATATGCTACTTATTTGTCCTTAAATAAAAAATCTCTATCATGCCACACCTCTGACCCTGCGTTCGACTCCAATCCTGACTCCGATAAATCAAATTTAAAAACTGCCAATCCGCCTTCAGTTCCGATAGAACTACCTCCGTTACATACTACACACGCGTCATCTTCTTAAGTAGCTACCTACATTCATGGTCGGGAGCGACCATAAGAGGATAACCCACAAATATGTAGGTACTAAGGTTAGCCTACCCTGCCTCTTTAGAGAGATCTCACCCAATAAGATTGCGTTCCAATTTAGTATTTTTCCTCATGCTAAGCTCACTAAGATATACCTACATATTTACGTCGCCTTAAATAAGTTGTGGGTTAATATAAAATGGTAATAAAAATATTATTTATTTCCAGATCTGGTACAGCTTTGTGTACTCAGCCCCTTCGTACTTCCTGACGGGGCAGCCGCCGGAGTTCTCCCGGTTCCTGATGTTCGTGATGGTGTTAGCCCACGTGACCCTGCTGGCTGACGCCATCGGCAACGTCATAGGGACCTGCGTCAATCCTGTCGTAAGTGACCCCTCTTCTTTCTTCTAGCGCATAGTCCCGTACTTCTTGACAGGGCAGCCACTGGATTTCTTCTGATTCTTGATGTTTGTAATGGTGTTGGCCCACGTGACCCTGTTGGCTGACGCAATCGGCAACGTCATAGGGACCTGCGTCAATCCTGTCGTAAGTGACCCCTCTTCTTTCTTCTAGCGCATAGTCCCGTACTTCTTGACAGGGCAGCCACTGGATTTCTTCTGATTCTTGATGTTTGTAATGGTGTTGGCCCACGTGACCCTGTTGGCTGACGCAATCGGCAACGTCATAGGGACCTGCGTCAATCCTGTCGTAAGTGACCCCTCTTCTTTCTACTACTTCTAGCGCATAGTCCCGTACTTCCTGACAGGGCAGCCACTGGATTTCTTCTGATTCTTGATGTTTGTAATGGTGTTGGCCCACGTGACCCTGTTGGCTGACGCAATCGGCAACGTCATAGGGACCTGCGTCAATCCTGTCGTAAGTGACAACTGTTCTTTCTCATACCTCTTAGCCCAGGACTTAATGACGAGGCAACCGCTGATTTTTTTTCTGTTCCTGATGTTCGTAATGATGTTAAGCAACGTGACGCTGCTCGCTGACGCCATCGGCAACGTCATAGGGACCTGCGTCAATCCTGTTGTAAGTACTTAACACCTAAGTATGCATATTAATAAGTCTTTCAGGAGATATTTCAACAATTGTTCGTGTTAGCAGGAGCGAGGCGGTCAGTCCCTGCGACATAATATGCTCGCAATTAGCTAAGCATGCTTGAATACTATTTTTCTTTTAAGCAGTATAATTATGATAAGTTACCACGAATCTAGTTATTATTAAGATACTTTCTATATCTAGTTCATAACAATATCTACGAGTAGCACGTTTGATTTGTTTGGCAATGCGATTTACTTATAAAATAATACATAAGTAATTGTACTACCTTGGAAGCAGGACTGTAACTATTTTAATATTTAAGAACTGCGTGTTTCGTCTTGCGCAATAAAATTACGCAAGTGTATCACACACTTTAATATTTTTTTAACAGTATGACACTCATTAGTTTCATCATTAAACCAAAACTGATAATGATAAGCCGTCGACCTAGATATTTAGTTAAACTCTTTACAAAGTTATATTTGACCTATTTAACTACCATATCATTTAATGCACATTTACTACCGTGGGAGAGCCACGCTTCGGCATGAATGTGCCGGCTTGACTGGAGTGATACCATGGCCTCACAGAAGACAGGCTTGAAGCAGCGCTAGGTTAAAGGTTTGCAGCGCACGACGTGACTCTACGGTGTTTCAAGTGTCTATGAGCGGCGGCAACCTCTTACCATAAGGTGATCCGTCTGCTTGTCTGCGTCCTATCATATAAAAAGAACCATAGGAAAAGGGATATAATAGGCTTCACGATTCACAAACTAGTTTCCTCCTTATTATTAACTAATCCAAAATTATTTCTGTTCAATTTCTGTTTTATCTTAATTGATAACCTATAGTCCGAGGCAAGAAAGTGTAGTTATGACCTTGAGTGCGCAGAAACCAATTTTGATAGAAAGTCTTCTTTTTTACAAGTGCGCAAAATAACGGTCATCGCTATACGTTCGTGCCTCCAGCTATACTTACTTACCTACTAATATTTTTTTCACAAATGCAAGATGTTGCTATCTCTAATTAGGTAACTTATAAGTAAGTAAGTGCCGTTAGATAAAAATCTAAGTTCTCTCAGGGTTCTGTGTCAGAACTAAAGTTTTGTCACTGTGTTATATTGTATGTATTGCTGTAACTTATGGCGATAATCCAATAAACAAATAAATTACTCAATCGGATGAACCCGTTGATCTGTCCTGTCACGAGCGGCTAAGTGTTACTTATCTCTCTCTACCACGTGAACGCGGATAGATAAGTGCCGAACATTATCTATTACACACTGGTTATACCTACTTAAAGTAATACCACACAGCGTCCAAGTACTTACTTAGCTAGTGGTTCGACGTACCTGTACAGTCGAGGTCAAAAATATGTTTACACTTTAGGACCTTGTTACAGTACATATGTATAAGAAAACGAGTTCCACTTTCTTATAAATATGTATTGTGACAAGGTCCTAAAGTGTAAACGTATTTTTGACCTCGACTGTACACAGGGTTAGCCACTGTATAATGCATCAGAGGCGCAGCGGATAGTGGGTCGCACTTTAAAGCGACGGCTGCACTTGAGGTCCCGGGTTCGATTCCCCCCTCTCTGGCCAAGAACCTGGGCACGCTCAATGCTACTGACCACGGACCCCCAAGGCATGTGACATGTGACAGGCAAGTGCAAAATCGGGGTACAGAATAAAGAAATTTTCCCAGGGCTATCAACCATTTGCTACCCCACCCAACCTTGTCGACCCCTTAATTATGTCGCCCAGGGTTATAGCCGATTATAGCCGATTGAATTGATTGGGGGGGTCCGGACCCCCTGGACCCCCCCCCCCCCCTTATATACGTCCATGCTACTGACAATCGTTCTACTATGGTAACACTTGTAGATTACATCAAATTATTTTAATAACAGACCATCAGGTTCCTGTGTCATCATTAGATGGACCACACATTAGTCGGCTTTACGAAATTATTGGCATGTGAATATTTATGCAGAGGTCATTTTTTGTTTTTTCTATCTCAAAATTACTATTGTTTCGTGTGAAGATTGACATAATATTTGTCTAAAATTAGATACATTAAATACTGGTATTATTTTAAGTAGGTAAGCGCAATTTATGGTAAATTACGGATGTTAGAATTTAAAGGTCATTTTAAAACTACCTCTAGTATATAATGTTTTTAAAACTAATTTAGTAAAACTGTACTTAACTGTATTTGAATGCAGACCAGGGGACTAGAATGTTTTAAACAATACTTATTTAAATACCATACAGTAGACAAAGGAATAGTACCAGGTATCAGATTCAGTAAAATAAGATTTTATGAAATAAATTTTTAAATTAACTCATATCATTTTAATTATGTTCTCATTATAATTGCATGCATCATCGATCCAGCACATTAATGAAAATTAAGAACTCTATTTAAAAACTTAAATAAAGTTTTTTCTTAAATTAAAGTGCCTACTGATACTCATATAGACTAGGGGCCTAGATCCTAGAGGGTTTTAGGCAGCAACACAAACCTATGAAATAGGTTTCCAAGTTTAATTTTTTTTCTTTTGTCCACAGAACGGCACGTTCCTAGGCGCGATCACGACGTGCGCGATGATCGTGTTCGCGGGCTTCCTGGTGCTGTTGTCGCACATGAGCCCGGTCATGCGCATTGTGTCCCACGGTTCTTTCATGCGCTACGCTTTCGAAGCGCTGGTGTTGACGCTGTACTCCGGTGGTCGGCAGCCGCTGCCCTGCCCGGACGACAAGCTTTACTGTCACACACGGTATGTTTAATAGATAATCATGGGCCACAACATTTACCGAGATGATTGTTGCAGCGCTAATGAGTTGGTAGGATCTCAAACCAAGATGTAGTGCAATAGGTAACTGAAATTCTCGACTGTTCCAATTTTATTTTATCACTATACAAAATATATTAAACCATATAATACTAATATATTCATAGTGCTAGATTATCTTAAAATAAACCTGAGTGAATGATTATACTTTTTATGCAATAAGGGTATAAAAACGTGTTTCATTTCCATTTCAGATTCCCGTCAGAAATAATGAAAGAGTTCAGCTTTACGAACGACAACTACTGGCCGAACATTGGCGTTCTCTTGGCTGAAGTCATCGTCATCAGGATAATCGCTTACATGACCCTCAAGAGAATTGTAAAACGGTCCTCATGATTTAGTTTGAAGTTAGTAGTTAAGTTTATGATGTACTTCATCTTGCAGTTTGCATTTTGGGAACGAGGACTCTCAGATAGATCGTCTAATCTGTAACTATAAGAGTGGTCTCATTGTCTTTGCAATACTTTTACCACAGAGGATCTTTTCCTATTTTTCGAAGCAGTTATGGGTTGCAGAATACAGGGTGTCATCTGATGGTGCTATATTACTTCTTTCGTTGTTGTCTATCTTTAATGGATTCACTCTAGAAGTGATGTGTAAATTTAAAATTCTCAGCAGACAATTTTAGGAAGCATGTAAGCTTCACGGACCTATAAAAAAGAGGTCCGTGGTAAGCTTATCAAACAAAGCTTTGGTTTTGAATTTAGCTTGAGGTTTGAGAAGTAAGAAGATTATTTAAATGCAATATAGAATAAAGATTAGACAGTAGTATAAGTAACCCATGAAAATTTTTAGCAAATGATCAATCGCTAAGATTGTTTTATAACCGTCGTGTCTTAAGAAAAGAATGTCTGTGGCCTTACTTGTTGTATGGACTTCAGCCTTCTTTTTATGTGATGTATAGTAATAGATACCTACGTGTAAAAGATGGATGTCTTTTTGTCTAGTTTATACCTTGACTCCTATTTTCCCAAAATTGTGAAAACAAAACTTCCAAAATTTGTTGTCTAAGCACGGAATAAAATACTTACATTACCGACTTACGGTTAGTATTGCAGGCATTCACTCAGTCCCCTGGAATAAAACATGGTCCGGTGATGGATGGGACATTACAAAGACTTATTTATACTGTAAATAATATATTAAATAAAAATAAGTTAATTTGGAGGTATTTCAAATGGTTTTGGCGTCTTGAATAATTTATTTTAATAAGTAGGGTATGTTGTCCACCGCAATTTGCTTATTTTTAGATTTCTATCGTAGAATAAGATAAATGTGATGGAATACATAAAGCATTCGTTACGAGGTACTTAGTAAAGTAAGAAAAGAATTCACAAAATAAAAGTACTAATGTATTTAGGACTAAGTATACATACATTAATAAAACATTATGCATATCGAAATCTAAGTCTCATAATAAAGGAAAAAATTTAATTCATTTCTACACTACGACATTTCAAGAGATTAGATAATAATTATAATATGATGACAATAAATTAGTTACTCCTGAAAATTATAAAACTGGAGTTCTCTCTCACATAGGATGTATTTTTCCGCCGACCCATATAAAAGTGGTTGCGTAATTAATTTGCGTAGGTAATTTATATAAAATAAAGTTAATAATAATTAAATTTTAAACTAAAATTAATCGAATTTATTTGTTATGGCTGTGTTACCCGTATTTAATAAATGGTTACCTTTACCAGCCAATACTGACAACAAATTTAATAAATTAATTTAGCCGGAACTACTTTTAACGGATGTGTTTTCTTGCCATTAAAGAAAAGATCTAAAATAATAATTATTTTTTACACATGTTCACTGTCCCCTAGACTATTGTAATATATTTTTAGGTATTGTATGTAGGTATGTGTTGGATGGTGAATAGTTATGAACATGTATGTATACTGTGATATAAAATATCCTTAAAAATATATTTTGTTTTTTTTTCCTTAAATGCAATAATTACCCCCAAGTCAGGAAACCCAGGACGTGTTAGATGATTATAATAATACAAACCGGGTGGCTATTCTACCAATTAATTACACTTACCGAACCTAAAATCTTTTTTTTTACCTTAAGTCGAACACTTTTAACCTATGCGTCAACAACTCAATATGGTCATAAAATTAATGGATAACCCTAAGGGATAACCCCTTTGAGTATATAGCCACTGTAGATGCCATACCGGGCGTTTCCCCTCCGGCAAAGTACATTGGTCAACTATTCGGAACTGGTCAACTAAGTTATACAAAACTACTTGGATGTCGCTACATCGCCATTTTGCATCGCTCCGTGTCGCGTGACGTTTCTCTTAAAAATGGTGAATTGTGCAGTATTTTCATGTAAAAGGCGATCTGGACCCTTACTACCAGCCGTTAAAGCAGGCCTGCTATTGAACTGCCTTGTTATTTTGTACTATGACGTCCTTTACGCAGGCCTGTAGCAGGCCTGCGGCAGGGCAGTTATGTTGACGTCTTGAAAACCGTTCACCTTTTTTTTTGTATGAACTTTTCTTAATATGAGCGCTTAATAATTGTCAAACTGCGCGTCTTTTGAGCGTGTTAAACGTCAAATAAACAGTGGTGAAAAAGTTACTTTTAGACCAGTTTTATCAACATTGTTAATGATTTGCCTTGTAAATGGTGGCATTTTTTCCCTGTGTTCCCTATTTTGTGGTTGTGTTTAAGTGTGTTTTTGTCCCCCGGTCCGGAGTTAAAAGTGTAGGAGCACTTGATTGCTCATATATTTAGCTTGATAGTAGATGCAAGAAAAGCCTTGATTGATCTTGACTTGTATTTTATTCTGATAATGTGTGCACACAGTGACAATCGAACATGAACTAGATAAGTAAAACTAAAATCGTAAACAAACAATCGGCGCGCATAGGAATTATTTAGGTCGCTGATCTTACAATAGGTACCTAAATGTTCAATGTAATTGTACAAAAAATTTTCTTGTCCCGTCCTTCTACGAGCATCATTGATGAGCCAGTACTGGAAATATAAAATATTGTATTACAATAACTTCATGTTGTAGTTCCATACCCTTATTATGTATTTGTAAATGCAATTAGATTTGATAATAAATATGATATGAAACCAAAACTGTTTTGTGATTTCTTAGTTGAATTAAGTATATTCTTATGTAGTAAGTAAATACTGACATACTTTCGACCATCCTGATGCAGACTTTAACAGTGGGAGAGCCAGGCTTTGGCATGAATGGGCCGGCTCGACCGGAGTAATACCACATCCCCACAGAAAACCAGTGTGAAGCAGTGCATACGCTGTGTGTGTGAGGGTATCAGAGGCCCAATCTAGGGGAAGGGGGGTTAAAAGGTAAGCAGCACACTTTTGACACCATTGGTGTTATAGGTGTCCATGGGCGGCGGTAATCGCTTACCATCAGGTGATCCGTGTGCTCGTCTGCCACCTAGATCATAAAAAAAAGAGTTGAGCCTTTCTCCCGCTGCACTCTACATCCTCTTAAAATGTTCCCGAGCTTAAGCGGATATTTTGTTATACCCTACTGCTATTTCTCAGCGATCATTCAAAAACTCCCAAGCAGTTGGGTATATCTCACACGATGTCTTGTTTGTTGGTTTTCACTATAGTAAATATTCTATTTACCACTAATATACCTACATAAAGTGCAAGTACGAGTAAGTTATTTTGTAATGTAAAGTGGACTTCACTTTCCGAACTTAGACTCTCCTTCGGTCCATTGTATGTGATGTAAGTAAGTTATTTTTAAACAAAGGTAAAAAATGCTATGTACTTACGACATTTTAAATGAAGAAGACTGCAAACACGAAAACTTAGCTGCCCTGCCGAGACCGAGCTATGTCTACTTCCTACAAAAGTAAGTATCGGCGAAGTTCGTAAAGTTTAAAGAAACAACTTGTTGCTACGTATTCGTAGGAATCAAAAAAAATAACACTTATTGGTCTGTGACAAGTAATAAAAACTTCTTAAGTAGTTAGACCAAAGAATTAAAAAAAGACATTAGAATTCGAGTTTAGGATTTATATTCAAACTAGTATAAAATATTTAAGAACAATATACAGAATATACAAGGTATACAATATCTACAATAGTAATAGGGAAATTGGCCATGTGCAAAGCGAGTAGTGGTGGACAGATAATGACCACGCACAATACGGCAGAAATTGGAAACAAATGCAGATGGTCACCTTTCAGAAGTGTTGATTGCAGAACAACCTCCAATATTCTCTACAAATAATAGTATGTTATTGTTAAAATTGGTAAATAAAAACAGGTTTTGTATAAATTTAAATAAGTCTTTATTAGTCATATCTTCGAAGAATTTAGAATATTTATTATGAACAAATTGCCGAATACTATGTTTGCCCCAATGTTGTTAGTTACTGGTCTTTGACAAGCTGGAGGTGATGTTAACATAGGATATTAAGGCACTAAAATGCTTGCACTTGCTGCTCTGATTATAGACACAGTCACATTTTACACCAGTG
This sequence comes from Cnaphalocrocis medinalis, assembly GCA_014851415.1. Taxonomy (NCBI): domain Eukaryota; kingdom Metazoa; phylum Arthropoda; class Insecta; order Lepidoptera; family Crambidae; genus Cnaphalocrocis; species Cnaphalocrocis medinalis. The sequence continues at coordinate 15,337,826 of CM026282.1, forward strand.
ACAACCCAAGCACCATTGATCTGTAAAAATAACAAGAACAATTAGTTAATTGGAAATGACTTAAATGTAATAAATAAGTACAATCCCCGGAACTAGTACTGGGCATACCCAGGTGCACCACCAGACGCTTGCTAAAAGAGTGGTCGATTGAACAGAGCAAGCAACACTGGCCGAGATTGACAGGCCAGACACATGCTAAAGGCTTAATTACAGAATTTTCCAACAAGTTCTCACTAGAGACTCTAATGCTATTTCGAGAACAGTTGAGGATCCTCACAGGTCACTGCAGATTGAACAAACAGATAATTATATCACATAAACAATACTTACGTTTAAACTGGTTTTGTATGGTGTTAGTGTCACAGATGACTGACGAATTACGTGGGCTCGTGCTATGTAGCTTTGGCCGTTATGTCGCAGTTCTTCCACATTTCACTTCCACATTCTAATAGGAATTTATTGCCTATCTATCTCAGTTTGTGGTTGGAAACTAATATTATGTGTAATAGTTTATAAACCCGGTTTTTATTTTTATTATATTAGTTTTACAGTAAAACTATTGAATAAATTGCACTTAAATAATGTCAACAATACTATTTTAATCTTTGATTTTAATTATATTTCCAAAGAAAACCACCAATGTTGACATTGTTATAAATTTCAATTATTTGACAGCATTGCCAGTAAGAATCGTTCAAAAATCTAGGTAGGTAAGAAGAGTACAGAATAGTCGCTCGCCATTTATGAATTACTCCATTATTTTATTATAATCTACAGTGAATTAAGAAAGTTATGCTGATTAAGTAAATTACATTCATAAAAACGTACTTTTAGTCAGCAATTGATAGTATATAGCGAAAACTAAAAAACCGGTAAAACGGGAAAAAAATATCATAAGATTTCCGAACGATTCTAGGTTGAATCAGTAAGCAGACCAGAGACAAGGAAACCGTTCACCTTTATGCCTAGCAGTGCAATAGTCGTTCAGTTTTTATGGGCTCATAATACGAATCTTAGCAGCGCAGAAACAGGCCTGCCTTTGAACTGCGCTGCGAATGGATGGTTTTCGTATTTGCTGGTATTACGGGCCCTGACAGCTAAAATTCGCAACAAGATCGTGTTTCCTATCATAAGTAATGACTTTTATTAATTATTAAATGTGTATTAAACTAGAAAATCTATTTTAATAAAAAACCGTTACGATACGTAAACGACTGAAAAATTAAATAATGATAATCGTGGTATCGGTCCTAGTGATGGGACCAATTAAAATCAACTCGACATTTGAATGAATCATTCACTCACTGCAGTTAGTTTCAAAATCCGTTCTTTTCATTATATTTTGAATAAAATAGTATAGACGTATATTATAATATTAAAACATTGTAAAGTGAATTAGAGAAATTACTGTCCTTTCTTCTGGTCATACGATGTTGGAATTTATTCTAAAAATAAAAAGAATTGGTGGCTATAAAATATTTCGAGGTAAAAGGAATAAAATATGTGGTCCCGGCATTGACTTAAATATATGGACCGGGCCTATTGTCCTATACAGAAATCAGTTATACAAATACCATGCGTGTCGACGTGGAGTTCTCAAAACTATTGTTCTCTCTATCTAACTCAGCCTTGATTTCATAAGTGGAAAGAGATGACACTATTTCATTCAGCTCTATAATCGGAAAAATTGTCATTTGACAACCACGTTAATGCCTAATGCGGCCAAAAAGCCATGTTTAGTTACAGTTTTCTGAAGTACATGAAGTGTCAACTCACCGTTTCTTCCGACAAAATTATCTAATAATTTCTTTTCTTTTGAGAACTCGTTGTCCACATTACACAGGATATTGAAGAAACATTTAATCATTATGCCCAAGTGTAGTGTTATAGGATGTGGCTCAAGGAAAAGCGAAAATCAGCAAAGATTAACATTGCACCGGTATGTTATATTTTTTTCTAATTATTATAAAATGTTCATTATATTTATAGAAACTTTGAATGTTTTACACTTTTGTTTCCCCGTGTGATTCTATCCGTGTGTTTTCAGTCCATAATTATGCTTCATTTTGAATATTTTTATGTTATAAAAATTCGTGAGTTTTATACTAGGGTTGTAGTAAAAACATCGATAATATTTTACGATGAAGATAAACCTTTTATGCTAAGCGATGAATTTCACTTTGGGGAGTATTGTAATAATTTGATTTTGATCACATATCGTAAACTCGTCAATTTGAGATTGTTATTAATGATACCGGTATTACATACCTACTGCTACGACCTCCCGTTTTTATTCACTGAGCTACCATTGCCCTACCTCTATTATTAAGAGTAGATAATATCATTATAATCTTATCAATAATACCATAATTTTCTTACTTACAGATCTCTTTCTACAAACTGCGACGAACTGAACTCAGGAAGATAATATCACTACAAGCTCTACTACCTACTACCACCATAATTGTAAATTGAATACATATCTGTATACCTAGTTGTAGTGGACGAGGTGAAGGAAAGAAAACTCGGTATTAGAGAGTAAAGAAATACTTATTTAGCGGTCACAGACCAAACTATTAAAATAATTAAAATTACGAGTTAGATGTGCGCGTTAGGTGTTCCTTGTATGCAGTGGCGATCCGGATGTCCGTTGAGTCGATTTCCGCGACGTCATCGGCGCCTCCCATTGGTCCGCTTGTGCGATATCACGTTATGAAGCACCAATGAGAGCGGACGCATATCACGCGATAAAATTCGTTGATTGGAATGATTGGTTCTATGATCCTGGTGTTGCCGCTATGATCCTGGTGTTGCCGCAACACTAGTTAAGTTTAATTTTGCAATAAAAAGATCTATATTATCTATTACATATTAAGAGCATAATTATTACCTACTTCAAGAAGACTTGTAAACTTTGTGCAATAAAGAGTACCTATCTATTTATACTTTGATTTTCATTTAACCAGTAACTTAAGCTTCTAATCAATCAATTTTACGAATGTCATTTTAGGCTTTCAAATTAGGATTTGAGACGAGTTCTGTCAAAACAACTTCCATCGGTCTCAAACGAAAGAATGGTCACTTCAAATTACGAAATGACGTTCTCAATCGTTTGGTTGAGTCTCAAAATTACTTCAATACTCAATGCTTTATTTGCGTTTCACTTCAAATTAGACCCCCAGTCAGTATCGACTTGACAAATTATGATATCGATAAAGCATTATCAACAGAGCAGCACTAAAATAGCTGTCAGTCCGCCATTTTATGTTCTAAACCGGCACTTTTTTTTTGTAGGTATTTCTGCTCTATATATATAACTCATTGGGTCCCGGAGTATCATGCATGATAACGGAGTAGATAGTAAACCATAATTGGAGCTCGCTAATTTTAATATAGAAAAGTATACGAATGTTCGTTTATCCAATATTTCAAAAAAATTAGACCCCCAGAAATATATTCGACACGTGTATGTACAATAAACTTATTCATTTTGAAAATCAATATAAATGCGTAATAAGGATTTTTTGTAATATTTCAATAAATCATTCTAATTAAAAATATATTGTTTCATTTACTCTCCCTTTGTTTGTCCAAATGTTTAACCCCAAACTAGCGCACATTTGTAATTTTTTACGTTTTAGTATGTATTGCACAACTTCACCATTTTTTAGGGTTCCGTAGTCTACTCGTCATGTCTGTCCGTCTGTCTGTCCTGGCTCGTTCTCCGCCGTTTCTGCACCGATTGCCACTGAAAATTGGTAAAGAGATGTATACTGATAATCCAAAAATTGGTTTTTAACATTATTGAAAAATAATTATTTTTCACCCCCCTTTCCATACAGCGAAAAGTTAATTCGAAAAATAAATTCGACTTACCCCATCGTCTGGTCGGTATCGTTAAAAAGGTATCTTTAAATACAACAAAAATTGCCTTGACATAATGTGGATCAAACCCCCCAGTTTCGAGATATATTAATACAAAGTAAAAATTAGAGCTTCCTCCCCCCCCCCCCCCCCCAACTTTTGAAATACTATTAAAATAATTCTGAAAAAAATATGCTCTATACCTCCAAGTAAGTACCTACGTACAGCCACACATCACAGTAAATACTGTCATACACATTAAGTTGAATATCAGTTGAGGAAATTTGACAGATTGTGGTAACCTGATGTGTGGCTGACTGTACTTTTAACGAAAACTTTAGCGGACTCTGTATCATACATAGTATTTTTAATACAACTTGACCAACTTATGACGTGCAGTTGCCCTAACTAAATGGTAATGTATGGAAATAACTACCTAACTTAACTATGAAAATAAGGTTTAAGGCCCATCTTTTGGATACGGAACACTTTCATGTGCGTGTCCGACACGCTCTTGGCCGGTTTTATTTTACAAAGTGACTAAATAAATATTTATTTATCTTCAATGTGCAGAATTTTACACTTACAATTTTATATATAAGTTCATTCACCAAACTGATTTGACTCATTCTTTGTGTCCCATCACTGTCTTTTTCGTATGTATGCTGCATAGTTACGTGAAATCTTTATTTGTGAGCGTGTATTTTTTTGATGTGTTAAATTTTTCTGTAGTGTGCGTTTATCGTGACAGCAAAATTTGTGACTGTTGAGTATTAAAATTTTTGGTGGTGTGCTGTACGTGTTTACCTCGTCCCCCGCAAAAAATGGTGAAAAAAATTGTTAGAAGCGCGGACGTTAGGGCATCTCCAGTGGCTGTCTACTCTAAGGGATAACCCCATTGATTATAAAACATGGATACTCCGTAAGTTTCTGGAAAAATGTTTTCATGTATTATAAGCATGCAGAAATTAATTCTAAAAAATAGATATCATCACCTTCAGAATTAAATTATAAAGCAGCAAATTAAAGTACTTAGTTAAAACCGTGTTTTTTTTAAGTTAACATTTCGTTCGTCAATATTTCATGAACTTAAACCCTATTATTTTATTATTATAACAGACGACCACCATATTCGATTTTGTATAAACCTAAATCGATATTGAGATTTTTTATAACTAAGTTATAACATCTCTATTTATAACTTTCATTCAATATTCATTCATTCGTTCAACGAGAACGTCAATCAAAGCTTGCCACGATGACAATGACAGTGACACTTAGTCTCCGATTGTTGAACGCCTACACAAAAAGTAAACACTGTTATCTTTCCTCATTTATTGCTTAGTGTTTCCTAATTATTTCATAAAGTATGCCAGGCATACAAACAAGATAAGAGAACTGATAATTTTCTCTTTAATTACTCGCGCTCGACTTGCCGGTTTCATTCACATAAAAATAATGTAAGTTAACCTGTTCATATTTCCCAATAATCACAAAAGTTACAGATCATAATTAAAGTTCATATTTCTTTCATGATATAATTTAAATAAATGTAAGCCAGGTTCTGTGTGGGTAAAGTGTGACATATTTTTCCTACGTTTCTACTTTTCACACAAATATAACTTTTTTTAATTCATTAGCATTCTCTTACCTCTTACTTTAAATTTTTCAGGTTCAAACTATTACTAATAAGTTTCTTGTTATTTGAAACGGTTAATTTAATCGATGTTAGTTACTATGAAGTTTTAGGCGTAACTAAGAAAGCTTCTACTCAAGAAATAAGGCAAGCTTACAAAAAATTAGCTGTTAAGTTACATCCAGATAAGACTTCGGTAAGTTACTGTCAGAAAACAACACAATTATTGTGACAATGTTTACAAATTAGCTCACATTTATAATAATTAATAAAAAAAAATTATATTAGTAAAATTATTTTCTTTGTCTAATTAATGAAGATTTTATTTCATTTTGTTGTTAAGTATCTTAATTAATTTATTTCCATGATCACAGTTGCTTATCTCTGTCATGAGAATATGTAATACATTACAGAATAGTGAAGAGCAGGAAAGATTTATTAAGATCACCGAGGCCTATGAAACATTAAAAGACTCTGAAAAGAGACGCCACTATGACCTCTATGGGTCATTTGATTCCTACACGAAGAGATATGATCATCGCTCGCAGTCTGAGTACAACAACTTGTTCTATAATGGGCTGTATCATGATGACCCATTTGTGGATACATTGTCCGGTCGCACATTTTGTAAGTATGATCTTGGGGAATATTCATGACAGTGAGAGTATAATGCCATACTTGCTTTTTTTCAAAAAGACATTCTATAGTTAATATTATTCGATTTTATTTATTAATTTCCCAGCTCTAATTGAGCTCACAGAGATTTTGCGCTGATGTGACAATAGAGCCGGAAGATAGCCTGAGAAAAAATATTGCGTCCCTACTGTGTTCTGGCTCTTAAATTCACCTCACTTTTTATTCCATGGTTATCCATGGTACAGGTGAAGTTAAATAAAAGTATAAGAAAATAAAAAGAGTTTATGCCTTACATTTCAGACACCTATTTAGGTGAAGGTTTTCATTTCATCAACTTCTACTCCCCATTTTGTCCACCATGTCAGAGTTTGGTGGATCATTGGAAGAAACTGGCTGAAGTGTACGAGGGGATTGTAAGTACTATCCTAAATCATTTCCTAAAATGAGTGAAATGGTAATTGTTACAAATACCAAACTCTCCAAATACCATAGTCTGATCTGCCATATTGTAATTTGCTGCGCTGTGTTTCGTCGAGGGAGTGAGGGCACCGGAAGCCCAATATGGGGGAAAGGGGGTTAATGGTTGGCAGCGCACTTGCGACTCTACTGGTGTTGCAGGTGTTTAAGGGGGGCGGCTATCGCTTACCATTAGGTGATCTGTCTGCCACCTATCACATAAAAAAAATCGGACTTTGTGATTCAGAGGAAGCTAAATGATTGTTTAATGTTACAGATCAAAGTTGGGGCTGTCAACTGTAAATATCATAATTCATTTTGTTACAATTCAATGAGGATTGGAAGCTACCCATCTCTATTATTTTATCCTAATGTGAGTATTCTAAAAAGTTTCATCCTATCTACATTTCAAAGAACTAAATAAAGTTTTTATGAATATTCTCACTTTCTATTTCTGTTTTTAGATAGGAAAAAATATGTATCAAATAAATTTCAGAGAAATCAGTGATAAAAGCGCGTCTATTAATATTTTATACTGTTAACGCGTAGTTAATAGGTAGATACATCTTTTGTCTGGGGCAGAACAATTATAGTGCTACCCATACACTGTTTGTTCTTTACAATTCTATGGTTCGCCTACACATGTTTGAATATAAACTCACACAATTTATGTTATCATCAAGAGATCAGCACCAATTGGTTACAATCATAGTCTTATGAAAGACCAACCTACGCTTTTTAGATGCACTTTGCCTATTTCAAGCTAGTAGCTCCTGCTGAACTTCGCACTAAATATTTATTCGATATTTAGTTTAGTTTATTTAATAGTTATTTTGCAACTTTATGTTATGACAGAGACAAAAACATGTTTGAACAGTTTTCATAGTTAAAAAGCCTTTGAGTATTTATTAGGCTGTTAGACAAATTCTTAATGAATCAATTTTATCAATCAATGGTGATTTATTATGTCCTATGTCCCCTAGATGAATAGGGCGTTCACGAATCCCGAATGGTTCTCAGCTTTCAATTAATAAATGGTAAAACGGATTAATCGACGTCATTTGATCTGTAATGGTACACACAGTAACAGACAACCTGGGGGGCAATTTTCGTGCAGTCGACATTGAAGTCGAATTTAGCGATTTAAATTACTAATTCTACTTCAATGTCGAGTGCACGAGAATTGCTCACCCAGATCGATGTCGTTGATTGATGATTGATCGATTGGAATAACAACTTTTTGAAACGATTCTGTGGTGGTGAATAGTAGAACGAAACGCTGATTCAAAGTTAGTGGATTTCAGTGTAGAAATCTGCTGTTCTTTTGTACATTGAAATGCCATAAAGTGCCATTAATGTAAGAATCATTGAATTGTTTTACATTGCCTTTGATTTCTTGAAAAGTTTGTGCTCGGCCTACTGATAGAGAAAGGTAATAGGACCATATTTAAAAACTCTTTTTATACCTAGGGAAAGAACAGCAATTCCATATACTACCGCGGGGAGCGCACCTACGAGGCGTTGGACCAGTTCGTAATGGCCTACTTGAACAGCCGCGTCCACATCCCCATAGTAGGCCTCGTCAAGAGCAAAGAGAAGCCTATGGCCTACGTGCTAGGCGCCAACAGGATCGAGAGGCCAGCTTTGACCAGAATCGCTTATCTTTTAGTAAGTGGTTAATGTATTTTAGTAATAGTGGCCTTCACTTCGTTTCGGGACAGTAGTTTCACTATCTACCAATAGATGGCGCTGGGTGTTGATTGCATCGTGCAATTGTTTCGCCTTTTAGTTTGTATAGGATTTTCAATGTCTATTGAACTTTTTATTTATAAATAGTATAGATATTCTTCAGTATTCACAGCACTTTCAATGTTTATAATTAAAAAAGATGTTGAACAGCATTTCTCAGTGCTAAAACGTACTATTTTTAATCTAGGGAGGATTACAAATCCTACTACTATTATAAAGGCGAAAGTTTGTATGGATGTATGGATGTTTGTTACTCTTTCACGTAAAAACTACTGAATGGATTTGAATGAAACTTTACCACAATATAGCTTACACATCAGAATAACACATGGGCTACAATTTATAAAAATATATTGAGTGGATTGTCCAAAATATGACGGTAAGTGTCAATAATTAACTCCACGCGTACGAACTCGCGGGCGGCCGCTAGTAGTACATAATCCCGACGTAAACGATGCGATGATATAACGAACCACGCTGGGAGACCTCCCTATACGACGAAGTCGGGAGACCCCCGGGTCTTGTATTGAGCTAAAAAAATATGGTTCGCTCATCCATACCTACATGTTATGATCAATTTTCTTTTTCAGAATGGTCTTGTGAATTTAGTCATAGTAGAAGATGAAAGTATCAGAGAAAAGATAACAAAGAATGAATATGCTACTGTGGTATTCAGGTTCAATGAAATCAATAAAGAAATAGAGAGCACCGAAGAAAAAGAGGTGTTGAAAAGCATAGTGGAATCTATGCCAAAGTTTGATAAAATCGGGCCAGAACAAATTAAGGTAAATAAGTAGTAAGGTCTATAAAATTTATTTTATTTTATTTTATGTTAGCCTATATTGTCCCACTGCCTGGCAAAGGCCTCCCCCGAGTCCCTCCATCGATCTCTATCCATCGCCATCTGTGGCCAATCGATTGCAAAGGTGTTAAGATCGTCACTCCATCGCTTTTTAGGTCTGCCCCGTTGTCGGCGTCCATCAGGTAACCATTGGGTTACGATGTTAGTCCATCTTTCGGGATCCATTCGACAGACATGACCCGCCCATTCCCACTTCAGCCCGGCAGTTTTCTTGCCTACATCGGTGACTCCAGTTTTGGCACATAATAAATACAATAAGAATAGTTTTTTTTAATCTAGGTGTATGTCCTATCTCATCTCAGCGTGTTATTTCCGATCCGCTCTCGGAACATGATTGAACCAGGATTTTTTAAGTCTGGTAATAACAAAGACGGTAGTCGTCTAATGTTCGCAACCCATTTAATAGGTACCCATGTTATGTATCTTGGTCACTTTTAGGCATAATATCTGAACACTACTACTACTGTGTTGCAGTTGTCTATGTGCGGCGGCCATTGCTTACCATCAGGTGATCCGTCTGCTCGTCTGCCACCTATCACATTAAAAAAAACAATTTGGGTACACAAAATTCGAAATACTATCAGAAACGTGCAAGTTATGATAATTCGCTGTGCGAATAGTAGAAATATGCACATAGATTTAAAATATCTACAGGTGCATACTTGGATGGATTAGAACTGACGACCTCCCGTTCAGAACGTAAACATTGTTATTTACTGAATTGCCATCGCCCTAAACATTTAGGTATTATAATGGTGTAAAACTTTGTCTTTACACAGGATATAAGAAACCGTCTCCGAAGTGGATCTAGAAAGCCATGGGTGCTATATTTCTCGGCGAAAGGCCACAATAGGCTACTGTTGTATCAGATGAGAGTGGCCTTCCCAGATATGTATTTTGGTAAGTTTGTTTTTCATTACTTTTGGCAACTTATAACTGTTTTCTTTTTATTGATGGTTCATTGAACAAATTACAAAAACAAATCGATTCCGACAAAAAAAAATTGTCGGCCTCGATGGCGCAGTGGCTAAGGTTTACACCCGAATCGCGGAAGGTCCCGAGTTCTATTCCCGGTCAAGTCAATTTAGGAAACTACATTTTCTAAGTTATCTTGGGTCTGGGTGTTCTGGGTTGACGCCCCTAATTAATTATCGTCATCTGGTACTCATAGTACAGGGGTTGCCCTATTTTGAGACCAGGTTGATTGGTGTGATTGTCTGGCGCATTTATTTATTATTATTATTTTTAAATTTTTTAGGGGAAATCGACTGCGATAAGTGGGGCGAGCTGTGTGCCTCCCTCCAGGTGGAGGAGGCGCCTGCGTGGGGCGTGGTGAAGGCGGGCGGGGCGTACCAGCGGGCGCATCCCACCTCTGATGTGAGGACCTTCATAGAGACTGCCACGGCCGCCACCAACCTGCACTCGCTGTCTGCTTCAGAGTTAACCAGGATAGTGGAAGGAGGTAACAAACTATTTCCTCTGGCCTTTTAGACCACGGCCCCCATATTTCATAACTTAGTTTAACATAAGTATCTGCGAAAATGTACGTACGAGTACATCCCTTTAACCACGTCTTCTACCAACCATTCTGAACAACATTTGTTCATTCGAAAAAAAATTCAACTTTTCATACAAAGTCGGTCACGTTTTCGACGAATTTTCAAAAGCCATAGAACAAATGTTGGTTTTCTGCATCATGACCTTTTCTAATTATTTTGAGACCTTATTTTAATTATTTGTTGCCTTAACGTCGTAAGGCCCATAAGCCTTTTAAAAAGCATAAAACAATTGATTTTCCATTGTGTCTGCTGTCTGGGCGTTACGACGTTATACGATATGTAAAATATTTTAACATTAATCAGATAAGACTTATAAGAATAATAATTAAAAATAGGGTTACGTAAAATGAAATGTCACTGAATAAATAAATAAATATAAATACAAATTGAGACAACATCACATACATTGTCCTGATCCCAAATTAAGGTTTTCCCTAGTACTATGATGAATGAATGGTTCAATTTGAAGACTATTCTATGGTATTTTATTACTTGAGGATTTCATAATATGATAGTAAAACTAATGTTATTACCGTAAAATGTAACTTCTTCTAGTTCAGAATTAAAGCCAGACCTACTAGTTTTTTTTTTTTATAGAGACAACATCACATACATTGTCCTGGTCCCAAACTAAGGTTTTCCCTTGTGCTATGGAAACCAGAAACAACGAAGGTATCACAAACACCCAGACCCAACACAAATATCTGTTTCATCAACAAACATTTGTGTCGGTGCGGGAATCGAACCCGCAATCGATCGGAAGAATTGGTTTTTGTATTTGGTGGTGCTAGTCTTGTATAGTCATTTATTTTTTATTCCAGATGTGGGCATGTGGGTCCTAGCAGTGGTACCGTACCAACTGTCCTGGGAGCATATTGTGGATCCCTTCACTCAAACCAGCCTGCAGTTCCTTGACTCTGAAGATATCAGCGTAAGTGAAACAATTTTTTAATGTGGTAGGTGGCAGACAAGTAGACAGATCAATAGCGTATTTGACTAATCTCGATATAGTAAAAAATATTGATACTGTACCAAAATATTGGTAAATAAGAACCAATAGCCTAAATTTTCAGTTATAAATATAACGTCTAACTTGTTTTGTGCTCATTCAAAGTTTTATGGCCAAGTCCATTTTTAAAGTATAAAATTAAAAAAAATATATTATATCATTGAACTACCCATAAATTATACACAAACTTTTATTATAAAACCATGTACATAAACGAAACATTTGATATAGCTACCAAACAAATTATACTAGACTCGCATACAAGAAACTTACGTGTGACGTCACACGCTTGTAGCCATTTGTATAGAGCGTTTTTGGGCCTGCGTAAAGTATGTGCTCTTAATGTTGTGATATCTCAGGTAATTCAAATCAGAATCAAATAATTATTTCAACAATGTTTCTTAAATAGAGGGGTCTTTTGATTAAACATTATAAAAAAAAATGTCAATTACCCTCCGACCATGGACACTTGTGGTGTGAAAAAAATGGGCTCACATGTGCGTAGCAAACCTTTAAGCTCCTCTTTCTTCCGAATTAAGTTTCCAGTAACCTCTCTCACTCGGTGAAATAGAGCAGGGTTCATCATAATTTTTTTTTTATATGATAGGTAGCAGGCGAGCAGGCGGATCACCTGATGGTGAGCAATTGCCACCGCCCATGGACACTTGCAACCCCAGTGGAGTTACAAGTGCGCTGCCAACCTTTTATTCCCAATCCCCCCCCCCGAGTGGGCCTCCGGTACCCTCACTCACTCAGAGAAACACAGCACAGGGGCTGCTTCACGCCAGTTTTCTGTGAGGCAGTGGTATCACTCCGGTCGAGCCGGTCCATTCATACCGAAGCGTGGCTCTCCCACAGTTTGTCCAGTGAGGGGATAGAACCACCTTTGACGTATGAGACAGGGTCAATACTCCACGTCCGATCACGCCATCCGGCCAGTCACTCTGGAGTTCAACGACAAATAAAAATAATTAAATTATACAATAGCTTTTGACGGGTTAGAAAGGAGCTAAAAAGTAGCTCGCTCAATTCGTCGCTCCATTTTGCCGTGAAAGAAAGACAAACATACAGACAGACAGACACACTTTCTGATTTATAATATTAGTATGGATTTTACTTCACAGTTCGGCATAATGGCGTGTTCGCATGCCACGGAGAAGCACTGCCGGCAGCTGGTTCACAACCAACCCGGCGTCATCGTGCAGAACGGCCGCAAGAGACATTACTACAACGGGAAGATTGAGCACCACAACCTTGCGGAGTTCCTGCGGCTGCTTGTGGATGCTGATGGTAAGATTTCTGAAAAGAAAATTGAAGCCGAGCAAAAAAGTCGAGCAAATTTAAATTCAAGTATAGCAAAAATACGAAAAAGGCGAGCAATTATAAAATTCAAGTCGAGCAAAAAAGCAAAAAACGTCGAGCAATCTAAGTCGAGCAAAAAAATAAATTACAAATCATATGACAACTTTATTAGCATTCCGGCAAAAAAATCTTAAAATTGATATACTCGTATTTGCGACTTTTAATAACTGCGAACTTTTAATTACTAATTCGCAGGTCCAAAATACCATACTTCTTAAAACAAACACAATTATGAGAAACAAAAGACAAAAAATGGCTCAAATGATATCTTCCAACCGATTAACGCTCCATTGGTCTAGTGGTTTAAGTACCGGGCCTTGATCTCGGGGTCCTGGGTTCGATTCCCGGATCGACCAAAAAGTATGTTTCGAATTTTTCGAACATTGCTCGGATTTGTGATCACCAATCCGCATTAGGCAGAGCGTGGTGATTAAGCCTAATCCCATCATAGTAGCGATGACTTGTGCAGTAGCGTAGTGGTACCCTCTTTTCTTTATCCTAACTAATATTATAATGTGAAAGTAACTCTGTCTGTCTTACTCTTTCACGCCAAAACTACTGAACGGATTTGAATGAAATTTGGTACACAGATGGTCTAGACTCTGAGAAAGAACATAGGCTACTTTTTAGTCGCGGGTAAAAGCTAGTACCAAGTAAAGAAAGAAAAGAGGTATTTTCAGTATATATTTGTATTTCCAGACCTGGAACTAGACGAGCAGCAAGTGCTGGAGATCCTGGACGCGTCGTCCCGCCAGCACAGCTGGCTAGTGGCCTACTTCCCCGCGCGCTGCGGCCGCGTGTGCGACGACTTGGCGCATCAGTGGCGCCTCGTGGCCGATAAGGTATGAAGCACAGGTGATATTATTAATAGAATAACAGTTCCAGGTGTTATTGATGAGCAGTGATCACATACAGAAATCACAGTTGAAAGAAGCTTGTTCCTTGACGTAATAGAACGGAGGCCGTAAGTGTGACGATCTAGCTTATCAGTGGCGGCTCGTAGCCCACAAGGTATAGATTACCTACTCGTACCTGAATCTAGAATAACAGTTGCTCTTAGTTCTTATTGATCATCACTTACAGAATTATTAGTCAAGACTTAAGGCTTGTTTCTTAATATGATAGCACTGCGGCCGCTTGTGTGATGATTTAATGCATCAGTAACGGCTCGTGGCCGACAAGGTACGAAGCGCAGGTGCTATTATTAATTAGAATGACACTAGAATAAACAGGTCAGTTCCAGGTCTTGATATTGATGATCACATACAGAAATTCTTGTTGAAAGAGGCTTGTTACTTGATTTAATCTGTGCTTGAGATGGTGCTCTGAGACGGTGTGTGTGCGACACGCTAGCTCATCAGTGGCGGCATGTACGAGGCATGCCGACTAAACCTCAGCCGCCTCTCATCGCCAAAGTTTAGAGGAGATATGAGTATGGGTTGAAGAACCTTACTTCATGCCTCTATTTCAGAACGGGGTATAACACCCTGAGATGTAGATGATGACGTGTGATGATGATATGTGACGACCTCGATGGCGTAGTGGCTAAGGTGTTCGCCCGAAGCGCGAAAGATCCCGGGTTCGTTGGCCGGTCAAGTCAATTTAGGAAACTACATTTTCTAAGATGTCTTGGGTCTGGGTGTTCTGGGTTGACGCCTCCAGTTAATTATAGTCACCTGGTAGGAACTTATAGGACAGGGGTGGCCCTAGTTTGAGATCAGGTTGATTGGTGTGATTGTCTGGCGTATTTATTACGATTATTTATGTCTAGATTTTTATTTTATATAAGATGGGATTGCACTTGACCTCATCTCACCTGATAGAGAGTGACAATGAGGTCTAAGAAGTAGCGTGCTTTCCAAGAAGAAGCCTATTTACTCGACTTAAAGACACCCAAATTGTAGCTCTCTGGAAATACAGAAGCCGCCAAGTCGTTCCATTCCTTAGCAGTTCGTACTAAGAAAGAAGAAGCGAAACGCTCAGTACGAGCCGGTGGAACTTCCACAGTGTAAGGGTGGATTCCTTTCGTCTTCCGCATTGTCCGGTGGTAGAAAGGAGATAATAATAAATAAATTGAGACAACATCACATACATTGCCCTGGTCCCAAACTAAGGTTTTCCTTTGTACCATGGAAACCAGAAACACCTAGACCCAACACAAATATCTGTGTCATCAACAAACATTTGTGTCGGTGCGGGAATCGAACCCGCGACCCTTACATCTCAACCAGCACTCAAACCATTGCGCTAAACGGGTCGTCAAAGATGATTAAGCAATGCAAGTATTGTATGTAATTATTCCCAGCTGCGTCCGCTGGAGTTCGTCCGCGTGGGGGTGCTGTCGTGCGCGAGCGCCGGAGGGTTCTGCGGCAACGTGCGCGCGCCCACCGCGCGCCTGTACCCGCTGGCCTCGGGCCAACACTACACGTGAGTACTATACTCTGATTCATAATCATGTAAAGTAAACTGACAGATCAAAATGACAAGTTTTTTTTTTTTTTTTTATGTGATAGGGAGCAGACGGATCACCTGATGGTAAGCAATTGCCGCCGCTCATGGACACTTGCAACACCTGTGGAGTTACAAGTGCGCTGCCAACCTTCTATGCATTTTGACATTTTGCATGTATCAAATTGAGTAATAATGTATGGGAATGACACATTGACATCTTTCGGTTTACTTTACATGATTATGAATCAGAGTATAAATAAATCGACTGTCTCTACGTACACTTCCGAAAGTGAGTTAAATTCGTGTTAGTATTATTTTTTTTAATGGGCAGCAGGGATAAATACTTGCAATAATTGTAATACCGCAATTGTACAATAAAGGTATTATTATTATAACGATTTCATTGGTTTTGGACCTTATCTCCGACACATAAGGTTCAAAATATGGTGTCTAACATATCGACAGAGCCCCATAATGGGTTAAGATACATCCCTGTTTTAAATATTCGTAGACTAGGGCTTTGAGCATATGGATTAAAAGTATTACTTTTGTCGAAAATTAAAATACTAAAACAGGTATAATAATGGTAAGAAAATAACGCAAATTTTCATTTTCGATAGTGTACGTACGTAATTTTGATATATCGAACTCATGCCTATAAGCACTAAAATGATGAGTATGGTGTATCTTCCAGCGTGAGTCTCCAGCAGCTGTCGGAGGCGCCGTACATCCTGGAGTGGGCGCTCGGCCACCTGGACTCCGTGCAGGGACTCGACTGGCACTCCTTCATGAACACCGTGGCTGTGGAGGAGCTGAGGCCGGCGAGGTAAAGCTTGCATGACTAACTCGGCCAATCACTGTCCACTGCTGGAATTGGGTATTTGACAAAAAAAAATTGTTTAATCAAAAGACGCCTCAATTTACGAAACATCGTTGAAAGAATCACTTGATTCTCATTTGAATTACCTGAGATATCACAACTTTAAGAGCACATATTTTGGGCAAGCCCAAAAACGGTCTATACAAATGGCTATTGAATAGGGTATTTGACAAAAAAAAATTATGTGTTTAATCAAAAGACCTCTCAATTTAAGAAACATTACTGAAAGAATTGCTCGATTCTGATTTGAATCACCTGAGATATCACAACTTTAAGAGCACATATTTTGGGCAAGCCCAAAAACGCTCTATACAAAATGGCTACAGGCAAGTGACGTCACACGCCCGTATCTTGTATGCGCGTCTAGTAAATTTTGTTTGGTAGCTATATCAAATGTTTCGTTTAAGTAAATGGTTTCATAATAAAAGTTGGTGAAAAATGTACGGGTAGTTCAATGATATAATTATTTTTTTTTAATTTTATACTTTAAAAATGGACTTGCCCATGAAACTTTGAATGCTCATAAAACCAGCTAGACTTTATATTTTTAACTGAAAATTTTGGCCGTTGGTTCTTATTTACCAGTATTTTGGAAAAGTATAAATATTTTTTACTATATCGAGATTAGTCAAATACCCTATTGTGACGTCACAACTCAAACTTCTGTATGCGCGTCTAGTAAATTTTGTTTGGTAGCTATATCAAATGTTTCGTTTAAGTATATGGTTTTATAATAAAAGTTGGTGGAAAATGTACGGGTAGTTCAATGATATTTTTTAAAAATGGCTTGCCCATGAAACTTTGAAAGCTCACAAAATCAGCTTGACGTTATATTTTTAACTGAAAATGTTGGCCATTGGTTCTTATTTACCAATATTTTGATAGAATATCAATATTTTTTACTATATCGAGATTAGTCAAATACCCAATTAGGTTCCTCACATGGAGCCTACCCTTAGGTTATGGGTCAACTCGCCCGAGAATTGAGAGACTTTTTGGCTGGTCACTGTTCTAACGTAAACTAACCAATTTTTTTTTTGATGATAATACTGACTAAACTCTACTCATCGAAACAATATTGGTTAGATTAGGTTACGAACATTGGCTGGTCACAGCCAAAAAATCCAGCTCTTACTTTGTTTTGAGACATTAATTTAAAATAGTACAAACAGATGGCGCTGGGAGTCGATTACATCGCGCTAGTGTTTCGTATAAGCTTTGTCGTTGCTTATAGCAGTCGATTGTCGTTCAGTGAATAAAATTAACAGTCAGTGCGTTCGCACGAGCTTATGAAAGTGTGATTAGAACGCGTTTATTTTCATATTTAAATAATTATCTAACACCTAGACACAGATCAATCAATCACTAACATACAAACACTTATTCATATCACGGCGACTGCTCCAAAGAATAAAGTCCGATTTGCGATCTTCCAATTTGCCGTCTATATTAATAGTTAAATTTTTCCCGCAGTGGCAAGAAACCTTGGCTGATCTATTTCCATTCCCCTCGCTGCTATCGGTGCTATGAAATGTATGCGGACTTTGCGATCGCTGGAATTGTGAGTAAACTATATATAACAGCTTATATTACATGTTTACATTTCTACATTCATGAACAAGATAATTGTTTTCTTGGTTTCGAAAAGACATCGTCTAATGTCTGTTTCAATTATGATGTCCCTTTGGACATTTCGAAGAACGTAACTCTGCACGTTACTTGCACGTTTCATACGAATCCAATTAAATATGTCTTTTTGTATTTGGTAGTAAATCGTCATTTGAAAAATATACAATAATCCAAGAACATCCTACAATTGATTCACAAGCAAAATTAACATATTATTTTTGAATATAATGCTCAAAATAATGTAAACTTCAAAATAAAATAATAGTTTCTTTGCGCGATTGCATTTACGTACTATGGATTGTGTTTGACTTTTAAACATAGTGACGTGCCTCAAGTATTCAGCATGTTCCAGAGATATAAAATTCTATTTTTTCCGATTTAAAAAAATCGTGTTCATAAATCATCTTCTGCCATTTTGTTTGTCACTTCAGTCAGTACGAGGAGAGTGCAGAAAAACCTACGACTATAGTTTGCGGCATGAAACAATAGCGATGACTTTGAGTGCGCAGAAACTAATTTTAGTAGAAAGTAATCTTTTTTATTGTGCGCAAACTAACGGTCATCGCTATTGTTAGATACCGCGAACTATACAATAAGACGTTATGCGTTTTTCATAAGTTTGTGTGTTGTTTTGTTGTTGAGTGTCGTTTATTGTTTTGTTTGTAATGCCAAATAAAGTCTAAAAGTGTTTTTTTGCCAATCTCTATAAACCTTTGTTGTTGAAAGTGAATTCGATTAAAATTGGTTACAAATCGAGAATCGATGCCGCTAAATATTGATGTCTAAGGGTACTTCCCTAGTACTGAACTATTGACATCTTTCCAAAAGGACATCATAATTGGAATAGACTATAATTACTGAGCGCAGTAAGCAACATATCAACAGATATACCTGTGCGGGCGAGGTGTCTATGAAAACCTTTCTGTCGACACTACCTCTCTACGAACACCTGGAGTGCATGCATAGTAATTATTGCAATGTAGGTCTTCCATTTTGGAACAGCACTTAAAAAAAAAGCGTTATACTTAATACCATAAGAATTTACCATCCTCATCCTAGCGTGTCCTTCTCAGTTGCGTCCAAAGCTGTCACTTTGAAGTAGGATGTCAGACAATGATTCAGGATTTGAGGAGTCTGGTAATTACAATGACCAAATTTCACTTATGGTCACACTTTCAGAATAAATTCCGAAACTTCCGCATCATGTAGAAATATGCACAGAGATTTGAAAACCTATAGTGTCATGTTTGGATTTCAACCTATAACCTCCCATATGGAAGGCCTCTCCTGTAGGCCTAGCATGCGCACCGCGACAAAATTTTGTCGACTCTCGTTCGCGAGAGCGCATCCAGTCAGGTGAGTGAGACGCAACTTGCGCCGACAAAATACAAGTGTCGACAAATTTAATTTGTTGAGATAATATCTCGCGGCGCGCATGTTAGCCCGGCTGGTATTATAGGATGTCTCCTGGATGTTTATAAGGTCTGCTTGTGTTGTAGCACCTCCACAACGCGCTGAACATCGGCAAAGTGAACTGCGTGAGTGAGCGCGGCCTCTGCCAGAACGAGAGGATCACCAGCTACCCGAGCCTGCGCCTCTACCTGCCCAGGAACCCGAGCCAGGCCTTCAGCTCCGTCGTCACTCTGCAGGTAGACTGAATAGTCTAAGGACATAAAGGTTTAGACACTGGTCCCTCCACCAGCACATGGTCCTTCTTACCGTCTCGGCATACGTACCGAATCTTGGGAGACGCTCACCAGGTACTTGCTAAGGGCTCTTTCCCCGGTGCGTTTCTTCACTCCCTACAAAGTCTGTGTCTTTAGCCCATCTCAATGTCACTTCTCCCCGAATGGGGCGTGAAACACCACAGCACAAGCGACTCGCGCTCGGGCAGTTCCACATCAATCGAACTCCTTCCTAATGTCAAGCCTTTTGTGTGCAAACGCACGCAACCGTCGAAAACCTTCTGCAGAGTTGACCATTTCTTGATGGTATACTGGTCCTATCTCGATTCCTGTTCCAGTCATTCAGCATCTGTTGCCGTTCCTCTTCATACAGCTGACATTCGCATAAAGGTTTATAGATTGTTAGGGTCCTAATTAAAAGAGGCTTGTACAACTATAGGTTTTAATAACTGGTCTAAAGAGCGACGCGCCTACTGCCTAGCTCGTCGGATTGCGAAGGGAAGTGCGGCCGAGTGTTGCAGATTTAACCACGTCTTCTAACAACCATTGTGACTGTGATTGACTTTTTAAGTGCTGGGTGGCAGACAAGCAGACGCATCACTGAATGGTAAGCGATTGCCCCTGCCCATAGACAACCGCAACACCAATGAAGTCACAACCTATTTCCACCCCCATTCCCCCCCTTGGGTACCCTCACTCACTTCTGTATGTGTCTGTGTTCGTTGTATCTGGTTTCCATAGGACAAGGAAAAACCTTATTTTAAGACCAGAGGGCCTAATTTGAAGCGGACGTTCCGTACCTTATCGGAGTTCCCCTCTCTTTCAAACGCGATGTGTGCGCTTCTGTATGAATGTGACAGGTATATTCTCATTCGTGTTATAAGCGACTAGGACATTTTTTTTTTTCAATAACACATTGATGCTGATGGTAAGCGATGGTGGACGTTATGTATGTGAAGTTTCCTCAATTTATTTATTTGAATCGAACTCGTTCTGATTTCACCTTAGCTACAGAGTACCTCAGTCATCATCATTTTAAAGTGTCATCAATGAAATTTCTAATAATAATAACTTGATATAAATATAATTCATTATTTGACAGGTGAAAGATTACGCAAGCCTACTTCGGGACATCAAGCCGCATCTGAAGAAGTATGATGAAAGTATACTCGACAGGATCGAAGACTTGGGCGTTAGGAGTCAAGGGTTCCATATAAAGCACGATGAATTTTAGAACTAGACGTTTTATATGTTGAAAAAGTCTGGCACTTGTCCCAGTGATGCCGGTGAGCAAGCGGTTAAACATCAGGGTGTGTATCGATCAAGGGCATCGATCAACGTTGATCGAAGTTGTTCGTCTGGTAGCTTTAATTGATCAACGGATTTCGTTGGATTATAATCAAATCCATTTATTCCATCGGTGCTCATCGATCGAGGGAATCGGTCAACGTCCTTCGATTTTCGTCTGCTAGTTTAATTGATCGAGGGGCACCATTCGATTATCCAATTAACCATTTTACTACTAATCCATTTTGCTATCGATCACCGAACTATAGCTAGGTAGAAAATAACGATCGACGATGACTTATCGATTCTACCTTCGATCGATGACCGATTATATGAGTCTGGTAACACCCTAAGACAATATACTTACGATAACGTCGCGGGTCGAACAAGTAAAATAATAGTGAAATCCAGTGTAAGTATACTGGCCATCTTATCATCATCTTATCTTACTTTTGTATATTTCTAGTATTAAAGGTCTCAAATAGAGATGCAGGCATTTTAGTAAAATCAGAACAAAATTAGATGTAATACAAATCAGTTGATCTGATTTTGACTTCATTTAGATATTAAGATAGATACGTATTATTAATTTACACTCCAGATCTAATTCATGAATCTATCTAGGTAATATTAATTTTTAATAGATGAATTTTTCAACTCTTAATTATAATGGTTATCACATTTTTATTTGTGAACTATGTACGTCGTTTACTCTGTCAATAAAGTCGTGAAATTAATTCTTGAGCAACTATTACGGAGTTCCATAGTATTATAACAAATGGGGCTACCATACTCTATGACTTAAGCGGCAGTGGCGCCATCAATTAATTTCATGACTTCTTGATGCATTATACTAACGTATAGTCGACTGCGAAAAGATGTACATTTATTATACCTTAGATAGATACTCTTTATTGCACAACACATTACAGAACTTAATGCTAATAGTAATTTACAAATACAATATCGGCGGCCTTATCGCTAGTAGCGATCTCTTCTAGACAACCTTTAGGTAGAGGAATAATGCAGCGAATTAGCAAGGGGTAAGGCAGTGCAGATCTGTTATGTAGGTAATAAGATAAATACATCGTAATAAATTAATACGAAATACTGCTATAATTTTATACTTTTACCTTTGTATAAAAAAGTTGGAATCAATTTTATTAATAGCTATTATGACGAAGTAGGTACATATTTTTGCATCTGACTATACATAGTATAAGTGTTTATTATGACTTGTATCTTTGGCCACATTCATTATCATTACATAGTTTTAATATTTAATTAATTAATCTGCTTTTGTGATATTAACAATAAGTGCAATGTTACCTAATATACTGTAATGTCGTGTTGGCAGCATTATGAAGGCTATTTGATAATAAAAATATTTAATTTTTCTCAATTATTTTACTCCTAAATACCATGCAAACATTTTACTGTGGTTGTGCCATGTGCGGCTGACTAGCCAAAAAAGTCTACCACTTTGGACAAGTTTCTGCGAGATGTAACGATCGCTAAGGTTTACTTCTCCAATCAAACTTGACACAATCTTATTGCCAGGGCTTTGACCTTGTTGTTTCATGACGTTAAACGAATCTCAACCGTAGGGTGGTACACCACAAAGATAATATAATCACTCCGTGTACACCACATTTTTGGCTGACTTTACACAAATAGTTTTCAAAAGATTTTTTTTTGAAAACATTGCGTCAGCTAAGCAATAGTAAGTTAGCTTGCGGTGTGGTGTAATCCATATTGCGACTTTCCAAGTGTTTAAAACGAACCCGACACGCGAGGTTACAACCGAATCTTTACACGCGCTATGCGTCTCTTTTTTTAATATGACAGGTATATACAGGACAAAACAAACACATTTGTAAAAAAATAAATTATGTATATTTCACTTACAACTAACCTTACAAAGTTAAAGCTCCTAAAATTGGAAACGTATCGTTGGGATCTTTTAATCTGTACCTAAACCTATTGAGCAGTCCGCTGGCCGCCAGGACCCCGGTCGCCCGGTGTTGTAAATACGGGATATGTCGGTCTATGTGGCGGTTCCTTCTGGGCACATCTAGAGATCGGCAGTTCTTTATCTTTATCCTGATACAGCTGTTGAGTTTGAACCGCGTCGGCTCGAACACTTGTTCTCTGTGCAGGACGCTCCTGTGGCACGGGGGGAGGGGGATGAGGCGGACTTTAGGCCTGCGTATGACAGGCCGCATGGGGGTGTATTGGAACTCTTCGTCTGGTGTTTTCTCGTTGGTGTCTTCTGTTGCGACTGGTTCTGAAAAGATTAAGAAGTTTACAGTAAGTTAGTGTTGCCGTAAAATCGATTGTGCATCGATTATTAATCGATTGTGTAAATGGGGCCCAAATAATCTAACAATCGATATGACAATAGATTGTATCGATAACATCGATTGACTTAAAATGAAAATCGATATTATCAATACTATCGATAGTCCAATCGATTTTTAGATTTTTTAGGGTAGACAATCGATTTATCAATAATCGATTATCCGTAGCAATACCACGTCCTCACAGAAAACCGGCCTGAAACAGTGCATGCGCTGTGTTTCCCTGCGTGAGTGAGGGTACCGGAGGCCCAATCCAGGGGAAGGGGGGTTAAAAGGTAAACAGAGCACTTGTTACACCACTGGTGTTGCAGGTGTCCATGGGCGGCGGTAATCGCTTACCATCAGGTGATCCGTCGGCTAGTCTGCAAACATATCATAAAAAAAAAGTTTGTCTACAGCTGATGTTTATTATGCCAGTTGCAATGGGTATGATTTGCAACTAACTATAGCCAACATTCTCGGCATCAGACTCTAAGCAAGACAAGATTAAAGTCCAAGACGTCAGCTCAAAAGTGATGGCACTACACTGGAATTTTATACCGCTAGCTAAGCGCCACTTACTTAGGTGATGATGAATGAATGAATGGTATCTCACAACCGGCTGACGATCTAGAGGGCCTAGACATAGACGAATCGGAGTGTCCCTTCCACTATTTGGTTGCTACAAGTATTTTCTCACTCATTACGAGACTGCTTCGTTATAAGCCTCCAGGTCTTCCAGTGACACGATGAGTTGACGATATCATCATAACAACATAAATAATAAATCGAGACAACATCATATACATTGTCTTGGTCTCAAACTGAGGTTTTCCCTTGTACTATGAAAACCAGAAACAACGAAGGAACAACAAACACCCAGACCCAACACAAATATCTGTTTCATCAACAAACATTTGTGTTGGTGCGGGAATCGAACCCGGCGTTGCGTGTCAACCGCCAAACGGGTCGAATATGGGTCCGGGACCGGGTACAGTAGAGTTCAAAAATATGTATACACTTTAGGACCTTGTCACAATACATATTTATAAAGAAAACGTTTTCTTATACGTATATAGTACATATATACGTATAAGGAAGGAAAAACGTATAAGGAAACGACGGAAGGTCTTAAAGTGTAGGTATACATATTTTTGAATTCGACTGTACATTGGCTTAAGGGAAACCTTGATGATGATGGTAATTAAATGAAACTCACTGGTGTGAGGGAACAGTGTCCGTCGGGGCAGGACGGAATCTCCGAGCATCTCGTAAAGCGTGTAGTCGGCCGTCACGAAGTCTTCCAGGTACGTCGTGGGTTCAGATCTGAGCAAGCACGTTGACACGTCCTGTAAACATAATAAATGAAATTATTATTCACACAGCTCACATCTCATACATTGACCTGACTCCGTACAAAGATTACGTACGCTTAAACACTTGTTGATGATCTACAGATATCAGAGAACAGAGAGAACACAAATATTATACGTAAATACATATTAGGTATATAACTATTTCCAAAACTGTTATAACAATTTGTTGTTCAAAATGGTTAGTAGAAGACATGGTTAAAGTGATGTAAGTGACTACAGACACTTTATAGCCATTATTCAATACATTTTTGAAGAAACTGATACGATACGCCATCGAAGGTGCTTCGTGCTGAATATTAGCGTAATTCTAGCACGTAGCCAAAAGCTCAGATCGAGATTTCTGGTCAGGGTTCGAGGGCCCTGGGGTGCTGCCCCGCCTGGCCCTCGGACCAGTTACCAAATCGAATGTTATACACAATAGCGTCGCGTTACCGTAAAAGCGATTGTGCATCGATTGTGTAAATGGGGCCCAATAATCTAACAATCGATAGAGTCGATAATCGATTATTCTGGCAACACTAGTACACTACTCACGAGTATGGTCTCCCGCAGGTCGGGCTGGTGGCTACTTGTGGTGTGTGGTGGCTACTATAGTTACCAAATCGAATGCGCTACACAATAGTTTGCCGGTTAAAATCGATTGTGCATCGATTGTTGATCGATTAATTAATCGATTGTGCATCGATTTTTAGTTAATCGATTGTGCATCGATTCTAAATGGATTGTTAATCAATTGTGCATCGATTGTTAATCGATAGTGCATCGATTGTTAATCGATAGTGCATCGATTGTTAATCGATTGTGTAAATAAGGTCCAAATAATTTAATAATCGATATGAAAATCGATAGAAGCGATAACATCTATATAATCGATAATCGATTATATTATCCGCAATACTACTCACGAGTATGGTCTCCCTGAGGTCTGGCTGCTGGCGGCGGCGCGGCGCGGCGAGCCAGCGGTCCAGGTGCTCGAGGTGTTGGTCCAGGCTAGTGTCTAGTACACTACTCACGAGTATGGTCTCCCTGAGGTCTGGCTGCTGGCGGCGGCGCGGCGCGGCGAGCCAGCGGTCCAGGTGCTCGAGGTGTTGGTCCAGGCTAGTGTCTAGTACACTACTCACGAGTATGGTCTCCCTGAGGTCTGGCTGCTGGCGGCGGCGCGGCGCGGCGAGCCAGCGGTCCAGGTGCTCGAGGTGTTGGTCCAGGCTAGTGTCTAGTACACTACTCACGAGTATGGTCTCCCTGAGGTCTGGCTGCTGGCGGCGGCGCGGCGCGGCGAGCCAGCGGTCCAGGTGCTCGAGGTGTTGGTCCAGGCTAGTGTCTAGTACACTACTCACGAGTATGGTCTCCCTGAGGTCTGGCTGCTGGCGGCGGCGCGGCGCGGCGAGCCAGCGGTCCAGGTGCTCGAGGTGTTGGTCCAGGCTAGTGTCTAGTACACTACTCACGAGTATGGTCTCCCTGAGGTCTGGCTGCTGGCGGCGGCGCGGCGCGGCGAGCCAGCGGTCCAGGTGCTCGAGGTGTTGGTCCAAGCACTCGATGAGCGCGCGGCGTCCGAGCGCGATCACGCACTTGATCATCGGCGCGGTGAGACGCTCCTTCGTGCCTTGCGCGAGGTAGTCGAATAGTATGCTTTTACCTGGAATACACACACTCTATGAAGGCTATATGGTTTAAATGAGTAATCACAACTATGGATGACTCATCTCAGCTAACACTCAATTTTATCATTCTACGTCCGAAATGTTTGTCCATTTCGGTATGTTCCAAAAACCTGTACCTATACTCTGATTTTTAATCATGTGGAATAAACTGAAAAATGTCAATGTGTCATCCCCATACATTATCACTCAAATTTACAGATGCAAAATGTCAAAATGTAGAGAAACTTGACTTTTCCATCTGTCAGTTTACTCCACATGATTAAAAATCAGAGTATAACATCTTTTTGTGCACAGTTAACACAATAAATACACCGTTAAAGAGGATTAAAGATTGTTCGCACACTTGAGACACTACTAGAGTTGCAAATGCCTTTGGGCGATGGCAATCTCTTACCATCAAGTGATCCGTCTGCTCATCTGCCACCTATCACATTCAGTGAGGCCGTGGTAGCGGCTCCGGTCGAGCCGGCTCATTCATGCCGAAGCGTGACTCTCCATAAGTTCAAAAAAATAAAAAATGCTGTGCAACACTACGCCACCAACAAATTTTAATATTACACCACTCCCTATGGTCCCCAGCTAGCCTCATCCATTGTTTCCGCGCTACCATTACAATATCATCAGACCAATAATTGAACAAATGTATGCAATGTATGATATAAATCTGTAAGATGTATCTATTTAACACATACCTATTGCTATGAATGAGGGCCATGTTCTCGTTATTTTAGTAAGAATTGCAACCATTTTTTCAGCTAGAGATCCGTTCCCGAGTATATTCGAAACCATCACAGGAAATAACCGCTGGAACTGAAAAATAAAAGTAGGTAATATTAAACAAAAAAGTCTACTTTGTGCATAATGAAAAATAATTAGAGGTGGCACAAAAAACAATTACTTATAGAAAGAACGCCGGCTGCCTCCATGATCTAAATACGAGTAGGTTACGTACAAATATGAATCAAGAAAGTCATGAATTGATTGATGGCGCCATTGGTGGCACGCCTCTTGAACAAGCTGAAGGTTTGTCATACCCATTTGGACTTTTCAATCGATGGGTTTTCACTTGACCTCATCTCACCTGATGGAGAGTGACAATGAGGTCTAAGATGTAGCGTGCTTTCCCAGAAGAAGATCTTTAGCGAGATCGTGTAACACTAATGGATTCTGCCAATCATTCAACCCAAGGGGGGTTAAATGATTGGCAGAATCCATTGTTTAATATGTAACCAAAAAATATTGATATACCTGTTGTTGTATATTAGTATCCAAGCTACATGGATTGGAACAGAGAGCGTCGACCATGTCCAACACGTTGGACTGCAGCGGTTTCTTGGCTGGCACATTGAGAGCATTGAGATTGTCATCATTGAGCACCAAAACGGCCAGATTGAAGAGATTGGGGAATATTGGACCAATCCTTGTATTCGTTGTGAGATCTTGAACCGCAATCTCTTTGGGTTTCTTCTTTAAATTTAATATTGCTGGGGAAAGAAATGTAAATAGTGTAAATGTCTGCGTTCTCTCTTAAAATGTTCTATGCCTGTGATTCTTGTGTAACATCTGTATCATGTGCAATGCAAATACAATACGAAAACAGCTAGTAGTAGTAAGCGGTTTAATATGCCATTGAATGTATGATACTGGAAAATATTCTGGTAGAGGCACTGCATGTTTGCGTTTTATTTGGGTACTTTCCATTAGGAAGAAAAATTGGAAGCTATCCCTTTATGAGCGCGAGGTGTTGGCGTTCTTTTAATTTTATATGCCAATTACCTTCCCCATATTTCTTTTCCCCATTCTACTTATGTGCACTTGGGAATTTGACAAAAGAGTATACCCAAAACTGGAATTCAAGACCAAAAAATCTACTACAATGTTTTTTCTTTTTATAATTAATATCAAATCAAACTGTTTCAAAAATATGTTCAAGCAAGTTAGCGATTTGGGCATCTTAGATACTAGAATTTATGATTATAATTACTTACCTCTTGCGACTTTTGTATAATAATTCTGTAAACTGACACTTATATTACTATTGTTATTCAGACTTTTTTCATCCGTAATCCATTCTACGGAGACAGTGGGCAGTGTGGAGTACACATAACTTTGAGGTGTCAAAGCGCAATCAGTTACGTTTAGGAGACTTTCCTGCAAAAACAATGAACAATTTATTAATATCATGCTACAAAATGTAGGAGTATAATATTTATTAAGCACGCGAACAAAATGGTATTTGTTTAATTTTACATTCCATCAAGGGGCTGTTTATTTGTGTCCTTAGTCTAGACTAAGAGTATCGAGTATCGTATCGATAATCTTACGATAAACATATTGATTGATTTAATTACAATGTGTTTGATGAATGGCTTGATGAAAGATAGAGTTTAGCTCTATCTCTAATACCGATATACAAAAAAAAATTGAGTACCTACATATAATATCCTGCGTACGTGGCTGATCGTTGAAGATTGGCCGTCATAGCCGAATATCAGTTTGAGGATTTATTTTATTTTTAATGTAGACACAGTTAACTTACAAGTTGGCAGCAAATCTTTTCGTCACCAACAGGAGCGTACGGAGCGGCAGTGGTGCCGACCACAGGGCTTGTGTCGGTCAGCATAAGCACAGAGTTCACATCCCAGCAATCGACGCGAGATTTCTTCAACATTTCACTGTGCAGTGCTATTGTCTGCAAACATCAGAAAATAGACTAAGCCACATACCTAAGAAAATAATCTTAATTATTAAATCTATAATTACCTATTTATATATGACCCATAGACTATGATATAGAATTAAGTTCTGTAACCTTTTGTGCTATAAAGAGTAGGTATCTTTATAGCCAGCCAGTTTAGGATATTTTTTTAAAAACTAAAAACATAAACTGTGTACTTATTGATAACAGCAAAGATACTCTTTATTGCACAAAGGTTATAAATCTTAAATTATGGTCCTACTATTACAATGTTTAAATACCAACTTCAAATCTATTTGATACATTGACTGGCCTGATGGCGCATTTGGTAGCAACCCTGGCTCATAGGCCAAAAGTCGTGGGTTTCATTCTCACCCTGGACAAACATTAATATGAATACTTGTTTGTTCAGTGTCTGGGTGTAATATGTATGTACCTATTTAAAAATTATATTTTTAAATCCTCTGTTGTCTGATATCTGAAACACAAGTATCTTAAGTACCAAGTCAGATCAATGTATGAGATGTTGTGTGAATTTATTTAGGTACCTACTTATTAGACATTTACATGAAACACATTTTATTCACCACAGCAAATAGATTTAAAAATGTGACTAATCAATATCAGAAATGGTAAATATGTGAATAAAGAAAAAAATTGTGATGATTAAAAGAAATTATGATAAAGATAATAGTAACAAACAAAAAGCATTATTTCAAACAAATTTACTCACACTGATAGTCTGCCGTAGCTTATAGCTGACATCCTCCGCGAGGTTTGTGGCGGCTTCAGCATTGAGTTCTGCAGCGACCTGCTCGGCCATGCACAGCACTGAGTCCGGACCGATGCCGGCAAACTTGCCTTGTTGTGATGTACCTGCATCCTGGGATCAGGTAAATAAGTTTTTATATAGACAAAGTCTCATGAAGATGTGGCTAGCATATTAGAACTGATAACAAAAAACTTCAGATGATATTATGTGACAATCTGGTCATATAATTATTACATATAATCTGACCATCAGTAACTAAATAGGAACACTTATTGACATTTGCATGCTATGGTTGATGAAGTTAAACAAACAATATTTAATTTTATGTGATGTACCTTCACATAAAATAAGGAATTTTATTGCTCAAGTCAAATTGAAAACAAAAATAGAAACTTCTAAAATAATAAAGACATCTTAATTAAATTAGTAACTACATTGTAAACTTTTAAGTTTTATAGAGACCTCATAATTTTGTTAAAACTGTTGTTAAAAATATTTCAGTTCATTAGTTGTTAGATTACACTTAAAGCTTAATAGGAATAAATTACAAATAAACGTAACATTGGTGATGTATTTGCAGTTGATTAGCGGCGGCTGAATAACCAAAAAAGTGCGACAAACTATACTTTAATATAATAGAAAATAGGCAGCTTACCTTTTCGTTTAGTGGTGGAGTTTCGCACTGGCTGGATCCCCCAGATTCCGACGCGACAGATTTGTTTCTATCACGATTACCACTCGACTTTTTATTGTGATTCTTACTGCTAGAGTTCGACATGACGCAAACGAAAAACCTAGAATGCCGACTTCATGGCAAACCTTCCTTAATATTATACAACACAGTAATTACGATATTAATCTACTTAACAAGCATAAAGAAGTTTGCGTTATAAAATATAAAGAAATTCACAATTTCAAAGTGAAATGCGTCCGTCCTCCCTCAGTCCGACAAAACGTCAACGTCAATCAATGTCAAAAACGAACGTCAACAAAACTCTTTTGTTTCCTTAGTCAAAGACAAAACTTCACAGATTAAATAAGGAAGTATTGGAACCAAAGACTTTTGGAACATTGGGAACAAAATATCGTCATCGGCTCGGCTACTTAATCAAAGATTTAAAATTAGTAGGTAAGTAAATTTTAATAAAGTAAATTTTGATGGTTTTTAGTGTAAAAATACGGAACCCTAGAAAGCACCAACAGTAAAGATGTTTTCCCATGGAAAAAAGTCATAATCGGTTTTATCTTGCTTTAAGGGTTTTATTGACCTTCATGAAAACGGCACTGTAGCTTGTTTACGTGATAAAGTATGTTGGCCCAAAAAATCTAACCGCAAATTCAGCCGTCGCTTCAGAGCTCGGAATTTGTGAGAACCATGAATAGGTATAATTGTGGGAGAGCCACGCTTCGGCATGAGTAGGCCGGGTGGTTGCTTTATACTCAAAGGTTGGTTGGCCCCATTGATTATAATTAAAAAGGTAGGCAGGTAGCTTCTACTCAAGAATAAATTGCAGGACTTGACAGAGTATTGTTAAACCTTGATTATGCCGTATTCCATCCCAATAGCGATGACTTGATTTCTATAAATAATTAAGGCCTTTGCCCTACAGTGTTAAGTACTTACTTAACTTTTTTATCTTGGGTAAATCCCCTACTCTACGAAATATACGGCAGTGGTGGCGAGATGAAGGTACTAACGCCATATTGTTTTTTACTTCACTACGTTCTCCCCGCTTCACTCTTACCACAGTCCTCAAGAATAAACACGAATTTATTTTACAGTTTTTATACCTAAGCATTGTAGACATTGGGTTGGGTACCTACCTAGTGCGTCCATGTAGTACCTACCTATGAATGTAGATCCCTAGTCAGGATGGTGAAATGTTAATAGCGAATCACTTTATATTACGTCGGCCCACCTGGTCTGGTGGGAGGCCTGCCACGGCTGGCTGCGGCCTCCACTCAGAGACCTTTCCACCCCAACGGCGTCTGTTCTCCTCGCAATGTGCCCGCCCATTGCCACTTGAGCCACGCCATTCTTTGGGCTATGTCTGCGACCTCCGATTTCCTGCGGATCTCATCATTTCTGAGACGATCACGCAGGGAGATTCCGAGCATAGCCCTCTCTATTGTCCTCTAAGTGACCGTTTACAATGAAGGCTTTATTGTAAACGGCCACGTTTCGGTTCGTTCTTACTTACTAATTATGTTCTTACCTACTTGACTAAACTTAGGTATTTAAAGGGATAACAGAAAACAAACACGATGATCTATGGGTACCTATTATACCAACTGCTTTAATTGATCGCCTTCTAGTACATCATCTATGTTTACAAACTTTTTATTTTTCAAACAAAGTTCAATTTCTTGCAGCGTCTTTCCGCTTGTTTCTGGCAACTTGAACCAAAGGATCAGAATACAGACAGACATCACAGCCACGTTCAACAAATACACTCCATAATCATTAAACTCTTTGTGAATACTGGGAATCATCTTAGTATATATGAATGAGACTATGGTTACAAAAAGTGATAAAATTGTTGCAAAAGTCGCTTTAATTTCTAATGGATATAATTCTGTCGGTATTTTTTCTAGCAATGCAAATAAACTTGAATTTAAAGCCAATACATGTAAACCAAGAATAAAAGAGTTCATCCATGGAAATATTACGTTATAACATGATTCTACATAAAGAGCTACGCTTAAAATAGTCAAAATGGCATTGTTTAATATTCCAACAGAAAATAATAGTGGCCTCGTTTTAAATTTCCGTAACAAGATATTAGAAATTGCGCATCCTACAAATAGTAATCCGTCAATGAATACTGAATATAGCAAAACATCTTTCTGTCCTGTTATGCTTTGTAGCAAAACAGTTCCATATACTGCTTTCAAAGTACCACCACTGAACAATTTAAATATGCATAACACGAAACTTAGCATCATCGCATGCCAAAAATACGATTTAGTAACAGCTGCTCTTAACTTGTTGAGTATTGATGCTATTGCATTCGCTTCCCCATCGTGTTTCTTTAATTTACACTTTTCTAATTCTATAAGTAGCTGCAGCTGTTTCTCCGAGGACGGGTTGTTACCGTGCAGCGCTCTGAATGCTGCCTCACACTCCTTAAACCTTCCTTTAGAGGCCAGCCACTGTGGGCTTTCGACGAAGAACAGGGGCAACCCGGCGGCCAACACCGTCGGGGCTATGCCAATCAGACAAGCGGTTCTCCACCCAAATGCGAGCCCAACCACCTCGCCCAGCGACGCTCCTACAGGAAGAGTAGCTGTTATAATGGCGAAATGAGCCCCCCTCATTTCCGGCGAGCTGTATTCACCTGTTGTCATAAAAATTATCGCCACCGTGGCCCCGAAGCAAATTCCTGCCAATGCCCTGGCCAGAATGAAAACATATCCAACGTATGCGCAGTATAATATAATCCAGTACGCGATTAAGGGAGTGGTAAATATTGTGATGGTGAGGCGTCGTCCGAACTTTTCCGTGATGATAGTTGCCAACGAGGCCCCCAATATCATGGGTGGATAAGTTATGGATACTGAAAGGAAGGAAATTGGAACATTTAGAATAATTAGTAGATATCTAAGTAATAAGGTAACCAATCTGTTTTAAAAACATAATTAATTAAAAGTGTAGGAACTGTTATTAATTTTATCCCAAACTTACTTATCCAAGAAATTGTTTCATGGCTTAATTTGAGCTCTTCTCTTTCCGCGAAGAGTCCAGCGATCACAGTGCCGCCATGACCCAATATAAATAACTCCAGGGATAAACCCAACCCCATGCCTATGAGGATTATTGTCTGCAAAATAGATACATAACTTATTAGCAATGAGGGTTTTTGCAAATGCAAAATCTAAGTACCTAATCTAAGTCAGGTCCAACAACGAGTGGATTGGTTACATTTGAATTTTGACGAACTTACTTACTTAGGTACTCCGATGGCTCAACGATCCAAAATGAGTCTTGGCCTTTCGATACGAGATGTCGCCATTTTGTGGCGACATAAGTAGGTATCTTCTATCTATCCTATTTAGAAAGACGTAAATTCTATAGGAAACGAGAGAGGGCTTATAGCTAAACCAAACATGCGCGATGTAATCGACGCCCAGAGCCATCTATAGGCACTGTTTGTAACTAATATCCCGAAACGAAGTGAGGGCGGGCCACTAGTAGGTATAATACAATAATACCTGATCTATTAAGGAACTCCGTCATAGTTTCTCGAGAATAATTATCACGACTTCATTGACAGATTACATAGGTAGATATACTTACTTACTTAGTTTTGGGCCGATCGAGGTAAGAATTGGGGGCATCAATTAATTATTAACAAACTTACCTTTCGCCATGTTTCAATCTGCATAATTTCGAGAAATTGTTCGTCCTCGCTATGATAGAAACAAGTAACTTATCAACACTGGACTCAGTACTGTAAAGTACCTAAGTAAGTATGTAACTACATAACACTCTTATTTCTATATTTGAAACGAAGCTAATGAAGGTATAACTCACTATACAGTATCAATTTATTCAACTAATCAAATGATGGATAAAGTAAGTATTATATATTTCAATACAGAATACAAATTATCTTTGGTACTGCTTTTTAATTAATCATTAATTAAGGAATATATTAAGTAAGCTACGTGTTTATGCATGTTATGGTTACGAGCGAGTCACTGAAGTGGGGCAGCAGATCACTTGCGTTATAAACTGTTTATTTCGGAAATTAACCCTAAAAAGCCTTTATTATTTTTTTAATAATACTTAAGTACTAATGTGTCCACTGTAGGAGCTGGATAGCAGGAAAAATCATGAAAAAATCACATTAAATATTTTATTTCGAAAGTTAATTCGAAAATAAGCAAGCCTACATATTAATTTTGATAGGTAATTACCTTACTTCAGGCATTAAGCTGCTTTTCCACCAGAGCTTAAGTGATTAGCTGTACGAGGTAGCTAAGCGGTATAGCGAGGAAAAATCTACCAATAGAATCACTTTATTTCTCTCTAGAAAGAAATAAAGTGATTCTATTGGTGGGTTTTTCCCTCGCACACCGCTTCCACTAAGCTAGTCGCACAGCTCTGGTGGAAAAGCAGCCTTATGGGCATAAAATGTAAAATTAGATATTGTTCAATAGACAGCCTACCTAATACTTTAAAAAATTCAAGATAATCTTAAGTGTTTTGTCGGTAATTAATTTCGGTAAATGCGTCGCGTCATGAATTTACTTAGTCGTGAAATTATTTTTTTGATTTATTAACTCCATTGCTTGGTTATAAAACAACTTCGTTAGTTTAAATGATTTTTTGGACACATTACCTATCACATATGTATGTATATCACATTTAAGGGTTAAATCCAGAAAACAAACAACCCAAAAAAAGGAGAAATTAAACAAAACATAACACAAACATTAGTTATGACTAGCGGCCGCTGCGACTTACGCGTGAAGTTATGAGAATTTTCATACAAAAGCATTTTCCCGCTAATTCCCGTTCCCGTGGGAATTTCGGGAATTACATTCTTAGTGCACCTCTACATTTCCTAAGTTACATCCCTTCCAAATATCAAGAGCCTACATTTAGCCGTTTAGGCTGTGCGTTGATATGTCAGTCAGTTCTTCCTTTTACCTATATATTCAGTTAAATAAATTAAGTCTATCATCATCTGCATCAAATTTTCTACAGTGGTGTAGCGTAGTGGATGTCTTAATAACTTTGCACTCATTGGATACACATGGCCATTAAGACATCAGTGGAGTGAGGCCTGTGTCCAGCAGTGAGACCACATAGGCCAAGTAAAAAAAGGTATTATCAGCAAAATGTTAGGAACGATCGCGATAAATATGGTGGAACCCTCGATAGGTAATATACAGACGGCCACACATCAGATTACCACAACCTGTCAAATTTCTTCAATCGATATTCGACTCAATAAGTTTGACAGTAAGATGAGAGTCGATTAAAGAAATTTGAGAGTTTTGTACCTATACTTTGATGTGTGGCTGTACGCACATATTATTATCGGAGCGACAGCGAAGCGAGGCAAGGGAAGATTAGTTATGTAGTACCTCCAAAATGTAAGTACTTACTAATGTATGGAACACAGCCGCACCGCATTCGTATGATTCCAGTGTATCCTCGTGGAAAGTCTGAATGGGGCTTAAGGATGTGTGAATTTTGCACTGATCGTCAGTGAAATCACTTACTACCTACAACACTAAATTATTTATCGAATCACAAGCAAAAAGGTTTCTTCATCATTAAAACATACCTACTTAGGAATCTACTAAGAAATCCGGATTTTTTATATGTATTACTACGACATTGGGTAAATGCGTCCATGTATGAATAAGGATCCTTAGTTAGGTTAATGAAATGTTAATCTAATCACTTCACATTACGATTATTACGAACGATAAATTAAGTTCTTACTTACTTGACTAAACTTATTTATAGAGTAACAGAAAACAAACACGATGTTCTATGGGTATTATACTAACTGCTTTAATTGATCGCCTTCCAATACATCATCTATGTTTACAAACTTTTTATTTTTCAGCCAAATTTCAATTTCTTGCAGCGTCTTTCCGCTTGTTTCTGGCAACTTGAACCAAAGGATCAGAATACAGACAGACATCACAGCCACGTTCAACAAATACACTCCATAATCATTAAACTCTTTGTAAATACTGGGAATCATCTTAGTATATAAAAATGAAAATATGGTTAAAAAAAGTGATAAAATTGTTGCAAAAGTCGCTTTAATCTCTAATGGATATAATTCTATGGGTATTTTTTCTAGCAATGCAAATAAACTTGAATTTAAAGCCAATACATGTAAACCAAGAATAAAAGAGTTCATCCATGGAAATATTACGTTATAACATGATTCTACATAAAGAGCTACGCTTAAAATAATCAAAATGGCATTGTTTAATATTCCAACAGAAAATAATAGTGGCCTCGTTTTACATTTCCGTAATAAGATATTAGAAATTGCGCACCCTACAAATAGTAATCCGTCAATGAATACTGAATATAGCAAAACATCTTTCTGTCCTGTGATGCTTTGTAGCAAAACAGTTCCAAATACTGCTTTCAAAATATTACCACTGAACAATTTATATATGCCTAATACGAAAGATAGCATCATCACGTGCCAAAAATACGATTTAGTAACAGCTGCTCTTAACTTGTTGAGTATTGATGCTATTGCATTCGCTTCCCCAGTGGCGTAGCGTAGTGGGGGCGGCAGGGGCGGCCCGCCCCGGGCGGCACATTTTAGGGGGCGGCAAAATTTCACAATAAATAATAAAAATATTTGAACCATGTCATATTTTTACAACGCAAACTACAAAGGACCGATTGAAAAGAGCATGGAATTTTTCATTACTTATTCTGTAACGGATTCGGGGAATCCCCTTTCTTTGAATGATATTTTATAGCGACTACTGGCAACACCGTCTACGACTTGCGGGGATTCCCCGTATTTTATTTAATGCTTGGATTGTTTATGGCTAACAAAACAACAGCGAGAATGACTGACGATTCATACAAAGTTTTATTGATGTCTCGTATCGTAATTTACGTTACGCTTTAAAACTGTGATTTTTGTGCAAATAGATACGTGTAGTGGTCGTGAAATAATTGAGTTTGTGAAAAATTTAATTTGTCCGCTACGTGTACCTCAACTGTGTGAGTATTAAAAAGGTATTTTATTTATGTAATTGTATATTCGACTGTCTGATATGTTGTTCAAGCTGTAATTTATTATAATAAAAAAACCGGCCAAGTGCGAGTCGGGCTCGCGCACAAAGGGTTCCGTAGCAGCAATCAGTGTAAGCACAATAACTTAACCAAAATTACAGTTAAATCAACCTATCTCAAAAACTATAAGAGATACTTTGATCAAACCAAAAATCGTTGAAAGAGTTAATTAGCATGCATCACCTCTATTTTTTTTAGAATTTTATACCCCGTAGTTATAAAATAGAGGGGGGGGGACATACTTTTTTACGACTTTGAGAGCTGATATCTCAAAAACCGTTCACTTTAAGAAAAATGTTTTTTAGAAAACTTTATATCATTTTAAAAAGACCTTTCCATTGATACCCCACACGGGTATGTACATCGAAAAAAAAAATTTCATCCCTCAGTTACATGTATGGGGGGCCCCACCCCCAATTCTTTTTTTTACTATTTAGTGTCATATTTTTGTAGCGGTTCATACAACACATATTCCCATCAAATTTCATCACTGTAGTACTTATAGTTTCCGAGTAAATCGGCTGTGACAGACGGACAGACGGACAGACGGACAGACGGACAGACGGACAGACGGACATGACGAAACTATAAGGGTTCCGTTTTTGCCATTTTGGCTACGGAACCCTAAAAACCAGCCAAGTGCGAGTTTTACACTCGCGTATTCAGGGTTCCGTACAAATAGTGCCTAAATTTGGCACAGTCTAATACCTAGGTTCCTGCCAAATTTTATGTTTATAGGTCAACGGAAAGAAAGTATCCTGTAGTTACTATGGGCGGGTTCCTCTAGGGTGGTGGATGGTGGTACACCCCAGGCGAGATCACGCACCGAAAACATATTAAGAGATGGACCTATTGTCTTCATACCACCTACTACCGTTTACGACTCTAACTTGTACTTTATCATGAAATATTATTTTTGTTTTAGCATCAAAAATGAAAAGGGCAAAGAAAAGTGGGGCATCTTACCGTAATAAGAGAAAAGCTAAGTTGGAAAATATTAAAGCAAATGAAGGGGCTTTACTTAAATATGTGAAAAGTGTTGTTCCTGAGACGTCAGATTGCAAAGTCCAAAGTGTATAAGTAGGTTTGACGCGTTCTTGAGTGTACCTGTTATAAAAATGTATCAATGTATAAGTAATAAAGATGATTGTAAAACTTAGATAAACTTTTTTATTTAAATGTATGTTATGTAATGTATAGAATACATTAAATTTAAATATCTAAATAAGAGGGCGGCAAAATTGTCTTCCGCCCCGGGCGGCCGACACCCACGCTACGCCGCTGTGCTTCCCCCATCTTGTATCTTTAATTTACACCTTTCTAATTCTATAAGTAGCTGCAGCTGTTTCTCCGAGGACGAGTTGTTACCGTGCAGCGCTCTGAATGCTGCCTCACACTCCTTAAACCTTCCCTTAGAGGCCAACCACTGAGGGCTTTCGACAAAAAACAGGGGCAATACGGCAGCCACCACTGTCGGGGCTATGCCAATCAGACAAGCGGTTCTCCACCCAAATGCGAGCCCAAGCACCTCGCCCACCGACGCTCCTACAGGAAGGACAGCTGTTATGATGGCGAAATGGGCCCCCCTCCTTTTTGGCGAGCTGTATTCACCTGTTGTCATAAAAATAATCGCCACCGTGCCCCCGAAGCAAATTCCTGCCAATGCCCTGGCCAGAATGAAAACATATCCAACGTATGCGCAGTATAATATGATCCAGTACGCAATTAAAGGAGTGGTAAATATTGAGATGGTGAGGCGTCGTCCGAAACTTTCCGTGACGAAAGTGGCCAGCGTGGCCCCCAATATCATGGGTGGATAAGTTATGGATACTGAAAGGAAGGAAATTGGAACATTTAGATAAGTAGTATCTAAGGTAACCTACCTACAAATCTGTTTTAAAACAATAATCATAATTATTTAAAATTATCCAGTTATTAATTGTATGCCAAACTTACTTATCCAAGAAATTGTTTCTTGGCTTAATTGGAGCTCTTCCTTTTCCGCGAAGAGTCCAGCGATCACAGTGGAGCCATGACCCATCATAAATAACTCCAGGGATATACCCAACCCCATGCCTATGAGGATTAATGTCTGCAAAATAGATACATAACATTTTATTAGCAATTAGGGGCCCACCCTCACTTCATTTTGGGATTTAGTTTTAACATGTACCCATAGGGACTATAAGTAGTTTAAATTTGGCCCGATCGAGGTAAGGAACGAGACTTCACACAACAAAACTTTTTAGAATTGGGGGCATCAATTAATTATAATCTATGCATCTTAAAGAACTTACCTTTCGCCATGTTTCAATTAGCATGATTCCGAGAAATTATTAGTTCTTGTTTTAATAGAAACAAGTTACTTATAAACACTGGACTCAGTACTTACTCTAAAGTAAGTACCTAAGTAAGTATGTAACTACATAACACCCTTATTTTTATGTTTGAAACGAAGCTGATGAAGAACTACACAAGATCAATTCCACTGATAAAATGATGGTTATGTATTATGAATTTCAATACAAAATACAAATTATCTTTGGTATGTTTTGCTATTTAATTAAGGAATATATTAAATAAGTACATAAGCCACGTGTTTATGCATGTTATGGTTACGAGCGAGTCACTGAAGTGGGGCAGCAGATCACTTGCTTTATAAACTGTTTATTTCGGAAATTAACCCTTAAAAGCCTGATTATTTAATTTTCTTAAATAACTAGCGGCCGCCCGCGACTTCGTCCGCGTGGAAAAGTAACTTTTTACCCCGTTTTTTACACATTTACCGCTCTGTCTTTGCTCCTATTGGTCATAGCGTAATGTTATTTAGCCTATAGCCTTCCTCGATAAATGGACTATCCAACAAAAAAAGAATTATTCAATCGCACCAGTAGTTTCGGAGATTAGCGCGTTCAAACAAACAAACAAACAAACAAACAAACAAACTCTTCAGCTTTATTATATTAGTATAGATACTTACTAATGTGTCCACTGTAGGAGCTGGATAGAGGAAAAGTCATAAAAAATCGCATTAAATATTTTATTTCGAAAGAATAAACTTCGTTAGGCTAGTTCCGCTAAAATCCGTTTAAATGACTTTTTTAACGCATTACCTTTATCACATTTAAAGGTATTTAAGGGTTAAATCCAGAGAAAAACCAACCCAAAAAATATAAGAGAAATTAAACAAAACATAACACAAACACACTTAAGACTAGCGATCGCCCGCGACTTACATTCAAAAGGATTTTCCCGCTAATTCCCGTTCCCGTGGGAATTTCGGGAATTCCGGTTACATTCTTAGTGCACCTCTACAGTGCCTAAGTTGCGTCCCTTCCAAATTTCAAGAGCCTACGTTTTTAGTAGTGATGCGCCGAATAGTGGTTTCACCGAATAACCGAATACCGAATAATATTCGGTTCAATCTTTACCGAACCGGATATTCGGCCGAATTATTCGGTTTACCATTTTCTCGTTTCTGATCTCTCTTCTATGTATACTAGATACGGTGACCGAAAATAAGTCAATCAAATCAATTAAGAGATATAACTTTAAGTGTTTATTCCTTCCATGTCAGAAATTTTCTTAACGTATCTCTGCATCTATTAAGTAAATAATACACTTAATAAAATCATCGCAGGGTTCAAGTGGGACTCGAACCCACAACCCTCCACATACCGGGTGACTCTGGTGGGAGGTTCTGGTATGCGGTGGGTGGTGGTATGTAAAAGGTCGAGTACCACCTGGACTCTTCGATGATTTTACAGAGCACCTACTTAAGAATAAATTGCAAAGAATATCGAAAAGTACCTAACAAAAATAAAATTATTTATCATTAAATAACTTATTATAAAATGATTTATTGTTGATTCATATTTTTATTTAGGTATAATAATTTTCATTCAAAAGTGTTTTTATTAAAAATTTAAAATTCTGATCAGAGTTTGAAAACAAAGCTTTATAATTATTGTTTAAAAAAAGTCCAGATACTTTTAAGTATAAAAATAAATGGTAAAATTAATATTGATTGATCTGGCTTAAAAATAAATGAATTAGGTATTTTTTTAAAGTTAATGTTAGCTACATACTATAGGGCAGGTAATAAATATGTGGACTTTAGATGTCAAAATACATGTTGATTTCATGTTTAATTGCTTTCATTTATTAGCTTTTTAACACATTCCTCGCCAGTTTTATTTAATTTACAAAAACACACACTTGTCCTTTTAAATTCCATGTCATATAGCCAGGAAAATAGAAATACTCAAACCGAATATATTCGGCACTAAAACCGAATAATTCGGCCGAATACGAATAGTGAAAAAAGTGCCGAATATGCCGAATACCGAATACCAACCGAATATTCGGCGCATCTCTAGTTTTTAGCAATAATTATAGTCTATTTCAATTATGATGTCCCTTTGGAAAGATGTCAAAAGTTCAGTACTAAGGAAGTACTCTTAGAAATCGATATTCAGCGGCATCGATTATCGATTTGTAACCAATTTTAATCAAAGTAACTTTCAACAACTAAGGTTTTTTAGAGATGGTCAAAAGAACACTTTTAGACTTTATTTGGCATTAGAAACAAAACAATAAACGACACTCAACAACAAAACAACAAACTAACTTAAGAAAAACACGTACGTCTTATTGTATAATCCGCGGCATCTAACAATAGCGATGACCGTTAGTTTGCGCACTTGTAGAACAGATGAATTTCTACTAAAATTGGTTTCTGCGCACTCAAGGTCATCGCTATTGTTTCATGCTGCAGACTTAGTCGTAGGCTTTTCTGCACTCTCCTCGTAGTGATTGAAGTGACACTTAAAATGGCAGATGATGATTAATGAACACGATTTTTTAAATCGGCAAATATAGAATTTTGTATCTCTGGAACATGCCGAATACTTGAGGTGCGTCACTATGTTCAAAAGTCAATCACAAACCATAGTACGTAACCGCAATCGCGCAAAAATAACTATTGTTTTATTTTGAAGTTTACATTATTTTGAGCATTATATTCAAAAACAATATGTTAATTTTGCTTGTGAATCAATTGTAGGATGTTTTTGGATTATTGTATAATTTTCAAATGACGATTAACAACCAAATACAAAAAGGGACTTCATAATTTAATGTATTGAAACAGACTATAATTGTAGGGTATTTTTGTATAATTGTATATTTTCCTAATGACGATTTACTACCAAGTACAAAAAGATATAATATTTGATTTGATCTATAAATCTCGCGCGTTACGTACACGTAACATGCAGAGTTACGTTCTTCGAAATGTCCAGAGGGACATCATAATTGAAACAGACTATAACATTATTGTTACTTGTCGCGTGTTAGAAATATTGTATTTCATCTTGAAAAATTCAATTTACTTGGATCTAAGTCTGTAATGTTTTATTTTCTTCAAAAATATCATATTTTCGCCACAATCAGTGTAAATAGGTTGGCGGCGCTAGTTTCATTCGTATAGTCCCTTAACTTAAAATACAGGTACACACTTAAAAGGTTTATAATACTCTTCCGAGTAAGATTCTGATGTCAATTTCGCAGGAATGGTAGATTTAGACCACCAAGATAATCTTACCTCAAAGAATGACCCAGATACTAATAAATTAACATCAATTCCACTAATGATGGATATTATAAAAACATATCTTGTTGTTTTTTTTCTTCGCAAAAAATACAATTTAACATAATGCATTTTAATTAGGTAATAAAGATAAGCTTACCTACTTTGTATAAATAACATTTATTTAAATTCCTTGTTTACTTAACTTAGGTAGGTACTTAC
The DNA here is from genome assembly GCA_014851415.1 of Cnaphalocrocis medinalis. Classification (NCBI taxonomy): domain Eukaryota; kingdom Metazoa; phylum Arthropoda; class Insecta; order Lepidoptera; family Crambidae; genus Cnaphalocrocis; species Cnaphalocrocis medinalis. The sequence goes on from CM026282.1 coordinate 15,381,344, forward strand.
TGGAAATATAATTTAGCACATAATCCTACTACCTAATATTATAAATGCGAAAGTTTGTTTTTAGTTTAAAGAACTAATATTACCTAAATAAATTTATGGGCATAGGCATTTGCGCAAAAATTAGAGACTAAAATATTACCTACACGTTCAACTAGACGCACTAAGTTATTGGCAAAGGAAAAAAAACTGTCGTTTGAGGCAAGTTATCATTATAATATTTTAATAGTAAGTACAGTCAACTCCAAAAATATGTATACACTTTAGGACCTTGTCACAATACATAATGTATAAGAAAGTAGAAGTCGTTCTTATACATATGTATTGTGACAAGGTCCTAAAGTGTATACATATTTTTGGAGTTGACTGTACCTACTTAAATAAGATAATTTATTTTCTTAACGAGTGACGATCTGCGAAGGATGCAAGTAACGAAAAATCGATCGGAGTGGCGAATATTAGGGGAGGCCTATGTCCAGCAGTGGACTGCAACATGCTGGTGATAATGGGGATGATGTTTATGATATTTGACAAAATGTATTAAGTTTATTAACAACTAGTGGCCGCCCGCAACTTCGTTTGCGTGAACTTTATGACTCTTGACTGAAAGATGATTATTTAAATAGATATCTTATATTTTATCCATCAATTCTGTCAAAGAATGTGTATGCAAAAATTGAAGTAGATTGGGCCAAGGAATCACGTAGTCCCATGAACAAACTTGGAACCCCCTTTTCGCTCCATTAGGGGTTTAAATTCGGAATATCCTTCCTTATAGGATCTCATCCAAAAATGCTCATCACATTTGACAATTTTACATTCCATTTCATTCCATATTTGTTAAAGTGGAGCTGGGCTCTTAGAGTTCCAAACCAGATGTTCCATGATCTTTGATTTTTTTCATGGCATCATAAAATGCTCATCAATCTGAACAACTTTTGTCAAAGTGCCATTGACCTACCTCTTATAGTTTACCTGGGCTGTTGTGGTTCTACATCAAGGAGCCTGGTCTTTAAAATATAATATATCCTATAAGTTGCCCTGATATTACAGCTATACAATAAAAAAAGTTTCATTCGAATCGGTTCAGTAGTTTCCGAGATTAGCGCGAACAAACAGACAAACAGACAAACAGATAAACAGACAAACAGACAAACAGACAAACAGACAAACAGACAAACAGACAAACAGACAGACAAAAATTTTAAAAATCATTGATTCATGTTTTGTTACTGTTTTTTAGTCGTCCTAAGTTATTTTGAGATAAATATATTCAATGTACAGACACAGCTTTTTTACATTTTTATTATATGTATAGATATTAAAATAACTTCTTCAGTAAATAATACCAAAACTTTTACGAGTACCGTGGATATCGGTGTTGGTTGCACATTTGTTAACCTACTGAAATATTATGTACATATTTAATTTAGGATCATTTAATGTGTTTGTTATTCTTAATAAATAAAATAAAACGCAATTAAGGAATAAGAATTTGGAACATAGAAATGAATTGAAATAAATAAGCTAATAAATGAATGAACGTGAAATCGACGAAAACGTAGGTACTTTTTATTTAATTAAATAGGTACCCGCCTTCAATTCGTTATGCTGTTAGTCATTATTCCCAATAGATGGCGCTGGGTGTCGGTTAATATTGTCCTTTCGATTTACGTATACCTATTAAGTCTAGGTTGTATAAGTAGGTTGTCTATGGAAGTTATCTCTTTAAAGTACCGAATCTGGCTGATGAGTGGCAGTATGTAAAAGAAAATTCATCATTTATTTGCCTATAGTTGTTTATTCTTGTAAGAGAACTATCCGAATACGCTTTACACTAGTTTGCGATCTGTGGTCTAGCCAGTAGACAATAGGGTACTTGACTATTTTTTTTATGTGTTTAATCAAAAGACCCCTCTATTAAAGAAACATTGTTGAAAGAATTATTTGATTCTGATTTGAATTACCTGAGATATCACAACTTTAAGAGCACATATTTTACGCGGGCCCAAAAACGCTCTATACAAATGGCTACCAACATGTGACGTCACACGCTGGTGACTTGTATGCGCGTCTAGCAAATTTTGTTTGGTAGCTATATGAAATGTTTCGTTTATGTACATAGTTTTATAATAAAAGTTTGTGTTTAATGTGTGGGTAGTTCAATGATATAATTATTTTTATAATATTATAAACTTTAAAAATGGACTTGCCCATGAAACTTTGAATGCTCACAAAACCAGCTAGACGTTATATTTTTAACTGAAAATTTAGGCTATTGGTTCCTATTTACCAATATTTTGGTAAAGTATCAATATTTTTTACTACATCGATATTAGTCAACTACCCTATTACTGGCCTTGTATTCTCAATATGTAATTAATTTATTTTATAAATCAGAAAATCAAAATGTAAAGGCGGCGATAGTGGACCGAACAAGCGCTCTTAATTGCTCTATAAACGATAATGCTCTTTTATGGTTTTGTACCCAAATACCTACTAGGTATGTTGAATTTTTATCTCAAATTGTTTTAGTCTTTTGGAAATTAAAAGATTACGTTAAAACGAGAAATAAGTACAAAAATCATTTATACTTATCTTTATTATTCATCGAAAAAAAATATACATGGTTAGTGCAGCTAACCACCAAGTTAAAAGAGTTGACTGCCGACCAAAAACTAAATTAAGTTAGCGTAGTTCGCATGAACATGTTTCACTTTGTCATTATTGTGAAATGAGATAGTGGGAGGGAGATGATCGTGAGGTAAGTGTGCGTTTTCACCATGGACGTATATAAGAGGGGGTCCAGGGGGTCCGCCCCCCCCCCATTGAGGCCTGGTTTGACATAAGGTTGAATCGGCTATAGCCAAGAGCGACTTAATTAAGGGGTCGTCAAGGTTGGTGGGGTAGCAAATTGTAGATAGCCCTGGGACGGCAAATCAACAAATCCACCTCACGTTCTTCAAGAATGCTCCGAGGGGGGGGGGGGGGGGTTTGATTCGCAATTGTTTTGCAATGTGGGACACCCCCCTTGTCAAAGCTATATATACGTCCGTGGTTTCCACAGAAGCGGAGCTACGTGGAGTTGAGCGGAGACTTGTACAAATTTGCCAATCACGTTGCTCAAAATACACATCTCATCTCTGATGAGCAATGTGGTTGGTCAATTTTCGTCGTCTGACCTTCGCAACCCTTCAACAAGGGAACCGATCCATCTGAATAATGGTTACATGTTTCACAAACTCCTCGTGCATTATCGGTCTCTTGCATTCTTGGAAGATGACAGAAAGTAGCGCAAGAGTGAACGATTTTTACTTACACACCCTTTTAACCACGTCTTCTGCCAATCATTATAAACATTTGTTCTTTGACTTTAGGAAATTCTTCAAGTTTTTTTTCGACTCTCCATACAAAATGACCAAGTCACGTGATCGACTTCGTATGAAAAGTTGAATTTTCCAAAAGTCATAGAACAAATGTTGTTCATAGCGGTTGGTGCTACACGAGGTTTAAAGGGATGTAAATGTTCACAGATACATCTAGTATATCGAAGGCTCACATTCATTTATGGATGGGCCCAAAATCCAATAACGAACCGTTAACGGTTGGTCAGTCGCAGATAAATGCATAATGCTACCAAAGCATCGCAGACATTCAAATACTGCGTCAACCCATAATGCGTCAGTCAAAAAAGTTATCATGCTTTATGACGTAAGTGGCTGTGGCGCCACCATTTATTTACACTTTATTGCCCCATTTGTCATTAGTAAGAAACGTTAAACAAAGTATTTAGGATGAAACATTGCTACAGAGCTAACCTAAGTTAACTTTCGGTCTGCAATCCTGCCTTTTATACTGCAAGGGAATATAAGTGCAAGAAATAGGTACTATTTTAAGATTTAATATAGAGAATCTATACGTAACAGTTACACTTATTTTCACGTTGGTAAAATGCAATCGTAACATTTAAAAATACACCCTGTTTAATTCAGAACGAAATATATAAGGAATATAAGTATCGAGCACTAGAATCACACTTATTAATAACATAACAGTTATATAAAATATTTTAAATAACGCTGTAAACAAAAATTACGTCTTAGGATGTACCAATTATAATTGCTTTTCACGAACACATTTTATAAGCGATTATTCTAACATTGATTGTTGTTATAACTTTAAAGAAATTGGATTTATGTATTTCTTCCACTGACATATGAACAACCTTAGTGTTACTTGAGGGTACTTAGTTAATACTAAACGCAAATGTTTTAGATGATAAAACTATAACACGATATAAACACTTTGACGTCATATAAAATATTATCACCAATACGGATACACTATTAGGTCTAATGTGAGCAATAAGTATTTGAAAATAAAATCATAATATTAAATTACAAAACAAGATCCTAAATTTTAAGTGACGAGTGGCGATGAATATTGTAAATTTAGTTTAGCCGAATAACTCAGTTACTTGGAAGATATAACCGGAACTAATGCACTATTGTATATTCTGAGCTAAAGGAGCTGTTTCATTAGTCGAGAAGTCGGTAATTTAATCCTAATGCTAGGTCTCCTCGCTCCACCCGTGCGAACACAACTTTTACACCAGTCAGTGTCAATTTATCTTAGCGTTCAAACCTACTATAAATATCTGAGCATTTGACAAAAATCACTTTTAAGACAATAGTGTAAGGTTTACTTTCATTTGTGTCTGTCAGTATACGCCAAGGTGTATTTTTATTTGTTCCAGGACAACAAATAATAAAAATGCACACATACAGCCAAATCAAATCAAATCAAAATGTCTTTATTCAATTTAAGTCCTTTACAGAACATTTATGAATGTCAAATTTAAAATCTACCGCTGATTCGGAAGATCAATTTCTACCGAGAAGTATTAGTCACACATCAAAGTATACAAAACTGTCAAATTTCTTCCATCTTCTCTCACCTTACTGTCATACACATTAGGTTAAATATCAAAAGAGGATATTTGACAGATTGTGGTAACCTGATGTGTGCCTGACTGTACATACAAGCACAGCACGTGTCTTTTGTCACGTGCTCAGATACTTTTGTAGGTTTTAACGCTCAGATTATTTTGATGCTGACTACGCTACGATGCATTACAACTTACTTATAATATGTCATGAATGAATTAGACTACAGAATTTAAGCGTTTTTTTTGTATAAGGAGCGTGACGTAGTGTAGTAAATCAATGGTTGTTAATCACAAAACGACTGAGTTATTCGGTTAAACTTTCAAGTTTTTGTATCGGTGTAGAATTGCTTACTAGTTCATATTATTTTGTTCTAATATTAAACAGAAATATTTTCTATTGCGAACTATGTAATTTATCACGTAGTTAGTGAATAATTTTTCACTGTATTTTTTTGTCAAATATCAAATGAACCCTGTAATTTATTTTATACTTACATACATATTATATCTGATTTTAAAAACGTAGGTCCAATGTAATAATTTTACACAACCATTAATTTTTCACACACAATCATTTAATTTGATAAAAAATGCAAAAAAGATTCAGATAAACGATTTTATTTATTCTTCATTACAGAAGATACAATATACTTCCAACTCAACACACATAAACAGATTTATTTTCCACGTATAGTTTATGAAAACAGAATATTATATGACTTTCGGTATTTAACAACAAACCTCGAGTTATCATCTTTTATGCGGGGTGTGATTTACGACTTGAGTCATAATGAAGGCTATCTCGTGTGAAAAATCCGTTAGATGGCGTACTTGTAGACTGAGGTCACACCTCACATCAAAAATAACCAATCACAGTGTAGTTGGCTAAACGGTGATTGGTTATTTTTGATGTGAGATGTCAAAATGTCACTAAACGACCAATGACGTTGAAGTTGATCTCAGTCTACAAGTACGCCCTCTATCGGATTGTTTACACGCGATAGCCCCCATAGTAAACGGAAATGCGTGCGTTTATTTACCTAAACTTTAGCATTATAGAAAGATTATTAGGGACATGCTTTTTCGAATCCCGCATGCGGAATTAGTCAAAGGTCTTGTTATTAATAAAAATGATTATATACGAGTAAATATTTCATAGAAATCAACTGTTAAATTGATATTTAATCGAATTCAATCTATTTAAATACATTTCAGTGAGAAAATCATATCTATAATAATCTTTAGCCCTAAATTTTTTTTAAGTTTAGGTAAGTCAACACCAGATTTTTTTTACAAGTCGTCATAATATACAAAATAAAAGTTTTAAATTATAAATTGCACAGAATTTCTTACCGAACTGACATTTAAGACGAAGGAGAAAAAAATACGAACATTTTTCGTATTAAATAGAAAATTAAATTATACGTCAGCTTATAAAAATGCCTAGGGAAAGGCACTTTCGGTAATAAATGTGTATATTATTTTATTAAATTTATATCCAGCATAATACTAATAATCTCTTGTCTAGTACATAATATTCACAAAACTATATTCCCCGCTTGTTATCGTAGCAAATATATTAAATTAACTATTCTATACATCGTTCGTCAAAGTTGTCAAATGAGCATCATGATAATCGTGAGCTAGTACATAACAAATCTAATCCCATGGGCTTGGCAATCGTGTGAATACACTAAAGTGTGCAGTCCCTAATCACAAAGCTATAATGAGGTGTTTGCAAATGCAAAATCCGATAGATGGCGTTACGTTGAAGTGAGGTCCAACTTTGACGACATTGGTTGTTTCCTAACATAACTTCATAATTTTGACATGATACGTCAAATGTAACCAATCCACTCGTTGTTGGACCTGCCGTCAACGTAACGACATCTATCGGATTTTGCATTTGCAAACACCCTCATTGCCGTGCAAGTTAGACTATTATTATGACAAGAAACATAGCATACTTCTTTTTGCAATCGACTGTACATCATTCGTGTGCAGTGGCTAGTGGTTCGGATCCCGGGTTCGAGACCCTGGTCAACATTTGTTCCTGAGTTTTTCTGTTAAGAAATTCTCAGTGTCAGCCCGAAGTCAGAAAGTTGGCGGTCTCGTATCCCCGTGCTTCGGAATGCATTTTAAGCCGTTGGTTTTGCGTCTGATCTCAATCGATTGATTTTCGGTCTTGTCATATTTAAGTCCCATTGAAATACGAGGGTAAAGAAATAAGTAGAATCAATAAGGGGATAAGTAAAGTCAATAAAGGGGATTAGGTAGTTAAGACAATAAGGTAATAAATATAATTCATCAGAGTATTTTTATGCCGTTAGTACTCAGCCGCAGAACTGATCTTTAAGATGTAATAACGACTTAATGCTCTAAAATTTTAGTTCTCTTAAATATCGGCATAAGTGGACTGAAGGGAAAGAAATCTCACCATATTTTGGACCTAATCTATCATGACATAAGAGCGAAAACCTACGAAAAACCAACCATACTTATAACCGATCTTTAAGATGTAATGACGACTTAATGCTCTAAAATTTTAGTTCTCTTAAATATCGGCATAAGTGGACTGAAGGGAAAGAAATCTCACCATATTTTGGACCTAATCTATCATGACATAAGAGCGAAAACCTACGAAAAACCAACCATACTTATACTCTGATTCATAATCATATAAACTGACAGATGTCAATATGTCATCCCCATACATTATCACTCAATTTGACACATGCAAATGTCAAAATGCATAGAAACTTGTCATTTTCATCTGTAAGTTTACTTTAAATGATTATGAATCAGAGTATAGTAAAGGGATGATTAATTCAGAGTTAATAGATTTGATTGCAACTTGTAGGTCTACTCACACAAAAGCAAAGCCCCTATATCTTAAAGCCAACTCAATAGGACACTATCGACACTAATATCAACTTTATACTTCTTGTAATAAAGCTCACTAAATAAACAAGAACAGAGAGAAACGACTTACATTTGTGCTGACTTAACACTTGCCAAGTTTCATAGTGATCCGTTAGCTTTGTAAAGACGGTTTCAGTAGAAAAATCCATGAAAAGTTGTTACCTCACCGATTGATCGATCATCGATCGATGACATCAGTCGACAGTGAAATAGATTTGTCGAACGATACATTTTTCTGGTAGATTCTATCGATTAATGTTGACTAATCCAGATTTCCATCGATCTATGTCATCAAACGATGAACGATCGATCGATCTGGCAGAATTGGTCGATCGACGTCGACTAATTTATTTTATCATCAATCGCTGTCTTTAAACGATGAACGATCGATTCGTCTGGTAGAATCGGTTGATCGACGTTGACTAATCCATTTTACCCTCAATCGATGTCATTATGTCATCGAACGATTAAAAGATCGATTGGTACTTGTAGATGAACCATTCACCTACACAACGCCATCTATCGGATTTTCTATGAAAAGTATCACTGCGGCATCCAACACCAGTGGACTAAGGCTGCGTTTTTATTGAAGCGGAGTGAAATCGATCAATAGAACCAATAGAAGAAGCTTGCCCGTAATCTGCCTTCCTTAGTTATAAACTCAATAAAATTTTGCGAAGTGAAAAAAAAGTCAATCTTATTGCTATGTTTTTAAGGTTGAATTTTTACACTTCGCAAAATTTTATTGCGTTTTTAACTAGGAGGGCAGCGTTGTGAAGCAGAATTTTTATGCAAATGCAAAATCTGATAGATGGAGTTACGTTGGCGTCAGCTAAAACGACGAGTGAATTGGTTACATTTGACGTATCATGTCAAAATTATGAAGTTAATTTATGAAACAACAAAATTTATGAAATTTATGAAAAAAGTTGGACCTGACGTCAACGTAACGCCATCTATCGGATTCTGAATTTGGAAATACCCTCATTCTATTGGTGTATTATGACTATGCTCCGCCCCGCTCCGTTTCAGTGGAAGTCTCACAAACTGCCAGTTTTAAAATGGAAGTTCCTATTGAAACCGTCTAGAGAAAAAGGTTTTTAGAAAGAAAGATACCCAAACCCGAATAAATAAAGAGGTTTAACGTGAGGTCAGTCGGAGTCGCTGCCCGACTCGGACAGGCAGAGATCATCGTTGAGCACGTCGCTCGGCAGCGCGGGGTTGTGCAGCCCGCCGGCGGTTCCTGTGCAGACACATCATTATAATAATATTATATTAACTATAAATTATAAATGCGAAAGTAACTCTGTCTGTTTGTCTGTCTGTCTGCTACTCTTTCACGCCAAAACTACTCAACGGATTTAAATGAAATTTGGTATACAGATAATCCTAGACCCTGAGAAAGGACATAGGCTACTTTTTATTGCGAAAAGGGGGTTGTAAGGGGTTGAAAGGGGGGTAAAAAGTTACTTTTCCACGCGGACGGAGTCGCGGGCGGCCGCTATATTAACTATACCCAAAACTGGAATTCAAGACCAAAAAATTGTGGCGTGTGGCGGCAGTTGCGCTATCAATGGGGGCTACCACGTGTGAATTCCGTTCTATGGCGTACCTGTAGACTGAGGTCCAACTACACGGTGATTGGTTATTTTTGATGTCAGATGTCAAAACGTCACTAAACGACCAATGACGTTGAAGTTCACGTACGCCATCTAACGGATTTTTCACTGGCAGTAGCCCCCATAAATTTCATTACTTTTTTGACGCATTATAATTATGTAATTTGAAAATCTAAAAATACTATAGTTTATTAAGTTTTTTTTTGTGTGTTAAGTGGCAGATGAGCAGACGGATCACCTTACGGTGACGGATTAGAAAGCACCTAATGGTAAACGACAGCCGCCCATAGACACCTGCAACACCAGTACAGTCACGAGTGCGCTGCCAAGCTTCAACCCCCCCTTTCCCAATTTGGACCTCCGCGCTCCGGTACACTCACTCGCTCGCTCAACGAAACACAGGGCAGGCGCTGCTTTACGCTGGTCTTCGGCCTAGAGCGGGCCCATTCATGCCGAAGCGTAGCTCTTCCACTTGTAACTGTCTATACGGAGAGAGGTATGAGCACTAAGTGTCGGCACTGACCGTTGACCGACGATCTGGTGAAGTCCCTTGGATGCGGGTGGCGCAGGACCGATCTGTGTGGAGAACTTTGGGGGAGGCCTATGTCCAGCAATGGACGTCTATTGGCTGAAATGATGATGATGATGACTGACCATTGGGCAGAGAGTGGTGCGCGCTGGAGTCGTTCTCGTCGCTGTCGCTGTCGCTGCCGCTGTTGGAGTCGCTGTCGCTCGACGACGACGACGAACTGTCGTCCTGCTGCACTTTCTGGCGAAATAACATTCACGATCAGCGGTGGATACAGACACAGATTAGACTAATTGGCGAAGTAAAAATGGACGAAAAAATATGTGTGGTTTGTAACCTAAAAGCCACCAAAAACTCATAGCAGTCTCTCAAGTGTCAAACATTTATATTCGTAATTTTAGCCGCGTATTGACGACATTCATTCGCATCATTGCGTGGCAATCGGTTACTGTCAAATGTGTTTTTTTCCCACGACCTTTGGCGTATTAGGCAGGGTCACTACTACCTACATGGTGGTACACTTATTGATATTCATAAGTGAATGAATGAATGAATGAAGCATTTATTTCGACACACAAACATATACATACAGTAATAAAACAATAATTCAAATCAACAAAACATAACATAATACATATACTATACATAAGCTGGGAAAACATACAAAAGAAATAATGCCGAGCCGTAGCAATAAATTTGCTACACTACGACGCTGGTTTTCAGCGGGTGACCCGTGTGTTACGAATCTGTCTTGGACTTTGACTTAAAGAAAACAGAAAAATATACAAAGGAACAAAAATTAAGATGCAGCATTAAGATGCAAATGTTACGTACTGTATGGACCTAAATTTAATAAACTATTTTCATATTCATTTCGTTCATTTCATTAATTTCATTTCTAATGTAATACTGTAGTAATATTCGCATGAAAATCCGTTGCGTACTACTACTACTGACCTGCGGCTGCGCATGCTGCGGAGGCGGCGCGGGGTGGTGCGGCGCGGGGTGCGCGGGGGGCGGCGCGTGGTGTTGCTGTTGTTGGTGTTGTTGCTGGTGTGGTTGGTGTTGTTGTTGTTGGTGGCGCGCGTAGCCGTTGTGCGCGGGCGCGGGCGCGGCCAGGTCCTCCAGCCCGATCATGGGCAGCGAGGCCAGCGTGCTGTTGCCGCCGCCCGACCAGCTGCAATACAGTACCATGTTATATAATAATAAATAAATAATAAATCTTTATTTGCCAAAAAAATTACATTTCATTTAAATATCTTTAGTCCCCAAACTAGGTCCTGTCCTGTCTCTTGGGGACTTGAGTTGATGTTTTACCTTTGTTATAATTACGGCGTTGCAAGATTAAGATATCGTCCCTTACATGACTGTCGTATCTCAGTTTTGCCACTTTCTCAAAACCTTAACCTTATACTCTGATTTCTAATCATGTGGAGTAAACTGACAGATGCAAATGACAAGTTTCAACACATGTTGACATTTTGCATCTGTCAAATTGAATGATAATGTATGGGGATGACACATTGACATCTGTCAGTTTACTCCACATTATTAAAAATCAGAGTATACCACTAATTATTATAAACGTGAAAGTATGGATGGATGTTTGCTGCTCGTCTGCTACCTATCACATAAAAAAAAATACTTTCACGCAGAAACTACTGAATAGATTTTAATGAAACTTTAAAATAATATAGCTTACAGAATATCACATAGGCTACAATTTATAAAAATATTTTTTGTGGATTGTCCAAAATATGACGGTAAGTGTCAATAAGTAACTCCACACTATTTATAAAGATATCATTTCTATAGACGTCGACAAACCCTATATACAAACCAAAAACCCAAAACGCTAGCGCGATGCAACCAACGCCCAGCGCCATCTATTGGTAAATAGTGGAACTACTCCGAAACGAAGTCAGGGCGGGCCGCTACTGCCAAATAACACAGTGGCAATACTCACGGCACCGCACCATGTTGGGCGAGGGCTTGTGCACGTTCATGTTGCCGTTGAAGTGAAGTCACTAGTGCCAGTAACACAGTAGCAATACTCACGGCGCGGCCTGCGGGGGCGAAGTCTTGACCCGCGGCGGCGACCGCACCATGTTGGGCGAGGGCTTGTGCACGTTCATGTTGCCGTTGAACCGCGATGCTTGCGTACTGGCTGCTCCCGCCGGGCCTGCTCGATATACAACACATTAGTAAAATAAATAATAGGGTATTTGACTTATCTTGATATAGTAAAAAATATTAGTACTTTATCAAAATATTGGCAAATAAGAACCAATAACCAACATTTTCAGTTAATAATATAACGTCTAGCTGGTTTTGTGAGCATTCAAAGTTTCATGGGCAAGTCCATATTTAAATTTGAACTACCCATACATTTTACACCACCTATTATTTTAAAACCATTTACTTAAACGAAACATTTGATAAAGCTACCAAAACAAAATATACAAGACGCACATACAGGAGTCCAAGGTGTGACGTCACACTTCAGTAGCCATTTGTAAAAAGCGTTTTTGGGCTATCAAAATATGTGCTCTTAAAGTTGTGACATCTCAGGTAATGGGGTATGGGAAAAAAAACCAAACATGTCCTAAATCGGAAACCATTTCGAGGCATTTGTTTTTCATACCATATTTTATTGCTTTTAAAATTTAAAAGCATAAGATCAATGATATTTTCAATAAAATCGCGTTTGACCTTCATTTGACCCAAGGTCAGCAGAATTTTCAGTCATACTACACTAACAAGATAAAATAAATGCTACATTAGGCGACATCTACTGTGATTGACACTTAGTCTATCGGAAGAACCAACAATTTGGCGCTAGTTGTAATACAATAAAACCTTACCAACCAGTTGACATTTATTTGAAAGGTGATATAAAATTGATTAGAGATACCTCTCTGTTTTTTGTTTTGCCGGAATGTTGTCAGACAGTGATGTAAAATTCCCCCGATTAAAAGGGATTTTACCCACAAGTAACATTTTACATATAATTTATTTGCCACGATTTGGGGAAAAAAGCACGTGGTAACACTATTAATATGGTGTAGCGCCCTTGTGACGTCACAAATACGCTTGAATTTAAAATGTTTAAAAATTAATTAAAACATAACTACTTTCTTGATTACAAAAATATTCAAATTGATTGCTTAAAATAGTAAAAGGTATTGAAATAAAATATAAAAAAGATACCTAAAAATTTGTTCCCATACCCCATTCGAATGAGAATGAAGTAATTCTTTCAACGATGTTTCTTAAATTGAAAGGTCTTTTGAATAAACACAAAAAATAAGTATTAACAGCTCCATGTTATATCCCATCAAGAATTCAGTTGTGGGGTATATGTATATTACCAGCGGGGTTGGTGTTGGAGCGGCGCGTGGTGGCGACCCTGGTGCGGGAGGTGGAGCGCTGCGTGGTGTTGGTGAAGTCCGTGGTCACCGGCGTCAGTGGTCGCGGCTTCTGTGTCGTTTCTTGTCTGAAATATAATGAAAACCGTTTAGCACCCCTTATTTCATTTTATTTTTTACTAGTGGCCCGCCCTCACTTCGCTTCGGGACCGTAATTCAGAAATGAACTAATAGATGGCGCTGTGCTAAATTACATCGCGCAAGCGTTTCGTGTTTTCGGTTTACCTATAAGCCTTGTCGTTGTCTATAGAAGTTATCTCTTTATAAATAGTATAGAAGATAGATAGAAAACAACGGCCGGACTGGCAACAGGTGGCCGAAAACAGACCGGAATAGCGAAGTCGTGACGGAGGCTAAGATCCACTTAAAAAGTAAGTAAAGGAAATTAACAGAGCAATTTTCAAATCAGAATTCAATCTAATGCTAATTACAATTTTCGACAGAAATGACTTATGAAAGTTTCTATTGTAATTTCAGTATGTCAGAAAACTAACTTTTCCACATTGTCTCGGATCTTGGCATACAGTGAACGCCCTAGATTAAGACTAAATAATCGTTCGAATTCTTCGAAATCTGGGAAAAGTCCTAATCGCAACATTTTGAGAAAGCGACATTCTGCGAAAGAGACATTATGCGAAAGCGACCTTTTGAGAAAGAGACATTATGAGAAAGCGACATTTTGCGACTGAGAGACATTCTGCGAAAGAGACATTTTGCGCATAAGCCATTTATTCATATATTCACAAAAAATAAACTGACCTATTTCTCAGATTAAGAATTAAAATACTTAACATTTTTTGTAAATCCAAATTAGGAAAGTAACGAAAGTATGTAGTTGTATTGCATAATGCATCTAAACATAATTTTTAACTACACATTGCAAAACATTGTAGATTCATATCTAGTTCACATGTACGCAGTTACGTTACATAAAGACTATGCAAGAAACATTAAAAACCTCTAAATCTAGACATAACACCAACGCGCGAGACGGCGAAGTGTTAAAAAAGGTAGAATAAGTCAAAGAAAAATAGGCCAAATATTTTTATGCATACCATAGAGTCGCATTATGTTTATGTAAAACTCTCTTCTTATAGGGAGGGGTTCTCTTACAGAGAAGTCGGCCAGAGGTATGATATATCCACTACAAAATCTGCGTTACTAAACGCCTATATACCTACGCTACGCTTATTTCACCCACACTAGTGCAATCTCTGGAATGAACTCTCCCCTGCTGTGTTCCCTGATCGTTATGACATGTCCTTTTTAGCCTTGAGGTAAGCCAAAATCTGAAACCGCGATAGGCAGTTATCCCACCGCCAGCGAGAAAGCGACCATCACCTCTTTTCTCGCTCAAAAAACGTATAAAAGACAAACATTCCGTGTAAACAAAAGAGATGCCAATTGCCAATAGTTAATCACTGACTTTTCACATTGCCGGCGACTTCACTAGTTCGCGTCACGCTAGCACGTTGCAATCGACGTCTATTGGTACGGAGTTGAACTAATATCCCGAAAAGAAGGACGGGCCACTAGTAAGCAGTAAAAAATATATAGTGGTTATACTAAAGTTGTGTGTACCTTGTCTTTTTAACTTGAATATTGCTAGAGAGTTTTTCCAAGGTGATTTCGCCGGTGACCCGGTCTATGATGAGCACGCACTCCTTCGTGTATGGCCTCTGGCTGCCCTTGAACACAGTCTGAGGGACTCCGGCGCCGTCTGAAGAAAAAAATATGTTTATTAAAAATTTAATAACAATACTACTTTTTTTTAATTATTAGTTGTAACCAAACGATAATATTATACAATTACCATTTTAAAATTGTTATATTTGGCCCATTATCACTTCCGTCTCTTTGGTATTAGTTACGCATTAAACCAAAAGATGGCGCTGGGTGTCGATTACATCGCGCATAATTCGCTTTTTCGATTTACCTCTAAGCCTTGCTATTGCCGTTTGTAATAAATAGTAAAGAATAGAAGCTCAATAGGAATTCAACATTGAACATAGATTCAATTTAAGTAATAGAAATAAAAGTTGCCCATCTTCTTAATTTGCAAGAACTGTCTATAAAAATGTTATCTTCTCAGCACCATCTATTGGTAAAGCTTGGAACTAATAGCAAAATTAAGTCCTGACCGAAGTTAGGGCGAGCCACTAGTCTATTTACAAAAAGTCTTACAAACCACTGGTTGGATTTACAAACAAATAATTTATGATAATGTCTTATTCTAATTGGGACTCACCCAAATGCGGTACAGTCACTGTGACCTGGTTGTTGGTTCCAACGTCGACCGTCGCCATTTTATTCACATCCACGGACGCCGGCTTGAAGTCATCTGAAATGTGTAGTAGCATAAAATAATTTCAGTCAATAATTTGACTAAACATTAAGGAATTTTGTAAGGTTTGCCAGAAGTCTCACTTTTGGGAACAAAATAGGACAGGAGGTCCCAATTTTGGTCATTTTCTAGTAATTTTATGTCTTTTGTTTTTTTTGTGTGATAGGTTACAGACAAGCAGGCTGATCATCTGATGGTAAGCCGTCGCCCATGGACACCTGCAACACCAGTGGAGTCAAAAGTGCGCTGCCAACTTTTTACTAGTTTTGCCCCGCTTTTGACTGACAAACTGCCGCTTTTTTACAAGCTTTTATTTATTACCAGAATGGCTTTAAAATCTTGCTTTCTCCATTAAAATATGGCAATGCATCCCCTTTATATGTTACTAGCGGCCGCCCGCGACTTCGTCCGCATGGAAAAGTAACTTTTTACCCCCCTTTCAACCCCTTACAACCCCCTTTTCGCAATAAAAAGTAGCCTATGTTCTTTCTCAGGGTCTAGATTATCTGTATACCAAATTTCATTTAAATCTGTTGAGTAGTTTTGGCGTGAAAGAGTAACAGACAGACAGACAGAGTTACTTTCGCATTTATAATATTAGTATGGATGAAATAGATGGTCTAGATTACTTACATTTTATAGTATGATACTGCGATGATTTATTGTTTGTAAAACTAGCTCCCAAGTTCAACTCCCTCTCATCATATTCAAAATTGAGTTTATCAGCCATCTTGATAGTTATGCCATAAGTTATCTACCCTGCTTCTGTAACAAAGAAAACATATTTTATATAACAGTATATTTTGTAATAGTGTTCTCCATGTGAACTATCTTCACCATGTAATTTCGTCATTTTAAGTGGTTAATCAACATATACTCTGTCGATAAAGTCGTGAAATTTATTTTTGAGGAACTATTAAGGAGTTCCATAGTATTATCACCAATGGGGCTACAATACTCAATAACGTAAGCGGCAGTGCCGCCATTAACTTATTTCATGACTTGATGCATGATACAGGCAGAGTCAAATTAACCAAATTCAACTGTAGTAATTGCCTGTTTCTTTTAATAACATTTTCTTATTATGTATAATGAAGATGCTGGATGAATTCCAACTTTTAAAATAAACAGTTTCCTTAGTAATAAATGATTGTGAGTTGTGAAAATGACATAATTACTTTGATAATGTTAACATAGCAACAAAATCTTTCCAATGCAATCAGAGGTTATCATAAAAGATCATTGTTTTAATATGCACATGCACTGTTCATACATTTTGTAATCATATTTATTATATAGTTAGTATTAATGATAACAATTATATAAATATCTACCTATCTATACATGTTTTTATTTAAATAAAAATTATAAAAAGTTGAAGTTAAGATTTATTTGATTTTATATGCAACAATTTGGCAATAACATTATTGCAAGTGTATTATTAATTCTCATTTATGATGGGATTTGTAAACAAGGAAAACCTTAGGTTTCTATCATCAAATTTTCTGAAAAATGTGAACCTGGCTTTTCCATGTCGTAATGGTAGGTTTTCCCTATTTTTGTTAGAATATTAGGAAATAACACATTTTTAGTGTCAGGGACACGTTTTAAGGTAATAGTCTTGTTCTTAAGTTATTTTATAAATGTGCAATGTACAGACAGCCACACACCAGGTTACCAAAACATGTCAAATTTCCTCAATTGATACTTAACTCAATGTGTTTGTCAGTAAGATGACAATCCATAGAAGAAATTTAACAGTTTTGTATACTTTGATGTGTGGCTGTACATACTATCATCTCAACTGTTACCTGTTTAGTGTCCTTAATAAAATAAAAAAATTGACTAGTATGTATATTTGAAGGATTTCACCTAACATTTTGGATTGTAAAATTATGGACAGGCATTAACCTTATCATCATCATCATCTTAGTGTGATATTCCAGGATGACAAATTATCACACTTAACATACAAGTACCTGTTAAATGTCTACACAACTTGTTTGTGCAAAATGAACACAAAATTAATTCATCCTTATTATTTTCCCCATCAAACAATTTCTTACTAAAAATAATAAACTTTATCAGTTTTAGTTATTATCAGATAACTTTATTTTTGTATCCATGTATTATTTCGTTACGATTATCGCCCTTATGATACGCGTAAATGAAACAAACGCCTCCGAACTTTAGAGTCCGCAGCGCAAACTAATAACGTAGACAAAATTGGACGACAAATTTTGCCAGAGCACAAGTCCCACTAAATCGTCCAATAACAATAAAAAGTACTTTTAAACGGTAAAATACTTCCTCACAGATAAGAACTTTAAAAGAGTTGAACAAAATACGATGAAAAGAAAGTTTAAATAGATAAAATATGGCAAACAATTTCCAGTCTTGATGTGTGGTACCCTTACCTTTTATTAGGTTTCCACCGAGGTTATGTGCAGCCTATCTCTTGGAAACTGTGGTCATCATTGGAATTATTTTCAACCAAGTTACTTGGGTTATAATTTCATCGAAGACAGCTTGAAATGCAATAGAAATAGTCCATTAAATTAGACATTGACTATTTTTTTCGACCTAGTTCCCATGACGTTTGACATACCTGAGCTAGTGAGTTGGAGTGAAATTAACGTTTTTATCGATAGTTAGTTAGGTACTTTAGTTTGGTACAGTTATATGTGTGTGACGCATAATGTGTCAATAAAATTGTGCAATTATTGATGGCTCCCACTGCTTTTTCAAAACGTTCTTTACCCATTTGTTTGACATAGGTACATACATAAAACCAAGAAAGTCTTGAATTGACGGACGCGTGATTGAGGAACTATCTCAACTATTCGAGTTCACGTTATGTTTTATAATAACCAATGGGGCTACCATATTCTGTGATATAAGCGGAGGTAGCGCCGTAATTTATTTTCCGGGCTTTCTTAACGTATTAAAAATGTATTTTTACCAATTAACAAATAAAAGACATGAAAATCGTTTAAAGGAAAATATATTTGTTTCATGAGGGTTTTTTAAATAAAAGTAAAATTGTTGATAAATATTATCGTATACAGTTTGGATATTTTTTTAAGTTGTTGTGATTTTGTTATTGTTGCTGTTGTTAAGGGTTTCGTAACAAGGGTTCCGTTAAAAAGAAAAAAACAGAATCACATAATTAAATCCATTGTTGAAAAATAAATTTAAATGGAGAATGAGAAAAAAAAACCTATGTGAAGTTATTAAAGTCGTGAAAATGGCATGGGATTAGAACTTCGTTACTTCCACTAAATCTGTTATACTTTCTTGATAGTCTTGATTGCTTGATACATTCTAAATATAGTGTACTCGTGGCCTAATTCACTATCGATAAAAATATTATTTTTGCACATCACTACACATGGGCTTGTTCTTATTCAAAGAGATTTTTGACACCATTTCCTCTCAAACAAGTAAAATAAATTCAGAATTTTACTCTGAAATTTTCAGGGTTGAATTTATTGTTCTAAAGTTTATAAATAAGTTTTTGCAAAGAAACTAAACATCTTTTTTTCTTTACTACCTGTCACAGCTGTCAATTTTATGTCAGTTTTTCACAGGTTGTTTTTTTCATTGTTTTGAATTGGTTTTGAAAATTTGCTAGGATTCCATAGAAACACAATAAACAAAATGACTAAAACGTCAATATCTCTTGAAGTGGACCCTACAATAATGGAGAAAAATATGAGGATTGTGAAAGTAAGTGTACATAGAATCTACATCATACCCTACATTGTATAAGTTCTGGCTCTTATAAATGTAAAAACTTCTACCTGCACCATATTATTATTTCTTATTTTACATACACCTTCCAATATTGTCTGTTTTAGGAGTCTGCAATGGAAGAGGAGTTCAATAAACTGCTTGCAACTGTTGACCCAATGCCCTCCAAACTAGTCAAACCAACACCAGGTAAACAATGTCATTATGATGACTTTTGTACACTTCGTAGGTATTTGCCATTCTGTCTCTCAAATTGATCCCCCCTTATTTACAAACCGTGGTCTGAAGTTAGTTTTGACTCCTATAAAATTGACATCATTTTTAAACCATGACTAACTTTAGTCTCCATTTTGTGTTTTTTAATTTTATAATAAAATGTAGTAAAATCATTAATTAGATTTCATATTTCAAAATAATTTTCCAATTTCCAGGTTTTTGTGTCAAAACATTCACAAAACCAGACAACAAAAAGGTGTTTGTGAATATATGCCTTACAGATGCTATACCATGTCCACGAGATATTACAAATGATGAACTCATGCAGATACTTAGCTCCGAAGATCCATCAAGCTACAGGGTTCCCATGAGCATTGGGGAGGGTCGAACTGAGCAGGACAAGTCCGGAGCGCCTGCAACGGTGTATGATGTGGCTATAAACCCTGAATTCTTTAAGAAAATTGAGAAAGATGATTTGTTCCGCACATTTTTTCTCACTGTGGTATTTGAAGGATTACAAGACAAGTACCAGTTTGAACTGGACTTGCAGAAGTTTACTGTTTTAAAGAACCGTAAATCTATAGGCACTTTGCAATCTCATAGAATTCAGATTAGAGATATAAAACAATGTGAACAGAATACTAAGTCACGTCTCATTGAGGAGATTGACAATAAGAATGAAAAGATTACAGAAATGCCTCCGACTAAGAAAAAAGAAATAATTTATAGGCTAAGAAGGGAACCTCCTACAGGGGAAATAGAATATTTGCTAGCAGAATTTAAAATACCTACCACTGTAAGTTT
Source organism: Cnaphalocrocis medinalis (assembly GCA_014851415.1). NCBI lineage: Eukaryota > Metazoa > Arthropoda > Insecta > Lepidoptera > Crambidae > Cnaphalocrocis > Cnaphalocrocis medinalis. Next base: position 15,401,904 of record CM026282.1, read on the forward strand.
TTGTATTTTTTAAAGTCTGTCAATAGACTTTTAAACAAAAAAAAATCTGACATGTTAAAATGTTATCAGTCAGTCCTATTATAGTATATTCCAAGATAAATTTTAAAGAGAAATGAGATCAATATTAATTATATCATATTTTTCATGTAAATTTTCTCAATTGATATTCAACTTGTGTGTTAGACACAAGTGTGTAAGATAGATAAGATAATCCAATGAAGAAAATTGACAGTTTTGTATACTTTAATGTGTGGTTGTAGATACTTCAAGGATCAATGAAGGTATAAAAAACGAATGTTTAGGTAATTTGTTTCAAAAACAACCATAACCATATACCTTAAAATGTTACAAATATCTGTTTGTATGATGTGCTGATGGCGGACCTTGATAAATAAATAATAACATCCAGTTGCATCCTAAGCAAGCTCTGGAGCTCAGAATCCAGTGTCTTGCTGCTGTGATATCAGTAAAAGATGCAATTAAATGATTACCAACTTTTTGCAGATTGAATTGAAAGATCTGGACTTAGAAGTGGGTGAGGATCGCTTGGTGCTGGACTTCAAAGGACCATACGATGTGGTGGACTTCTTTTTGCCATGCAGTGTGGATCAAGACGTCATTGACGCCAAGTTGAATAGGAATAACGATGTGAGTATAAGCTTAGATGTCAAATGTAGGGGTGTGTTAAGGGAGTTGAGAGGAGACTTGTAAAAATTGACCAATGAAGTTGCTCAAAATACGCTTCTCATCTCTGATGAGCAATGTGATTTAAGTCAATTTTCAACTTTTTTAAGTCTTCGCTCAACTCCATGCAGCTCCGCTTCAGTGGAAACGCACCCTAAAAGTAGTTTAAACAACATCTGTGTGTGTTACCGTGATAACTTCTGAAAATAAAAGTAGTTCATTACATTTAGATCCTTACTTATGAATGTTTACCATATTTACAAACTGGTTTGAAATGTAGTTTTATGCTGTTTTCTTTCTTTCTTGGTCCTTTCGTCGCACTACTGTCTTTTCTGCATGGCCATGACCCAAAGGTTAACTGATAGAGAATGCCCCTGGGCATTAAGGTCGCCTATTATAACGAATATTTGTGCAATAAAGTTTAAATAAATAAATATTAACGTCGTGTCTGGGACATCAGATACATTGTAAAATCAATTGTTTTGTCTTTTAAAAGGCTTATTATGGGTCTTTCGACGTAATTAAGTATGAATTCTGGGAGCAATTGAATTGCTTAAAAATTTCTTATAAGAAAATCAAGAAATTTGAGTGTGTCAAAAACAAGTCTGTAATTATTAATGTTTCGTATATTTTTCAGATGCTGTTGGTGAAAATGCCAGTTATCCATTAGGTTTTGTTCATTCACTCTGCACTGTTTACATTAATTAAGGTATCCTGTATATTCTTAGAATAAACCTAAGAGGGGATAAATTACTCTTTCATTTCAATTATACCTAAAAATGTTTTCCAGACATTTCAAAACAAGCCCAATATCCTCGCGTTGCATTATATTAAACTTATATAAGATTAAACGAACTTCTTGAAGTGAAGTTCGATCTTTATTATCTGAGTCGCTTCATACGAAAGATATAAATACATATACATAATAATTATATTCACATGTAGTACCCTTCAGGTACCCGGCAGAATTCGCACTTAGTTTAAAGAGTAAGAAAATGACTATTTTTTAAAAAAGGTTCACACTTACCAGTTATGACGTCACAAGTCTCCCCACCCTACCTTACTTGGTTGCCCGCACTGGCGTTGATTTCTCATTGTTTTTGAAGATGTATAAGCACTTCTTACTTTTATATTTTTGCAAAACTGACCAAAGGGCAAGTTTACAGGGTGGGAGGGATGTTTATATCTTTCGTATGAAGCGACTCAGATAATAAAGATCGAACTTCACTTCAAGAAGTTCGTTTAATCTTATATTATCTTTCGTCGCTTCATACTCAGATATAAATACATATACATAATAATTATATTCACATGTAGATGTTTAAAGAGGGAAGTTTTGCTAAAGAAAACATTTGTACTAAATTGTTAATTAGTTTAATATTTTCTAATAATGTGACAACTAAAGATACTATCTTGTAAATTAGCTGGAAGAGATAGTATAAACTATATTACTACTAAATTGATTACATATATTATTAATATAAAGTTAATTAGATTAATTTGCCATGTATCTAGAGAATTGAGTATTGTCTAGGATTGGGCGGTTGTAATACCGTACAAATACACTAGATCTATCGGTCCAGCCTGCCGCTCGTCTGATGGCGTCTATAGAGACGCCCGCAGAGGCAGCGGCAGACGTGGACGCGTGCCGAGTGCTATGGGCACTGAAAACTGATGTATCGATTCCACTCTCGGACAACACTTCTTTGATCCACCGGCTGATACTCTGTGATGTGGCAGCTTTGTGAGGCTTTTTGTGTGTTAGTATTAGGTGATCTACGTTATTGGGTCTTATTTTGATAGTTACCTCTAGGTAATCCTGGAGAGTTTTTGCAGGGCAAATATTTTGTTGTTCATTTAAAAAAGGGAGGAAAAGCAAGGGTTGATCCCGGCCAGGAGCTGATGTTTTAATTATATCTGGTATGACTATGTGTATCCCCTGATCACTTATTTTTAAGTTAGCAATTTTTATCAGTGAGAGAGTTTGCACTCTGTGAGCCGTACAGAGAGCTAACAGAATTACAAGTTTTTTTGTTAAATTTTTTAAGCTTAAGTCTTGATTTGGGTACCACTCTGAAGCTAGGTTTAAAACTCTTTGAGGGTCCCATGTGCAATTGTATTTAGGTTTAGGTGTTCTTAACTTAAAAGCGCCTTTTAACAGGCGTTTTATCTCCTCATCAGCTCCAATTTTGTTTCCTAGTAATAGGGATAGTGCCGATCGATGTGTATTTAACGTGCTGTAAGAAGCACCGTTGTCGAATTGTCTAGTTAAGAAAATTATCACAGAATGTGTTGAATTTAAAAATGGATCTAGATTCCTATTCTGACAAAAAAGCCACCAAAGTTTAAAGCTTGCGTTATATTGTTTGATAGTGTTATCCGAAAGTGAGGCGATCATCAAGTTTACAGCCTCTTCTGGTGTTCCCTTTTGCATGAAGGCCGCGCGCAGACTCTCGCGGCAGCCAGGGTAAGCTGTCTGTGAAGAGGATGTATGAGTCTGTATTGTGAAAGTAGCAATTTTTTATCCGGGTGAAAAATTAACATATCTGTTGCCAAAATATCTTTTAGAAGGGGGAACCAGGGTTGAGAGGGCCACGAAGGGAAAACCAGGATCCCACAAGCTTTGTCTTGTATAATTTTTCTAATGGCTTTCAATAACAAGCAAAATGGAGGGAATGCATAAAAACCTGTGGTCCATTTAATTGTAAAGGCGTCTATTGCGATTGCCTCGGGATCCTGTTTCCAGGCTACGTAATTCTTACATTTTGCCGTGGTGCGAGAGGCGAAGAGATCAACTTCTGGTTGACCAAAGGTTTTTATTATTCGGTTAAAAGCTTTGTCTGATAATGCCCACTCAGTAGTGGTATTTAATTTCCGAGATTCTTCGTCTGCTTCGCGATTTTCTTTTGTGTTGATGTACGATGCGAACAACCAGATATTTCGTTCTTCGCACCACTGCCAAATGGATCTAGCAAGATCATTGAGATGAGGGAATTGTATTCCTCCCATGCGGTTTATGTAGGCAACAGCTGTAGTGTTGTCTACTCGTAACAGTATTGAACAGTTCGACTCGTTTTCGGCGTAGGTTTTGAGAGCTAAGAAAACTGCTAACAATTCTAAGTAATTGATGTGAAATTTACGTTCATCATATTTCCAACCTCCGTGAGCTCTATTGTTATTGCAAACCGCTCCCCAACCTGTCAGGGAGGCGTCCGAAAATATTTCTAGTTTATAGGGAGGAGGTCTCATATAGTTAGATGTTGTGTGTATGTTTTGCAACCACCAGTTTATGTCTCGAAGTACACTATCAGGGAGATCTATTGCAGTATCATAGTCCTGAGTCCCTTGTAAGGCAAGGTACTTTTGCCTTTCCAAAGTTTTGGTGTAGATCCAACTATATTTAGAGGCTGGACAAGCAGCTGTAAGTGTTCCAATTAGTTGGGCTAAGTCCCTGACGCTGCACTGAAGTTTAAATTTATTCAGTAAGTATTCTATACTTTGGCGTTTTTCCAAAGGTAAAGAAAGGGACATGTTAGTGGTATTAAAGACAAATCCTAAGAATTTGCACACCTGTGTAGGTTCTAAAAAACTTTTAGTATAATTGACTACGAATCCTAAACTTTCCACTAACCTTAACGTTTCTGCAATATTTGTCGAACAAGACTTATAGTCTTCCCCTATACATAAGATATCGTCTAAATATATAACAGACTTGAAGCCTCTGCATCTTAGATGTGCTATAGCTTCTTTCATTATTTTACTGAAAACACGTGGGGCTATAGAGAGGCCATATGGCATGACGGTAAACTGAAAATAGGAAAATGTATGTGTATTTTTGTAAGGGAATTCAAATCTTAAATACTTTTGGTACTCCTTGGCGACTGGTACAAGTAAATAGGCTTCTTTTAAGTCTATATTACCGATGTAACCATTTTCTGGTATTAGTTTACACGCGGTACGATAGTCTTCCATTTTAAAGTGGGTTGTGCTAATGAATTTATTTAACGGCTTTAGGTTAAGGATAAATCTTTTGTCTCCATTTGGTTTTGTGGCCAAAAATATTCGGGATATAAACTGATCGTTGCATGGGTTACATTTTTCGATGGCTCCTAGTTCGAGTAGCTTATTTATAGCTAGGACCATTTCTTGCCTGTCTCTGGGAGACCATTTAGTTTTAGGAATGATTAACTGTTTAACTTTTTGAGTAAATGGTATATCAATCCCGTTTTTAATCCAATTAAGGACTTCAATATTGTCGGATACCTTACGCCAATTATTGAGGAAATAGTGAATGCGGCCCGCATGTACCTGGTTTAGCGACGGCGTGGCTGAGGTGCACTCTTGGTTGTATTCCGCTGATGCGACTGCGTCTGGTGAGCTGTTCGTAGCTGTCTCCGGTCGTTGTATTGGTTGATTGGAGGTCTCCGGCCGACTCCTCGCCCCCCCCTGTTTGATGGGCGAGAAGCGCCGCTCCAGTTTCCCTGGCTGTGCTGGGATGTGGAACGGGCGTGAGCTTGTGGAGCTGGCTTTGGCATAGGTTTTTTAATTTGTAAACCTTGCCGTTCAATCGCTTTTGCCGCCTTGATCTTTTCGGTCAGTTGGTTCCCGAAAAGTGTATCTTCTCTTCCCAGATCTTGGATAATATGGTTAAAAGATCTGTCCAGATTAGGCGTTATAAGTTTTTTTCTTTCGTCAGTTTTGGCGAAATGGAGGTCGCATAAGATACGGCAACCGTCGCTTAGGCATTTAATGGCCTTTATTTTGTCGTCGCCCTGTAATAGGGCGGACAAACCTTTGCTAATGGCCGAAATACCCAGGCCGAGTTGCTGTTGGCTTTCGTGAATTTTTTTGTCTCGGTTGCGTGCAAGGTCGGTGATTGCCGCTCTTATTTCTACATTTAAGTTGGGAGCCTGCAAAAGTTTGCAGTTTTCAGGCACGGGGTAATCTTTAGTTAATTTATTTTTCGATTCTACCGTTAAGCCTTTTCGTAAAATGGGCGTAAAAAGGTTGGCGATGTTGCTAACGATAGCTTCCCCGAATTCCGGAGTTTCGTCGGGGGCCTCTCCGAGTGCCTTTAGCATCTCCGGATCAAGCTCAATTTGTGGAGCTTGTGAACATTGAGGGTCGGATGCCTCTATATTTTTTGGGAGGGGGTCGGGCGGAGTGGGACGCTCGCTCGGAATAATATCATCGTTGACCTCGTCCATATCTAGCTCTACGTTGGGATCTATCTCGATCAATTCGGTCTCTTCGAGATCTGAGGTATTGAGATAAGAGCTCTCTGAAGGGGCGTATGAAGGCCCGGGCTGTTGATCGGGATTTTCGGGTTCTGGAAGGAACCAGAAAAAAAGATCCCATTAGTATTTGCGCGCCACGTGTTGACCCTCAGTCAACCCCTAGGCAGGTCTAGCCCCGTGTTAGCCCGCAGCTAACCCCTAGGCAGAAAACAGCCATTGTGATAAAGATCCCATTCGTATTTGCACGCTACGTGTTGACTCTAAGTCAACCCCTAGGCGGAAAAATGGCCGTTTTTGTCACCGATAGAGAAAAAAAAAAGAGGAAAAAACCACTTACCTCGAAAATGATTCTCGTATCTTCGTACTTTATTTCGATAATATTCTAATTTTTCTTCCGCTGATCGTTTGGATCGCGACATTTCACTTTTACTTGAAATAAACTTTACACTTAGTAAAACTAACAAGCTACACTTTTTCACTAGATACAGGGCACTGTAGTTTTTGCGTGGTAGGTGAGACGTGCGAACGCTGCCGCGCACCGAAAAGGAATGAGAAATCAACGCCAGTGCGGGCAACCAAGTAAGGTAGGGTGGGGAGACTTGTGACGTCATAACTGGTAAGTGTGAACCTTTTTTAAAAAATAGTCATTTTCTTACTCTTTAAACTAAGTGCGAATTCTGCCGGGTACCTGAAGGGTACTACATGTGAATATAATTATTATGTATATGTATTTATATCTGAGTATGAAGCGACGAAAGATAATTATTATTATGCCTAGGGGGCAATTCTTGTGGACTCGACATTGAAGTGGAATTTAGTGATATCGTACATTCGTTGATTCGTCCATACAAATCTCTACTTGAATGTCACGAGAACGCCCCCCAGAGGGCCAATTCTCGGTTTTCGCCTTCTATGTCGAGTCGACTTCATGGAACGCATAGACCAATAGGAGAACAAGATAAGGAATGTCGACAGTAATCTGTGTTCTATTGGTTGTGCGTTTCATGAAGTCGAGTCGACATAGAAGGCGAATACCGAGAATTGGCCTCCAGGGTAGCAATTCCCATGCACTTGACATTGAAGTCGAATTAGAAATTTGTATGGACGAATGTATAAAATCTCTAAATTCGACTTCAATATCGAAAGCACGAGAATTGCCCCTCAGGGTAGAAAAGAGCAGGCGTTAAGTGAGCCATTACATAACGCCTACTGTTTGGCGAATGCAATGAAATGCATTCACTCTCACTCGTGACTCCACGTCGGTAGTTTTTTTTAAATACCTACATAGGTGGCATACGAACAGACGGATCACCAGATGGCAAGTGATTGCCGCTGCCCATAGCGTCGTAAGACCCATAAAGCAGACACAATAGGAAATCAATTGTTTTATGCCTTTTAAAAGGCTTTTGGGTCTTATGACGATAGACACCTGCAACACCAGCGTGTCACAAGTGCGCTGCCCACCTTTTAACTCATTTCCTCCTATTGGGCCCTCCGGTACCCTTACTCAATTTGCGGCACAGCGCCGGCGTTTCTTCACGCGGTCATCTTTGAGGCTGTTGTGTCACTCCGGGCAAGTCGGTCTAATAATCATGCCGAAGCGTGGCTCTTCCACAAATGACCATGTAGACAGTAGACAGTCAAGTAATAACTGGGTTAATTACTTTTAAATTAGTTAGGAGACAGAGGGAGAGAGAGAAAGAGGTAGGGAGTGTGTGAGAGAGAGAGAGGGGTGCGTGCGAGTCTTTGACTAAGGAAATACATAGTCAATGGTGCGAGTCAACGTCGGGGACGTAAGTGGGTCGCACTTTAAAGCGCTTGGGGTTCCAGGTTCGATTCCCGAAAAAACCTGAAGTTTGAGGTTTTGCTCGCTGCCGCCGCTCGCCGTAGCAATCTCGCCGAAGATCCTTTTAATAGGATAGAATAAGAGTTTATTAGGCACCTTAGCGTATCTAGTTTCAAGTTTCTCAGTAGGTCAGGAAGGTGATATACCGGTGTTATCGAGCACTAAATAACCCGAAGTGCGAGGTTGCTCTCCGGCGCCGGGTCACTCGGCGTCGCGACGCCGGGCAGCACTCACACCAACGAAGCTATCAATAGTTCAATAGTACAAGTGTTAATCAGGTACCTACAGATAGTTCAATCCACGAAGACGCGCCCCACTCTTTCTCATTATCGCTTACAAATTAGCAATGAGTGCTCACACACACTATGATAAATTGACAGAACGTCACGGGGTAACTGAAAAGATGCTCTACTTAATTTTATTTTTTTTGTGAGAAGTGTTCAAATTTTTTAAATTATTAATTTGCGTATCCAGGTAGAGGCAGGGGGAAGTCCTTTCTGCGTCTACCTGAATACGCAATCCTACTAATAATATTAGTATGATTTAACAAAATACGTTGACAGGTTTTAATTTTGTTTATTTTTAAGACTAGTGACCGCCCGCAACTTCGTTTGCGTGAACTTTATGACTCTTGACTTAAAGATGATTATTTAAATAGAAATAAAAAAAAATACTTATTATAAATATTCGTTTATAGGTTAATAGATTTTTAAGGCGGCTCATTGATCATACTGCTAAGGAATGAAACAACTTGCTGACTTCTGTATTTCCAGAGAGGTACAATTTGGGTGTCTTTAAGTCGAAAGTGAATAGGCTTCTTCTGGGAAAGCACGCTACATCTTACCAGTTAATAAAGATTAAGTAATAATTTCCCTGCACAGGGAGAATTGAACCACTGGGCAAGTCTCCCGCAATCACTGTGGTGCAACTCTCCCGCTCACCCTAATTCTTCATTGAGGTTATGACAAAAAAAAATGCCGCTCGTCTAGTAAAAAAACAACGGCACACGTCAAACTACGTTTATCTGGCTATATAATAATAGCAACAAACAATACCTACCTCAATAAATACGACAGCAATCGCAAATCTTCTTAAAACAAAAAATTGCACTCCGTAGCAACAAAAATACGTTTGACATTGTCATTGACAAACAACATAGCTATGGTGTAAAATGGTTGCGGACTTATGATTGGCTTCTTACGTGCGTGCGACCAATGAACGCTTGGACGTTTTGTTCGCTCTAAAATTTAACACATTTTCGAAAGGTGGCTCAACTCTCCCACCTGGGGAAGTCTCCCGGTTTTCCCCTAGATATTAGCATACTATATTGCATTTAGAAAATGTACACAGGATGTAACAACAGCAGATAGTTACAATAAGGCGGTCTTAAATTATTATTTATTTATTTTATTTAAATAATTTTGTTTTTTACCTGGCTTTTAAGTACAACGCGCTGTGAATTCTTAGGCATTGTCTTATTAAGAGTTTAATTTTATTATTATTTAATGTTTTAAATATTAAAATAATAAGTAGAGATACTTTCGTGATGGGCTAATATATTTTGTGCAGCAGTCTACCAATACTCGTATTCATCGAGCCGCAGTCGGCTCGTGACTGAGATCACTGAGATTTGTATTAAACTTTCCGCGCCTCCCGCTCACCCCTCATGCACCGCTAATGCCCTTGCCCAAAAGTGGTGGGGCGCGTCTTCGTGAATTGAACTATCTGTACTTTAGCATATCTAGTAAGGCAGGTGTTAATAGATAATGAACGCAGGAAGGTGATAGGTATACCTACCCGTGGTTAATCATCATCATTTCAGCCAATAGACGTCCACTGCTAGACATAGGCCTCCCCCAAAGTTCTCCACACTGATCGGTCCTGCGCCACCCGCATCCAATGGACTCCCGCGACCTTCACCAGATCGTCGGTCCACCTGGTGGGAGGCTTGCCACGGCTGCGGCCTCCTGCGCGTGGCCTCCACTCAAGGACCTTTCCACCCCAACGGCCGTCTGTTCTCCTCGCAATGTGCCCTGCCCATTGCCACTTCAGCCACGCAATTCTTTGGGCTATGTCCGTGACCTTAATAATACCGGTGTTGGCCAGCACTAATAACCCAGAGTGCGAGGTTAGCACTCACACTGACGAAGCTATCAATAGATTAGTTTATTAGTAGGTCATCATTCATTCATTAGCAACCCACGCTCGTCCACTGCTGGACATAGGTCTCCCCCAATGCACGCCACCGCTCCCGATTTTCGGCCACTCTCATCCAGCTCACTCCAGCCAGCCTTCGAATGTCGTCATCCCATCTTGTAGCAGGGCGTCCAACACTACGTTTACCGAGTCGCGGTCTCCACTCAAGGAACTTTATTAGTAGGTACAAGTGTTTATCAGGTACTTTAGCATATATAGTAACGTTTATTAGTAGACCGTGTTACTATAAAGAATGCAAGAGGGTGATAGGTATACTGTTGGCAGCACTAAATAACCCAGAGAGCGAGGTTGTTCTGGCGCCGGCTCACCGTTGGCGTCGCGACGCCGGTGCTATCAATATATTATACTCCATTACGGCCCGTTTAGCGCAATGGTTTAAGCGCCAGTAAGGGTCGCGGATTCGATTCGCGCACCGACACAAATGTTTGTTGTTGAAACAGATATTTGTGTGGGGTCTGGGGGTTTGTGGTTCCTTCGTTGTTACTGGTTTCCATTCCAGTACAAAGGAAAACCTTAGTTTGGGACCTGTCTGACCTGGCGCTAGCTGACTGTTGTATAGCACTCACACCGAAGATGCTATCGTGAAAGAAAACATGGCGGATATAGTCTTTTGCCCTGGGTGGCTGATAGCCACGCTACGCCATTTCGCCCGAGAGCGGCTAGCACTCCTCTTCCTGTTTTGTTCATGTCCTGCCATCGTAAGAGCTACAATTAAAGTGGCCAAGTTTCTCTAGGTAAGTACCGACCTAAGTAATAGGTAAGTATTAGGTTCTTAGTGTGCTACATAGGTAAGTAGTTAATGACTGTAATAGTTTGTCAAACCTATAACGATTCTATTACGGTAGCAAACGGGCGGGGTAGATTGATTGATCGGTTGACACCAAAGCACACCCATTATAGCATTCACGTCTCAATTAACTAACCGAGTTAACAAATAGCACTACGCGGCCAATCAAGTGGCTAATTAATCTTATTATTTGTAATTTCAACTATACTAGTCAAGGCCGTAGTTCCATGGTTTCTATTAGCTTTAAGCGCTTGCTGATAGGTATTCTCGTTGATTTTAGGAGAAGAGAACCAACAAAAACGAGTAGTATTTAGTTATAAATGGTAGCTCAGTGTAAATAATGTGCTCCGTCTTAACTGAAAACGAGTGGAGTCGGGTGGGATGGGTTCTAAATATATGACGTTACATTTACATACCAATTCAACACTGTATAAATGAAATTTGGAAAAACTTAAATATTTTTTTGAATTGTCCCTCCTAGCTTTATTTGGAAGGGTTCCTCAGTATAGCGCCACAAATTCAAAAAACTCTGAAATTTGAGAATTGGAATAACTAGTTACCTAAGTAACATAATAAACATTTTCCAAACATTTTCTGAATACATACCTAAAGTTTCAATACTTTTGTTGATATTTACCTACCTACCTATCTCGCCCCGTTCATAAATTGAGGTGTGAAACACCTCACTAGGGAGGTTAAAAGAACCATCCGTCTGCAAAATATGGAGGCGCTTTCGCTCAGTCTAATTTATGCATCCAAGTTCAACCCAATAACAAATGAATGTCTATAAATAGTATCAAAATTACGCAACAATGTATGCCAGTGGATATAAATGTAGTGACATCAGGTGTCAATGCTACAGCGTCGGCGAGGCGCCACTCATCAGACACTAATAGGGTTGCCACTGAGGAAATAACCGGATGTAGGTATCTGTAAAACAACGCAAGACCAACGAATGGATTCGCCGAGCAACGCGGCAACGGCTGAAGATCCGAATCAGTAACGGCTGAAGATGATGATGATGATCTGTAAACATTGACATCCCTTTAGACACGCCCCCACGCATTTTGTCGCCTTCATTTCTTCTTTGAACCCCACCCCCCCCTCAGGAAGAAGCGAAGTTTTGCCACTCCCTACACCAGCGCAGTGGCGTAAAGGTATTTGATGCCATTCCTTTTTCACCCCCGCACACACTTGATGCTAAGCAACTTGTATGCAGTGCCTAAAAATAAATTGAGCAGAGCCTTTACAGACACTGCCCCAGCAAATAACTAAACTACTTACTTACATAATAATCAAACGGTTACATTTGCGAACCCTGCGCGTACGACTACGCGACGCTAGCGCCGACGCATTCACAGCTTCACACCGACGCCAGAACAACACATCTATCAATTATACGAGTATCACAAGCTTCGAGTCGGCAGAGTAAAATTACATCACAACACGACATCTCTTTGTGGGTGTCGGCAAAGGCGGGGCAGTTTGATGAACATCAACAGAAAGTTGGAAATGCAAATTGTAACCTAGGTGCAATTATCAAGGAGGGGATGAAATTGTTTAAGCATACTACTACGTAGTAAAACATAGGATAAAGTAGTTTTTCACAAGACTACATGTTAAACTAGTTAAGTGGCTCACCCTCACTTTGTTTTGGGACTAAGTCTTGCCATTAGTTTTAGTAATTGCCGGTAGATTTCGCTGGGTGTCGGTAACATCGCGCAAGGCTTTTGTCTGTTCGTTTTTTATATCCTCAAGCCTTGTAGTTGTCTATTTATAAAATTAGAACTTATAGATTTATTTCGTTGGACAGGCACTTACATAAATTAAAGTTGCCACTTAGACCGTTGTGGTCGTGTATGCCTAATATATTCGATTAATCTAATATTCTAGATTGTGCCATAAAGTACCTTATTTATGGGTCGTAAATTCCAAATGTCATTGCTGGTGTAGAATCTGAATTAATGAAGGGTCATGCGTATCGGATAATCTAATTACGTAAGTAGGTACCTACCTCAAGTCCTACGCTAAACTTTAACCCCTCACTACAAGACGGAGGATAAACTTCTTCATGGTACTTCTGAATGTTTCTAAACTACCTAACTATAAAGAGGTGAATTCTAGATAGCAACAATGTTTATAGATAAAACGAAAGCGAAACGCATGCGCGATGTAAACGACACCCAGCACCATCTACGTGCTATTATGTAAAAGGGGGTAACAGAAGCACAGTGTGAAGAAGACTAAAGCCTCCTGGTTCTAAAAGGGCACTGCAAAAGAGTGGTCAATTAGCCGGGCATACAACCTGGAACTACAAGGAGCTTTCGCCGATTTTAGTGGCACAGAGGAAAAATAATATATCCTGTTTCAGATGTACAGACAGCCACACATCAGGTTAATACAATCTGTCAAATTTCTTCAATCAAACCTCACCTTTATGTCAAACGTATTTGGTTCTATATCAACTGAGGAAATTTGACAGATTGTAGTAACCTGATGTGTGGCTCTCTGTACGATGTACGGCCTCCGTTTTGATTTTGTTTTCCTGGGCTAGGGTTACCAGTTGTTGCTTCAAATAACAATCAGTTAATAAATAAACCCCACGCGACAATGTCAGACCTTTATCTTAGAATGCTAATTGCGATGAATATGAATGAGTGTCGAAACGTTTTGAGTCGAAAAACTTAACTCATCGCGATTTAGGGCGATATTGTGAGGATCCGATTCACGGTCAGCCGCGTTTTTCTGAAGTCTATATAGACTTTAACGTCGTAATACCCAAAAACCTTTTAAAAGGCAAAAACAGTTGATTTTCTATTGTGTCTGCTGTCTGAGCCTTACGACGTTAAACCTCGTAGACTGCTACACCAGAGTGGGGAGGGGACACGATAGAAGCGGACTAAAGAGCCATCCTCACTATCCTCACGTGCGATCAAGGTAAGCTGCGCACTTGTGACACCACTGGTGTTGCATGGGTGGCGGTAATCGCTTATCATCAGGTGATCTGTCGGCTCGTCTGCAACCTTATGAAAAATGAAAAATGAAAAAATCCTTATTGCTTCCAAGAACAATTACATAGCAATTTCCGAGTTTAAACTCTCCTTTTAAGTGTTTAAACACTTGTGCCAGGAGAGTACGCTCTCCTATAACATGAGGTAGTTTAAAGTAACCTATATCATAAAAAAAGTGTTATGGAACTTAATGGAAGTGATGGAATGGTAGTTGTTCAGGCTCTTTCAGCAAATCACTGTTTGAGTAACATGCAGATTTCTTCACGATGTTTATCGTCTCAAAAATCAAAAGGTCTTAGCAAAGATGCATCAAGGACGTGGGCTCGCCCGTCCCGCATCAGCCGGGTAATTAGACTGTTTGAAAAATCACTTCATTGTTGCGATAAACGCTCGGAAACATAATGGGAGCATCTGCATAATGTTATGAATGAGACGTCCCGGTTTTTTGCTCATTCATGTGACGAAATATTTTTGATGCTACATCGTTCGTAGGAAGTAGAGCGTTGGTAGTTCAGTCTAGTGGTTGTGCTTACTTGGATTTTTAAATATTTTATTAACTACTTTGTTGCTTATAGAAAAGTCAAAAGTTCAGTTTTAATTATTAATAATTGAAGAACCCGTGAAGTATTATTTGGTTCGTATTAAAAATACGTAAGAGTGAAAATATACTTATGAGATCCGCAAACTCTCTCTCTAAATAAGTTTAAGTTTGGCTGGATTCAAATATTTTATAGCACCACATGTGATTTTTAAAGATATTATCCATAGGTACTAATATTATTAAATGGGAAAGTGTGTCTGTCTGTATGTTTGTCTTTCTACGGCAAAAAGGGGCGACGGATTGACGTGATCTTTAAGTGGAGATAGTTGAAGGGATGAAGAGTAACATAGGCTACTTTTTGCCCCTTTCTAACCCCCCATTTTAGGGAAGTGGGGGGGCGCGAGCGAAGCCGCGGGCAAAAGCTAGTTGTAACTAAAATGGTGCCTAAAATAATCGAATTGGGAACCGAACTGTCGAACATTCTATTTTATGACCAAGTAAACTCAAACATTGCGTATTTGCAGCAACCTACATTTCAAATGTAACGGAAAAGCTGAAAAGCTATGACGGTACAGTCAAGCAGAGAAATTTAATAAGAATAAGTAAGGATCAACCCAATGATACTATTCCACGCGTACGAGGTCGGGGGCGGCCGCTAGTTTCTTTATATTTCACGATTTCGGGCGACTGTGGTCCAGGTGTGATCCAGGGGTCGACGCATGATCCCACCTGATTTCTGTTCGCATTCAGTGGCTGTTCTGGCCTAAAGGATGGCTGATATGCGGTAGACGTGACGTAATTAAAATGGTAACGTAACCAGCTCGTTAAAAGCCCTGCTAGTATTTCTAATACGGCCTTCTAAGACTTACTTCAAACATGCTGCTCTTCATTGCCCTAAGTAAACTAAAATAAGTAGTGGTAGGTACTAAAATAGCAACTATTTGACTGGCTCACTGGTCCATTAGTTGGTGACGCCCATCGCCACCAAGAGTCGTGGGGTTTGATCACTTTGGTCAAATATTCGGTCATCATGAACACTTCTGTTTGCTCAGTGTCAGAGTGTTACATCAGTGTAAGTATAACACCTCTTGTTCTTTTTTATTCTTTAATTCAAAGACGAGAGCTTAAGCTTAATTGCTTTTGGGGATCAGTAATCAGACGTAAGTATAACACATTGTGTTGTTGTCCGATATTTATTTAAAAAGTTCTGAATCCAAGATGGCTGCAATATTTCTGGGCGTTTTCGGAGCAGAGTGTAGCAGTGACGTCACGCTGCGGTCTGCCGGCTCCATTACAGTAAGTGCATCAACTCCTGCGCCGCCGCGGCGCTCGTTCGCACGGTGCTTTCTCTATTTTTACGCTGACCGCAAAATATCATCTCCATTCGACTAGCGTCTCGCTTGGAAGGCTTCTTCCTAGAATGAACCAAGAATCCCATCCCACTAATATTACTTATAAACGTGAAATATTGTAAATATGGATGGACGTTTGCCCCTCTTTCATGCAAAAACTACCGAATGGAGTAGGTTACAATTTATAAAAATATATTGTGTGGATTGTCCTAACTAACTAAACGGTAACTAACTCCACGCGTACGAAGCCGAAAAAACAAAACAAAATGGTATACCTACTTAGATTTATCGTATTGTCCATTGCTGGACCATCATTAAGCATCAGGCGATCCGTCTGCCCCTTATCCATACTATTTATACATAGGTGAATTCTATAGACATGTCATCGACACACCTTTATATACTTAACGGAAAAGGTGAAAGACTAGCGCGATGCAATCGACAACCAGAGCCATCTATTGGTAGAGAGTGTAACGAATACCCCGAAACGATTTGAGAGCGGGTCACTAGTCGCGTATGAAATAATGATTTAAACATTGTTATTGTTTTGTTATTTTTGACGCTGGCGGTGCTTGGCATAAAACTGAACCGTCAATACGTCTGTCTGAGGGAACCGTATTGAATGGTTGCGGTGTGCGCTGACGCACGCAACGCACCGCCTCGATTAGTTCCGTATGTATGTACTGTACATTATGTACATATGTACCTAAAACCATACCTACCAACTCACATCACAAAAATTCCATAACCCAAAATGATTTTACTTTATTTTTATTTTTCTTTATTGGGAAAACAAAGAGCATTTATTACCAAGTTAGTATAACATAAGAAATAAGACTAGAAAAAAGTAAAGTAAGTAAAGTAAAAAAAATACTGTCCCACTGTAGGGCAAAGGCCTCTATCATGGATATCATGTCATCGCTACTATGATGGCATTAGGCTTAATTAGGTACCACGCTTGCCTAATGCGGATTGGTGATCACAAACCCGAGCTATGTTTGAAAAGTTCGGAACATACTTTTGCTCGACCCGGGCCCTTGAGATCATGAAATCTATGAAATCTAGGAAGATGGAGCAAGTGCGTTTTAGTTTGGAGGCCATGTTTGGGCAGGAAAAGTCTAGGCATCCCACCAGCCAGATGGTCAGATGATCTACAAAATCATGCAGGCAATTTATTGACCAGGTACTCACTGTTTTGGAGACACATATGCCCAACGTGGGCAATTTAATGCTGATGAGAGAAAAAAGAGAAGAATGAAAATGAAAACTGTATTTTGGTGTCAGTGAATTAATAATACTTGTTATAGCTAGAAATTACAAGAATGATATAGAAAATCTGGCATTGGCTTTTTTATTTGTAGGTATTTGACTTTTGGTTTGGCTCAATGACAATCATATCAATTTGAGGGAATTCGACATGTAACTAAGTAGTAACCAAATTCGTGGATGTCTGTGTATTATGTTTGAGATCCTATGATTAATAAATAAATTAAGTAATTTATGTAAGTACCTATAAGTATGAGGTATTATTTTACGAATTCAACACATGTAAGTTGTAGTATTGCTTGCAGTATTAGAATAATAAATAAAGTGGCTACGAATGAGTTATTTATAATTATTTAATACACAATTGAACATGTGCATCAAGTAACACGAGGATTACTTGTGCGTATAATTTATAGTAAGTAAATATTTTACATAAGTAAGTATCTAATACTAGTCACGAATCACGATTAGCCCGTGAAGTTCAACATCCTAAAGGTGCGAATTCATAACTTTGCCGATTTTAATTACTTAATATCAAACCATCCACAATTTTCTTCTTAGCCTGGAACATCAATAAAGCTAAGAAACAGCAGCAATATTTATAGCAATTTGTCAGTTGCCATGGAAATGTCATGGCAATTTCGGGATAGACAGAGGTCAACGTGGGGCAACAGTTGCCTGGCTGCGTGCCGCATCGCATAACATCGCCCTTAAGGTGGTTCACCGAATTTGTCCTCCATTGTACCTTTTATTGCATAATAAAATATATTTATAGTTCGGTACCTACGCATTCTACAAATCAAATGTACCGCCCATAGTAACAATTCTACACGAACCAAGACACAAATAAATGCCTAGAGTATATTTCAATGGGACTTTTAAATTAAAAAATAAATCAGTGCGAGTTGTATCTCTCTTATTAAATGTCACGGCATCAGAATTGATCATGAGCTACTTATCAAAATTATTAGTTAAAAGTAATAATAGCTCTTAGGGTGTTATCACATAGGGCAACATTCATCTAGCTTAGAGCTGGGGGGGCAATTCTCGTGGGCTCGACATACTTATAAAGAATAAAAAAACTTAAATTAAAATAGGTACCTATGTATGTTTTTATACACCTGTAAGAATTTAGGTGTATAAAAACATACATAGGTACCTATTTTAATTTACCTAGGTCTTTTTGTGATAGGTGGCAGACGAGCAGACGGATCACCTGATGGTAAGCGATAGACACCTGCAACAACAGATATAAGTGCGCTGCCGATCTTTGACCCCTTTCCCCCAAATGTTTTTTTTTCATTTCTATCGATTAAAGTACTAGATAGGTTAAATTAAATTAGTAGGGACGCGGACGTCAACACGATCCAGGGGGGAGGAGGGGCAGCTTCCCTCCTCTGCCCCCCTCGGTACGCCCATGTGCATGCGGCATTAGACGTTAGGCGCCGGCGTCCCACGTGGCGGCGCGCCGGCGCTAGCGCATTATGCGCTAAAATACCGCGCCTCTGCCGCGCCACACTCAATGTAACCGGTGGCTCATGTTATTAAATGAAATCATACAACATCATTATCATAAATTGATTTAATTCCGTACCATAGAGTAAAATACATAGTCCGGGTATTGCGTGCACTAAGTAGTAAGAACTTGTATTAAGGACAGTTAAGTGGTTTAGGTGTGCAATTTTTGATGTCCATGTTAAGATTTCATCAAAAATTGGCAATTGGCATGTGCCAACGGTGCTTATAAATAGATTACAATTTAGATAAAAGTTATTCATACGAATTATAAGCAATGCTTACCAATTGTTTTATTTTAATAAGAGAAAATGTGTTGAAGACGTATAGAATACTTACTTCCGAAATTGTATAATCTTGCGGATCCATATCATTGCCATGTTTGAAGTCTAAATTGCACTAGGTACCAAATCCGATCATTATTTTATGGATATCAGACATATCCGTACACCAGTGCAATATTCTTAAACCTGAGTGAAGAACAAATTTCGTCATTAATTACGGCGAAATAAAGTGCAGGCAGCCATGGCAGGCCTCCCACCAGGTGGACCGACCATCTGGTGAAGGTCGCGGGAGTCCATTCGATGCGGGTGGCACAGGACCGATCTGTGTAGAAAACTTTGGGGGAGGCCTATGTCCAGCAGTGGACGTCTATTGGCTGAAATGATGATGATGAAAGTGTAGGCGCTGCTTCAGGCTGGTTTTCTGTGAGGCCGTTGGATGCCACGGCTTGAATAGACTAGTTCAACCGATGTGATGACATTCCATTCATGCTAAAGCTCTCCCACGGTAAAACTCCTTACCCCGTGTTCACTGTACCCTCGCGCAAACTAAACTACTACCGCGAGTGAAAAATCCGTTATATGGTGTACGCATAGACTGAGGTCCAACTTCAACGTCATAGATTGTACACATTTTGACATCTCACATCAAAAATAACCAATCACCTCTGCACAAATTAATTACGTACACACAGAAGTTAGACTTTGACCTGATTTTGAATTTAGAAGAGTTCGTTGACATATGCTAGGGTTGTTGCCCGGCATGAGTACATAAGCGCGCGGCCGCTACCATAGACCTCGACAGTTTATTTTTTATTTATTTATTTATTTTATTTGGACAACCAACAAGATAAACACTGGTAACAAATGTGACAATCTTATGTCATAAGTTAGGATTAATGTGGTCGAAAAGGCGTTTTTGCCCGTTAGTGCGCATGCGTGAGTACATGACATATTTTTAGCTCTTAGTGGGCAGTCAGCCTTCCGTGTCAATATGTATTTTGTGACCTCAGTCTACAGGTACGCCATCTAACCGAATTTTCACACGCGATAGCCCCATTCTGAGCTATGTTTTGGCAACCCTTACTTTCCGTCTACAAGGTCACCGAAGAGATGCGTTCGCATCAATTTTCTTTAGCCTTGCTACTGCCTATTTCTATACCAACTGTGGCTGCGCTAAAATGCTGTGCGTCGTAAATCCGATGGACGAGGTTTAATACGACTCGATCGTCACTGAATAGGTCGTTAGACCCCGCTTCTTATGAATGTAATGTTTGGTTTGGCATACAAGTAAGTAGGGATGGAAGGAAATGTCCTATTTTTTGCATGTTCTCAAATGTACATACTTACGAAAGGAAGAAGTGTAATTTTATTTCAGTATAAATTTCGTGTGCGTAAGTTTTTGCATAGTCTAAAGTACGACTGTACTAAATATCATTCTAGTCAAAGCAAATTAAATTAGATGCTCAGTAGACTTACCTCGCTAATGGTTACAATACGCTTTTTGAAATCAGAATAAGCCTACATATTTTAACAATATCCTAACATATCTTGACTACCTACCTATAACAATATTTTTTTTTAATTAAAAACATTTAACCAAAAAGAGTTTTTTTTTTATAATATAGAAAGGCAAACGAGCAAGCTGGTCACCTGGTGGTATGTGAACACCGCCGCCCATGGACATCAACTACACCAGAAGGAGTGCAGTGCGGCATTAGGTCAAAATGTATTGCTCACCTAACTACACGCCACCATATAACACCAATCACTTGTTATTTGCTGTTGATATGTAAAGTAAAAGTAAAGTATCAGCCTATATACTATCCCACTGCATGGCAAAGGCCTCCATCATAGAAATCAAGTCATCGCTACTATGATGGGATTAGGCTTAATCACCACGCTTGCCTAATGCGGATTGGTGATCACAAACCCGAGCTATGTTCGTAAAATTCGAAACATATTTTTTTGCTCGACCCGGGATTCGAACCTGGGACCCCGAGATCCCGGCCCGGTACTTAAACCACAAGACCAACGGGTCGTTAATGTTGATATGTATTTTTTTTAAATACTTAGGTACTCTAATTTATTAGCGTACATCTCTGATAAGATAGTTAGGCAAGTACCTACGGATCTTTCTCTCATTTCGTCGACGCCGGCAATGGCGGCCCATCCCGCGTTTGAGGCGCCCGCGTCACGGCGAAATTGAGGTTGCAATCAAAGGAATATACGATTTGGTACATTTTGTACTAAGATAGTGGAATTAGTGGCATAGGAATACTGTCATCTTCAAACGCTTTGTGTCTGTGGAAATAACGAGTGTAAGGACTTGTTTTAAGTGACTGATGGTGTCCTGGAATGTTATTTGAACGGTGAGTTTTCATTATTAATCTTTCTTATTTTGAGGAAGCCTACGATGTTTAACTAAGATTGAGGATGAATGTGACATTAATTTTAAAGAAGGTACAGGCGCTTGTAAATCGTGTTACGAATTTTTCGAATATAGCGCTTGTACGTACCTACGAGTATATCGGTATATCACCAATCCGTATTAGAGTATCATAGTAGCGATGACTTGATTTCTATGCGTGCTGCGAATACAACAATATACCCAACATACGAGTAGTATACATAATAGAATGTTACAATAGTTGACTACAATATAGTATAGTTGACATTGGCAAACTATTTGACTCGCAAGAAAAGTATTTCTGATATATATTTTACTGTATAAGTGTCGCTACTAGAAAAGTAGAGTCAATTATCCATACTAATATTATAAATGCGAAAGTAACTCTGTCTGTCTGTCTGTCTGTCTGTCTGTCTGTCTGTCTGTTACTCTTTCACGCCAAAACTACTGAACGGATTTAAATGAAATTTGGTATACAGATGATCTAGACCCTAAGAAAGAACATAGGCTACTTTTTATTGCTAAAAGGGGGTTATAAGGGGTTAAAAGGGGGGTAAAAAGTTACTTTTCCACGCGGACGAAGTCGCGGGCGGCCGCTAGTTAAAAAATAAACATAAATCTACTTTAGTTACTTCATCTAATACAAAAGGGGAATAAAGGTCGGTCGTGAATTCGTTTCAGTGTAGGCCTCTAGATGCGCTACTTCGGCCAGCTCGTGTTGAGTTGTGTTGTGACAAATGATCCGTATGCGACTTGTTTTTATCTAACCATTAAGTAACACGGTTCGCACTCAGCGTTTATAGGTAGAAGTAATGTAGGTACCTAAATATTTCTTGGAGTCCAATGTAGTCTATTGCCTAGGTAGGTATACGGTACGTACAGACCACACGATCGGTTATAATTTGTCAAATTTTAGCACAGAACATAACAACATAGTATTTTTTTTTGAGATTAATAAATTGACAATTTTTTTCCATACATTGATGTGTAGATGTCCAATGCCTTCATCCTATCAGTATCAGCTGCAAAGGGCATGGGGTTTGTAGTCAGTGGCCTACTATAGCCTATTGTATTAGGAAAAACTTGTCTGGTAACAATGACAAACGAACTACCGCTCACTCCTTATCTATAGGTATCTTTGCGTCCCCTTTACTCACTTCCGCGTGAGGTATATAACTTCGGGAATCCCTGCACATAATATTTCATGTGTTTTAGTAGCATACATAGTTGAGATGATACAGGGTTATGATGATAAACAGCGTAGCCTAAGCTTATTTGGCACTGGGTTGTACTTATCGTATTACATAACATACCGATGGGACATGAGTATAATCGCTATGGTCTTCAGCTATGGTCACTAGCAAGTGGCCTTCAGTGGGTTTCGTAATAAATAAGCTACAATTTTAATAATAGCCTTATCTCCAGGGATTTTAAAAACCGTGCGAATTAAAAAAGACCAGGTGGACAATTGTCACTCGTTTGGTCAGGAACAGTCACACGTTGGGGATTCATAGTCTATGAAGTTGCTTCATGCGGTTTTGACCTTAATGTTCCACGATATTAAGGTGGGTATTGGCTCTCTGTGTGTATATGCTGCACCTATATCAATGGGAGCACTGTAATCTCACTAATGCCGAAACCAGACTGATTGAGGCGTCTATAAATATTTATCCTTCGAGCTAAATCCAAACACTGCAGACTGCGGGATTGCATCAACTAATTGACGTGGACTTCCTCAATTTTTAGGGGTCTGCGAAGAAATGTGTAGAAATGTGTGTCCGGGATGGAGAGCACGTTTCGGCACACGCAGTGTAAAACCCTCAGCAATGGAGCGATGACATATTCATATTCATTTATTTATTGCATCACATATGTACATAATTAAAGGTCTTAATGATAGTATAAGTCAACATTATGGGCCTTGGAAAGGCACAGCAATATTGATTACATTTATATTATAATTAATTGATTAAATAATATTTTAGAAACTTACAAAGAGTTGGTGCTTGATTCCGAAACAAAACCTGGTAATCAACTTTTTTTTTGTTAAAGAATTTATTTTGTCTTGTTTTTTTTAAACCGATCCTCCTACTTAAAATTCACATTAAAATCACAATAAAATTAAAATTAGAATAATAAAAATAATTAATAGATTTCAATAGATAGGTATTTAAAAAAATATTTTTAGGAATTAAAAATAAAATTTTTAAACCTTTGATTAGATTTAATAAATACCTGGGTCCTTCACTTCGAGTTGTCATTCCCGTTACCTACTCCGAAATTGCTACCAGAATCTATAAAATAATATTAGTTACGTTTTAAATAAGTACCAGGTGGACCGATGATCAGGTGAAGGTTACGGGAATTCCTTGGATGTGGGTGGGATATGACCGATCTGTGTGGAAAACATTGGGGGAGGCCTAGGTCCATCAGTGGACGTCTATTGACTGAAATGATGATGAAATAAAGGGACCTAATGAATACGAACACATTTCAACTGATTGCATAAATCGATTGTTGTAGACTTACTACCTACAAACCATTTGCTAAATATTAATAGTTTTCAAATGAGTACCTAATTAATAAAAAGTTTAATGTAAGTATAATTTGGCAAATTGTTATAATCAACGTCTCATTATTATCTGTACCCGTTTTTTCCGCCAGACAAATAAATCTGAAATCAAGGGCGACAGACAACAAAACGCCATAGATCTTGCGACAAGATGAATGGTCGCATTTTGTCTTCAGTGGGATGTTTTTCTGGTAGTTGCGATCGGTAGTCACGTACCTAAGCATTCTGATTAATTAAGGCGTTTTATCAATTGTTGCTGTTAAATTGTTTTGTCTTCCCCTTGTGTCATCAAAACAATTCTATTTATAATAATTAGAAATTAAATCCACATCGTAAATTTTTCGTTTGGCATGGAATCGGTGACCAGGATAGTGGAAACCTGAGGCTGCAAACTCTTCCAAGAATTTTATTGTTTTCTTGTTATTTCCGCAGACCGCAATGCTGGCAGCTACTTCAGCCAACGTTTTAGGTTGGCAAATTTAAAGAATTCAGCATTTTGGTCACACTTTTTTGTAAACATTTTGTTCATCTTATTTCTCTTATAAACCTGTGACGGGCAGCAGCGTTACTGGGAGTCTGGGAGTCAGAGTTAAGTTCTGCGATCACCAAACCGCCTGCTAATGTGTTTTCCGTGCTTAGGGGGCAACTCGGGGCAGGAATTTCAAGATTTTTAGCTGGTCAGTGTTTAGACTTAGCCCCACCAAAATATGTGTGATGATATTACAAACTAAACTCTGTGAAACAAAAAATATTGGTAAGGTTAGATCGGAACATTGACCAGCTAAAAAATCTTGCAATTTTTTTGCCCGAGTTGCCCCCTAAGCCGTTTTGCAAACAGTCATATTCGATCCGGGAAACGAACCCGAGATCATGACCGGACCCCTACTAGTAAAAACTAAAAAGTAAAGTATCAGCCTATATACTGTCCCAATGGAGGGCAAAGACCTCCATCATAGAAATCAAGTCATCGCTACATGATGGGATTAGGCTTAATCTCCACGCTTGCATACGGATTGAGGATCACAAACCCGAGCTCTGTTAAAAAAATTCGAAACGTACTCTTGCTCGACCCGGGACCCCAAGATTATAGCCCGGTACTTAAACCACCACTACTTCTAGCAGTAGTTGGTCTTGAGTCTAGACCAGCGGTCGTCACACTTTACTCTTCAAGGGCCACATATCGATATGAACATCAGGGCCCGGGCCGCAGTATTATGTGTTTCAAGAGCTTTTGCATAGGTACTTATCCATAGTAGTCCACACTATTCATATAAATGCGAAAATGTATGTCTATTACTTCTCTACTCAAAAACAAAAACTAAACTGATTTCTGATAAGTACGAATATGTAGTTGACTACTAATTAAATAAATCTACTATATCGCGGGCCGCACAAATAACGTCTGCGGGCCGCAGTTTGACGACCACGGGTCTAGACCAACGGGGCCACTAGTAGATTTGCAAATTTCTCCAGCCATAAAACCTCACACCCGTATCCTATTACTTCAATCCAGGTACATCTCTATACACTCATTGATATTCCTCTGTAATCTGAGAGCACAAATAAGATAACATATTTACGTCGCATTGTCGAGACCAACGCCGGAGCAGCGGCGTCGTCTGGCCGGCGCGGTGCAATTATTATTTTACAAGCTTGTTATGAAAATCTGCATGTAATGGAACTTGTGGATATTTATAGCTTACTTACTATTGGCGTGAATATGTTGATATGCCAATTTCGTATTCTTTATTGATTGATTCATCTTTGCCAGCGGACTTGTGACTAACCTACCAGTGGGGCACTGGTATTGCACATAGACACCCATGAGCGACGGCAATCGCTTATGGGAAACGGTGATTTACTTACCAACAGGTGACGGGCTTGCTTATTTGTCGCCAATAGTAGGTATAAAAAAAATCATGCGGATTGACCCAGATGCGATCACCTCCCTCCCTCCCTTATTTATTAGATTAGTGTTCAGTTCACTACTTCTTACCAATATTTTTATTTTATGTGATAGGTGGCAGGCGAGCTGACGGATCACCTGATAAGCGATTGCCGCCGCCCATAGACAGCTGCAACACCAGTAGTCACAAGAGCGCTGCTAACCTTGAGCCCTCTTTCCCCCAATTAGGCCTCCGTTACCCTCACTCACTCGACGAAACACAGCGCCAGCGCTGCTTCACGCCGGTCTTCTGTGAGGCCATCTGTGGATCGTGGTACTCCGGTCGAGCCGGCAGGCCCATTAATCTGTAGCGCTACTATAAGTTGACATCGAAAACTGACTTAACGTAAACTATTGCTCTGTCTCTTTCAAATGCATCATCATGCAATGAAAGAGACAAAGCGATAGGTTTCGATAGCGAGGATAGTATTTCAAACTCGTGGTAGTGCTACTGAAGCTTGGTTCCCCTACGGTAAATGTCCTGTCCTACATGAACCAGTCTTAGACATCTCTCTTAAAGTTATTTATCAACGTCGCATCCCATCAATTGTTAAGTCATCTGTAACCTACTAAAACTTTAGTCTAAACTTCCATGTTTACTCAATAAATTAATTACAAAACATCATTCGCCAATATTTATTTTGACAAGTGCCGGCGAGCGCGGCGCCATCTATGCGGTTTTGATAAGTTATCTTTATCGCGTTGTAAATATCTGCGGCGCCAGCTCCAATCACTGGCTTTATAGCTTTTCAGGGATGGCGAAAAAAAAAGACACTGGGCATGAGAATACCTCAATAGGTTTTTAGATTTTCGCGTTGCAACGGGAAGAGTCCGCTTGTGACCACGACTGCTGCAACGTAGCCGAAACGTAAAGCAGTAAGTGCATACAATGTACTTAACAATAAACGTCGCGTTAATTCCCGTTTTAACATTTTATGAGATAGCTCATTCGCGTAGAGTGAAAAATCTCACTGTCCACTCTTTCTCAATACCTAACGAAACTCCTAATTTTCATTTTAGTGTATATTCCCATTGGTGTCCAAAACTGTCTCTTTGGAGCCCGGAGTACACTTGCACCATCACCAGTCTAAGTATTTTTTTACACACTACGAAAGGGGCGGAAATGGGATGTTCAAACGGCGAAATGTCTTCACAATTTCGTTAGGATTTACCTAACAAAATTAAAATAATACTTACTAAGTAAAATCCAAAGTTACCTACCTTAGTCACGTCATTGGCAGAAGGGGTGAAGTAGTTTTCATACGCTGCCGCTATCGGCAGTTTTGCCATTGCAACAAGTCGTGTAGTAGACACGACTACTTACTTCAACATGTTGGGGCAATTTAGGATTGTGGTGTCCTTTACGCAGACACTGCAGGGCTTACAAGTTTTCACCTTGTAGGTATTTGTTCTAAGTGTGTTCTTACATGTTTAATAAACAAATTTCTATTTTATATCGTCGAAGTATTTTAGCTATTGACTGCCAACCCTACCGCTAGAACTATATTAGCATTATTACACTCTCATTTCAATAAACATACTAATTAGCTGAGTTACCTCCGCTCCGAATGTGAAATCACTTCACAAGCGATACAGCCTTGGTATTTGTCGGTACAATTTATCGTATCTTTATTGTTATGGACGCAAACTGTACTAACAACGTGTATGCACTTAGAAAACAATAATAGTTGACGCGATAGGATTGCGGATGCCACGTCGTTTTCAATTTGTGACTATCATCTTAATATGAATGAATAGGACGAAAATAATGGCTGGATCGGTGAATAGTGAAGCAGCCCCTGTGCTGTGTTTCGCCGAGTGAGTGAGGGTACCGGAGGCCCACTCGGGGGGGAAGGGGATAAAAGGTTGGCAGCGCACTTGTAACTCTGCTGGTGTTGCAAGTGTCCATGGGCGGCGGCAATTGCTTACCATCAGGTGATCCGCCTGCTCGCCTGCCTAACTCATCTGTATCTTTAATCATCTGTATGTTATTTGGAACCATTTTTGTTTGAAAACTTTTCGATAATCGCAAAAAATTGCTTCCGTCAGCATCTTTATCGTATTGATCAAGGGAGAGAACTTCATAGGATTGATCAAAGTACGAGTCGGATTGATTTGCGGTTCCAACTGCAGTAATATAATTTATCTATTTATCTAGTGGCCGCCCTCATTTCATTTGAGGGACGTAACTTCTGTACAAGAGACCATACATACAAACAATCAAATTCCTTTTCCACATAAATAAAAACGAAGATTAAGTTCAGTGCTATAAATATCCTTAGGGATATAACTATAACGGCTTTATCTATTTTATACTGCGACATCATCATCGTCATTAGCCGTCATGACGGCGATGATTACCCCAGGGAATTACGAAAAGGAAGGAAAACCAATATACGTAATCATACAATCAAGTAAAGCTCTCTTGATGTCACAATCTCATTAGTCACCCATCCATCACTGACTGCAT
This sequence comes from Cnaphalocrocis medinalis, assembly GCA_014851415.1. Classification (NCBI taxonomy): domain Eukaryota; kingdom Metazoa; phylum Arthropoda; class Insecta; order Lepidoptera; family Crambidae; genus Cnaphalocrocis; species Cnaphalocrocis medinalis. Next base: position 15,430,038 of record CM026282.1, read on the forward strand.
TGTGACAAGGATATTTTGGCGGATTGCGAAAATCGGTACAATGCTGTCTTTTTAGGGTTCCGGAGCCCACGATGAGATCTTAAACTACTGCCATGTTCGTCTATCCGCCTACAAAGGTCACAGAGAGAGAGAGAGAGAGAGAGAGAGAGAGAGAGAGAGAGAGAGACAGAGAGTCTCTACTCTTAGCACCTACTAACACAACAACAAACATTAGTATAAGAATGCATTGCATTGGTATTTGTAACGACAACTTAGTACTTAGCTTGATGCTAGAATAAAATTTTGACAAAGAAGATCAATTGGGTACGCTATGCACAAAGTGGGGTCATAATTTTCAAAACCAGTCCTGTGATTTTTACATTCTGTGTCTGTACAGAAATATTTTTTGTACACCATGCTCTCGCCTCATCTTACTAATTTCTTGAGGGCATAATACCGATGAAAACTAACATTTACCCCCAGGAGTCTAATTTCATGGTTGATGATGATGGCAACAACTATTTTGTGGCGAAAAGACGCCACGGGAGCAGTCAAATACTTTTATTTGCATAACATACTCACATCAATTTCTTAGCATGAGTAGCACATGTATGTATGACGAATGCTTAACCAAATATGTATGAATGATTTGGGGAAATACGACCGCAAATAATTTAAATTTGGGTAATTACTTAAGTAAATTATTTATACTTAGGTCATCATTAAAATTGACATTTAGTCATACACTATAGATATAAGTACTTTATTGCTTAAATAATAGGTCTTACAAATTAGGCATTACTAACCTAAAGATATGGTATGAAATTTCGGCGGTCTTATTGCTCAAAGCGATTTTTAACAAAGAAATTTTAGGCGTCTTTTGCCTTGTATTGTCCTAGTAAAGTAGAATGTGGGGCTATTTAGTTTAAAAAGGTATGTAAACTCTAAATACGCAGGGTGGGAAGTAAAATTACATTAGTATACGTTACATACATCACGAACAGACTGATCACTGTTCGTCTGCCACCTATCACATACAAAAAAAATTAAGATTACAGTAGGTAAGTACCTAAATGATTTCACACGATTTGCGGTCGTTAAGCTGTTTTGCAGTTTGGCAGAAATATGTAGGTATTTATAATTTCTGCAATATTTTGAATTTTTGTCCGGATCTGTACCGGACATTGTCCACTGTGACACGATTCGTGAGGTGACGCAATGGAGATAAGGAATAGTACTTGTTATTGTTTTACTTAATGTTGCGTTTCCTTGGTAATAGTCACAACGGTTAAGCGGTAACTCAAGTTTTTATAGGCGCCCTGGCGCTGCCGAAGATTTCCAGGAGACTACTAGGTTCCCTATATGGTGCGCCCAGCAGCTGGCCACCCCCCTGGCACTCCAGCAGTACAGCCACACATCAAACTATACAAAACTGTCAAATTTTAATCGACCATCTTGACTTACTGTCATACTTATTCAGTTGAATAATATAATCAATTGAGGAAATTTGACAGCTTGTGGTAACCTGATGTGTGGCTGACTGTACGTTGCCGGCTGTTTCATCCTTCTCTATGTATATGTTGGAGGAGGGATGTTTGTTAAATAGGTGTTTGTTAAAGCTGCCATGTCCAGTTGAACTCGTCACTTCGCACAGGGGTTCGTGAAGTTAAGGTGTAGAAATTGTATGGAGAGACGGGGATCTAGTTTGCGGTAGGGTTAATTTACAATCAGGAGGGCTGCATTATACCAAATAATTGGCATGTAGCGGCGAGCGCGATTAGCGGTACGGTCCAGTCCCGGCTGTGGGGTATCCGACCGCGATTGCTCTGCGATAGACACCCCAGGGGTTTCGGTTAGGGTTAGAGTTCCACACACCACCTGGTCCCCCACATATGACAAGATGAATGATGGTTTCCCTTGGAAAAAAATACTTTGGAAAGTATTGGGGAAAAAAGGGTTAGTTTCGCCAAGTTTCGTAAGGATCAGTTACTGGCCGTTTCTCTTATACTGCGCATGCGCACTAGGTGTCCACAGGGTGACGTAAGTTGATCTTATCCGGCGGAATATTCAAAAGGCGTCGTCTCGTGACGCAGCATAACTAGTGTTGGCAAGTACTATACCTATAATCTGTGACACGAGTACTATTAAATTCCTAAGTTGGGGACTAAAATGATATGAAACACAGCGCCTGCCTACATCGCAAGCTAAACAGGCTACGTACACATGCAAAACAAATCTTATCACTCTAATTTTTAATTTGTACGAAAGAGATAGAAGCGTGGTGACTAAGCTTAATCCCATCATAGTAACGGTGACTTGATTTCTATGATGGAGGCTATGTGCCACTGTGCTGTGTAAATTGTTGCGACACCACGCAGGAATGTCCCCGAGTTCAGTCACTCGGTACCGCAGCTGCCCAATCCAGAGGAAGGAAATAAATAAATACTTAAATGCGCCAAACAATCACACCAGTCAACCTGGTGTCAAAATAGGGCAACCCCTACTATGAGTACCAGATGACGATAATTAACTAGGGGCGTCAACCCAGAACACGCAACCCAAGAAAATTTTAAAAATGTAGTTTCCTAAATTGACTTGACCGGGAATCGAACCCAGGACCTTTCGAGCTTCAGGCGAACACCTTAGCCACTGCGCCATCGCGGCCGCTAGGAGGAAGTCATAAAGGTTGGCAGCGCATGTGTTGCGGTTGTCCATGGGCGTAAGCGACAATAGCTTAGCAACAGGCGATCAATTTGCCTTAAAGCCCTAAATCACAATACAAAAAAAGACCATATCTAATTGCGACTCATATATCTCATATTACCTCATTACAGTGGCTCCTGTCTCCAGTAAACATCTATTATACGCCAAAACAGATTAACAACCATTAAACAGCCTTTTAATGTCTCACACGCCGTAAACTCCCATCGAAGCGTAAACCACACATGTTAAATAGCCGTTATAAGATAATGGGATAGTTCGTAGACAAAATAACTAGTCATAGAGAGAATAGTTTGTTGCAACATGTTGGTAGTAACACAATATTATAACAGATTATATTAGCTGAGACCTGTAAACCTACTGATAACAATAATATTACCTATATTTGAACTACAAAATAGGTGTTTATTTTAGTCTTTAATACAATAATGATCTTTTTTATTAATTAATCATTTTGTGAGCAAAAATGTGTGAGAGAAATTGTAGGTTCTTCGGGGCCCCCTTGGTAACGGGGGCCCTGGGCACGGGCCCCGCGTGCCCTTGTGGCAAAGACGGTATTGAGTGTCACACTGAAGAGTTACTATAGAAAGCTATGTCACTTCCTAAAACGACGAAATGTAAATATAGTTCATTTCTTACACATACTATTACATAATTATATAAGTTCCGGTTTATTAAATCCACGAGAAATTCTCCATGTAAACATAAGCAACGACGAGCTATAAAAGTATCATAAAATACTTAATACCTACCGTTTTATTAAAGTGATTAACCAATTGATACCATCGGACCAATTATAATAAATCTTTAGATAAATATAGCTTAACACCGTTTATCTCATGTTTTATTAAATGCAATTAGGAGGAAAATGGGAAGAAAATGTATGTCTTTATTTTATTATGTGTAGTAGTGACTAGTTATTTAATTGATTTGATTTATGGCGAATAATAACTCGGACTTTAAACACAGACTGAATAATTTCGATAAAGTTAACAACGTAGGTATAATAATACAGTCTAGGCAATCATAACCATATCATTGTTTATAAGAGCTTTTTTTCAGTTGCTGATTTCGGTCGGTGTGTTATAACGCGAGTTAATAAATATAACAAAAATATGGTAACTTTACTTTTTATACTGGCTCCTTCATTCATTCAAAGCCAACCAGAGAGAATGGCTCGGCCATGTTGAGAGAATGAAACCAGATCGTGCTATGTATCTAAGGATTTTGTTACATATTACATTACATTACATACATTTTATTACAAGCTTACCGAATGGCAGCCAAGATTGCGACGACGTCCACACAGTGTACCCACAGGAGTGGGTAGACCACCTACCCGTTGAACTGGCGATATTGTAATGGTAGTGGGGAAAAAATGGATAAAGCTGGCTGGAGACCGTAAACAGTGGCGTGATAGAGAAGTGGCGTAATACTCAGCAGTGGGGGTATAAGGGCTGACATGACGATAATAATATTGGCTAGCCCTTACTTCCTTTCGGGACTTAATTTAAACCAGTTCCAAAAGATGGCGCTGTGAGTGGATTACATCGCACAACTATTTGTCTTTTCGGCTTACCTATAAATCTTGATGTCTACTATGAGACTAACCTATTTATAAAAAGTATAGATAATATACGTTGACATATTTTACAATAGGTACAAATCGTTTGCAATAAAATGTAAACACCTCAACTCTTATGCTAGGAGTATAAGGTTCATTTCTGAATGAGTTTGTATACTTATTAGTGCACGAGACTGTCACTATTATATTGGTGTTATAATGATGGAAACAGATTGATTGCTCCCCACATGTCCACACATTATTTACATAACTCGATAAATATATCAATCGGCTATTTAATGACCTCAATAACATATACGAGTAACTATTTGTTTGTTTTTATATGTTGATTTTCTTCGCAACGCATATAAGTCTCGACGGCTCAGTAGGCGGGCGGACATATATGGGGCAGTTATATGTGTACGTTACAATTAGACCTCCATATTTACATGTATGGAGACATTTATTTACATAATGACTGTGTATTTTGCTTGTGTGGTTATTTAAGCTCTATCGTAAAGTTTATGTGTAGCGAATATATTGCACATGGGCGAATGTTTACAAATCTAAGCTATTATAGGAGGTAGTACTTACTTAAGATAAATTATTTCGCAGCGGTATTTCCGAACCGGTACGACATTCAAATCTTCAAGAAACGAGCCTATACCTTCCTAAAAGGCCGGCAACGCATCCGCACTCCTTCTGGTGTAGCTGATGTCCATGGGCGGCGGTGATCACTTACCATCAGGTGACCCGCTTGCTCGTTTGCCTTCCTATAATATAAAAAAAAAATGGGGATTGGAGTGAAGGTTTCGTGAAATAAACTGACTTTACAAAAAAAACTTGTGACTCTACTCGTAGGTATTGCAGGTGTCTATGGGCGGTGGCAATCGCTTACCATCAGGTGATCCGTCCCGTCTGCTAGTCTGCCACCTATCACATATCATCTTATCAGCCCACATCCACCCACTGCTGAGTATAGGCGTCTTCTCTATCACGCCACTGTCTACGGCCCCCAGCCCACTACCATTACAATATCGTAAGACCAACGGGCAGGCTGGTGGTCTACCCACAGGACGTCATACAATACATCCAAAAAATAAATCACATAAAAAATATAATATGTTGTGGTTAGGTTCCTTAAGGACAGTTAGCTTAATATTTTATTGTGTTTTTTTATGTTATTGCTGTTTCCTAAGCTAGTAATCCTTTAAATAAGTAATTAAAATAATGTACCTACTTACTTACTAATTTGATTAACGATGATCCAGCAATGATGATATATGGTATGACAATAGTTGCCGACGCGATCCCACAATGTTGGAGTGGCGACGGTAGCTTTGATCGCTTGCGCAGGAGACACGTATCGAAAACCTCCAGTAATCATTTTTGATCTAATTGCAATACTGACTCCACCCAGCAATGGTAATAACATTCAAATGATATACGCATTGGCGGATATTAATCACCGATGTCTAGCATGTCTTAGCTCGGTACCTAATCGTTATAGCCGGAGTACATAAGTCGTGACATCGGCTCGTAAATTAATTTAATTCGCTGTGATATATCGTTTTGTTTGTTTAAACAAAAGAAAACAATCTAAGGGGCGTTATTTAACAGATCAGGAAAAAAAAAACTAACTTAACTTACCCAGTAAATGACTGGTCAGCAAATAAATAATTGGTCAGCAATAAAAATTTGCTAACCAATTTAATTTTTGCTGATCAGTTAATAATTTCTGAAATCTAGGTAGGTAGATTAATAAAAGCCATGCGGACGTAGAAAGCTTTTACTCTATTCATATCAGAAATAACATCTTTGATCTTGGTTGGTTTTTACCTTTATTTTGCATGTTGTTTATGGGCCCAGAGTCGGTTTTATTCGAAGTTTATGTAAGAAATCAAGCAAGTTCCTTTGTGGGGTCTCTAGAGGATACGTAAATACTAAAATAATTTGGTAAACCTGTTTGTCAAGTACCCTATTTAGGTATAATCTTTAAGCGCAATTGTAGGTGTGTCATATTTTATAATTTGTTTGATTTATGACTTGTAAATCCTACAAATCCAAATCAATTTAAATTGAGCAATATCGAAATATTCCGGTAAATAAGATCAAAATCTAGGTTTGTTTTAGCACCATTCAATTAGAGGCCACTTATTTGCGAATTTTGAAATCAGACTATTAAAATTGATTAGAACAAATGTCTATACATTAGTTTGCAATATAAATAGCTGTCTAAATTAAGTTATTTATGTGGTCTGTCAAGTTAAGGATATAATAAATAAGCTGTTGGTCGCAGTTCCAAAGGTACACAATTTGTACTAAAATGACATTGGAAAGATAATTATTATATTTATTGGAATAGGTTAGTTTCGACGTATTTAGTAACGGTTGAAATAAATAAAAACTAAGTGTAAAAATCTTCAGTAGATTCAGTCATATTGTGTGTAGTATTCAATGATAGAAACCCTTAGATGCCTACAAAAGTACCTACTGTGTAAATAAATTCATAATAAACTAGCGGCCGCCCGCGACTTCGTACGCGTGGAGTTAATTATTGACACTTATCGTCATATTTTGGACAATCCACACAATATATTTTTATAAATTGTAGCCTATGTGTTATTCTGATGTATAAGCTATATTGTGGTAAAGTTTCATTCAAATCCATTCAGTAGTTTTTACGTGAAAGAGTAACAAACATCCATACATCCAAACAAACTTTCGCCTTTATAATAGTAGTAGGATTCACACAACATCTCATACATTGACCTGACTCCATACTAAGTGGCTTAAAAAAGCACTTGTGTTACAGATATCAGACAACTTTTATTCGAAAAAGAGTGCTATTTGGTAGGGTCTATTCGTACAAGCTTTTTAGGGTTAGCCAAATGGCAAAAATCGGATCGCATTTAGATTCGTCATGTCTGCACAAAACTGTTTATTTCGTTTCGTTGTTATGAATACTTACATGTTTCCATAAACTCTTAGATTTTTTGTCTGCATTCATTTCCTTACTTCTTTGTTATTGTCTTGTCATGTTGTAAACTAATTAAACAATGACATGATTGTGATTTTTATTAATCAATGAATAGATATCAACAACCTAGCAGGTCATATTTATTTTATCACAATGAAAGGCATGGCAGTGTGTCTTCTCTGGTTTAGGTGTATATCTTTCATGAAGTTGAAATTTAATTAATGTTGTAAAGTACATACACAATATAATATTCAGATATCTGTTCAAATTCAAGGGCTATTTTTCTAATTATCTGTAATCCATACACCACACATATTACAACATTATCTCTAAAGATTGCAAACCGTGAGAGAGCCACGCTTCGGCATGAATGGGCCAGCTGGACCGGAGTGATACGGCCTCACAGAAGACCGGTTTGAAGCAGTGCCTGCGCTGTGTTTTGTCGAGTGAGTGATGGTACAGGAGGCCCAATTGGGGGGAAGGAGGTTAAAAGTTGGAAGCGCACTTGTGACTTTACGGGTGTTGCTGTTCGTCTGTCACCTATTACATAAAAAAAATGTTCAACAGACAGGCTGATGAGAATCGATCTATGAGATATATTCTACTCCAAATGCTCGCCACTTTGACCGATCTTCGGCTACTCGCATCCAGCTACCTCACAGCAGCAGTTAGTCTATACCTCACTATTGTCTCTTGGACTGTGTTTTCCAATCAAATATGCGCATAATTCGTCGTGTACGCACGTGGGCTCACGCAGGCACCGTGCTCGGTAGGTGTGTCCGGCCACGTAGCGGACATAGTACAGGACAAAAGTAAGCTGCTTAGCGCCTAAAGTTTAGGTCTACGGCGTAGACTCTACGCAAACGATGTGTCTTCTGTACGACTACAAGAACAAACGTTGATAGGTATACCAACTTACGTGTGTGTTAGGCTCAGACTTAGGTACTTAAGTTAGCTGGATCTTTTTTTAAATAGTTAAAAGATGGGAGGTGAATCCTTGGAGGGGAATGGGTCAAGTATTCTAAGGCGAGCAATTGATAGGGGCAGAGGAGCAGAAGTGAATCAAAAATCGGTGCCCATAGACACTGTAACACCAGTCGAGTCCCCATATTTCGACCCCATATTCCACCTTCCCCCGGATTAAGCGACTGATACCCTCACTCATTCCGCGAAATACAACGCAAGCGCTGCTTCACACTGATTTATCTGTGATTATACGTTTTATCAATTACAGAAAAAAAATCAACTATTGCAGTGATGGAACATGACCCCATTAACCCCCTCCGTCCAAAGGGGACTTAACCCAAGCTCTATGAGGATATTATTTAATAAAACATCGGTGCTGCGATGGAGTAACATTGTCTTGACTTAAATATCACTCAATAATAAAAATAAAGTACCTATTTTTACCCAAAAATCACAAAGTTACATAATTTCTCGGATAGGGTTCAGAAGCTAACATACCATCAGCGTTTTACTATGGTGTAAGCTTTCGCAGCCTTCCCATAAATCCCATATACTATGTAGGTGTTTCAATTAATAACGTTATAAGTAATAATAAATAATGGCCAATTAAAATAATCCGATTATATGCACAATGGGCATTGATTTTGTACAGTTTGCGTACGGAATGCCATAAAATAAAAATTGATTGGATATGCTATTCAAGGTCTTTCTAGTTCTACGTAGGACGGTTCTAGGCTGGATCATCATTTATCAGGTAAACTTAAGCCGTCAGCACATAAGCCGTCTTGTCAAACTGGTGTCCCATCGAATTAAGAGGGTAAGAGAATAAAGAGTGCCTGAGTTTACATACACACTTGAGCACTATAATATCGTCCTTCACATCACTAACTGACGTAATTGTCATTTTTGTCAGAACTGACCGTCATCATCATCATCATCAGCCTATCTCAGTCCACTGCTGGACATAGGCCTCCCCCAATGTTCGCCATTTCACCCTGTCTTCGGCGAGACACATCCAGTCTATACCAACGGCCTTTCGCAAATCGTCACTCCATCTAGCTGGGGGCCGTCCCACACTACGCTTCCCGAGTCGCGGTCTCCACTCAAGAACTTTTTTACCCCAGCGGTTGTCAGTTATTCGACAGATATGGCCAGCCCATTGCCACTTTAGCGTGCTGATTCGATACACTACTGACCTGACTGACCTGAACTGACCGTAGTGTTTATAAACTCTCTTTGTACTGACTAAAATCCATGAACTTATTTAAAACAATTTTTCAGGATTTCACTAATCCTCCGTTGTAAAGATAGAGCTTGATATGAAGTTCGGACAGAAAATACAGCTCCAGATATCAAAATCGAAGCCCAAAATACGTTTCCCTGTAAAATTTTCCTGTTGCTAGTTACGACACTTAGTCCTGCGAAGGACAATATATCCTGTGTACGTGGTTGAACCTTAAGCTTGGCCTCCGTAGCCGAATATCGGTTGGAGGGAGTACGTGAGCATGCCACTACTGGGGAGTGGCTTGCTCAGTATCACGACTCCGCGAGGGAAAAAATCCTACTGGGTGTCCTGGTAGGTCGCGCATTTGGGAAGGGCTGCATTGCGCCAAACAATTTGGCTCAAAGTGGCGAGCGCGATTTGCGGTACGGTCCAGTCCCGGCTGTGGGGTATCCGACCGCGATTGCGCTGAGATGGACACCCCAGGGGTTTTGGTTAGGGTTAGAGTCCCACACACCACCTTGTCCCCCACATGTGGCAAGATGATGGTTTCCTCTAGGAAAAAAAAAATACCTTCAGTTGGCGTATACAAAAACCTCTAGTATGCATGCAGTCTAAGGTTTTATTACCTTTGTATGACACATATAGACATACAAGTTTTTCCACAGTTAGGAGTAGTCGTAAATCTAAATTGTTCACGCATGTTATCTTTTCTGTCATCAGTTAGTCACTCGTGAATGATCTTCCTTACATCATCATGACATGATGTTCGCCGCCATTTCATCATCTAGTTCTGATAAATTTGAACTCAGGTTTTCTCAGTGCGATTGGCAATGTTTATTATACTAAACGCAAAGACTCCTGGCAGTCAGTATCATTATCATTAATATTTAACTAACTAATACGACACCGATATGTTTTTACAAATAAATATCCGTTGCAAAAGTAGTTCCGAAATTCAATGTAAATAATGACACGCATCATAGTACAGTATATATTTTTTATGTGTGGCAAACGAGCAGACGGATCACGTGATGGTAAGCGATTACCGCCGCCCATAGACACCTGCAACACTAGTAGAGTCACAAGTACGCTGCCAACCTTTAACCTTTCCCCTCAAGCAGGCGCTGCTTCACGTTGGTCTTCTGTGAGGCTGTGGTATAACTCCGGTCGAGCCAGCCCATTCATGCCGAAGCGTGGCTCTCAGTATCAAACTTAATACTGTCTCACTGCAGGGCAAAGGTCATCAACATAGAAATCAAGTCATCGGCATCGTTACTATGATGGGAATAGACTCAACACGCTTGCCAATTGTGGATTGGTGATCACAAACCCGAGTTACGTTCGAAATATGTAGGTATTCGAAACATACTTTTAATAGACCCTTTTGATACGCATCAGTTGATAAAAATAGTGCTCAAGTGTGTGCTCAAACACATTTGCACTTTCTATTCCCTTACCCACTTAATTCGATGGCACACCAGTGCGACATGACCGAAGAGAGATTGGGCGCAAGACCAACCGCTTGACGTGATTTCTGAGGAACGGGGGTACAAGACAGCTGAGAATTTCTGAGCAGAAAAACTATTAAGCTACTTGGCCCGTCCCAGGGATCTAACCCGGGACCTCAAGAGCACCGTGGCTTTAAAGTGCGACCCACTACCCACAGCGTCACCGAGGCAGAGAAATAAGTATATTGTATAATCTCTGCGTACTCATCTATCGTTACATCCTCTGAAAGTTCCATTCATGATGTCATATCAATAAATAAATGCTGGTTATTGACAAACGTAGTATTATAACCTGTTTGGATATTATTAAATAAGGCTGCTCTCTTTTAAATTGGCGACACGTGTTGTGCCGTCATTTTGTAGAAAAACAAATAAGATGATGTCATTTACCAAATTCGAGCGGTGAACAAGGAATGGAAAGAGGTGGATAAGATACGAGTATATAATTTCTGTGTCTTAACACTTTGGATCTATCATGGTTTTTTTTTATATTATAGGAAGGCAAACGAGCAAGCGGGTCACCTGATGGTAAGTGATCACCGCCGCCCATGGACATCAGCTACACCAGAAGGAGTGCGGATGCGTTGCCGGCCTTTTAGGAAGGTATAGGCTCGTTTCTTGAAGATTTGAATGTCGTACCGGTTCGGAAATACCGCTGCGGGAAGTTGATTCCACAATGAGGAGGTGCGTGGCAGAAAGGTTCGTAGATACTACGGACTAACATCTGGATTATAAAAGTTATGACCGAATGGTGTCCTAGAAACGGCCAGACGAAGTCCAGGTCGTCCGGTGGCACGATGGGTCAATGACATCGCCAACATCAGTATGAGCTGCTCGAATCAATGTGGTCCCATGGATCCGAGCAGCTCAGGACCGAGCACATTGGCGTATGGGAAGGGAGGCCTATAATACACAGCAGTGGGTACTACCGGGCTGATGATGATGATGATGGACTCACAGAAGACCGGAGTGAAGCAGCGCCGTGGAGTAAGTTCTCTGGGACTCTCCTACCGGAGCCCAATTGGGAAACCCGATATGCGGGAAAAGGGATGTAACTGTTTACAGATGTAATACAGACTGTTGGTATGTTCTGACCATTTTTTTGCTCACTTCATGAAATTCTTCATAATTTTATGAGATGAATGAATGCACGGGCATTGATCAAATCATTAAATCGTTAACATTTCACGATTTTGTTGTCCACGTAGTTAGTATCTAAGTAGACACGTGTGTAAAAGATCTCAATCTCGTGTCGGAAAATTACCGTTGAGAAAAGTTGATGCCATCATGCAGAGGTGCAATGCATGGAATGCCGGGTAAAGTGCAATGATGGACTGCCCATCGAGATGGTACGGACTTTACGGCTTATGATAAGTAAATATTAGTAGGTAGGTAGGTAGGTATAAATCCAAGAAACAATTCATTATCATAGGCGTGATATCCACAACTCCGGCAACAAGCACCTCTGTTAAGAACTAATTTACGACGTGTCCGTTTATGTATTACTCTGGATTGTAAAATGTGCGACTTAATTATGTCTGGAATGTCAGCGCCCAGCGACGAGCGGCGTGCGGCGCGTGCGCCTACTTATCTAATATTTTAATTTATTGACACAATTTGAGTGTTGAAGAAATAAACAAACAAACTCAATAATAAACCTAAACATATTTTGTGTATTTTTAGGTAGATCATTGCACTATCGATTGTAGTGTTAGGTTTGGAAGCAATCAAACATATTGAGATTTAAGTATGGACTTTGAATTCAGAATGAATAGCCTAAGCTAGAAAAATCAAAACGGGGTTTGAACAAGTGCGATTTATGACTCTTGCTTAAAAAAATAAAATAAAACTCGCCAAAATGTTTGATAAAAACATATCTACAACATATTTATTTTCTAAATATGGGTACGAATAAAATATGTTTAAGTAGGTATGTGAGTAAATAGATAAGTAAGTTCACCATATTTTGCCAAGTAGGTAAAAATATGTAACACCGCGCGGATAGAAATTCATAACAACTTTTTATTTAACCTTAATTTCTATATACTTTAAACTATTTAATTAATTTAATATTATTAACATTCATTTAATATTATTAACTAAATTAACACAAGCAATATAGCGCTTTACGTTATTAATTAATTTGCTTGTTTGACACCGACTGACAATTAATTAAATGTAATTGGAAATTAAATACCATATCCATAGCAGGCTAGCTCTACGTTGCCTCTAGTTTCCTCGGAGGTGTCACTCTCTGTGACATGCGTAATCTGATATCAATTGTATTTGTAGTAATTATTATTGACTGGCAACTGGCTCCGACTGGTTCTTGCCATCTATATTTATACGAATATAATAATGTAGATATTATATTAGCGGAAAAGATTATTTTTGAATACACCGATCGTTAGAATTTGTACAATTTTATTTTTGGTAGAAAGTGACCTACTTATCAAACGAGTATTATTATAAGTCACTTGTGGATTTGCGTGATCGTGTCAGAAATGATGAGATCCGCTGATCTATGGTCGCAGCCATAGCCCTAAGATTGCGTGGCTCAAGTGGCAATGGGCAGAGAACAGACAGCAGTTGGGATGGAAAGGTCCTTGAGTGGAGGCCGCGTGCAGGAGGCCGCATCCGTGGCAGGACTCCCACCAGGCGGACTGACGATCTAGTGAAGGTCGCGGGAGTCCCTTCGTTGCGGGTGGCACCGGACCGATCTATGTGGAGAACGTTAGGGGAGGCCTATGTCCAGCAGTGGACAATTATTGGCTGAAATGATGATGATAATGACTAGGGGCCCCGCCCTCGCTTCTTTTCAGGAATTAATAGTTCCACACAGTATCAATAGATGGCGCTGGGTGTCGATTACATCGCGCAAGTGTTTCGTCTTTTGGTTTATCTATAAGCCATTGCCTAAAAATTTATTTTAAAACGTCTATCCTCTACTTAAACTTTGCCTGGAAGAAATAGCTAATAGTGAAAAAGAAAGCCTTATAGTATAAGATTGATTGCGGCTACTCGTATTCAGCTTCTGCTAGTTTTCCCTCACCGCCGAGCTAATGGTAGAAATATGACTTGAAAAAAAACCATCGGGTTCGAACTACGAGTCTCCGTATGGAAGGGGTGTTATTTTTTGAAAATTAAGACGAACCCAACTAAGGTTTTCCTTTGTGATAAGGAGACCAAGAACATAACGCAGACAGACAGCAGACACAATAGAAAATCAATTGCTTTTTGCCTTTTTAAAAGGCTTTTGGGTCTTACGACGTCAAACATCGGAGTCATACCTGAATGGTACGACACAAGGTCATATTAGGGTATGAGTTCACTATGAGCACAAAAACTTTGAGAACGGTCCCAGCGCGCCGCGCCCGGACTGACAGCTCTGTCGCGATCGATCAAACGCCGATTATGTAATCGCATCGAGATATGGATCAATTTTTTGTCAGCCATCGATATGAGTCAGCCATCGTAAGGTTGAAGATTAGGAAGCACGACTGTGAGTGAAATAAAAAAAGATATTTTCCTAGTTACATAAACGCTTACAGTGTAAGTAAACTGGATGACTGGCCGGACTCATGGCGTATTTGGTAGTGACCCTGCCTCATACGCCAAAGGTTGTGGGTTGGATTCCCACCCTGGACAAACATTCGTGAGATGAACACTTGTGTTTGTTCAGTGTCTGGGTGTTATATATGTATTTATTTAGTTAGTATTGTATTTGTGATCCTCTGTTGTCTGATATCTGTAACACAAGTGCTTAAGCTCTTAATACGGAGTCAGGTCAATGTAATGTAAGTATGAGATGTCGTGTGAATTTATTTATTTATTTTTACATTACACCGAGCAAACGGATCATTGGAATCGGTGATTATCGATGTAACGTCGTTTTTTTATACCTAACGTCGGTGGCATACAAGCGTGCGGATCGCCTAATGGTAAGCAACTACCGCAGTCTATGGATGCTTGCAACTCTAGAGGACCAGCATACGTATTGCCGACCTCTTGTGAACTTTAACAATTCTTTTTTGAAGAACCTCATACTCTAGTCCCTTAGAAAAAAATCTGGAGGAAGCTCATGTATTCTTGTATAGGTACTCCTTATTTACTTGTTGTGACTAAGGGAATTTCCTCCTTCCAATTGACGTTAATAGTGCAATAACAATTTGTTGAGACAATCCTCAGACCTATATTTATATTGCCCACGCACAATTCCTGAACGAATGGATAAATCGACCGCATCAAACCGTGGGAGAGGCACGCTTCGGCATGAATGGGCCGGCTCGGCTGGAGTGATGATACCACCTCCCCACAGAAGACCGGCGTGAAGCAGCGCCTGCGCTACGTTTTGACGTTTCCTAAAAGGCTGGCAACATTAACACTTCTAGTGTATTTTATGGATTTGCCGTATGGCGTATTTGGTAGTGTTGTTGTAGTAATTTATTTATTTATTTATCAGTGGCAGTAATCACATACTGTCATGTGGACTACCTGACGGTGTGTGAGATGTTTAAATAAAAAAATAAAAAAGGTCCTCTATAAATAGTGCAATGGGGGCTACCGCGTGTGGAAAATCCGTTAGATGGCGTACGTGTGACTGAGGTCCAACTACATGGTGATTGGTTATTTTTGATGTGAGAGGTCAAAATGTCACTAAACGACCAATGACGTTGAAGTTGGACCTCAGTCTACACGTACGCCATCTAACGGATCCACACACGGTAGCCCCCATTTGTTTCGCCCGTGCTGTGCTAACAGGGGAGTTCGGAAGCGGAGATTAGAGCCCATAAATTTGCGCGTGCGCCGATAAGGCCGCTCTCTGCCAAATTTCACTGCAAGCGGCAGCTGTATGACGTCTGACGCGGCGTTGTTCCACTGTCACGGACGCGGACGACTTGTGTGTCCTCCCATGGAACTAAATAAACCCATGGAGGAGACCCATTGGGGATTTAAACCTTTTTGGGGCTCTGTCGATATATTGCAAACCATACTTTGAACCTTATGTATACTGATGTTAGCAGGTGTCTATGGGCGTCGGCAATCGCTTACTATCAGGTGATCTGTCTGCTCGTCTGCCAACTTTTTTTTTAGCTCGTATTGTCCTACTGCTGGGCATAGGCCTCCCCTAATTGCCTCCACTGCTCCCTATTAACAAAAATACGTAGGTTTTCGCTGGCAAAACATTCGCCTATCTTTCCTCGGAAGTTCTGAGCTCATTGATTATAAAAAAACAAACACTACAATGGAACCATTCCCGGGCTAGTACTAGCACATCAACATGAATACGCGCTCGATGGGATGAGTCACGGTGTTTATACGTTTATCAGCCATCGCGGTTATGCGCCCGCGCTGCTCGAGATGGATTAGGGCTGACAACTGAGATTTATAGTTATTCTTTACATTGACGCACCACGCCCAGGCTGGACGCGAAGTCTCCAAATTCGACGGTGAAGTGCCAATACCTGCTATCTAACATAGGTATTACTTCGTTATGTCAAGGGCATTAAGGTCGATTTCAATGTGCTAATTTATTTTTAAGATAGCAGCAGCCATATACTTTTATATAATTTCAGCAGTCCGCCATTTTATTTTTTGTCTAGTTTTCAGAGCATTGAGCTCAAATTGTTTGTAGGATTGCTTCATTCTGTTGATGCCTATCTACCTATTTCTGTTGCATTTGATCTGAACTGTATCAGTATCGGGTGAGTTCAGTGTAACTCAAACATTAAGCTGACATTTTAATTTATTAAAATGAGCAACACGCAACCCTATTACCACAGATAGTAAATTATTCGGTCAGTCGGCGCGGGCGCATGATATAACGCGGGTTTAGTCGCTTATGACCTGCTGTATAAGAGATTTGTTAATAATATCGGTAGTTTATAGTACTTATACGATATACGTGGTTTACGATGTTCTCTATGGCTATTTTCACGAAAATGCTCGTATTTCTTTTCATATTCAAAATTTCGATAGTACATACATGAACCTTAATTACATTATAATACTATTCATTTTTGGCAGTTAAATAATACTCGTGATATTTAGGTAGGTCTGTGATTTATTAAAGGTAGGTAAGTAAAAAGTAACATCTCCGACCACTTATATACATTCTTTCTTGCATACCTACATTGCATTAAATTGCCATCGTTCTCACCTAAGTAATCGCTTACCATCAGGTGACCCGTCGACTCGTCTGCCACCTATATCATAAAAAAAAGGTAGAAACCTACGGTTGTGGAACCAAGGTTGGATTCCCACGATCCCCCTCAATATATCGATGAGGATGCACCGCTGGTGTAGTGGGTAATCCTCTGGACTACATTACCAGGTGAAGAACAGCACATAACCCACGCTGACCCCCACCAGTGGGGTTGCATGAGGTTTGCCTCAAGACCATGGTCCTCCCATTGCACTTCGAGAAGGCCGCATTTGACCAGCGAAACCGAAAAAAAAAGTTCATCATCATAATTTCAGCCAATAGACGTCCACTGCTGGACATTGGCCTCCCCCAAAGTTCTCCACACAGATCGGTCCTGTGCCACCTGCATCAAAGAGACTCCCGCGACCGTGACTAAAAAAAGGTACGTACCTATTGTACGGTATGGTAAGCACATCTAGAGGATTAGTAGTATTTAGATAAATTAAAGTCACTGGTAAGAGCAATAAGAACTGTATTGTCCGAATTAATTACGTTACTAGTAATGGTAAATGTGAGATGGTTGTATGGTATAAGCACACGTGATATGTATGGTGATGAAATGAAATACGTAATCGATATGAAAAAAGCTGACGGTGCATTGCGGCGCGCGCGCGGTTCATCGTTTACCCAATGTACGGAACTCGTACACCTATAATTGTGTCAATCAATTAAGTTCTACCCATTCCATCAAATAAAGGGGCGTCTACAATACCGGCTCCCAGTCTAGTTGCAAACCGGATAGCGTGGCCCACACGGCGCAGGCGCAGGCGCAGCCATTACCGCCCGCGGCGCGACGCGACTCAATTCGCACCTACAGACCAATTGTGGCAATTAAGGCCTCAACGCCATCAGACTGTTGTTTGCTGCTTGATTGTTGTGCAAAGATTGCAGTGAGGATACCTCATCATTCATCATCAGCAACCCACACTCGTCCACTGCTGGACATAGGTCTCCCCTAATGCACGCCACCGCTCCCGATTTTCGGCCACTCTCATCCAGCCCACACCAGCCAGCCTTCGAATGTCATCATCCCATCTTGTCGCAGGGCGTCCAACACTACGCTTACCGAGTCGCGGTGTCCACTCAAGGACTTTACGGCTCCAACCTGAGGATACCTAATTAATAATTATCCCCATTTTCATTATTGTGTCTCAATGGGGCCTCTACGTGTTGGATCTGTATGCCGCGCACGCCTTCCAAAAGGACCGGCCTCCGTGCCGTGTTTTCCCGTAGGAGAGATACAAATAAATCCTCTAACCGATATTCGGCTCATCATCGTCATTTCAACCAATAGACGTCCACTGCTGGACATAGGCCTCCCCCAAAGTTCTCCACACAGATCGGTCCTGTGCCAGCGGCATCCAATGGACTCCCGCGACCTTTCCCAGATCGTCGGTCCACCTGGTGGTGATATTCGGCTACGACTGCCAATATTAACGATCAACCACGTACCCAGGTTAAATTATAGTCCCCAAGTATACCTACTAAAGGGTAAAGGAATAGAAAGTGAGTATACCACTCACTTTCTATTCCTTTACCCACTGCACCATGAAAGCAGTTACCTACCTAATTATTAGACTTGACAATATTGAACCTCTGTCGAGCTTTGGAGTACCCCGACCTGCGAAGAGATGGTTTTGGTCTGCAAAGAAACGGAATTCACAATCGAATCTTTATCCTCTTTCAGCCGCAATGCGGGTGTCATTTGTTTGGATGGAACAGGTATTTGTTACGGGATGGTCTCAACGAGTCATTCCAGAGAATTACTTATGAATGAATGAGAATGCCAAGGCTCATAGATGCTGGGCCCAAAAATGATTTCTCGTGGAAGCAGCCCAATACGTTGACCCTGCCAGATCCGCACCTCAATAGACTCCATATAACATACGGCGGCACATAACGCTCTCCACACCGCCGGAGACAGAATATAGATGGAGGAAAACCATCAGGGAGAATGTGATGCAGAAGGGAAGCCTCGACCCTCAGCACTGAGGAATACGCGATGATTAGGAAAGTTAGGTACTGTACTGCGTATTATTTACTGTGTTCGTTGAAAGTTACACCATAGTTAACTGGCTAAGGATATCGCCTTTCCTTCGGTTGGTGCCAGATATCTAGTTATGAATTTATTACCGAGTTCATCATAGAGATTGCTTCTAATAAGTTTGATTGCGGACACACTAACAAACTGCTGATTGTTGCGATGTGATTCTAGGTTTCAGTTACTTTGCAAGTACCTGCTATTTATTTGGTCTAAGCAGTGAACCTATTGTATTTAATGTTGTGTATAGCAATTTATAAATAGCAGTGTACAAAGTTGATCATAAGTAATCATCATAATATACACTGACCTGGTGTACCGGAAGTACCCATATTCAGGTCTTAGTTTAAACGTGGGAGAACCACGCTTCGGCATTAATGGGCTGACTCGACCAGAGTGATACTACGACCTCACAGAAGACCTGCGTAAAGAAGCGCTGTGTTAAGAGTGAGTGATCGTATACTTGAGGCCCAAGTTGGGATTGTACGTGACTCAACTGATGGTACTGGTGTCCATGGAACCGCCATCTGTCACATAGAAAAAGTTATAGATCAAATACCAGAATCAACGAAGGTTACTATGAAATGTAATCTGTTTCACACTGTCTTCGTCTTGACACATCCAGTCTCTATCGACCTTTTTCGATCAAACTTCTACTCGACCCTAGACGGCGTCCATCTTTACGCTTTCCACTTTTCTTAATTAAGTTCCCCAAGGTAATCAGAACCAAATAACCTCGTAGCATTCTTACAAATGTCCTTACCCAACTGATGGGGATTAGCAACTGCTCTCAGTCATTAAATCTACATAATTAGCGGCTGCAGTGGTTCCATGTATTAATTCATTATAAACAATTGTACCTTTATTGCCAGTGCAATTTGTGCAGATCGCTCGGGCGTTTCGAGCCATTAAGTCGCGACTTTTAATGTACCAGCCCGGTTTAGCATAACAAATAACAGACATGCGACATTCTTCAGACAAATAATGCATATTAGATGGAATGTTTCCGTTTGTACAAACAAATATATGGGTACCTACTGGTTGAATAGTTGATATTGAGAGCAAATGTAAAGAGCGATTCGTTTCCTGGTTTAGGAATAAAACAGATTTAAACGCTTTCCGTACCTATTCAATTTGTATGTGTAACTACCGTAATTACTCATTCAATGAACAGGCTAGTTAACCAAGCTTCTTTACTAAACAACATCATCATCATCATTTGGGTATGAAGAAGATTGAATGTAATGTATTGAAGTTTACTCCAACTTATAACGATGGGCAAATTTTATGGAAATAGGCGTTTTGGACAAAGAATTGATTTTTCTCAAGTAAATTGATTTAGATTTCCATTTAGGGCTGGGAAAGGGAGATATATTATTATCAGAGTACCATCATATTTTGTACACATGAAGTGAAGTGTTACTGATAATTCTCAGTGAACAACTTTTTTAGGTTTACGAGTACTATTGTTTCTTTTATTTATCTATCGGCCAACGCTTGACCACAATCGCACCTGATGGAAAGTGACGATGAGATCTGGACGATGACACGCGTTCGCCTAGAAAAGAAATGCCGGTTCACTCTTGCCTTAAGATGTCTTGATAATAGTGGTAGGGAAAAACAGACCTCGGCAGGGAGTTCTACTATGTTAAGCATTAAGCTCAAAAACTGAGATCTTGCCTATTATTTCTCGTGGTCCGAACCTACTCTCACTGTAAACGTATACGTGGTACTTTATTAGTCCTTAAGTAATTAAATTCTATCTATAAATAATTGTGAGTGAGGCCTGACGTAATCGTTTACTTAGATATTAAATCACTTTAAATTCAATTACACGGGTGTCAAATGCTTGAATAATTTGTTTCCTTAGCTCCAATTAAAATTGTTTACGAGTGACACCACCATTGTTGTTTCACGCGTTTATTGTTGTGTTGTAATATTGTTTTGTTGATTTAGATGTCCGTTTAGGGCTGGGAAAGGGAGATATATATAATAATAATTAATAATTAAATAATAATTGCGCCAGACAATCACACCAATCAACCTGGTCTCAAACTGAGGCAACCCCTGTACTATGAGTACCAGATGACGATAATCTGGGGGCGTCAACCCAGAACACCCAGACCCAAGACAACTTAGAAAATGTAGTTTCCTAAATTGACTTGACCGGGAATCGAACCCGGGGATATATTATATTGAATAGTAAAATATCTATGTAATTGACTGGCTGGATGGCGCATTTGGTAGTGACCCTGGACAAACATTCCTGTGATGAACATGTGTTTGTTCAGTATCTGGGTGTTATATATGTATTTAAGTATTATATTTGTGATCCTCTGTTGTCTGATATCTGTAACACAGAGTCAGTTCAGTGTATGAGATGTTGCGAGAATTTATTACTATTAGTTTTCGTTTTGCGGAATATTAACTAAGTAACAATCGAAAAAAAAATACACCGCTATTTTTCAACAGAAGCAGGTAGGTTCCGCAATGTAATTATTTTAATTAATAGCTAAATGGGAAAATCTAAATATAGTCAGTCAGTTTAAGTATTTAGAGTAAAAAGAAGATTGAATGAAATCGCAATGACAGACTAAATTAAAGTCTTTAGTCACCCAGAAGGGTTATTCTTCGAGGCATAATTCTTTCAAATATAAATTACGTTAAAATCTTAAAATACACGATGTACTATTTGTGAAGATTAACATCCCTTTAACCATGTTTTCTACCAATCATTCTGAGAACATTCTCTCTTTGACTTGACTTTTAAAAATTTCCATAAACGAAAGACAGATCTTAAAGATTTTCCCATCTGTAATTAACGCGGCTTCGCTGAGGAAGTCACTTTATCAACTTTACGCGGTCTTATTGCGTAATAATAACGATAATTGTGTGTAATAGTATGATATAACCTTTTATAGCAAACTAAAAGTCCATTAACTCTTTCTTTTTGAGAGAGATCCGGCACAGAGTGGTTATCGTAATCATTATTACGCATGGATGCAAAATGTACACTACTTAACTGCAATTATTTTGTAATTTCTTTTCCTTTTGTGGCGAATAAACGTTATCTATCTATCATCTAATAATAAATGCACCAGTAGCTTCAAGTTGAATAGACTAGAGCAGTATTTTTCAATCATTTTCATGGTATGAAAATATATTTCGCGACCAACGCAACGGCGAGCATGCTTTGTGCGTACAGCTACTGTACACATCAATGTATACAAAACTGTCAAAACTTCAATCGACTCTCATCACTGTCCATACATTAGGTAGGTTGAATATCAAATTGAGGAAAATTGATAGGTTGTGATAACTTGATTGTGGCTGACTATATCTAGTAGATAACGACCGAAGGGCGCGTCTTCTAGACCCAAAATAATAAAGAAACTTTTTCTAAACTAAATAGATCTGATCTGCACATCGAAAGGAAAATTAGGTTTGGATAAGCATCAATCATCTTAGACCGATAAAATAATATATTCGTGCCGCCCTAATTGAGTCGTGGTTGATATCGATCAAGTCAGCTTTACGTGTTATTCGAAATTACCTACGATTTCTGTGATAAACGATTTTAAACTTTCGTGTTGCATTATACAAATAATAGGGAATGGTCTATAATTCTTACATGGCCAAGGAAATATACAAACAGCCGTGTCTTATGTAAACGAATAATTATTAAAACTTATTTTCAAACAATCTATAAGGCGTTTCGCTATGCTTGCTCAACTGATTTTACATTCTTATTAAATAGTTAGTCAACCATTTACTTGTAAGCAGACACATACCTATATTTATATTATATCTAAGTAAGTCTTCGTCGCATTTAGTACCCGGTTATATTAAACTAGCCGTTACCCGCGACTTCGTCCGCGTGGAATAGTAGGTATCTTTGGGTAGCATTTTTAATCCTACTACTATTATAAAGGCGAAAGTTTGTAAGGATGTATGGATGTTTGTTACTCTTTCACGTAAAAACTACTGAATGGATTTGAATGACACTTTAACACAATATAGCTTATACATCAGAATAACACATAGGCTACAATTTATAAAAATATATTGTGTGGATTGTCCAAAATATGACGGTAAGTGTCAATAATTAACTCCACGCGTACGAAGTCGCGGGCGGCCGCTAGTTACTTTATAATTTTCACCCGCCCTTTTAAGCCCTTACAGCCCCCTTTTTGCAATAATAAGTTCTTATGCCTTCTAGACCTTGAGAAAGGACATTTAGCTAATAGATGGTCTAGACTCTAGACCATCTGTATATCAAATTTTATTCAAATCCGTTCAGTCGTTTTGACGTGAAAGGGTGACAGACAGACAGCGTAGTTACTTTCGCATTTATAATATTAAGTAGTTAGGATTATATTAGTACGTTCTCTGTTGTGATGTTCATAGCAGATGTACATAGTTGACGGTGAGCACTTACTATTAGGTGAATCGCTAGTTTAGTCGCTTCTAGCATAAAAATCATGATGAACGATGAGATCTACAAATAAAATGCGACCGCAAGTGATTCGCAAAAACTACGACATCCTTTGTACCCGATGTTTGTCGTAAAATGCTAAACAGATCCAAACTCTACGATGCGTAAAGAATAGTACATTTAACCTTTAAAACCAACGAGGAGAGCAAACTACTCTTTGTAGCCCTCACAAAGACAATAATCAATTAATATGTACGTCACCGTTCTTTATTAGGCTGAGTTTTGCGTCACGGCTAAGTGCTTGCCGTTTTGGAAATATGCGCCTGCGCAGGTGATGGTGATGTGTATGTCACCGTGAAATAGGCCGAATCATATGTTTATCAATTTCCTTGGGGGTTCGTTAACACAAGGCAGCGGCCTCCTGTATGCGATCTCTACTCAAGATACACATAGGAATTCTACGATGTGATGATGATGACTTTTACTATCGCTATTCAATGAGAAATTTCCCAGCATTTTTGGGGACTAACTCTAACCAAATTTAACCTATTTTCGAAAATAAATTTAGCACCGTTATATTCCGAAAAATTATCAACTAACGATTTGAGCTATTTTACGGTGACATGTATAACGAATAGTTAAATCTTCTATACTATTTATAAAGAGATAACTTCTATAGATAACGACAAGGCTTATAGGTAAACCGAAAACACGAAACGCTTGCGCGATGTAATTGGACACAGCGCCATCTATTGGTTCATTTCTGAATTACGGTCCCGAAGCGAAGTGAGGGCGAGCCACTAGTATTAATAAAACAAACCAAATCATGATTGGACCTTAAAGTAGTTTGTTATTTCTAGTGTAATCAGTTTGGGACCAACTAATGGGATAATTTATAATAGAATAGTGGACGGAATTGCTAAAGTGACGGTAGCTCAATGGACTGAAGAACTTGCCTCCCATACGGGCGGGGGTCGTGGTTCGAATCCGAGCATGCCCCTACGGATTATGAATATTACTAACATTAGTTCGGCGATGAGGGAATTCATCGTAAGGAAACCTGCACGTTTCAGATAATTGCTGAAACGTGCAGTTCATTCTCCGAAATCAAACTAGAATAACCTTACCGTTTTTTTTTCAAATAACGATGACCGAACCGTCCAGCTGCATTTAGAAGCAACAATTGTCACAAGTTCTCACGCTAAAAATAAACCAACAACAATAGTAAGGCATAATAGCGCGTATCGCCGTTTCTGCTGGACAAACGAGCCAGTTTAGATCAGTCTAGACTAGGAGATGCATATCGGTAAGCTAAGCGCCGTGGCAAATCTCAAAAGTATGGTGCTCCACTTAAACAACTGATCAAACAAATAAGGGAGATGTGCGAGATGTCTCGATCCGGGCGAACGCGTCTGATGTAAATCGATTAAAAATCGGTTTAAACCGTTTCGTCGTTATTTTTTTTATATAGTACCTATAGGAAGGCAAACGAGCAAGGCTTAGGGGAAAGCTCAACGAGCAAGCGGGTCACCTGACTGTAAGTGAACACCGCCGCCCATGGACATCAGCTATACCAGAAGGAGTGCGGATGCGTTGCCGGCCCTTTAGGAAGGTATAGGCTCGTTTCTTGAAGTTTTGGATATCGTACCGGTTCGGAAATACCGCTGCGGGAAGTTGATTACTTATATTTACAAAAAATCTAGTGGAGAAGTTATACCTACCTATAGGTTGTATGTATTAATATTTAGATCCCTCTAACCCAGCGGTCGTCACACTTTACTCTTCAAGGGCCACATATCAATATGAACATCAGGGCCCGGGCCGCAGTATATGCGTACTAAACTGATTTCTGATAAGTACGAATATGTAGTTGACTAGTAATTAAATAAATCTACTATATCGCGGGCCGCACAAATAACGTCGGCGGGCCGCATGCGGCCCGCGGGCCGCAGTTTGACGACCACGGCTCTAACCCCATTTGTACCAAGCATTTTGAACAACACTTTTCGTTATGACTTTTGGAAATTCGCATAAAAGCCTCTTTGCCCCGGGCTTGTCACGTGTAAATACACGTGACAAGCGAAGCGTGGCTCTCCAATTTGTTTTATGACTTTTAAAAATTCGCATTAAAGACTCTTTGTCATGTGTATTTTAACATTTACGGGATGTAAATGTTCACAGATACACTCTGTAGATATTGGACCATCGGCTAGGTACTGCATCTCGGAACAAAACACCACGTGATTGTAACCACTGCCAATGACGACAGATGATTATTGATATGCTATTTTGTCATACCTGGGGGCGGACGCGCATCAAACCAATAACCTTTACGGATGCCATTGGGTCGAACTATGGAGTCACGATATGTTTTTTGGATCCGTATCCGAGCCGTATTCAGAATTTAAGATAATATACCTATATGACGAATTGAACGTCTACGTGAATGACGTGAATGACAACCTTATTTAACAACTAGCGGCCGCCCGCGACTCCGTCCGCGTGGAAAAGTAACTTTTTACCCCCCTTTCAACCCCCTTTTCGCAATAAAAAGTAGCCTATGTCCTTTCTCAGGGTCTAGATTATCTGTATACCAAATTTCATTTAAATCCGTTGAGTAGTTTTGGCGTGAAAGAGTAGCAGACAGACAGACAGACAGAGTTACTTTCGCATTTATAATATTAGTATGGATTTACATAAAAGATCTTAATTGAATTTATGTGAAAGATTGATAAAATTTAGTTACAGGTACTTTTCATACATTTTGAGTTTATTTACTTATTTGTCAAAAATCTTATAGATAAAATACATAAATAAAATTTGTAGTTAGGTACTAGGTACTATAATAGCCTGGGACGAGTGCCAGGGCGATAACGTCAAATTGCAATAATTTTAGTTAATAATAAAACGGGTGCAGTAATCCGATTGCATTTGCATTTGCATGGATTACGCTACGCTATCCATACTTCCATACTAATATTATAAATGCGAAAGTAACTCTGTCTGTCTGTCTGCTACTCTTTCACGCCAAAACTACTCAACTAAATGAAATTTGGTATACAGATAGATAATGTAGACCCTGAGAAAGGACATAGGCCACTTTTTATTGCGAAAATGGGGTTGAAAGGGGGGTAAAAAGTTACTTTTCCACGCGGACGGAGTCGCGGGCGGCCGCTAGTATCTTATATAACTTTTCTGCTGCAAGTTTTAGTTTCTAGAAATGTTGCTACTTCACTATCATAATAGCTGTTATCATGACCTGACTGGTAACGTCGTTGTTTTTCTTTCCTCTACCAAGCTTTCGGCACGAACGAGCCGGCTCGACCCAAGTGATACCATATTCCCACAGAAAACCGTGAATATGTGCCTGCGCTATACCACGGAATATGTGTCTGCGCTATACCACGAATTTTAACTGTGGGAGAGCCACGCTTCGGCATGAATGGGCCGGCTCGACCGGAGTGATACCACTGCCTCACAGAAATCCGGCGTGAAGCAGCACTTGTGCTGTGTTTCGCCGAGTGAGTGAGGGTACCGGAGGCCCAACCCGGGGGGAAGGGGATACAAGGTTGGTAGAGCGCTTGTGACGCCACTGGTGTTACAGGTGTCCATGGGCGGCGGCTATTGCTTACCATCAGGTGATCCGCCTGCTCGTCTGTCACCTATCACATAAAAAAAATACCACGGAAAGCCTGTGGAGCCACGGAAAAATTGAGAAGGGGGGAGTTTTAAAGTGGGTTAAAAGTTTAGATGCATACTTGTGACTACACTGTTATTCCGGGTGTACTTATAAGGGCTGTGGCAATTGCTTACTATAAGGCGTTCCCTCTCATCTACCTCATCCTAATCCTAACTAATATTATAAATTCGAAAGTAACTCTGTCTGTCTGTCTGTCTTTTACTCTTTCACGCCGAAACTACTGAACGGATTTAAATGAAATTTGGTATACAGATGATCTAGACCAGCGGTCGTCACACTTTACTCTTCAAGGGCCACATATCAATATGAACATCAGGGCCCGGGCCGCAGTATATGCGTATAGCTTTTGCATAGGTACTTAGTAGTCCACACTATTCATATAAATGCGAAAATGTATGTCTATTAATTCTCTACTCAAAAACCACTAAACTGATTTCTGATAAGTACAAATATGTAGATGACTAGTAATTAAATAAATCTACTAGGTATATCGCGGGCCGCACAAATAACGGCTGCGGGCCGCATGCGGCCCGCGGGCCGCAGTTTGACGACCACGGATCTAGACCCTGAGAAAGAACATAGGCTACTTTTTATTCCGAGGGGGGGTTGTAAAGTGTTAAAAGGGGGGTAAAAAGTTACTTTTCCACGCGGACGAAGTCGCGGGCGGCCGCTAGTAGCACATAAAAATACAGAATAATAAAATGCCCAATTTTTCTGAACTCAAAGAATTTCATGGCTTATACCATTGGTTCTCGGAAAGCCTCAGTCAAATCCGAATCCCGACAAAAACGGGGCAAAGTTGTTTTTTGTGGCAGCAATCACGTCCGTAGGTTTAATAGGCCCATTCAGAAGGAAGCTAGAGTGTTTAATCCGGCAGTTATATTATTCGATGCGCGTTCCGCAGCGTGAACTCATTTTTAGGGATCCCTAACTTAAAAGGGAAAACCGAAATTCCCATGTCATCTCGTTCTTCGTAACCTTCTGGCCGTGTGAGAGTCACGCTTCGGATTTGAATGGATCGGCTCGACTGATACCACGGAGTCGCAGAAGACCAGCGAGAAGCAGCGTCTGCGGTGTGGTCCGTCAAGTAAGTGAGGAAAAATGTTGGAAGCGCAGTTGTGAAACTACTGGTGTTGCAGGTGTCTATGGGCGGGGGCAATCACTTACCATCAGCATCTCCATCTGCTTGTCTGCCACCTATCACAAAAATAATATCGAAGGATTCAGGTAGGACTGGAAGCTACAACTTTTCGCCTGATCTCTTTATTGCCTATATGTTTTACACCTAAAAAGCTAACACCAACTGCTTTCGAATTGGTTAGAACGACGATTCGCCCTCAGACGATTTTGGATGTCCCAATCATTTATATTGGTTTGTCCGGAACCCATCATGCGCCAGTCCAATTCAGACGTGGACGTTTTTTTTCTTCTCATGTGATAAAGGATTTTATGTCATAAGCTGTTAGGGCGCTCGCTTGATTTATACGTCTGGTATTAATGTCGTGAGGTGTAAAGGCGCCGTCTGTTCCTTTTAGGGCTGCACTACGCATAAATTTCAGTTTTTTGAAATATTTATACGTTGGGCTATGAATGTTTTACTTTTTCAAAAAGATTATGGAATGTACATAAAACTCTTGAAGGTCATGTGCATAGGGCTATCATGACGGACTTTGTCATGTTCCATTAATTGGTTTTGTGTCGAAGAAACTAAACTTTTTAAATTAAAAAACAAGACTTTGTACGTTGAATGGATAGTTTTATGTTTAAGGTAGTCATAGATGGCTTGCGACAGAAGTTATTTCCAACTAAGTAGATTAATGAATTAACTTTCATATTACATATAAAATTATAATTGCAAACGTCCTGCATTGGTGATAAAGTGACGACATTTCCATGTTAATAATCTTTAGTAGGTGTACTAAGGTTCTGTTATTAAATGTCCATAAAAGAAACACCGTATTTTTAAAATAGGTAAAATTATAAAAAAGGATTGATTATACAAACTCCACGTCCTAACACATTGTTTAAAATTGTTATGTTACCGAACTAAATGCTATTGTCATAGATAAATACAATCTCGGCGGTTTTGTCGCTAATAGCGACAAATCTCTTTCATAAAACCTTTGGGTACTTAAAGGAAAAATACAGCGAATTAAATTAGTCCCCGTCCAAACTAGTCCCTTGAAACCCCACGCGGTACCCGGGTACCGCGCGGCGCGCTCTCCCAATGGCCTATAAATATGTATACACTGTAATTTGTAGGTTGATAGTGTTTTTTTTTAATGGACATAGATACATCTTGTGATTTGTGATTATTATTTTAACTGTGAAAGACAATTTTGTCTTCGGTGGTTTACCTACCTTTTTTTTCGGCAAAATTGTCATTAAAATATTAAAAAAAAATTATGACGGTAGGTACGCCATTATCCTGCTCGCGCAATTCGCGCATGTGTTATCATTCCTAGTGACATTTTTTTTAACCATAAATAAATCTTATTTGAAAGTTGCCAGCCCTGTCCCGGTCCCGTTTTTTGTGCGGGCGCATTACGCGCCGGCGCCGCTCAGCTGATCGAACGATTTAAGGCTATTAAAGCGGTCGTTTTTCAATTGTGCTAGGTGCGATGCCGTTCAATTGTGCCTCTTAAATGCGGTAACCAGGTACAGGTAATATTTTATGTACAGACAACCAGTTGTTAGGTTATATCCTGTCTCACATAACGTCAAACACTTTCAACCCAATATCAATGAAGAAAGTTTTTAGTTGTCTGTACATTGGCCGTCAGTGAGGTAGTATTATTGAATCCTTATTAAGTTTCTTCTTATTCAGTCTAAGAGTTATCTCAACATGTATGAACGACCTATCTCTCTCTCTCTCTCTGAGTGAAGAAACGCACCGGGGAAAGAGCCCTTAGCAAGTACCTGGTGAGCGTCTCCCAAGATTCGGTCCGTATGCCGAGACGGTAGGAAGGACCATGGGCTGGTGGAGGGACCTGTGTCTCTCTCTCTGCCATCTTAACTTAACAGGGGTACGCTTAGACAATGATTCAGAATTTGGAGTCTGGTAATTATAATGAAGCCACTGCCGTCTCACCTTCGCAACTCTTTCACAGGAGAATCAGACCTACATGTCGCGGGCTTCAAACCATAAGGGCGTATAAACCTGCGAGAAGAGGACTGTAGAAGCCTGCGATATATGTACAACCCATAAGCGCGCGGTTGCTTTACGCGGAAATCACAGCGTCAAACGCATGCGATTAAAGGATGAAGGGGTCTCACACTGCGCTTGCGCTGTGTCAACCGTGTAAAACAATGTTTTATAATCCTACCTGATATGAAATGATGCGTTAATCGCATTACGTGTCACTGTAGCGTTTATCGCATAAACCAATCGCGCGCTTTAATCAAATACTTATCGGTTTTGGGCTCAAACAACATCACTTCAATTTTGCCAACTGTTTTCCCAAACAAATTATATCATACTTTAAAAGGCAAAATAACTACGAAAAGCTCTGATTAGCTAGCGTACTCGTAAATAAATTTGTAATGAGTCACAATCCTCTTTTATGGCACAAGTCGTACCGTAATGATTTATTTCAAAGCTATGCGTGCGTCCGTTCATTGGAGAACATGTTCCCAGATATTCTTCTCAGAAGTGGGCCGACATTCTTCGTTAATATCCTGGCGTCCGACTTACTAGCGTATCACTCCAACTCGAGATACAGGATGTTCAAAATGTAGCTACTTACCTTCTTTTGATAAAAATATTTTTCAAAGTTATTATCTGATGGAATGAATAGGTGCGTATTATTCACATACCTACTCCGCTTGTTGTTGGGAGGCCGCAGCCGAGGCAGGCCTCCCACCAGGTGGACCGACGATCTGGTGAAGGTCGCGGGAGTCCATTGGATGCGGGTGGCACAGGACCGATCTGTGTGGAGAACTTTTGGGGGGGCCTATGTCCAGCAGTGGACGTTGACTTGATGATGATGACTGAAATGATGATGATGATGACTCCACTTATAAAGATGAGAAAAAAAATAAGCACCTTGTTTTAGTTTGATGGGAATGAAGTAGGTAAGTACCTAGTCGATAGGTAAATTATTTGTTGGTCAAATATTTTACGGTAAATTTATTTTTATAATTAATTTTTTTTAATTAGTGGCCCGGCTGCACTTCGTTTCGAGACTTAATATTGCTGCTAGTTCCAATTTTTGCCAATAGATGGCGGTGGGTGTCGATTACATCGCGCAAGTGTTTTGTCTTCCTATATATAGGTAAACCTTGTGGTTGACTATAGAAGCTATCTCTTTATGAATGGTAAATATAGATTGTGCGTGTTCTGCTAGGTGTTTAATTTAATCTTCTTTGACCAGTTCTTCTTCGCCTCCCCTCCCTGTAATAGAAGAAATAAATCAAGCGTATGATTGGGTGAACGTATTATCGTCATCGTTTAATAAATAAAAATAAATAAATTGAGACAACATCACATACATTGTACTGGTCCTAAACTAAGGTTTTCCCTTGTACTATGGAAACCAGAAACAACGAAGGAACCACATACACCCAGACCCAACACAAATATCTATTTCATCAGCAAACATTTGTGTTGATGAGGGAATCGAACCCGCGAACCCTGCGTCTCAACCAGCGCTCAAACTATTGCGCCAAACGGGTCGTTAATGTTTGTGTCCCGGTTTATAGACTTCGTAATTACCTTATGATTTATCAATATAATGTGAGTTCATTCTTATAATAAACTAGTGGCCTGCCCTCACTTTGTTTCGAGAATATAGTTCCACTGTCTGCCAATAGATGGCGCTGTGTGTCGATTGCATCGCGCTAAGGTATCGCCTTTTCGGCTTGTAAATACAAGTATAATATAAGTGGTAGGTTTGTCGATGTCTACATAGTTTATCTCTTTAAAAATAGTATGGATGGCCTTCGTAAGAGTACTCGTACGTGAATAAATGACAAAAGACACTTGTTACCAGAAGGCCTCATCCTAGCTTGTAATTCCTGGTTCTATCCAACTGTTGCAGACTTACTACAGCTGTCACTTTAGAGCCAGGGGTATTTCAACTTAATTCCCTTAATGAAATAAAAGGGCTTGCGTAGTAGAGTACATGAAATATGATAAATATCAAATAAAAAGTTTTTTTACGTTTTATATTACAACTAGCGGCCGCCCGCGACTTCGTCCGCGTGGGAAAGTAACTTTTTACCCCACTTTTAACCCCTTACAACCCCCTTTTAGCAATAAAAAGTAGCCTATGTCCTTTCTCAGGGTCTAGATCATCAAGTATACCAAATTTCATTTAAATCCGTTCAGTAGTTTTGGCGTGAAAGAGTAACAGACAGACAGACAGAGTTACTTTCGCATTTATAATATTATAGTATGGAATAACCCTTTCTGGGGCTCTGTTATACCTCGTAGCAAGTGGCCGAGGTTTGGTGTACGGTACGGCGCTAGCTAGGCAATGACCGCGCGTTTATTTTCGGACGCGCTGTATAGCGTGGGCGGTAGACGGCCTGTCGCTAAGGGACCCCATTCACTTATTTTTTTGAACGTTTTAGGGTTCCGTGTACTTGCTTGAATGGTGCATACCAATAGTGTGCATATAACTTGTCGCATATATTTTTTTAATAGTAAAATAGTTAAATTACATGACTAAAATTTAAATTAAATTAATTATGATGTTCGTTTCAATAGAATAAATAGGTTCCCATGAAAAGGTAGGCGCTCACTCGTATTCACTTAATACGTGGAGTACGGCGATTTATTTTATGACGAATAAACAAAAAGATAACTGAGGTGTATCTTTGTGAAGATTTAAACATTCTCATAATAATAAGAGCATCCGCTATATTAAAAATAACGTTATTGTTTATAAACCACAAAACTTTCAAACTGTTAAACGTTATACCGGGTGTATTTGTGAACATTTACATCCCTTTAGCCACGGGTTTTACCAACGATTCGATGGCTTTTGAAAATTCGCATGAAAAAAATTTAACTTTTCATACTATTGGGGTGGATTGGTCATTTTGTATGGGGAGTTGAAATAATTTTCGATAAATTTCGAAAATTTGTTGAACAAATATTGCTCAGAATGGTTGATAGAACCCCTGGTTAAAGGGATGTAAATATTCACAGATACATCATGTATGCTACGAAAATGCTGTAAGATAATGTGTAAATAATTAAAAATTTACATAGGGTTGGTCTAGTGGTTTAAGTACCAGGGGGTCTACTCCGCCAAACGATAACGAATTATTCGCAACGATACGACATTGGTTCGAATTATTCGCATGTACCCTACTATAAGAAATGTTCGTAATCGGTGTCGATTATCGTAAGTATAGACAATTTACTTTTGTTTTGTTCGGATGTTCGTGAACGAATGATTGTAAAATTAAAAAAAAGTTTGGCTGTTTGGTTTATTATTCTTCAGTGTGGACCATAAATGGCTAAAAAAAATGACACAAAAGAGCTATGACAGCTTCCACCACAGAGTACATTGTAATATGCTTCCACCAAAGAGAATATAATCACTCCGTTTTGCTTCCACATTTTATTCAAAAATATAATGAATGAAATATACGTTGATTAAAAGAGCATGTAATGCTGATTAATAAGAAAATAAAATCGTAATTCAAGGAGGCTAGGTTTTTGAGTAATTTTACATAGAAGTTTAACAGGTTATGCCTTTATTAACCATATTATTTTGCGCAACAACAACAAAAACTCATTCCAAATGCAGGCGCGCTTGGGTTTCCTAACCCTTATTGTGTGGATAGGCTAGAGAAAACTTGAAAACAACAAGATATAATTTAACAATAGGTGCTTTTATTATCATTCTTCATCATCCTCAATAACTAAGACCATTGTCTAAGAAAGCAAGGCAACTGCGCACTATTCATCCATTCCCATCCCAAAAATCAATATCACAGTCTGAGTGTATTATAAGTGGCGAAAGCAAGAGTCCTTAGGCAGTTCGGGTCAAAAATTATAAGAAAACAGGGGTAAAGCAGCGAAAACACACAGAACACACTCGAGGGTTCGCGCCAAAAATACTTTGATTTATGTAAATCAAAATCCAATCGTCATCACAAAACCGAAATCTATTGAACAGAGCTGGGGTCAATGGTAAAGCGAAGATACTAGTCCAGAGAACAGTAATATGGGTCTTTATATGCAAAATCACAACGAAACGATAATCTTACGACACCATCAGAGATGTCGTAGGAATGTTCGTCGTCTGATTGGCATTACATCGATTCCCAGATTTAAAAATTGATGGGTAAAGAACGTTTTGTATACATGCATTAGCAGTGGGATTAAGCCTAATCTAGTAGGACTTATTTCAGAAATTCCCTGTGGGAGGTATATGTGGCTGTACAAATTTCTTTTTTTAAGTAAAAATTACTCCATCCTATGTCATAAAATAGACAATCTACGGAACCCAGCCGCAAAATACGAGCGTTTTTTTCACCCCTAGGTGAACAAAACGTTTCATTGAACGGCCCGTGAATGAAATTCCTTACCTCTAAGCGCCTCCAAAAAAATGTCTCTGAATGAACTTCCTTTGGCGTAAATTCTTGCTTTGCGCTAAAGAATTTTTGGACCAAATGGGAATAAAATGTTTGAACAAAATGTCATAATGTGCTTCGGTGTGGCATGCATTAGTCGGCGTATCGGACATGGGGTTATGGATAGGATTTTCATTATAAACGATTACTTGGCGCTTGGAAAGAGGGTTTTGACAATGTGTCAGTAAAAAAAGATTATTCATTTTTTTGTAGTTAAATGGAACTTGAAATGGTTGGCGCGGTGGATAAGTCACCCGGCGTCTAAGTATTTCATTCAAAAATATTATGTTTGTAACATTTTAATATTTTTTATTAAACACTGGTGGCCTGCCCTCACTTCGTTTCAGGAGATTAGTTTTAAGTCAAGCCAATAGATGGCGCTCTACGTACATTAAGTACTACGTACAAAAGTGTTTCGGTATCTATCTTCTTCTATACTATTTATAAAGAGATGACTTCTATAGACATAGACTAGGCTTAAAGGTAAACCGAAAACACGAAACGCTTGCGCAATGTAATTGGACACAGCGCCATCTATTGGTTCATTTCTGAATTACGATCCCGAAGCGAGGTGAGAGCGGGCTAGTAGTTACATAAAAGACTTCTCGTTGTCCTGAGAAATTACCTCTTATATTTTTAATTTTAAAAACAAATTCATTGCAAATACCAATGGTTACTGTGTTAACTTATTTAAAACGCTTGCATAGTTAAGGATCAGTTTATCTCACAATTAATTAGTTATTCAAATCAGAGCTCGTTAGAGTTTTATCTCATTGCACCGTTTAGAAAACATTGAATATTGAATAGTGCTCAAGACAAGTCCAACAATTAATTGATCGATGTGCGATATGCCGACATCACCTACTAGTTGCCTACTACAGTACTGATATTATTCACAAGCATAATTTTATAGGAAACGATAATAGGCCGTAGGATGGTCTAGAGATGTAATAAAAGAATCGACAGATATCGATTTTTATTTATCGAACATCAATTTTGTTTCACGGCATTTTACTCTTTGCACTAAGAACTCAATAATCGAAAACTATTTCATAAAGAAAACTTAGGTTTTTGCGTTGCATTATAAATATTAAATGTTAAAAGAGAAATTAACGCAACGTTTATTAATTAAGTACTTACATTGTATTGTATGTAAATACTTTAATATGTCAATGTGAGGGTGTCCGAAGATTCGCTGCTGGGCCCTAGCCAGACGACGTCATGTAAATAAATAAAAGAAGTAATAAAAAATCCCATCGTGTAACCAAGACGTAACAATATTGTATTTGACTAAATATATTTTATGTGAACATGAAAATTTTGCCTATTGGTTCCTATTTACTAATTACTAATATTTTGATAAAGTATCAATATTTTTTACTATATCGAGATGAGTCAAATACCATATTGTCTCATCTCTAAGATGGCCCCACTATTATGTCCAAGTATACGGCGAGTGTGGGCCGACAGACGTTAATTATGGGAGTTACGTCATGGAGATGGAAAGTGTTGTATGTTGTGATAGAAAAAGGTTTACTTAATTAAAGGTTTATTTATAGCAGAGCTAAAGTCGCCGCCTACGTGTTTGTGAGCTGGATTTTGGTATCTTAGAACAGTCTCAAGTTGTAAATTTGTACGCCCTATCTCATTTGGACTAACTTTTTTTTATGTGATAGGTGGCAGACGAGCAGATGGATCACCTGATAAGCGATTGCCGCCGCCCATCGACCCGCAACACCAATGGAGTCAAAACTGCGCTGCCGACATTTTAACCCCTTTTCCTTCTGGTTGGTCCGGTACCCTCGTTCATTCGGCGAAACATTGGTTGGTGGTTTTTATAGTAGTCTAACATTGTATTAAAAAAAATATTAGAAATCACATCATCATTTTTGAAGACCCCACGTTTGGGTTAGATGATGATCGTTCTATGTTCTAACTATGGGGATCGCCCAACATTTAAGTAATATTTTTTTCTATTTTTGTATAAAAACCTCTATGCGGTTACAAAATCCATCTACTTACCAAGTTTTAGCAATATAATTTCGGAAAAATGTGGCTGTGACATAGGGATGGGGAGACAGACAGACGGACAGACAGACATGACGAATTCATAAGGTTTCCGTTTTTTACCATTTAGTTACTTATAGTACAGGGGTTGCCCTAGTTTGAGACCAGGTTGATTGGTGTGATTGTCTGGCGTATTTATTTATTTATTTACAGAAATAGAAAAAAATCTTTATTCAAGTTAGGTCCACACAGAACACATAAGAATGCAAGACAAGTATCGGTGATTACAGATAGATATACAAATTATCTCTAACGTCATCAGTACGATTAGTGCAAATTCTCATAAATCTTTCCGTAAAAACCTGTGTACAATCCGCTCCGTCCATTGTGGAGCACCGAGCGAGCACCCACACCTCGCCTACGGCGCTGCGGATGCGTCTCGGTACATTGTACATTGTGGGATGCACGAAATGGGCGGAAACCGTGGATTCGAGAACGCCGCCCGATTTTCGCATCACTCGATTTAGTTATTATATTTTTACTTACCCCTAGGTCTTTTTCTTTTAGGTTTTGGTGGAAGACAACCTCATTCTTAATTTGAAAGCTTATGATAAAAAGTCTTATTTTTTTTTATTAAGGTAAGGTAATTATGTATAGATTTCAAAACAGTTTTTTTAAGTCGGACTATTTGAAAAATTTCGGTCTTACCGCCGCCAATCTATATAAGATGCAGTTGCCACGTGCATTCCTCGTAGCGTATTTGCATGTGGTCTTAACAGTTAATTAAAATCATTCGTAAAACACACAGGTTTCTTTCAAGGGCCAACAGTAACAGTGGTTATCAACCACTACCTTAATCTTTAGGACCAGTTCACACTCGCAATATTTTATTTGCGTAATATTGTACAGCACGTTACTTATGCATTAAATTATATAAAATAGGTTACAACTCATACTTGTTTGAAGAAGTTTCAATCATCATTGAAGTGCTGCTGTTTTTTCAGTGATTGGCCTCTATATTTGACGGTTGTCTACAGTAAAACTTACTACGTGTAATATTTTAAGAATATCGAGCGATGTGTTATTGAACTCCGTGCCATCTGCGCGGCGCCTGCGCTGCGCGAAGGAGTCGGTTGCGCTGGCGCCAGTGGGTGAGAAAATCTGCGCGGACGCACCTGAGCGATGTTACATCGATCTTATATTAATGCCCGTCCGTTGTTAACTTCTTAGAGGGAACTTTTACATAAAACTTACTTGAGATAAGGGGCGTACATTTTATGATAATTATGATGACTCTTAATAAATTCTATTTTATTCTAAAAACAATCTTAGCAACCCTTGTAATCTTGTGTGCAATAAAGAGTATATTCATTCGTTTATTCACACAAAAGCTGACTGTATTTTTGCTTCTTTTGACAATATTAAAAGAAATAATAATGCCTAGTCAAAAGCCTCCAAAAAAAAAAAACAATCAAACGCCGGTGAAAGATAGTGACAACTCACTCAATTGAAGCATTGTTAAAAAACTACCTAGGTATTTTTTAATCTATATCACTTCGCGATACTTTGTAATATTAAAAACCTCAAACTTCTATAATTCAAAACTTCGATACTTACGTAAAATTTAAAACTTAATAAGTATGTTCAAGTTAAATTACGTTGTCTTTGAAATATTAAATGTCTTTGAACTAGGCTGCGGATAGACAGATGGACATAGCAACTTCAGAGACTACAGAACCCTAAAAACTACCTCACGGAAATAGATTCAGCAACAAATAACAAGAACAATAATAGAAAAACATAACAACAACGTAACAGTTTTGTGGAACGGTTTAGCTTATAGTATTTCCGGCGGCGTTGATTTTGGGACTTTTAAGAGAACAGCGTACTCTTCTTTTTTAAAGGCAGGTAACGCATCAGCGACATCTCTGATCTCGCAGATGTTCATGAGCGGCAGTATGGTTACTTACCAGCAGGTTACCCGCTTGCTCGTTTGCTGCCTCTAGCATAAGAAAAATCTTCAGTACAGTTGATCTTTGAGATGAATATGATGTAGACTCTACATTGAGCTTACAAGACAGTTATAGCGATTTTGAAATTTTGAGATTTGGAAATCTTTTGCTTCGATTGACTAGTTACATGCCAAATTTTAGTACTCAGTAGGTACTCATTGTTGTATTATTTTTTAGAGAAATCAAATTTAAATACTAGATGCAGAAAACTACATTAAAGATTTTAAAATTAGCAGTATTCATTTACCACAGCTAAATTAGTAGAATTGACATGAAAATTTAGGCTTTACCATTTTTTAAACCGACAGGTTTTATTATATAAAATTACAGCTCGATTATTTGAACGGGCGGAATGTTCTGACAAGGACTTTAAGAAACTTTCAACGGATAATCCAAGTCCATTTGCTTACTGGTATTTCTAGTAAACGCAGGTGTTTAATTACACCATTTAAAAGTGTCCCATAAAACAAATCATAATCTGACAGATACAAGTCAGAAGCAGTACCGTAAAAATTAAATCTTATCTGATTAACGTCCGGAAAGTTGAGTTTATACCATTGTTTGCAAACAGGTGGTCTGTTTGGGCGCTATTGTCTATCGGATAAGGATTGAGGTGTTTTTGTGAACGCGCTAAGCCTAAACATGTGTGTTGTCGGCTCTGCGTGTGCGGGGGGGTCGCGTCGTCTATGACGGAGGCGCGGCGCGTGAGTCATGTTCATTGAGCGGTGGTCCATTGAGCCGCTCGCCTCTCCGCCGCTCATTACAGCTCCGCCCGCCGGGCCAGCGCACGCACGCACGCGGACCCCGACGCACGCCTACACCGACGACTCCCATCTCTCGATACGACGTGAGTTAGCCTACGACTTCCGCTCGGGCCCACGAACAAAACGATTTATGAGAAGCCTCATTATCAGAAAATAACGTAACGATTTCTCGTTGCAGATGGAGAGCTCGAAGTCTCACGTTTGGCTCGCCGCTGTGGCGCTTCTGGCCACTTGCGGCGTCTGCAGCGCAGGAGTGCGGAAGCCGTTCACGCCGACGGACTCCATCCTGGACATCATCGATACCGAGCAAGTGGAGAAGATCCTGGCGGCGAGGCAGCGGGCCGAGCAGGCCACGGCCTCGCCTCCGACCTACATGCAGCGGAACGAGCTCGGCGACGGCAGTGCTGAAGCTATGGTAGTGTCAATGCCAGACCAGGAGGAGATACGCAAAGCGCTAAAGTCCTCCAAAAACGCTCTGCTCGTCACCAAGAAGGAGTACTTGAAGGAAGACTGGTGTAAAACAGAGCCGCTAGTGCAGAAGATACGCGAGCCGGGCTGCATACCCGCGACGGTCCTGAACAAGTTCTGCTACGGGCAATGCAATTCGTTTTACATACCGAAGGGCCCGCGCCGACGCGAAAACAGCGACGAGCGCCCACCACCGGCGTTTAAATCCTGCTCGTTCTGCCGGCCCAAGAAGGTGACCTGGATCACGGTGACGCTGCGCTGCCCCGGGCAGAACCCGCCGTTCAGGCGCAAACGTCTGCAGAAGATTAAGCAGTGCAAGTGTTTACCGGTGGGAGTGAATTGACGTTGGTGCGCGGACGGAACCTCCAGTGCAGAGGCGGTGACGCCGTCAGGATCGCGACGAGGCCGGCGCCGGCGCAGCCCGGCGCGCTGCTGCGGCTGCGGGCTCCTGGCCCTCGGCTACCACGGACTGGTTACAACATCGGATCGTGCTCTCATACGTCAATACACATGACGTCATGTGATGCATAATTAGATGCCTATGTAGAGTGTTTTGTAGCGCGGCTTCGATTGCAAGTCGTGGAGCAAAGCTTTAATTGTTTGTAGCGAAACTAATTAGGTAGTTTGTTAGACATTGGTGGCCTTGCAGAGTGTCGGATAAAGTTGTGTGTGACCAGCGAGTTTGTTTTAGTGATTAATTCGTTTAATAATTACAGAATGTGTGATACTAGTTCGTAGAGGTGTGTTAATTAGTAAGTACTTAACGAGTCACGATTTACACTAATATGTGCGTCAAATGACGTGTTATTTATTTAAATCTGTTATAGCTGAACCGAAATACGCTTATAAGTAAGTAATATCACGCTGTTAATAGTGATCGTTATGAGAAGAGTAGGACGTTGGAGCGGGAACCTATTGCAGTATGAACATTAGTTTTATGATATAACTAAAACAATATTATGATCTCTGTTTGCTCTCAAGACAAGCATTTGTTTACAATAATGCCCGCGTTACGGACGTTTCTATGATCCGGATATATTTGGATATTTATACTAAAAGCTTTATAGCATTGGTTGAGTATATGAGTACACGCTATGCGTTGATTAGTTTATTTTATTGGTATTTGTCTGAACTTCTTGGTATCGTAAGACTTTGAACTTGGTGTTATATTGTGATTTGGGCTATAAATACCATCTAAATGCATTTCATGATTCAGTACACGTATCTACAGTCTGGACCAAGAGTGAATCTCTAATACTTTCGATATTATTTGCATTTAGGTTTTTCGAATTAAGATCTAGAAATTATCAAAATAATTATAAAAAACAAACAGATGTCAATGTGTAATTTTCATACGTTTTAGCTCTTTTACAGATAATTGCAAAATATTAAAATGTATAGGAATTGGCATCGTTACTTACTTAGCTATCTTTATACAGTGGTAGCCCTTACTCAATACTAATTTCGTTTACGTTGCTTCGATCGTGATATCATGATTAGAGTCCTAAAATATTTTATTTATTACTTTAACTGTAATTGCATCTGGGTTATTCTTTGAGATCTAATTTTCCTGGCAGTCCTCAAATCGTCACATTAATAAAAAAAATACGTCAAAATCTTAATATAATAGTTGATACTTATAATTATTCTTGCAAAGAGCTTTCCATACAATCGCTATGTTTTAAGATTATGATGTCAATTCGTTTTTCGGACTTCCTCGAAAGTTAGATCTCGAAGAATTACCCATCTAGTGCCTGCCGGTATTAGATCCCGAGTATTTATATATTCCGTACTTAACTGGTATCGTTGATATGCATAATATAACTAGTTCGTGTATTCAAGGAAATAACTTTTGACATTTGAAATTGATATGAAATTTTGTAACATTGTTTTCCTATTATATTTCGTCAAGTGACCTAATATAATTCTTGCCAGATTTTAGTTAAGTGATTCATGCACCAGCGTTATTAAAATATTTTTCAGTTTGGTACTTTTTGATTTCTTAAAAAATTGTACTTAATATATTTTGGTTTTTTTTTTCGATCCAGATGGTATTGTTGTATTCAAAGATCGAATTATTATTTAGGCATATTGATATTCGCCATCGACTCGAAACGATTAATAACTGAATTTGTTTTCAATTACAAGTTACAATAAAATCGAATAAAAGTATGCAAGTGTTTCATTTGTAAACTTGTCTTATTATTTGGTTGTATTTAAGTTATCTTACTGATTGAGTATCCATTAAAGTTAAGTTGATCAAGTGGGATATATATAATCTGATGCCTATATACTTTCCCATTGCAGGGCAAAGGCCTTTATCATAGAAATGAAGTCACCGCTACTATTATGGGATTAGGCTTAATTACCACGCTTGCCTAATCACAAACTCGAGCTATGTTCGAATAAATCAAAACATACTTTTGCTCGACCCAGGAATCGAACCCGGGACCCCGAGATCAGGGCCGGATGTACCGGGTAATTACTTA
The DNA here is from genome assembly GCA_014851415.1 of Cnaphalocrocis medinalis. Lineage (NCBI taxonomy): Eukaryota > Metazoa > Arthropoda > Insecta > Lepidoptera > Crambidae > Cnaphalocrocis > Cnaphalocrocis medinalis. The sequence goes on from CM026282.1 coordinate 15,472,692, forward strand.
AATGAAAACTGTATCCTCCTATATTTCGGCACCGAGTCCTACTACTACCATAATACTTAATATAACTAAAACCATTTATTTTAACGTCGTAAGGCCCAAAACCTTTTAAAAGTAAAAAAAAAAGATTTTCTACTGTGTCTGCTGTCTGGGCCTTACGACGTTAAACAGTCATACTAAGACCCGATTTAATCAATATTTATCCAAGAATCTACGGTATTAAGTACGTTGTGATACATATCATACGTCATCATCAGCCTGTTGCAGTCCACTGTTGGACATAGGCCTCTCCTTATATTCGCCACTCCGATTTTTCGCTACTCGTATCCAGCTATTGCCAGCCATCCTGCGCAGATCGTCTCTGCATCTGTCCTGGTCCTGAGGGCGTTCTACATTACGTTTACCGAAATACGACTTACCATACCACTCGTAGCGATGTACTTAAGATAGATTTATTCTCGGATAAAAATTGGTTGAATCTGGCCTCAATCGATCAAATTGCACATAGTTTTGCAAACAAGGACCAACCCTCATTCAGATGTAATCGAGTTTATACTTTAATATCCTCTTCATTACGGTTTCTTATCTCGAAAGTCTTTTTGTGCGTTGCTTCTGGTTTGCATAACTATGTCTTGCAAAATGTATTTTTAATGATTCCGGCTCATGTTTCATAGATTAAAATTTTCAGTGCCATCCGCAATGCTCAATGGTTTTAGTTACGTCACGCTTCGGCATGAATGGGCCGGCTCGACCGGAGAGATACCACGACCTCACAGAAGCCAGCGTGAAGCAACATCTGCGCTGTGTTTCGTCGAGTGAGTGAGGGTACCGGAGGCATTGGGGGAAAAGGGAGGTAAAGGTTGGCAGCGCACTTGTCACTATTTGCAGGTGTCTATGAACGGCGGCAATCGCTTACCATCAGGTTATCCGTCTGCTCGTTTGCCACCATATCACAAAAGATATCATGTCATCTCATTTGTTGTTATCTCTCGCTGAGATGGCGTGTTGCGCCGAAAGATGTCACTTTGGAACCCGGGTTCCTTTCCGTTCATCATATCCAGGATAGCTACATAATTATGGTGAATTTGTTACTACTATGAAGTGATTGTCGTCTGACCTTCGCAAGGCTTAAACAGGGGAACCAGACCAAATGAATCATAGTTACACCTTAAGAATCATTATCTCGACGATTGTGGGTATTCTCAGTTTAAGAAACTAACCGAAACATCTATTTCCTCATTACGTATTTCCTTACCGCCGAGCTAATAAGTTCTTAGTAGAAATACGCACACACACACACGTCTAATAAAAAAAAATATATCAGGCTATTTACTTTGCACTTGTGACTTCACTGGTGTTGCCGGTGTCCATGGGCGGCGGTAATCGTTTACCATCAGGTGATCCGTCTGCCCCCTATATCATAAAACAATGCTATAGTCATAGCATAGGTGTCTATAGATGGTTACTAATGTTACCTTCTGTGATAATTAACATTATTTTATCTAAACCTAGTGGCCCGCCCTCACTTCGTTTCGGGACAGTAGATGGACTGTTCGCCAATAGATGGTGCTGGACGTTGATTGTATCACGCAAGTATTTCGTGTTTTCGGTTAATCTATAAGCCTGACGTGGAATATGAGATTAACCTCTTTATAAGTAGTATACAATAAAATAAAATTGATATAGAAGATATACATTTAAATTAAATGACATCTCTGACTGCAGCAGTTAGTAAGTATTATTATTATAATCTTTAATTCTGTAAGTCAAAAGGCATCCAAATTTGACGTTTGGGAACGGACGGTTTGACATTTTGATAAATTTACAACCGTCTCTTTCTAATTACTGTTATAAATACATAAGAAAGAACAGATGACTATGGGCCCTTTTTTCTATGCGTTAGGTATTATTTTTAGCATTGTTATGTAGTTAGTACACACGGCATCACGTGGAGGTACCCTGATGGAACTTTTAACCGACTTAATTTTTGAGAGAGTACTTTTCACTTCTGGGGATTGACTCCATCTGACGCCGTCTGTACAAGCATAGAGCATGCTGTTAGGTTGGGTTAGTATTAATAAAACTCCAAAGACACCGATATATTGTTAGTATTTATTGAAACAGAAGCATGACAGACACAATTCAATATTCTTATTACAACCTCATTGACATCTCCATACTATTTTTTAGGTATACAATGCGTTACACGCCCTGTTTTCAAAAAAGTACATTTTTGAATTTGTTATAAGTAGAGATGTAAAAAAAATAGGAAATTCTTATTTTGATTCCTCTCCCTTATACAGTAAAAACAATATGACTGTAACTTAAAATATTTATCAAATTATATTTATCATAGATGTCTCATAATATGTGATTTACAAGTGCTATTTTAAATGTAATAAATATGTTTTTTTTTTAATATTACCTACACAAAGTACATTTTTGGAGGATACTCCACCGTCAAGATTGACGCTCTTAAGTAAGAAGAGAGATAGATCTAAAAATGTCTATAAACAGAAAGTAAAATGCATGGATTTATTAAATGACTTTATAGGAAAGTTTTTGAAAAAATAAGTTTTTTTTTTAATTTGGTAATTATAAATCATCTATTACGAGACCTGAAATACTAATTGTATATAGACACTTAAGGCCATATTATTCGCCATTATTATAATCCTACTATATTTTTGGTTGAGACCGTGACAAGTTCTCCTATACTAGGTTAGTAACTAAGCCACATTATAAGTAGTAAATGCTGATCTGGCAGCCCCACACGTTGAGAGACAATACTGGACTTTAAGCCGCTTACATTTTAATCTACTTTTATATTACACATCGACTTTTTGCATTTATCTAGATGACTTGAATATTATTATACTGTCTTAGCAGAGCTCACTTTAACGGTAGCAATAATGTGTTATTGTTTTTAACGCAAAGAAAATGTCTTTGATACAAAATTCATTACATAATCGGCAATGAAAACATTTAACAAAGTAGGTCCTATGTAATAAAATATGATATTTCTATAGGTACTTTAAATACTGGAGGCGACCAACAAGAAGGCGGTAAGTGAGTAGTTAATCAGCGCTTACTTATAAACATCTGCGAAATCAGATAGGTCGTTAGCGTTGCCGGCCTTTTGAGAACAGCAGATCACAGGAGAATCCGCGATAGCTTACATTCATAAACGTTCTGTATGGATTTAAACTAAATAAATAAAATTTCTGTTTCTAGCTAGAACTATTTTATTAATTAGCAGTTAAGTATACTGTAAGCGTTTGAGATGGTATTTTAACCATATTCGTGGAAAAGAAATTGATTTGATTATAATTTTACCTGCATTTTTTTAAACAGAAAAACAGCAGTTCAGAAAGATTATTTCACACAGTGAAGTGAATAGTATAAATTAAAAACAAATTGTAAAGTTGTTGCACAGTTTTAATACGCAATTGTCAGTTATTTATAGATTTGTTTTAACTTTGTGTAGATGTTTTAGTTAAAAATACATTCTTGCTACAGTTAATGGAAAGCACACAATCAATTTACAAGTTACTACATTATACTTAGTTATCAATTTATTCTAAGGTGCTGTACACACTACTGAAATATTTTGGCTTTTCATGTTAATGAACCTTCTCAAATATCTGTGCACATTTGCGCAAAACATGCCAGGTTACTACAAACTTTCAAATTGATTTTGAATGATTTGACAGTGTATAGAAGCCCAGCATTTTTTTCTCCTTATTTTCTATGACCTATGTTTATTTAAATTTATATTAATACTCACGATATCGCTCCACTGTGGCATTTGCATAATAATGTACACACTTATACTACTTATATTGAAAACTACTTTTATTTGTATCCGGTCGGTCGCTTTTGGCAATGATCGTTGCCAAAATGAATTACTAGTAAGTAAGCGACGGGTATAACCCACCGCATGCAGAACCAAGTTTGTTGTATGTAGGTTTGAACGAAAAGTATTTTCTTTTAATTTTCTCGAATATTTTTGGAATGTTATTAATTTAGCTAGAATATTTCTACTTTAATCAAGCAGTTAATACATTTTTGTTTTTAAAAAAAGCCTTCTTTTTGCTTCGACTATGCGCTTGAGTGTTCAATTAAATTTTCAGCAATCTAGCAATAGTATAAGGATGTTTTGTTGATTTTGGGGTCATTGTCATTTAGTTAAATTTTTGATTAAACTTTCTTTTTGTTTTGATTCTGCTTTAATGATTTGAATTTTTATTATTACCTTCTTTTTTGGTTTGATAGCGAAAATGATAGGTACTTTTATTTAAATAACATATTATTTTAAACCTATACATACACTTAGAAAACTGAAAACTCGTAAATACGAATAATTATGTGCGTTTGTAGGCAGATATTAAAAATAAAGCTTAGTCATTTAGATAGATACAATATAATATATGGATAGCATTTGTTCTAATAGTAGGTATTTAGTCATATAATTCTAGAGCTATAAAAGTATCTAATTTATTTACTACTAAATAAGTTAAAAAACGAGGGATGAAAGATATGCTTTACAAAAGTACAGCTCTTATTATATATATTTAAGCGAGACATTAAATTCTAAAATGTATCAGAATCATGCATTAATTCCAGATTTAATACCTAAACGTTGTGATACATTTTTCCCCACGAACATAAATACAAAGGTACAATAAACACAATATAGGCGATACTATAATTCCTACCGTTGTCTTCCATTCAATTTCATCCTTTCGTTTTCATGCGAAACCTCTACAAAATTATTATTAGGGACTATAAGTACTTAACAAATTAGGTATACGCAAAGAAAACAAATATACACAGGATACACGAAAAGCGTTTTTTTATATTACATAAATTATAATATTATTTCGATGAGGTTTATTTTCTTCATGACTGATTACGCGTTATTTAGGTTTTTAAATTTTCTCTTATCCTAGTCATGTTGTGATAGCGTCTGGCTTGTTCAATTGATATAGAGTGAATGAGGCCGATGGAACACGATGGAAGCACTCCGTACATTTTCGTACTTCTAACTGACAATACAACTTTTATGATTGTTGCTACAGCGACCGTGATGGAGAGAAAACTAGGAAAAAACTTCAAGAATCAGAAACATTATTTATGGTTTTACTTCTTGCGAGTGATTTTATTGTTAGGTTTATATTGCAATACTTAATTTTTTTTATGTTTGGATAATAAAATGTAATCATGTTAATATTGATGGCATTGAATGTTCTCTCTACCTACAATTTGTGGAAGACTGATTTTTTATTTAGGTTTTTAAAATAATTTAATAAGTAATTTCTTGTTGTGTTACATAATGTTGAATATTATGAAACAGGTTTTTAATATTACTTATCAACATTATTCATGTAACTAAGTATAAACAAAATTTTAATACTCGTGTGCTTTACTTTATGTAGGTACTTAAACATTTACCTATCTTTGCCTGACTGTATTTTTTAAACGAATATTATTTTCTTAATGTTGATACAGATGTTTATATGTCATAAGAGATATACTTTCAATCGTTCAACCCTCGCAAATAAAATTATTATTCTTTGGTATGCTGTATGGGACATCTCTAGGTAAACACCTTGTCAATGTACACTTAAACTATTATATTACTAGTTTATCCTCATCTCCGTGGCTTATAGCCGATCTTAATTCTAAATGCCTTAAGTCTATATTAAAGATAATTTAGTAATAAAAGTATTTAGATCTGTTTCCAGCAGTTACAAAAAAAAATATGACACAAACAAATTTAACGATACCTAAATCACATTTCCGTTAACTTTGACAATCGTTAATGCGTTTCATCAAAATAGTATTCCTAACTTCACGTAAGGAGGTGTAATAAGTTAGACCTCTCTGTCTGTCTTTGGTATAGTGCTGTTTTCGGAACATTTTTAATTACCAATTTTGTTGATAATTGCTTGATAGATGGGTAATTAAGTGTTTTAAATGATATCTCCAGATTTTATTTTTTACAAGTTGAAATTTTAGACCAAAATCTCTCATAAGCCTACCGTTAACTACCTACGTGTTAACTTTATATTGTTTGCCCTTTCCTTAAACATGTTATAGGCTTTAGCGCTTGAAAGAACCTCTGTTAGCACTCAGCCACTCTTCCGTTGTTAGCATTTTAGGAGTCGCAAGTGATGTTTGCGGATAGATGGCATTAACAACTTAAGAGTGGTAAGTTATTCTGCGCATAGGTGCGAAGATCAGATAGTAATTTTGTTAGGAGGTTCTTAGTTCCTTCAAACATTCTTAGTAGCATTATGTACAGAAATTCCTATCCACAAATTTACAGAGTCTGATATGTGACCAGCTCTGTAAATTTTAGCTTTGAGAGTTTTGGATTTTTTATCCAAAAAGTCTTTGTTAGTTTTTATGAGCATGTAGGTACAAATCCGTCAAAATAATTACTTTGTAAGGATTGTAAATTAAGTTTTTATTAAAAGTCCGGTTCAATGCTCTTTTTCACAAATAATTCAGGTATGTTTTTTTGGAAATTATCGGATATTATGGAAAAAACTGGTTATATTACAATAATGTTAAGTAAGTACATTATTTATGTCATTATTGTTAAAATACGGAAATATTTACTAGAAACAAATGACACGCTGTTTTTATTTCTCAGTCGACTTTTTTACCAGTACCCTAATATGGCTATTTATGTGTTTTATGTGATTCGTGTCATAATAAACACAAAATATTTGAAAGTTTGCATTTTAGCTCAAAAATGATTTGGAACTATGTTATTGAAATTATTAGTACATATATTTTGTTATAATGATCCGTGTTTTTACTGCTGCTTAAATTTAGCATAAAGTGTTTCCTTAAATGTGCTCAAAAGATCGTTGATGGCGCAACCAGCGTGAAAAACGCTTAAACTAAAATAGTTTTTTTGTTAAAGAATGTCATATTCATCCAAGTATTGTGGTTAGTTTCGATGCGTTTGTCCCACTAGTTGATTAGGTATCGCCATCCGTAGAAGATGGGTCTTTATTAGCAAGTCCTCCAGATTTTTTTTACTGTGTTCTAAACTATTTTTGAGCCTGAACATTTGTTGCTGGCAAGATTGCGATGGAAAGAGGACTGAATTGAAATGCCTGTGTTGCCAGTAATTGAATTGGCCTTTTATTAAGGTTTAAACTTGCAAGATGAAACAAATGAGGAGGTGGTACTTCTCCTGGCAGACCCGTCACCAGGTCCTATCACACAATTTGCTTGCGGTGTGGGACAGATTATATATATTTATATATGCCATTTAAGCCAACTGTATGTATACTTTAGATAAAACGGCCAGCCTTCAAGAATTTTCAGACATCAACTTTGTTTGGTTGATACGTAGATTTTACTAGTTTGGCTTTTGTGTTCATTAAGTCCATTGAACTTAACATAATTCAATATGCACTATAAACTAAATCGCTTTTAGATAATTAACTTGATTCTTTGATGTTTTTATATATTATGGTAAATTTTCATTGTTATCACATTGCTATTTGTAGAGACACACATACATTATCATAATGAGCGCCGATGGCTCTAAAACTGTAACAAATATATTTTTTTTGTCTTTATAACTGAATTTTCAGTCTAATAGGTCGAAATTGCTCTTAGGCTTTTAAGCAACAGTTGCATTTAATTTGTATCAGTTTTAGTACCATCCGTTAAAAAGATGTTATTGAATGTCTCCAATTGGACCCTGCATAACAGATCCATCCAACATAGTAACTCAATGTTGGTTGGATCTTTTACATAACAGGGGCCAATTGATGTACATTTCGTGTCGAACAGCACAGATTATTTATTTAGCTTTGGAAGACAACGTTTGTATTATTAAAGAGTTAGAATGCCCTAGAGTTGGTAGTTGAGGCCCCTTTATCACAAATATTAACAGGAGATAAACCTTCTTGATCCCGAGTAGTGTTGGATGGTCTATGAGGACTAAGTTAGAACTTTCCTATTTTGCAGTTATGTTTTTTGCACTTTTTAATTTAGAAAGCCTTTTTTCATGACTTTTTATGACCAAATTTTTTATTATGTGTAAAGCAAGCGCCGTCTTTTTTAATTTGATAGATGTATTTTTATGTAGTAAGTTGGAATGCCTTTACTGGAATCTAGCAGTTGTACTCTTGTCCTCATAGTTCAAGCTGAGCTGTTAGCGTGCTACTGTTGTGTTTCAAAATGGCATTTCACCTGTCAGTTCTCGAGGACTAAGCTGGAATGCCTCTAGTGCCGGTGACAGACTGGCGTCCTCACCTTTCAAGCTAAACAGCGGAGAGCTGTTCGTTGAAATTAGTGAGGAGGTGGTACTTCCCCAGACGGACTCTTCACCAAGTCCTACCACTCTTAACATAATGCTCAGGTTATTGTGATGGGGTTTGAATCTTTTCGGTTTTTATAATGTAGTTATTTTGTTTTCTTCCAAGACAAACCTAAAATAATGCACTCGTCTTTGCTGTCAATTCTCTTTTTATTATAATGCAATAGATACAATTAAGATTTCCTTAATGTGTCAATTATAGTTGAGTATGTTTTTCATATCATATCGCATATCTTTTGAAACCTGCGCTTGTAGACTGCCTTGTGTGAGGAAATTTTTACCAAGATTTTGCTGGAGATAGGAAAGATAGATTATGAAGAAGAGTAACAAATAAAGCAAAAGCTGATAGTCTTCTCGTAAAATAGCACAAATGAAAGAAAATTTATCAGTTCCAAATTTTCTTTACCTTACCGTTACCTACATACTTGTTTTTTTAGGTGCTAGGTGTCAGACGAGCAAACGGATTGATGGTAGGTAATACTTTTTGAGACGAATTTTTTGTTACATTTTTATTTACTTACAGGGACCCATAGTCAAGGAACGTCGATGGAATAACTAGCGCGGCAAATATGATTTTCTTTTTACCGCTAATACGGTTTAGATGAATTAAATGATTATATGAGGTAGAAGATTTCATATTTATTTCACTAGTTTAATCCATCCGTAACACAAGGTGTTTAAAATCCCTGTTGATCTCACCACGACCTCAGTCCAGGATATTGATATTTTGTTCATTTCCATACAACGGTTTCAAGTCATTTTTACTTAGAAAGTCGAATAGTTATCCGTTTGCTTTCGTCACCAAGTCAATAAATAGTTAATATATACTTAGCTTTGTAGGTCAGTGACTTAAAATGAATCTTGGTCTTCGACATCAAAGTGAGTCATACCTTCTTGTCCTATGCCAAGTTTGACCAGTCGGGCACCTTTAGCTCTATTAGATATCAGGCAATTTCGTCTATCCATTCTATTGCTAAAATGTAATTTGCAACTTAAGAAGAACAACTAAGTAACGTTTATGTGATTCGAAGTTACGTACATAGTTACAAATTCCATTCGTTGAGAACCTAGTGTTAAAGCTCTGCAAGAAATGTTCCTTTCAGAGCGCTGGCTTGCTCTATTAAATTCAAATAGCTATTATGGAAGTTGATTATAATATTTAAGTATTTGTATCTTATTGCCTTTTCACTGCACTTGTCTGCACTTTTGGTTTTCCAAAATATAATAAAAAAATAATTAGAAACTTTAGCAAAATTTATAGCAATACCGTAAAATAATTAGAAATTGTTTGTGGCAACACCGTGCCAATAATAATGTCCATTTAGCTTTTTATATGTACCTTTTGTAATGAACTTTCTTCGGAAGTATTATTTATCTTGTTGATTTTACACTGCACTGTCTGTACTATTAGAAGTTACTCGTAAATAAAGAATTAGAAATATTTTTAAATTTCGAGTAACGATTATTTATTTGAATTGAAGATATAACGTATTTTTTTTCTGCTGTGCCATAGTATAAAAAATGGAAGAATTACAAGATTAAAATGACACGTGTCCTGAGGGAATATTGCTCTGGATTTAATATTTAGGTAGCTTCATAAGTGATCACTCGTAACTTTAATTGCATGGTACTGTTTACATATTTCAAGATGTATGAAGAAGGAAGAAAGGGTAAGGATTTTAAGCGACAATATTTTGACTGCACTGTATTGTAACTGTATTGGAAATTTGTTATTAAATCGTTCTGTATTATTATTGTATTGAATATCAAATAGGACAACATTTTATAATGTTTTTGAGAAAAGTTTAATCTTTTGTATTTCCACTTGTTTCTTGCAGATTGCTTTAAGATTGTCTTCTTGGCAAAATTTCCTGTTCTTTATGTTTTGTGTCGTTGTGTTGATATTTTCGTTTCCGTAATTTTGATGACACATAGCCAATTATTAGTGATGTTCATGTTATACATATTTTGCGTTGTACAAATTGTGTTTGCTATCAGTTCTTGAGGACTAAGTTGGAATGCCTCTAGTGCCAGTAACAGACTGGCGCCCTCACCTTTCAAGCTAAACAGCGGAGAGCTGTTTGTTGAAATCAATGAGGAGGTGGTACCTCCCCCGGCGGACGTTACACCGGGTCCTCCCACTCTTGTCCTGGGACATTTTTGTATGCTTTTTGAAAATGTTTCTTCACAAACTATGGTCAGAATATGAGTTAAAGTTCAGTTGCTAGTTCACGGAGACTTTAATAGCTTATGCTGGATATTGTTTTAAAATAGCTTATGCTAGTCGCTGATATGAAGTCCTTAGTGAATTTGTCTACGCTTCATGACTTACGATAAAGGTCTTAATTTTTTTATTATTATGTATTTAATCAATTGTTGGTTGATTTTGTCCAGAAAATATTATTATCTTGTATTGATCGTGAACTGATTATGATGGACTGCAGTTTTTATAATAATTGATTTGGATATTGGGGTTTTGTATTTATGGAATATGCGACGTTGTTGATATGAGCTAGCATTGTTAGGTTAGGCAAAAGTTGTTAGTGATTCCCTCTTGTATTGATTCTTAAGTGCTTAGGTAGACTTTCAGGATGTATAAATGCCGCTGCGGGATTCAATTTGATATCAAAAGGGTTTATTGTTTCAAATTTTGAAGATCCTTTTGCCAATATTTTTTGATGTTTACTTTGATGTTAAGTTTGTGTATTGAATTGGTAAAATGGTATCGTAAAAAAAAGTTGTTAAGAGCCTCTTTCAGATACGATGCATACTTTGCGATCAACTTTCATCTTTATCATTGACACTCTGTATCAATGATGAAGATGGAGATGTGGGGTGAAATATTTACAATCTTGACATAACTATTATGAATTTCGTCGGTCATGTCAAAGGGATTGTAAGAGACAGAACGTATCGCAAAGGGGCTCTTAAGATTGAGGACTAAGTTGGAATGCCTCTAGTGCCGGTAATAGACTGGCGTCCTCACCTTTCAAGCAAAACAGCGGTGAGCTGTTTGTTGAAAATAGTGAGGAGGTGGTACTTCCCCAGGACGAACCCTTCCACCAGGTCCTACCACTCTTTCCTGTAATGGTAATCTTCTTAAAACATTTACCGTCAGAACAACACTGAATCAATATTACTGAGAAGTATTTTGAAGATGATCTTAGTTTCAGAGAATATTTAAACCGTTAAAGATTTATTTCTCTTTGGTAGTTTGGTTATTAACGTATACCAAATGCGATACGATACGTTGCGAGCTATCTGTCTGAAGCAATGTAGTTGATGATACAGGTAAATCATGGTCGTTATAGACATTTATACTATTAATATTCTGACGGCTGGTCGTGTCTCAAGGATTATATACAATTGTATCTTATATGGAGCTGTTAAAATTGAGGTTAGAATGTTTCTATTCAAAACTCTTGTTTTTTTGTAGTAAGTTGGAATGCCTTTACTGGAATCTAGCAGTTGTACTCTTGTTCTCATAGTTCAAGCTGACCTAATAGCATGCGACTGTTGTGTTTCAAAATGGCATTTGTCCTGTCAGTTCTTGAGGACTAAGTTGTTATGCCTCTAGTGCCGGTAACAGACTGGCGTCCTCACCTTTCAAGCTAAACAGCGGAGAGCTGTTTGTTGAAATTAGTGAGGAGGTGGTACTTCCCCAGGCGGACGTTTCACTAGGTCCTACCACTCTTTAAGTTATTCTGTGTTGCGAACTTCATTACTTTTTAATCTGTTTGGTTCATTTGATCGTTCCTATTACTATTGTTATCAAGTTTTATAGAATTTGTATTTTTTTATTTATCTTACGCATTTCATCATTTTTCAAGTTTTTATTCAATCTTATTGTTGTAGCATTTAATTGCAGTCAGAGTTAACGGAAATCCGACAGAACCTAGAATTATGTTTAACTTATAGATATTAGGTAAGAAACATAACATAATATTTACATAAAAAAATGTAAACTACATTCTTTTATGTAAATATAAATAGGTATATAAACGAAAAACAATTTTAACTTAAAATAACAATTAACTACATATATTATAAACACTACATTTTGATTATTTTTCCGAATCCCTTTTGACTTATGAACTAATTTACTCTATCATTGAATACTATATGTACAATTATTCAATGTTCTTTGTCTTAGCCCCTTAATTTATATTTTGTTGTTCCATCGTCTTAGGATTTTTGAAGTATATGTACACGTCTTGATAAATTTAATATAGCAACCACGACGTTCCTTTTCTTTTTTCGTACATAATTAATGCTAATTATAATTAATCTTAATTAGGAATCTATTATGTAAACTATGACATCTTGAAATAGTTTTTAATTATATGTCTATTTGTTACCGACAGTCTATATAATCCGGGATTACATGCAATGCCTAGGCAATGTAAGGAATGCCTAAAGCGTCTAGGCAATGTATAAATTAAAGCCTAGGAATTTTATACCATGTTTGATTGCAGCCGGCAATATTATGTAAAAGGAATGAACTACTAGCGTATAGAACCGCTCAGAAAACCGATTTTTGCGCCATACGTTTGTTGTAACAAGGTCAAACGGGTTAGGTTCGGCCTAACTTTGTTTTAAAATCTTTTCCCATCAGTTCTTCGTGCTTCGGCGCTTCATCGGCCACTACTGCGGTACGCATTGCCCAAATCCGCAAGGTTTGCCCAGGCATTGTATATAATCCCTGAGTCCTACATATTGCCAGTAATATATTCGCTTCAACTTAATACAGTAGTTTGAGAGTAGCCGGTTGCAATAAATATTACTTATTGTTTTTACCGTTAACGTTTTAAAATTAAAAAGAAAGAAAATCATTTTTTCAATTATGTTCGTAAATAAAAAATAAATACATGCTAGAATATGATATTGATTCATCCATGTCAGTAGCGCATTTCTTTATCAGTAATAATTAAGTATATAATTTATGATATACCTACTTTTTTAATTGCAATGTTTCATTGCTGCTTAATTTGATTTAATCTATCTAATATATCAGTAACATCATTGTTAATCTCAAAGTATCAGTTTTAAATAGTATGGTGTACTAATGAATAAATATACCAGTATATTATTAATCTTTGAATTTGCTTTCCCGAAAAAATACCATATTTTGCATGAAATAAACGAATAATTTTATATAATGTTCAGTTTGGATTTAATATGACTAATCTTGTTTGAATTAATCAATATTTATTAACATTTGTTTAAGCTAACTTAATAATACATTTAGATTTAACTTAAAATATTAATTAAATCTACCTGCTAATACTTAAATAATAGAAAATAACGTTCATAATAAATTTAATTTAACGGGCATCACAGAGACATTTTGAGTTTTCTTATTTATACAATTATTAAGATACGTTAAATTTAGCACTTACTATTTTGAAAAACAAAAATAAGAGCAAACGGTGCTATTCTTAAATCCCTGTGCAAGGAAAGTAAGATTATTATTGTATACTGTTTTGAAGTTAATAGTTACTCATGCATGATAGAAAGGTAGGAAGAACATAAAGTTATAATTTTATTTAATTGTTTGATAAAAATAAATAAATGTAACTTTAGGGAATAGCACCAAAGGTTATCAGCGTAGTATTAGAGATGTATGACGGGACAATTTTTTCATTATTTTTATGGAATGAGGTTTCATTTTTATAATAGGTAGGTCTCAAAATGTCGACGTTATTTGTAATTAAACAGAAAAATCTTTGGAAAGTGGTTGGCGATAGAGAAAACTGCTTTTGATATAAAGATCAAATAAAGTACCTTTTTTGTAATAATATTATTTATTTTACTGAACGTTACTTCAACTTTTAAAGTAACATTTTTAGGATTTTCCACAAAACAAGCATAACTAGTTTAAGAAAATAAGTCAAACTTCCCGTCATTATTATGAAAAAAGTAGAAATAGAACTATTCATGGTTACATTATTTGACCACACATAAGTTTTCTTCATCAATCTTTTCTCGCAATCTATCAAGTATGAAAAAAGTATTTCCATAAATATTTTATCTGACTTTTGCTCAAAATCAGAAGCATTTATAAAATTTTATACATATTTTATGAAAAAGTATGCAAAAATCTATAAAAGTCTGCGTTATCTAAAATTTCTTATAAAGTTATTTTTTGCATAGTACAGCACCTTGATTAATGTCAGATAAAACTTTTACGTGTGAAAAAGTAGAAAGATGAAATAGAAGGTTCAAAATAAAATACTTTTTTTTGCTTTATTTTTCTTTTTTGGATACATAACTAATGCTAGTTTATATGTTAACCGACTATTAATTAGATTTTTCATTTATCTATTGCACTCATCGGGATATGATTAGGAAATTAAATAGAAAAAAAAATAAGTTGAATATTATGTAATGAGTAATAAAATTAATGAATTCATTTAAAATCTAACACATAAAAACTGGAAAAATATAAATTTAACGCCGCATTTTAAGAAAAAGTGTGCTTTTAAAAATTGGTTCATAATGAATTTAAGCAAATTACCTAAATTAACTAATTCACGAAAAATTATAAATGCGAATCCCGATTCTGCTATCATTATTTTACATGTATTAAGTTTATAGTGAGATAAATTTGAGGTAACCTTTTGTTATCGTACTTGTATTTTCACGATACTGAGACTGTATGCAGGTAGTGGCGGTTTATTTGTTTGCCTTATATTATATTGCGTAAAATTAATATTTAGTGGGTTTTTTAACTTATTTTTTTACAAAAATATAGCGTTGAAGTAAAAATATATTCCTCTGTTTTATCTGACTACATATTTACAACTACTCATTTGACTAGAGATACTCGCCGCAGGGTCGTGAACCCCTGCTTATACACGTTAGCTTAATACTACTGCTTAACTGTATTAAATTATATTTATTTTAACTTTATTTGTAACATTAATGAATGCAATAAACTCAACCTTTTAGAACTTTGAATTTGATTTATCCATCGCGAGCTCTGAGGAACTCATCAGAATTTACGTCACCGTTTTTTCTATAAATGTTTAAAACTCAATTTTGGGTGTTGGTTGACAACCGATTTGGTTGAAAAGGATAATAATAAGGATATTATGTCACTTTCCTAATGGAAATGCAGTGCAGACGGGCAGCAGAATTTGATTGTATATTGTTTAATAAATCATTCAAAGATCATTTATTTTGTGGCTTGTTGTTAACGTTAGTAGTCTTAAAGTAGAAAAATACTTTTAGGTTTTTTATGAATTCCAAAAATAATATTAACCTTGATCAAATGAGATAATATATTCAATAATATTTAAATTTACTAAAATTAACTTTGTATTCAGTCAAGTTTAGCGTACCATGAGCGCTTTTCCGTCGCAAGCGTGTGTACACAATCATTATCAAGCTATGATTATAAGTACTTCGGGTGGTTTCCAACGGCTAGTTTTATCCTAAAACTGTGGCGTAAAATAATAAAAATATTTTTTTTACAAAAATATCACCATGAAGGGCCAGGCCGGCCGACGGGCAGGCAGGGCCGATTAAGCTGGACTTACGTCAATGTGTGAGGATATCCTAAACTTTTGCGTGAATTTCGAGTAAATGTAACATAAAAATTGGAGTGATAACACAGCTTTAGACAAAAATTTACCGTCTGTGGCCACCCTTAGTCCGTGGATGACTTAAGATCGATTCAAAGTCCAAACAGATCAGTTTGATTAGGTGCGTGTGTACACCGCAAGTTTGTCACGATGTTGTTATTTAGTATTGAACTTTAATAATTGTTGATTATGTTAGATATACATTTCTTTTGCATTTTGCACGACTCATTACTACCAAGCAATCGTTTGATAGTAAATTTATTTATTTAAAAAAATGGAAAAAGTGTTTCTTAACAAAACTGAAATTTCTTTGTACTGAAAATCGTTTACGCCCGCTGCACATTGCAATCAATATTTCAAAATAGCGACTTTACTTGAATCCTCGGAGTAATGAGGGTCTCTTTAGATCTTTGATAACCAAGTTGTAGCTTACCTCCTCAATACTAATATTTTCGAAATGAACCAAAGTCTAAATCTAATTTTCTTAATATTAATCTCTACATTTTACATTAAGAATGACAATTCATGAACAGTTTGCTTAATAAGTAAATGGATAGAAATAATACTATAATTACTTTACTATTTTACCTGTTAAATTATATTAATTTATAATTACTAACTAAACATTTAAAATTAAAGAACTTAAACTCTGATAATGAAAAAGTAAATATAAGATTCAATAAATAGATGAAAATATAAGGTCAACAAGACAAAAAAACTTTGAAATAAAGAATTTATGAATTGAACTCACGAAATAATTTTATGTAAAAATGTAATAATATATAATTATTAAATGTTCCAAATAATTTTTTACATACTTATATAATTACTAAGGAAGACGTGTCTTTGGGTAAATGACTTATCAACTAACTTCTGTGCTTTATTATTACTGCCTACCTAACTATAATATATTTGATTTAATTAATGACTTAGATAAACTTACTAATAATATAATACAGTCTAAAGTGTTGACTAGGGTCGCATAGTTTGATTTTATAATGTACACGTTTTTTAATAATATTTAATATTATAACTTGCAGAGTCCGTACGACAATAAAACTATATTTTATTTTGATACATTTATGTCAACAAATTGGGTTTATTTAATTTTGTTTTCATTTGAACGTCCGTTGTAATTCATTATACATTACCTATATATATTTTTATATAGATATAGAAATTTTTCAATTTCGTGGTCTGAATCTAAAAAAAATTTGTCCAGGCGGTCATTTTCTCATGCGGCTATTTCCGTTCATTTACATATAAGTAGATATTTTATTACTTTTTCTTTACTCTGCAGATGTTATTAAATTCTGCATATAAGGTGCTGTAAACGAACTAAGTTCAGGTTCTCCGCCACTTAGTGTTGGTAACATTCAGATGTAGCTAGTTATTTTGCAGACCGAAGTCTAGGAGTTTTTATTTTCAAACTATCGTCTGTGAAAAATCAATTATTGTTGTTATTATCGCACGATCTCTCCAAGTTTACTTACAAACTAAACTAATACCGAGGAACACATAAACTGTATGCATTCCACCTATTTCCACCTACTGTTTTTATACTGTTTTAGTCATTTGTTCGAATATAATAAAATATAATCATTAAAACGGAAACGCGCTTTGTACTTAGCAATGTAGTGAAATTGATACTATCTCGGCTGGTAATGATTTTCACACTTAGCATAATGACTGAGTAATATAGCGCTATTATAATGATCTCTCTCTTTCTCTCTCTCATTTTACGATTCAAAGCTTTGGGTCTATCTCACGGTTTTCTTCTTATATTTTGTTCCAGAAAATTCGCTTCTTTTTACTATGACTAAGGAAGACATTATAGTGCATTTTGTTCCAACGTTTCTGCCAACAATATATAAGTAGATTCGGATGTATTTTGACGTTTTTAAATGAGAAATCTCAATAAATCCTTAGAACCCAAACTTGAGTGTATTTGATATATCCTAGTACTCTAGGGAGATTAGTTTAAATTATAACAGTTGGGAGTATTCTCAGTTAAATGTTGTTCTTTTGTTTCTTGCAATTTATGTCATATGTAACAGCTGTTTCTGAATATTTTGAGACGTCTTTGTCACAACTCATCTAAATCACAACTCAAAGATCCCCCTTCAAAACAGTTTATGTATTCTTCGAATTAATAATTGTCTATGAGTAAATGTAAGATTATCAACTGTAATACTGTCTTTACATATATTACCAATTATTTCTATTTGAGGTTTCTCCGGAGGTATTTGCTATTATGTTGTTGATCTAACTGTCGATCATTTGAGGTAGTAACATGTGACTTTAATTTAATTTATTCTGCTAACTTCACCGATTGCTGTCTAAGTTAACTTAACTAAACTTAACTACACATTGATACTAGGTATGTACAAGCTACTCTTTTCTATATTGATGTATATGGCCGCTCATGTATGTTCTCAATAATATCACTTAATTTACAAGGATACCTATTTATACAAAATATTGTAAGATAACTTATAATACGATCTATCTGTTGGATTGTAAATTTAACAACAATCGTGATTTTTGTCCAATGCAGTTGTTTTTTAGTATAGAGTTCTCTAACCTTGGTAAATACGTGAAAAATTGGTAGTTCGCTAAGATAATTAGCAAAGTAGGAAACAACAATTCGTCGAAATTTTTGACTTGGCTATTCAGCTATATTTTTTATGCTAGAGGTGGAATCGAAGCGGTTCATCTGATGCTAAGTAATCACCGTCACCCAAGAACATCTCCGAGGTCACAAGAGTCGCTGATGCATTACTATATGCCATTAGTGACATATATTTTATGGTGTTAAATTGAGTTGGTTTACAAGTAGCTGATATCTGTTCTTTAATTTACGAAAGAAACGTAGGATATAGGTCCCATATTCTTCCGTATTTAATTTGCATCAGAGGTTCCAAATGATTCCTGTGATGGGTCTGTGTCCGTGACAGAAATATTATTTGATTACTTTACGAACCCTCGAATTCTCTACTATTCCTAGATTTACAAAGGAACGTAATCATCATCGAATATATTGCTCGTCTTTCAGTCAAAAATATTGCACAGTTTCAAAAACATTTTGGATGTCAAATCAGAAATTAGACCAGCGCGGCAGCGTTTGTTTTCTTTAGTAAGTATTTTCTTTGTTTTCATATTACGTTAAACAAAATAGTTCATAAAATAAGTCATCTAGAGTATTTTGTCTAACTAGTACAGCTAAAATGACTTACGAGCAAAATGTTGAGATCATTGATTCAATCATAAGATATTGGTGCAATGTTTGAAATATGATCTTTTAACAGTCGGGCAATATTGGCAAGCTGGTTGATGACAGGAAGGTTTATCGTATTTAGTTCTACGTATCGTTCGTACGTTCACAAGTTAATAAGTGCGCCTTTTGTTGAGTTAATTGCTAAATCGATTTATTATACCTGATGTAAGATGATAATTTTATAATGTGATCTCAGGAGGCACTTTGGCATGAATCAAGAACTTTACTCAGAAAGACGTTTACTCAGAAAAATCCGGTCAAGATGACATAAATTAATGAAGATCTACTGAGTATTCTGCCCGGATATTAACTAAATGCTGATGATGACCATTCAGATAGAACTTTAAGTTATCTGTTTTTGACTTTTTGCGACTTTAGATAGTTAATATCTCCGCATTCCCACTTCACTTTAGCAAATACTCATAGCACTCGGAATTTATAGTATGGTGAGAACGCTCTGGGATTTTCGTTTAAGAATGGATACGTAAAATTAAATACGAATACTTTTCGTATATTAATCCTGATCGCCAACAGTTTTAATTTCGTGTTTGTATTTTAGAACTCGCACCAATATTTTATGATATCTTTACTTAGTCTTAAGTTTCTCTAAAATGGTTGTTGTTCGGTCTCTGCCAACAATGAACAGGTATTTTGACTGATTTGATAAAATGTTACTGAAACACTAGAAACGCAAGAATATTTTGACTGTTCTCAAATTAATACTGGATAAAACTCGGTCTTTTTAACACATTAACTTTTATTTGTGCGTTTGAAGATGTTTTAATTAAAGGAATGGATCTTAATAACTTGGGTAACGTTAGTATAACTAGTTTAATTACAGTCATGTAAAATAAAAATGTTATTAAAATGACTGAGTTTTAAATACACTCTGGTATAATTTTACTTACCTATAACCCAAAGTAGCAGAGACCGACGATGATGGTAAATGGTGATCAAGATGAATGATTATAAATATTTATTAATGATAATAAATAAATGCATTTATTCTGTATCTTAGCTTATTAATGAGATGATTGCAAAATGATAAATAACACTTGTGATATAATGGATGATTTAAGATGTTTATTTTTTTTTATTTCGAGCGGGCGGCTATGCAGGTTCTTTTATTTACTGTTTATTTTTCCACAAGTATCTGTTTTACATGTGACTGTTGTTTTTGTTTACTTTTTAATTTATTTTATTGGCCAATGTACGTTTTCAAACGTTTCTATCAATTACATCACATAGTGTTACTTAGGGGATGATTCAAGCACATGTTGGAGGTTTTCTTCCTTTTACGAAAACTACTTTTCACTATTCTTATTACTTGTCAAACGCTGTATTTACATCTTAATCTATATCTATATTATATAATATTTATACTTACTCATTATATAGCACTATTCAATGCTTTCTTAAACATTTACACACTACGTTTTCGGTCTACTTTTACGCTTTCATGGAGTTTAGTACAATGAGATTTAATCCTAGTTTTTAATTATATTTACACACTACGTTTTACGGTTCATCTGTCAATTTGCGATTATTTTCTTGTATGTTACAGTTTACCTTACATCTACGTCAATATTCTGACCGACCACAATCCATTTTCCGTTGGTGTTACGTTAAAGAGTATTTTGAGTACATTATACATGAAATTTATATTATTATGACTTAGATTTTTTTTATAATAATATAATCATACTAATAGCGGTCAGAGAAATTATAAAATGTGCTCATATAATGTATTGTAACTTTTTCTGTGTATTTTAATTTTGTCTTAGCTATGAATGTGATGTATATTTTAGTGTAGATATTAATTAGAAATGGTGGTACAGGTGGGTATAGTTTAGAGATGTTCGAGTAGGTACTTGCATGAACAATTGTAATAGTAACTTAGTTGTGAACAGGGACTCATGTTTATCTACAAATTGTCAACAATTTTATCATAACGTTTTCACGCACTTTAGCCACTTGTTAAAGAGATAATACGAATATTTGTTTATTCATATTGTAAATGAGATGATTACACTTTTTTTCCATAGCCATTCTTATAAAGGTTTTCTTTTCCCAGGGAAAACGTAATATTGATAGCTTTTACTGTTTTGGATTTAAGGGTTCATATTCCCTTCTTCAAAACTGTTCATAGCTGTACCAGCAGCTTCTTCTATGATTCCACTCTTAGCAGATTGATAAGGTTATCATCCAGGAGACCTATTTTTGAATTGACGTGTCACTAAAAAAATGTGTGACTCGCATGATTTTTGACATTCGCATTTTTGAATCATTCGAAAACGAGCGTTTTGCAACGAGTGGTATAAACCACTCGTTTCCGTGAAGCGAGTGGACGCATTTACGTCAACGTGAAACGAGTTAAAACTATACTTTGACAAGCTAAGCGAGTGATTTCAAAAACAGGGAAAATTTTGAATCATGCGACTTACGATACGACGTGACTTGCAAAACGAGTAGTTTTGTTCTGACGATGCGAAAATTCAAAAATAGGTCTCCAGAGGTCTAAACCTGCCCAACGATCCTTCACCATCTTGATGAAGATGATGAAGTAAATATTTCGTATGTTAATAGAATTTATTCCACTATATTGCAAAATTTAATTAAGTGTCAGTGTACTGGCCACAAAAGTCCCTTTACTATAAAGTTGACATGATGACAGTTAAAGTCCACCCTCGTTAAATCACGAAGGGTAAAAACAAATAGGTCCACTACCAAATAACACAGATACTATGGAACTCACTTATCGAGTATTTTATTTCTTAATTAATCTATTTAATTAGGTTTATAGATATTCGCGTTGCATTATAACTATAAAAAATTATAACGGGAGTTAATGATTGTATTGCGGGTACGATGTAGTAGCCGTGGTCACAAGCGGACTTCGGTCCGTTGATAATATTTTATAATTATTATGTACTTAATATTATACTATAATAAATAAACCTATATTATTCTATTTAATAGTAATATGTATGTTCTTAAAAATAAGGCGCAGGTTTCTCGCTCAAGTTATCAAAATGTACATTTATTGATTAAACCTTATATAATAGGATTGGGTATTATATTGATTATATTAAATTAATATTTCTTATTAATTAGGCTATTTACAGCAATGCTCATATTAGCTCCAATGTGTGTTTTCATTTATATGTACAGTACTTATCATTTCCTTATAACTTATAAGTAAGAATTAAAATAAAATATATATTTAAATGTTAAACTTAAGTAAACATATAGCTTACACAATATATATGTACATCTAACAAAATTCACAGCTTCGACGTTTAAGTTTACCGGCAAATTTGAAAATAAGTCAAATATTAACAAACATCTACTACACATCGAAAATAATAAGTATTCCACTAAATTTAATTATTACTATTTAAATTATATCGTTAGATCTCTGAGTGCGGTTGACGTAAAAAGGTAATCCACTTTCGTAGAGCTTAGTTTTGCAATATGAATAGCAGAATTTTTGGATAGTAAGTAGTTATTGCTTTTTCTTTCTCAATTCGGTCTTATTATAATTTTCCAGTTGGAATGTTTCGATGTTACTGTACAATGAACATTATTTTTAATCCAAATTTATTAATTTTTAAATTTCAAAATATTAAAGCATCACAGCAGTATTTCATATTTTATCTTGGTTATTGAGAATCGACGGCTGCACCAGCCTCCTTTTAAATTATTTATGTTTTAAATGTTTTTTACTATTTTGATATTATTATTGTTTTTGCTCTATGCTTGTGAAAAGGGTGCTTTGGAAAAATACAATTATTATTTTGCCGATATCAGCGAAACCCACGCTCAATAGAGGAGTATCTACTTACATGTTATGAGATTAAACCTTTTTTCGTCAATCGCACAAAGTCCAATTTGCCATAACTATTATTTGCATTGAATGCCCGTTTTCATGACACAGATTTTTCAAGCAATTGCGCTGGCGATACACCGTATAATTATGCACTTATAGCTAAAAGCTAAATAGAACTAAGTATAATAAATAAGGTGGTAGGTTATCGAATTTTGTGTCAAAATTGTTGAAAAATGTGGGAATGAGTTTTTTTTAGTGTGACGAAGCTTTATTTTCATCTCAATTAATCAAACGTTAACTATACGTTGTTTTTATATAATCAATGTATAGTTTTTATACCTATTTATATTTTTCGATTTGACTGTAAAAGTTTCTCTTGTTTCCAGTTTTCATTTTTATTTTTTTAACAAATATTTTGTGATCGTTGATGTCTTTTGTTTCGTGAATTGTAAACGCATTTTTGTTTGGTTTCGTATTAGTTTTAGATATTAATATTAGATGTACGTAAGATTTTATTTTGAAACATATTTGATGAAGAGTATAATAATTTAAAAATAATACCTAATTTGATTTTGATAACTAATTTTATTAGTTCAATCATTATAACGCAGTGATATCATATCATACAGAGCGTACCTAAATAATAAAAGTTATACTTATAAAAATTATATACAAAACCTTACTCTAGACTCCAACAAATTGTTAGGGTTGTACTAAATTAATTTTATTTCTGTTCAAACCGTCATCATGCTCCCTACTCATAAATAACTACATATGTGGTCACAAACTCTGTCAGATTTTTTATTTGTATACCTAAATAATTCTACTTACCTTATACCGAAGACCTGCCTTAATATAGTTCGACCATCAAACTTTTTAGATATGGATTTATAAGAATTAAACATACAGCAATGCATCACCCTAGTGGTGGCCGATATTAAAAAGGAATCTATTCTATGATACGACACTGATACATGAAACACATTCTTACCGCTATGTCAAATTGAATGATATGGCCGAACTATAATAGTATATCCATTCATCAATTCCCTAAATTTTTTACTTAAAATACCATTTTCAAACTGCACTGTCAATGAGGTTGTAATGAAGCCCTATAGTTAATAATTAACCATAAGTATAGTAAGGTGTAGTTTTTTAATGGCCGTACATTTTCGTATAAATGGTGGTTAAAAATTGGACATTTCATGTCAATAATTGAAATATTTTTGTAGATAAATCTCTCTAAAATAATTTAAACTTATCCCTTACTGTACTTAAGGGAGATATAAAATAGACGCTGATGCGTTGTACAAGTTAGTCAATAGTCATTAGTAGATGTTAACTTCAAAACCTTTTTTAGCTGCTATAGGGAGCCGCTCACCCATCAAGTATGGATTTTCCACCTGGAAATAGATAATCTACATAGTTGTGACGCAAACAATATTGCGGTATTTGTTTGAAGCAGGGCGGAAACTGCGAGATGCGGTTATCCGTTTAGTCCTAATCGTATGGTGAGCGGTGCGATGTGAAGAGATGTTTGCCCGTATTCCACCATTCCTTTTCGGTCAATAGACCTCGAATACCGGCAAATAGTATCTTCGTTTACCAAGGACAGTCCATCAGTTCCATCGTGAGCAAAAAAGTTTAGCAACTCCTTTTTGTGCCTATGTGATATTTTATGTTCATCGCGTCTTGTGTAATTAAAAGTTGGGATCTTCTTTTGTTATAAGAACTATGTGAATTATTGTACTATTATAGAAAAAATTAAAACAATACAGCCCCCGCTTTTGTATTAGTCAAAGTCGCAGTTTCCGCTTCTGCGCTACTAAGGTTTTGTTCAGTTATTTACAATTTGGTCTTATTAATAAAATTACTTTTTCAAGGAGTACATAGGTGCCAAATTGTCCACAAAAATAAAATGTTATAATTTGTCTGAACTGCTACTGAAAATTCTATAAATAACTTTTAGGAGTATCGCAGAGGACAGAAATTCGTGATGCAGTTTTTATTTATCTTGATCAATTTAGCCAAAATTGAGTTAACGGATAAAAAAATGAGCTAACACAAAAAAAAAATAGTTGGCGACTAACGCAGTCAACTGATGAATCACAGATTAGCATTACTTTTATTATACAGCGTTAACCCTTAATAGGACATAAGTCAACAAAAAAATCTTTGGTTTTCAGTTTTATAACACATACATAATGATCGATAAGGTTGAAAATCAGGTGTTCATTATTTTTCATCAGCTTTATTAACGGTTAAACTTCGTGCTTTAATTGGGTCACACGTAAATTCAGTCCACAGCGACACCCCTAACACTACAATCTAAGTACTCACGTCTGGTTTATACTTTTTTGCCACGAGGTTCTTGTGGTGGTCAGGGAAGCGCATGTCCAGGTCGGCGGGCGACTCGGGGGGGCAGCTGAACATGTGCTCCCCGTCGCACATGCAGCGCTGCGACAGCTGGTACTCGCGGCTGAAGGCGGCCGTGTTCTCGAACTCGCTGATGCATCCTTGGTCTTCTGTTGGGATACATTTGTATGAGCATTGTATTTTTCATTTTTCATGTAATAGGTGGTAGATGAGCAGACGGATCACCTGATGGTAAGCGATTGCCGCCGCCCATAAACACCTGCAACACCAGTAGAGT
This sequence comes from Cnaphalocrocis medinalis, assembly GCA_014851415.1. NCBI lineage: Eukaryota > Metazoa > Arthropoda > Insecta > Lepidoptera > Crambidae > Cnaphalocrocis > Cnaphalocrocis medinalis. The sequence goes on from CM026282.1 coordinate 15,498,384, forward strand.
CTCAAGTGCGCTCCCAACCTTTAACCCTCTTTCCCCCCAGTTGGCCTCAGGTATTCAACTTGACGAAACTCAGCGCAGGCGCTGCTTCACGCCGGTCTTCTGGGATAGTAGGAACAATCTTTGAGAAAGCGTTAAAGCATTTGGGATATATTGTAAAAAAAAGGAGATAACCAGCTGGAGATACTCCTGCTGATGAGCTAAGAAAAAGACAAAAGACCACGAGGCAGATACCCAAACCAAACCAAAGCTCCAGTCTGTAAGTCCAGGAGAAAATGTTTAGTCAAGACCACTACCCTCAGTTATGTAGAACAGTTTGGCTGCAGTAATATTTTTCTGATGTTTATGGCTAAGGGACCTTCAAGAAACGAGGGAACTTTTTCTTAAAAGGCCGGCAAAGTCTCAGTTATCTTGTAAATGATCCAATATGCGGCCAACGCAACCCAAAATGATGATAATACAGTCGCCTATGACTTGTTCCTCATCAGATAAAGAGGAGGTTAATGTTTTAAGTAGTTTTATGATGATCACTTACCAGTATAACCCACAGGACAGGGGTTGGGAGGATTGCAGTAGGCTGGCAGCACGGCATCGGTCTTCACCATCTGCCGGTTCGGTACCACGCCTGATGGCTGCAGACGCTGCTCACCCTCCCCTGCTCCGCCGGTGACGTACTGGTGGCCCCATAGCGAGCTACGAAAATGAAACTCATAATTTAAATTGTGGAAGCTGGAATGCATTCTAATGCAATAATTCTATATAGTTATATCTTCCACAGGGTCGCTTTTTACTGTTGATAGAATCTTCAAGTCCCTAATAGACTTTGAAATGTTTTGTGAATACTTTTTTTTTAAGTTAGCCTTTTTTTCCCACTGCTGAGCAAAGGCCTCACTCGCGTCTTTCCATCGATCTCTATCCATCGCCATCTGTGGCCAATCGATTGCAATACCTAATTCAAAAAAATATGTGCCCGCTAGGAAGCCGCACTAAAGAAATGTTATTTGGTTCGCCCACACAAACTTAATTGAAAAAAAAAACGGAACTTATAAATTAAAAATCCGATTGAATGAAAACCCCTAAAAGAAAGATTCTGTGAGAACTTCAGGAAAATGACTGGCAACAAGTAGCGCAGGATCGACCAAAGTGGCGTCCTCTTGTTTCGGAGGCCAAGACTCGTCTCGGGTCGCTGAGCCAGTGGAGAAAGTAAGTACCTGTGCTGCAAGTACTCTTGGTCGCGCAAGCTGGGGTTGGGGTTGCCGTTCGTTCTCCAGCTGCTTGTTGGCGCGGGCCATCAGCGCAAGGTGCCGGTCGCTAGATGGGAACTCGAGGTACGTTGATCATTTTCGACGACGACTTTCCAGCAATATGGAAAGACCGTCGAAAATGGTTTGCGAGAACTTCAGGAAAATGACTGACAACAAGTAGTGAAGGATCGACCAAAGTGGCGTTCTCTTGTTTCGGAGGCCAAGACTCGTTTCGGGGAGTAAGTGAGTAAGTACCTGTGCTGCAAGTACTCTTGGTCGCGCAAGCTGGGGTTGGGGTTGCCGTCAATGAGCGAGTCGTAGTCGAGCTGCTCGTTCTCCAGCTGCTTGTTGGCGCGGGCCATCAGCGCGAGGTGCCGGTCGCTAGACGGGAACTCCAGGTACGTCGATGCTGCGTCGTTGAACTCCTTGCCCATACGCTCGACTACCTCACGAAGCAAAGCTTCGGTTAGGATGTGGTCCTGTGGGAAAAGTACGTTAAAATCAGGCCCCTGTTTCGTTCCTCACGCTGACAATTGTCGATGACATACATAACATATAACAGCCAGACACTGAACAAACAAGTGTTCATCACACGAATGTTTGTCCAGGGTGGGGATCAAAACCACGACCTTTGGCGTATGAAGCAGGGTCACTACCAAATGCGCAACCCGGTAATTGTTTTTCAAAATGCAAGCATACCAACCTTGTCCCCAATAGAACCATGGGGGATAAAGCCCATGGTTCCTACGACGGTGATCGCCAAAAGTAGCACTTCGTGGGAGCCCATTCCGAAACTGCAAAGAAGGAGATTGCTTTCAATAAAGTTAACGACAATCTTATCATTGAGTTGGTCTAGTGGTGTAAGTGCCGGGAAAGTCGTGGAAGTCCAAGACTGTGCCGAATACCTACAATCTTTCCCCACTTAGGCACAGAATACTTAATAGTTGACTTAGGCGATGAGGGTATGCCGCTGTGCTTTAGTCGGTATGCCTCTGGGCGCGCATAGCCAGAGGAGAGCATGACATAAGCCGTGATGGCCCCCGCCAGCTCGGGTATGCATAAAGCACGCATTTTTAACAGCGACAAAAAAAAAAAAGTGGTGCAAGTAACGGGCCGTGATTTTAGGATCCTAGGTGCGTTTTCCGGTTCGAGCAAAGATTATGTTTAAAATTTTTCAAACGAGTCGACCAAAAAGGATGTTAAATTATTTTCGATGATTGTCGAACAAATCCTAGCTATATACTAACCGAAAAGGCGAGACGCTACCGGGATGCAATCAGAAAACTATTTTCTTATTCCCATACCTAAAACCTGATCACTTGTTTATTTTTTTAATTAACTTTGAGAATTGTTTAGAAGTAATGGTCATAGTGAAAGCTTTATTGGTTAGACTAAAAAAAATTAGAACAATAGTCAAATGACCATTTATAGACACTTTTATAGCCATTAAGTAAGTTCAGTTTGACTATGGATAAAAAAAATTGGTCCCTTAAACGCGCCTACTTCACATTTAGGTATGTCTGCATCAAATACAGACGCGCGCGCATTCATATTGCTACACTCGATCGTTCGTAGGTCAATAAGACTTCTGAGTCATCTAACACTGATACTGTAGTCATGGCGACCGGCTAATGCTTTTTTTGTGCGCTAAAATTTTTACTGGTGCGAAATGACGCGAATCAATCAAATGATACATGACATAACATCATTGTCTGATGTTTTTGTCATACCGGCGGGTAGGTGTCTGGATCTTACGATAAGGGTTCCGTAGTATTATTTGTGGGACAAAGTTGCTAAGGACCTAAAAAGCAATAAACGTGCATGAATTTTCTTAGGTCTGGGTGTTCTGGGTTGACCCCCCTGTTAATTATCGTCATCTGAAACTCATATGATAGTACAGGGGCTGCCCTAGTTTGAGACCAGGTTGATTGGTGTGATTGTCTCGCGCATTTTTTTTATTAATTTATTTATGATAGGTCGAAATTGGCACAGGACCGAACAAAAGGGCGATCTTTGACGTTAGAGGCCAAGATCCCCATTGGATCGCTGAGCCAGCAGTAAGGAAGTATCATTTGAAGATAGCCTATTGAACTGTTTAATTTGCATGTTGAGACGCAATTTTAAATAACCTATAGGTTTCCGTAACTGTTATTATTCTAAGATTTTCTGCTAATAAATAAGCATTTTGCAATGCAATATGAACCGTAAGACGTTGACACAAATAAAAAAAAATACCTTATCAAATGCAATGACCAGTAATTGAGTCCTGGCATGGCATTTCTAATGTGTGATTTTAAAGATAAAGAAACAAAATTCAACAATAGAGTATTGAGTTTTCGACACGATTGAGACCTTCTATAGTGAGAGTTCTAAAATTAAAAAGGTTTATCAGTAACTAACATCCATTTCTAATCGCACTTTTCTACAGCTTGGTATACTTAAGTGGTCTATAACTAGTGTGACGATAAATTAGTATAAGCTTTCAAGTAAGTTCGTTTTTATTTTCCACCTACGGAACCCAACAAAAAAACTCTTGCTGCTATTGTGTGGTACATACATGTGGGTGGGCGATTAAGATCCTATCAGATGTTGGCGCGGCTCCTTTTGATCCTGACGTCATGGGGTATGTCCCTGCGTCTTTGTTTCTAATTAAATTTAGTTAATACCTCGGTTAATTTATGCAGTCATTTGTCATGATCGTGAATGACAAATTGACGATCGGATATTGTTTCATTTAATAACGTACTTAATAAAATATGAATACTTTTGTGAGCATAATATCTTAACTGAAATTTAGATAGTAAAGGTTTAAATAAAATTTATCTTAAATTTAAAAACAATACCTTCCTTTAAAAAATTGTTAGTAAGTCTCAGTAGAAATTGAAAATTCAATTAAGTGGTGTATTATGTAACTACTATTAACAATGAAACGCATTTAAATGGTATTACACAGTTTACTCGAATAAATTAGTATCCAATCACAGAGCGCCAGAGCGCGCGAATCTATCTCTGAATGAAGTGATGACAGTTTCTACTGTCAGATGACGTTAAGGATGGGGTACGCCTAGTGCTGTCCTAGGCAATCGATTTGTTCGTCCAACACTACCTACTTATTTCTCATTCATTCTCAGTAAAATGAGAGTCGGTGGAAGACATTTGACAGTTTTGTATACCTACTTTGATGTGTAGCTGTTCTTATACTAGGGGCCAACTCTATGTCTTTGGCTCGCTCCTTCTCTACTCTTACCTTTTATTTTATGACTCCAAAACCAAATAAAATCTTTTCTACCAAAATAATTATTGATGCTCGTGGATTTGAAATCGTAATGCTTTATTTTGCCATGATTGTGAAATCTTCGAGTGTTACAATAACATTGCCATCTTATCACAAATTTAGCATAGAAAGCAGACTTAACACCGCTTTTAATGCAGGGTTATCTAAACGCGCTATTTGGTTTGAGAGTCTTCCCAGATCGCCTACTCAATATCATAAGTATAACTATTGAATTAGTTTGCAAAGACTATTGATGCGTCTTTTCTAAAGTTATTTTCAAAATGTTACGTAAAAAGTAAAGAGGCTCGTAATCTTAACATTGTAACAACAACAAGCGTTGTGGATTTTGAATAATTGGAAAATAAATAAATTAAATGTTAAAGCCACGCTTCGGCATGAATGAGCCGGCTCGACCGGAATGAAGCAGCGCCTGCGCTGTATTTCCTCGATTGAGTGAGGGAACCGGAGGCCCAATTGGGGGGAAAGGGGGTTAAAGGTTGGCAGCGCACTTGTGACTCTACTGGTGTTGCTATCGTATAGCTTACCATCAGGTGATCCGTCTGCCACCTATCATATAACAAAAAAAGACTATTCCTGGATGAGTTGGCGGGCCTCTATCCCCATTGGGAGAGAAAGAGAGAGGGTGTAAAGGATATCTATGCATGTATCTTTATCTTTTTATATGCGAAAGCGTGTGCGCAGCCTTATCGTTATGAGACGCTCTGCTAGCAAGAGCGTGGACTCACTAAGTAATGCATTTCTCAGTGCGCTGGTTATGAGCGCTCGGCGAGTGTATATGCACTAAGTGCAGATAACAACCGGTCTGGGAACAGGGATGAGGATAACCGCGTCCATTCAGTACATTGTTCATTCAAGCTTTCTATGCCAAAGAGTAGCACAGAGGTGCCAGGCGAATTCTTGAAGTGCAAAACTAAAGTTGGGAAAAATTATAAGCAAGATAATTCTTCAAAATGTTATTTTTTTGCACTTAAATACTAAATTAACATACGCATAAATATATAATTATCTATTTTTTACTAGTGCGCCGCTCTCATTTTGTTACGGGATTCCAAATTTTAGCTACAGGTGGCGTTTGGTATACCTAGTCCTTCTAATTTACCTACCTACATCGCGCAAATGTTTTAATTTTTTAAAATGTTTTGTTGTTTAGATAAATAACCTCTTTTATAACTAGTATATGTAGATAGGAGATTATATGTACGTATTACACAGAAAAAAATAAAATCATATTGTAAGTAAGTATCCACGCCAGGATTTATGGAAAAAATATAAAAAAAGAAGTTAATTTAAGCAACATTGTTTTAATACAACCAGATTCAACAAGCCCATTCGCTCGTTAATGAGTTAACAAACATAGACCTACACATAAATGAAAAGCTTGTGTTTATTGTTTAGTCTTTGACTTGCGCGGGTGCCGCCCGTGGGCGGACGGTCTTTCGGCGCGTCCGATGCGCTCGCGCCGCGTCGACACTAGTGTTGCACTAATCGATTGTTTATCTCACGATGAATAGATCGAAATACGAGCGATGGTAGCTCAGTAGATAAAACGAGCTTTCCATACGGGGAGTGGTTCGTATCTGATTGCATGCACTGAGCATGCAGCTCTGGATTTTTCAATGTGCGTATTTCTACCCCCAGATTGGTGACGAAACCTGCACGATTTGGATAGTTTCTGGAACGAGTAATCATGATTCGGTTGGTCGGGCTCTCCAGTTAAAAGGTTGTGAAAGTTAGACGATAGTCGCTACGTTGTAATTGCCTTCGCAAATCTTGAATTACGGTTCAGATGTACTGCGGGCTTCAATGCGACACCTTTGAACACAGCTGGGAAACCGGGAATAGAAAAATAGCATATATTGAAAATCAGAATAAGCTGTAAGTTGTATATATTCCTGTGGTGGTGGTGGTGGAATAAATACTTAAGTGCTATTCTATTGATTAAAGGATCGATATCATTGATATAGCGTGTTTGAAATCTAAACTAGAGCGACATAACAACGTGCGCTTTTCAAATGGGAGGTTGTGGTTTCACATCCGAGCACGCAACTGTGGATTTTTACAAAAACCAATGCTATATTTCAGCGGAAAATAATACCGACAGTTTTATACTCCTGCAAAGTACATGTTTACATGCTGTGTTATCGATATTATCAACGTAATCAGTCCTATAGTGAGTTAGATAATCATATATATTATATTACTTATAATAGTGGTTTTACCATCGATATTCAACAACGGATCGACAACACTAACCTATAAATCGAATTACTTTGCTCGCATTAACTTGACAAATATGGTATATGAGCTTGACCATAAAACAGTCCATAAAAATCTAATAAAACATGCGATGTGTTTTGTGGCAATACTTTGACGATTTAGATGGTAGAGCTGGGTGATTGATTGGGTTGACAACATTTTGTTAAAAAAAAGTTACTATAAACACAACTATATAAAAATATAGCCATATTGAGCTTACTTTAAACTTTGAAAGTGTATTCTGCAGAAGTAAACGACAAACTCTAATTTTTATATACGGTATTGTATCTACATACATAATATATGAATTGCCTACACGATACGTATAAACTTAAGTTAAACGCGTGCTTATATTATAATATAAAAGAAGAAGAAAGGGGCCCAGTATCTACCACACGACCTACTCTACCTCGAAAAGGCGGAGTACCTAAAGTATCGAAAATTGAGTTAGGTTGTCCAAACTCAACAATTCCATAAACGAATTTTTTTATCGATATCGATAAAATCGAAATAGAAAACTGTCTCCCATCACTATAATGACCGTATTGCGACCAGTTCCATCTGCGGGGGCGCTGAGATAGTAACGTAAGTCCACTTGTATACTGATGGAGGCACGCAATATGACAAGATAACCTGATAGGCCACTGCAGTCCCGACGAGTGTTTATGTAGGTACCCTAAACAACATAAAGATCACTTTAACTATTTGCGTAGAATTTGTTATGGAAATCGATTGGTTGTAACGGACCAAATTGTTTATTCGATAGGACGAGAGTTAAACAAAGTAAGGGAGAGTCAAACGTCTAGGCAGGAGGGTATTAAAGCAAATATAAGTTATTGAAGGTCCTGCGTCTGATCCCTCTTAGGTCGTATTACCTGTCATCGAAATATGAGGTAAGAGAGTGCACTTGTGTCTGCGCACACACTTGTGCACTTTTAATGTCCTGCGCCGATGGCTGACCGTTGAGACTGACCATTGAGATCGTTAATACCAAAAGGTGGATTCCATTGCCAAGAATACAGCTGAATCTGTTTCAGAACAAAACCATACTGCTACACCGCAACATTACGAAAGCTACTTCCATTATTATTCAATTACGATCTCTATCATCTGATCGTCCTACGTCATCGCGAAAACAATCGATATCGTTATCGATAAGTGTCATTAGTATGCGCGCGCGCATCTATCAGATCCGGGACCGATCGATATTCGGTGATCTGACCACGTAGTACGCATCCTGAATCCTGCTCTTATCTGAACTACGTTAAACTATTTGTGTAGCGTAATGTTTGGACTACTAATAAAAATATTGGATGTATCCAAAGTGTTATTTTTATTTTCAGTTTTGTCATCCTTAATTTTGTTGTTTTTTTAAATAAAAAATGAAAAAAAGGAGATGGAAATCGAACAAAATGGCGTTTGACTTTAACGTCGGAGGCCATTTTGGATCGTAGTAACTTAATGATAAAAAGTGTAAGGTGGCACTTTTAGATACAAGCACTCTAACTGCCGCACTCAGAGGCGTTAATTAACTCTTAATTGTCACTGAAGTAAAAATATTAACCTTTATTTTATTAGACATAAATACTATCCATAATTTTATTGATATAAGGAGCATTAAGGTTGAAGGCGGCAAAAAGGTTGAAGATTGAATCCTTTTATGAAAGTAATCTAACCTTTGACGTCACTCCACAGTTTCAGGAAAAAACCGTAAAAAGAAACATTAGGTAAAGATAAGCCATTTCCAGAGAACGTGACCTCTGACGACAAAAGCGGACGGCGGACAGCTCACACAATGTTTGACGGGGACTTTTCTATGAGACCGTGTTCTTGACAGCATGATCTATTAGTGACGTCATAATGATGTGTCACCTCACGTAGACTCGGTCGTGATTGCGATGCAAATGCGGGCAAATGCCACAGTGATGTGTTTATTACTTTATTGTAACTATAAATCATAGTGTGATTAATAGATTTCTTACAAACACATTTACGATGGGTTTAAAAAACCGATGTAGTTATGTTTATTATCTTGTTGAACTGATTATAATGAGTTGAATGGATTACTGACTGTCAACTTTTTTGGCTAGTGCTGATTTACTCCAAATATTTTGTATTAAATTTCCTGTAGATTTTAAGCGTAAAGGTGGAAAATGGCAATTGATTATTATGCTTATGATTAATCCAAAATACAACATTTTACTCTTCATTAAGGTATGCAAATACTTTTCATTCCTTTATAAGAAAATCATAGGGACTGATTTATAAATATAAGTATCATTACCTATTTATCGGTAACAAATTCTCTAGTAGTCATAATAAAAAATCAAACTAAGTCAAAGCAATCAAAACATATAGTAAATTTAAGGATGCCCCGTAAATAATAAGTAAATCAAATTAAATTTCAACAGTGTACATAATTTGCTTGAATAATACCAAACAAGATTTTGAAATCAATATCCTATGTAGAATTTTCTGCAAAATCGGAATTTTTGATATCTTAGGTTTTAAATCGTGACATATTTTAGATGTTATATATTATTATTTTTACCTACATTACAAGAAAAACAAAAACTATTCAATAGGTTTATGGTTTTTTCCAGAATAAACCAGCGTTAATGGGTTCGCGTTGTGGGTTCGATCTTTATGCTAAAGTATTAGTCTCATACTAAAACCACATGTAAAGATATTTCAATGGATCGACAAATAATAATCCTGTTAGATACAAAGCAAACCGATGCAACGACCGTAGACATAACATAAAATATCTCGGTAATTTAAATAAGTTATTCGGTTAATATGCGTTATATGCCACGGCAAGCGCGATGAATGAATGCTGTGTCAATATCAAAAGGACTAAGTTGACAAGTTGTAAAGTGTTTGCATGTAGACTAATGATCTAAACATGAATAAGTCATGATCAGAGCTCTAGTATTGTTTACAAGGGCTAAGCATTAGTTTAAAAGTCAAATATTCGAAATAAGGCTTCATTGTTTGAAGACGTAATCTTAGTGGGGATTGTCTTCATATTATAGTTCAGGGTTTCAGTAAATTCAATCAGGTTTTTGGTTGTATTGAGGTAACAATCCCACCCAAAGAAGATGAAGATATTTTTTATTAAAAAATCTTTCATAAAAAACCGAATATTTTGTACAAAATAAAACTGATATTTTAAGAGTTAATCTTCTATCTATACTATTTATAAAGAGATAACTTCTATAGACAACGACAAGGCTTATAGGTAAACCGAAAACACGAAACGCTTGCGCGATGTAATTGGACACAGCGCCATCTATTGTTTCATTTCTGAATTACGGTCCCGAAGCGAAGTGAGGGCGGGCCACTATAATATAGTAAACACACAATTCATGAGTGGGACCTAGTCGGAGATTAAGGACTTTATGGAGACCCTTTCATAGACTCTACTTCTTGCGCACGCTTCTTGCCCTCAAAGTGACAACCAAGATTTATGAGCCACCCTGACGCGCCATTTTACTGCTGAACAAATCAGACATTGGCCAAGATGAAATCGTGATGGTTCTGAGGCAACATAAACATTTAAAATCCTCTGAAAAAAACGGAATAACTATTGAACTATAAAGGCAGCTGACACTGATTTTGATTTAAAAAAAGCTTACTTAACATCTTATAAATACTTTTATGAATAACTTAAAAGTTAGTTACCTATATTCCATTGCTAGTAAACTTATAACAGTCAAGCCTTTAAGTTTTCCGTCCAAAACCAGCTTACCCAATAAATCAAAGAAGTTTTCCCCATAGGTTACTATCAATATTGAAAAGGCTTAGAAACGCTGAGCCATATATAGCATCCCTTTATCCCTAATACGAACATTCAGAGTCACGCTACCATTAAGCCTCGGAAGCTTCCAAAGCGATCACCTGATTGATTTCAAATAAGTTTTCCTTATAAGTTACTTATCCAAGAGTTAAAGGCACTGTTACTTTAATGGCGCGTCTATTTGTCCCAAAGCCGAAGAAAAGATTTACCGCCATTTTCCGACACATCTCTATGTACCGTGGAATTTTCCAAACATTACATTGACTCCAATCAGTTTTCTCCATAAGTTAGAGGTTTAATCTAGACTAACAGACACTGTTAACCATAATAGCACGTCTCTTTGTCTCAAAGTTAAACAAAAGTTTAACGACGCCATTTTCCAGCGCATCTCGTTGCACTGCGAAAGCTTCCAATCCTATCAGTTAATTTCAATGATTCCAAATCAGTTTTCCGCATAACTCAAAGATTTAATTAAGACTGAAAAGCCATTGTTACCAATATAGCGCATCTCTTTGTCCCAAGTCCTACGAGTAACATCAGATCCCCGCCGCCATTTTCCGGCGCATCCTGTTGCACCGCGGAAGCTTCTAAACCTATCAGTTAATTTCACTGATTCCAAATCAGCGCATAACTCAGAGATTTAAGAAAGGCCAAAAGCCACTGTTAACCATTATAGTGGATCTCTTAGTCCCAAGTCCTAACATCAGAACCCCGCCTCCATTTTCAGACGCATCCTTGTTGCACCGCAGAAGGTTCCAAACCGATCAGTTAATTTGATTGATTTTAGACCCGTGTTCCTCGTAAGTCAAAGTAGTAACTAAGATATAACCTGTTGCTAACCATAATGGTGCATCTCTTTGTCCCAAGTCCGAACATTTACTATTTACTTTTTTCGTTGCACCGCGGAAGCTTCTAAACCTATCAGTTAATTTCATTGATTCCAAATCAGTTTTTCGCATACCTCAAAGAATTAAGACTGAAAGCCACTGTTAACCAATATAGCGCATCTCTTTGTCCCAAGTCCTACGAGTAACATCAGATCCCCGCCGCCATTTTCCGACGCATCCTGTTGCACCGCGAAAGCTTTCAATCCTATCAGTTAATTTCAATGATTCCAAATCAGTTTTTCGCATAACTCAAAGATTTAATAAGACTGAAAGCCACTGTTAACCATTATAGTGGATCTCTTAGTCCCAAGTCCTAACATTTACGTCGCCATTTTCCAACGCATCCCGGTGCACCGCGGAAGCTTCCAGAGCAATCAGTTATTGATTTCGACTATAAATAGTTGAGCCCGGGCGGCAGCTCAACGCGCATGCCCTAGGCTACCTAGGAAGAGGAAGTGGGGGTGGGAAGAGGGGTTGGGGGGAGATGCCTGGATTTCGGGTGGGTGGATGAACCTAGGCCACCTACGATGAAGGGGTGCATTTAATTAGTACGTAACATGCATATAACCATATTGTACACACATAAGTTCATAAAGGAACTAACTGACAAAAAAAACTACTAGGTTGACTGACTGAAAATGTTGACTAATTTGACACGTCATCAACGTTATATTGTAAAAAGGTGCCATTTTAGGAAACTGGTCTACTTCAGTGTTCCTAATATTTATTTCCTTTTGTATAATAATAAATTAACACAACACCTCATATATTGACCAGACACCTTACTAAGTAGCTTAAAAACTTGTGTTCCTTACGTATAAAAGTGTATTTCGATTGAAGTTAATTTCTATAGATATTTTTCGCAATTTATAAGAGTAACTGGCTAGTTTTCTATCGAATCTATTCGTTTTATAGCCTACCCACTTTCCTATCCTCTTATGTCCATACGAAGCGGTGGTAGACTCAGGGTGTGGGGGACCTAGGCTACCTAGGTTGAGAAGCGGGCGGGGTGTTGTCTGGATGGTGGGTGTAGCGGAGTACGTGGGCGGGCGGCTTAATCTACATTAGTGATGGGACACGAGAAACTCGAGTGACATTTAATAATTTCTGAGTGAAGTCAAGTTGATCAACGAGATTTTTTTCTATAGTGGTATAGAATAATTGGCTCACCTTAGCATGATGATAAGCAAAAGGGGAGCCCACGTTGCAATTACAACGGCTGCAACGGCACGGCATCACATCGACATTATACAAATCCAGAAACAAATTGTCCGAGTGTTTGAGTGACATCCAAAAAGCTGAATAACTTGAGTATTTATGTTTAGTGTTAACACAATATTTTATCAGACTGATTAGAGTGGAAATATGGTAATGGTAATGATTATGTCAGTCCAGATTACTGATGTGTCTCTAATTACATTCAAAGGACTAATTGATACTTTAGTGACATCAGAAAAACTTCCAAGTGAATCCAGGTTGCCTTGTCGAGGTACACTAAGTCTATGGATACAAATTCGAGGCCACGAAGTGATATTGGAAATACGAATGACTGGAATTAATTGAGTTACTCATAAAAGTTGTTCGATTATTTGACTGAAAATTTTTCGAGTGCTATTCGAATGTTATTGTAAAGTGTCTAAATGGAATCGAGTGACAATCGTCGCATCACTACTGTAGGTAGGAAGTGGGTGGACGTGTGCGGATGTTGTTATGTGACAAGTGGGTGTGAGGGGGTAAATTTGTTAGTGTGTGCAATTGGGGATATTCTGCAAGTGTGTAAGTGTGAACACGTCGTGTTAATGTATGAGTCAGATTTTGAGTTATGTTCCGAAAATATCAATTTGTACATCATAATCATAATTATTAATTAAGACTAATTATGAGTGTTTTGCCTATCAAAATTAATTAATTTTTATTATCTAATTTGCATGTTAATTAACTGTGAATGCCCAATGGAATGTAAAATCCCGTAATGATAACGCACAAAACGATTTCAGGTAGACAAAAATACTAAACAAGATCAAATGACCTAGACCTCTTGACCCCGACCTTGACTAAGCAGTGTTCTAAAAAATCGCGATAACTTCCATCATAAACCCCACACGAACGCGCTTTAATGTTACCCGCTCACGAACAGTAAATAAGGCAAGCCAAAACATACCTTACTCCATTGTCCTAAGCCAGCTAACCGAGTGCACGCGTTAAACTTCCAGACGCATCCGGATGCAACTGGAGGTTCGTCTGATCATTTGACTTGCAGCTTAAATAGGTGCAGGGGGATGCCTACGGCGCATGTCCTGCCTAGGGCTTAATAAAGCCTAGGTACCTGAATGTCGATATTGCCCGGGAGAGCGCAACAGCGCAGGCGGGATGCACTTACAATCTAGGCTATGCGTCCATGTTTGATATCGAGAAATATGAAATGGCGGATCCAATATGGCCGACGCGGAATGGAGTCGTAAAATTCAAATTTGATGTTTGTTTGTTTTTGCAAAGCGATTTTGTTTTTTGATGACGCGTTTAAATTATTTACATGTAGGTATGTATGTAGTTAGTTTTATAGGAGATAGCTGTTTGCTTACAAAAAGATATTTCGCAATGCAAACTCACAGGACATTTTCACCCTTTTTATGGCAAAGCAAGTTGGGCGTGTTCGTTGATTGGATTTTATCAAATCCATGCAAATGATTAGGGTTGAGTCTAATAATGCAAAAAGACAAAGTAGAATCCCACAAAGGGTATTATTACAAATCTATCGAGAAAAAGTAGGTTAATCATTACTTAACTTGTTGTCCTTTGTGTAAGGTGCTTAGCTTGTTTTCCGAGAAAATTCATCAAATTAGTTAATCATTTTTTCAATGAATTGTGATAATTTCACCTAATTAGAGGTTTGATTGCTAGTATTCAAACAGATCTAACCCTTCGCTCGCGAGCGGGGGTGTTTGGGACCGGCAAGTCGGAGTATCGCGCAGACTCCGACCTGTTGCGTCTTCGCGGACGTCTTAGATGACGTGGCCTACCGAATCTTTTGTCTACAAAGAGACATTCCGTACGCCGCAAAAAATACATTTCGCTTAACAATAACACATGTCGTAAAAATACACATAAGAAGGAAGTCATTGTGAAGCGGAAAATGCTTGTGGGTATTGCGTGTTTTTCTAATTTTAAGGTAACGACTCAAGCTAACGTCATTGAAATAAAATAAAAATCGTGGAAAATAATCGGTTACTTCTTGGAAAAGGTACAGAAAAAGCTTGTTAGTGGGAAGGTCAAAGAGGCAAGACGGCAGTTCACAGTTATAAAACAATGCAACTTACGTGCAACTTGACCAGGCTGGCGATTACTATAATCAGCGCCACCGCTAGGTACATGCACACGTTTTTAGACCTCTGGTCTGCGCGAGAGAGAGAAAAACCGATTCTCTCAGACGGCGATGGAGCGCGGGTAAATTTTGCAAGCGTACTCACCAATTTGTATCAGCGGATAGAATGAGCCCGGCGCGGCCCGTGCGGCGATCGATGGGGCGGGAGCATGCGCAGTGTTGAGCTACGCAGTTTCACAAGCTTCCCTTTGTTGAACTTCGACATTTTCTAGATTTATATTTGTTGTGACGCTGTACCTGGGGGTGGAAATTTCCGCGACTCGTCTGTGTGGGTGATGTTATTGATATATTCGTACCTATGTTTTACTCATTAATTCGACTTTTTAGCAATCAATATTGGAAAAGTATGAAGATATGGATGCTCTTTAGAGTTTAGACAATATATTTTTATAGGTTCGCGGTAAGCGATCTTGACCAGACAACTTTCAGGCAAAGAACATTTGATACAAATTAGGGTAGAGAAATCCTAACGAGATGTTGAGAGTTGGATGTTGCTTTTAGAGTACTATTTAAATATATATTTTTTTTAAATACTCTTATCTATCATCTAGCAATTAAAGCTAGAAAAATTTCAATAGGAAACTACAAAAACCCTTGAACGTGGCGCTAAAAGTCAGAATTGCGAAGGTAGATGAAGTTTCTGAGGTGAAAAATGTCCAAAGATAAAAAAATATTAAATTATTAAAAGTCTGTCGTGTTCCACTGCTGGCCAAAGGCCTTCACCCTTTCTCCACATTGCACAATTTTGGGCGACTATGGTCCAGTTGGTTAGGAGTCGAGCTAGTTAAAAAAAAATGCATGTAAACAACTCTAAAATAAATAAAGTAAACGCAGGTCCGCTGACTAGAAGAGCTATATTAACAGGATCGGAGGTTAAGCTGTGACCATAAGAGGAAACCTCAGGAGATAAAACAATGGAAAATAGATATTTGGAAAATCTATTACTGTTCCGTCCGGGACATGTGACTCTTGGTTGATAGACGCTTTTGATCGACACACGATGTTCGTTTCAACGATTTTTTACTCTTACATCAATTTCCATGGACACTGGTTCCGTATTTTTTTTGTGCTTGTTTATTTTTGTTTTAGTGTCAATATTAAAATTGATTTGCTCCGCGATTATATTTTTTTATTTTTTTCAACGAATTGATAATAAGGCATCAAAGTAATTCCGCCGTGACGGCATCATCCAGGGAGACAACAGGACACGTTTGTATTGTAGACGGTCATACTATTCGTCTCACCATTGTTTGTAGTTTTTCTAGAAAAAAAAAAGACAAATTACGGTCACATAGTGTAAAGATAAATGGCGGAAGGGGTTCTTTTCAATCCGGTATTAAAAGAGTGTATAGTTTATGGAAATAACGCTTGCCTAATGCGGATTGATGATCACAAACTCGAGCTATGTTCGAAAAATTCGAACCATAGTTCTGCTCGACCCGGGATTCCTAGAAAAATAATCTTAGAAAACTAGGTAGTTTATAGCATAAATAAAGGTAAAAAGGTAAGTAGTAAAATATTTCAAGCTTACAAAACGAGCTTTTTTAAGTACATAAAAAGCGCCATCTACAAGGATACGGCAACTATTAGTCCCTGAGTAACAGCGACGATCTAAGCACGCACATTGTTCGGAAATGATGAAATATCTTGCTACTAGATGGAGCGTAAGGCGGCACCAGCAGATTGAAGTTGCATTACACAGGTGGCGCTACTATTGTTTACTTAACCCTTACCTAATATTGCACCCCTGCCTAAAAGTTATTGTACCTTTTAGGGAGGAAGGGCATGTGTATATTATACATATAATATTGATTGTCTTTTGTTAAATGCTTAGATATTATTGGCAGGTTTGAAAGCTAAGATGATTTTGATGCTGACTATACCTACTGTTAAAAAGCACCATTAAACTCTGATTTTTAATTATGTAGAGTAAACTCACAGATGTCAATGTGTCATCCCCATACATTATCACTCAAATGTCAAAATGTATAGAAACTAGACATTTGCATCCGTCAGTTTACTCCACATGATTATAATCAGAGTTTAGGTAGGTATGTATCGAGTCATCTGGTTTAGGGATGATATTCATAGACCAGATTATGAGTTCGAAAGAGGAAAGGTAGCTATAAACGGCCAGTCTTTCCTTTAACCTGTAGCGTCACATGGCTCTTTAATTTTATCGGCGTGCTGTTACTAACTATGAAATATATCGAAAATAAATACCTACAAAATCATACGCCGCAGTCTCCGTATAAATCGGACCATCTGTGGCCACCAGATATTTTCCTAGGATAATTCAAACTATTTTACTTTCAATTGCCTACTCCGTTGGTTATAAATTTGAGTGCACCTATAATGTCGGGTCGAATTGGCCTGCCGAAATAAATGCACGATTTTACGAGCAGCAAAGCATCTGCGGTAGACCAGTAAAAGGTTACGGCCCGAGTTAGTTGTTTGTGAAACACACCAGACGGGTTCACTGGCCGTGAATCACGTTTGATTTAGTAGTTGCATTTGTATTGTTTCTACATTATGAGGTATCTATTACCAGGGATGTTAGTAACGCCGAAAGTGTATAAAAACATCCGTGACCGTAGCCAAATCTAAAATATTATGCGACGAAAACGATCGTCGTCCAAAAACTAACATGCACCTAATAAATATTCTTGGAATGACTGCCTGGCGTCAGAAGCTACGTTAGTTCTATCGTTTGATTTTTTTCTGAGTTATATTAAGTATTCATTTTTATTATTCTTTATCTAAATATACACGATTTTTGTATTTTAATGTGGTGTGTTTTTATTTCTACCATTAGCTCAGCAGTGAGAGAAACAATCTTGAGAAAACTTGCACGTTTTGGATAGTTTCTGAAACGTGTAACCATGATTAAGTTGGTCTAAGGTGAAGGCCATGATGGTTTCCCCTGGGAAAAAAAAGTTCCCCTGGTTGAGTTTCGTAGGTTAGAGGAGATCTCACATCATAATTAAAAAAAAACAAGAGTTTGTTGCATAAATACATACCTATTTCAGGTAAAAACGTGACAGTTTTCTGTCTTGGTATATTTCTTATCCATTTATTTGGATAAGTACTAAGTTACCTACCTCTAACTGGGCAGACTTTTGTCGAGTACGAGAAAATTCCCTTTTCGCTCTAAAGAACACCAAGTTTTTATCCGTACCTTCTCACGTAGGCAGTTTTACCTAACGATAGGTAACACAATTGGAGGTTTTCTATCTCATTGTCCGCTTCCCTTGCTTTGTTTGAGTTAGTTCGGACAATAAGTTCTCGACAAAGCTCTAAACATTGCTGAGTTGTTGGCTGTAGTTTTTCAGCGTTATTCAACAATGAACTGAATGATATCAAGAGGGTAGCTTCGTTTGCAATAAAAATGGATGAATTATCTACACTATTCATAAAGAGATTCATTTCAAAAACCATTCGACAAATTTTATATAGGTACACACCTAAAAGCCGAAAAACTAGCGCGATATAATCGACACTCAGCGCCATCTATTGGTACAGAGTGGAATTAATGTTTCATTAAAAGCTTTGCAGTGTGCACATCGCAATAGGTATATCGTATCGTGTCTCTTGCACGCCTGTTTCTATTCACACCGAAACACGCTGAGATCACTGTAAGCGCGCATGCATGTGTGCGTAGTCCTGTGCACTTATACCTGCAGTTGTAGGCAGCCGAATTAATTCGTGGCGTAGGTCAATGAACCCTCTGATATCAACCTGTTGCCTTCAAATCACTAATACAGTCACCGACATAAATATCTTCAGCCCTAATCCGTATCGGTGGTGCGCTTACTTTAATGAAAAGGTTTACTCGCGTTTACCCTTTTGTCTACGTCATTCGACAAGAATGAGCGATGAAGATTGGTACAGTCGGCCTAGGCCATCAATCGTCATGATAAATGATGATGAATCGGTGGCCTGTTCATTGTGGAAGCGTAGGACATTGTTGCGGCCGACGAGCGCTCGACACCTGTAGAACTGTGGATCGTAAACATGCTTTATGAGGGCTTCGGGCAGATATGGATGGATTCTTGCCGCTTTTATAGCTTGTAATGCTTTGCTGCCGAGATGTGATGAAATTCCTTACTAGTAGGTACCTACGTAGTTTTGGATATAAAAGAGCAAATAGTGCTCTTTTATACTTACAGGTTGCGTTGGTAAACATTTGTACCAATCTATTCACCTCTTCTACCAAACGTGTTACACAACATTTATCTATGACTTATAGAAAATTACGAAAGTTTTATTTGTACCTTAAGGTATATAACGTCGACCATTGTTAAGAATGTGGTGAGTCGAGTAATTACACTGAAACGACTGCGATCTGCCCTTTACATTTCTTAAGCAGGGATATAGACCAACTAGAAGAAGAAGAAGACGAACTGGATCACGGTTACACGTTCAAAATAATTATCTTACGAGTTATAGCTATCAATATAAATATAAATGACGACTCACTATCCACTGCCACCGAAGCAGGCAATATAATAAAGAGGTACATCATCATCATCATTCATCATTTCAGCCAAAAGTCGTCCACTGCTGGACATAGGCCTCCCCCAAAGTTCTCCACACAGATCGGTCCTGCGCCACCCGCATCCAAGGGACTCCCGCGACCTTCACCAGATCGTCGGTCCACCTGGCTGGGAGGCCTGCCACGGCTGCGGCACATGCTCAGATTCAAACCTACGATCTCTCGTTCAGAAGATTTGTGTTCTGTACGTTTGTGTCTACTGTGTCTACTATCACCCTCGGTTGATAATCTTACACTATGCTTGCTGAACTACGGTCTCCACCCTAAGACGTCTGACGATTTAATGTTCATATTACCATACATTTTCATCGTAAGTAGTAGTAAGATATGAGCACATGGAATATCCTCTTACAAGCAACGAATCCAGGTAAAGGGTGGATGTCAGAATTTATGCGACAATCGATAAGACTTATGCCTACGATGCCCGAGCCCTTCGAAGGCCCGCAGATATGGCTAGCCATATTTTTATTCCGGCCACTTTATACAGCTTTTGAGAGGATAAGAAAATTCGCAATGTACGGAGAGTTATGGGCTTAATGCTGAGTATTTCTAAAGTGGGGATGTAGCGCCCACGTCGACTCAAGAACAAGTTGGACGAAGCTTTCAAAATTAAGACGTGGGTGGTATCGAACAAAATTATGTAGGTACTGATTCTAAATTACAGATCACGGAAAGGTCATGAAAGTCAAAGAAAAGTCTTAAGAAGAAAAAAGATACAAAGTTTATAAATATCTTATTAACATAACACTTGTTTCATAATATGATACAAAAGCGGAATTTCATGGAGATAGAATAAGTAGTCTGTGAATCTTGAACTCTTGATAATTTATAAAAACTTACTAAATACCTCTGTGCCAAGTGCTCTACCAGCGTAGGTAAGTCATAAACTTTAAACTGCAAAAACATCTGATTTCATAAATTGAATAAAACTAATGCCTAAAAATCAATGGTACCCTTTGTTTGTGAGTCCGATTCACACTTGGCCGGTTTTTAACATCTTAATATTTATTGTGTAAAAATACTTTAATTTCCTGTAAAGGAATTTTCTAAGGAAAAGGATAGCCATTTTCCCACTTATTTTCTAATTAAACTTTATAAATGTAGCAATTTGATCTTGTTCCCAGCGGAATCTCTATTAATAAGTTTTAGAAATCTTACACAGACACTGCTTTCTTGGTCTCTCCAGATTTAACAATTAATCCTACTACACCGCCATTTCGTTCAAGAAAGGTTTCGTACCAGTTCAAACTATTGGAATTTATCTTATTTTGTAGCTAAGGAAAAAGTACGGAAATAGTGATGCGACCACACGTTGAGTTGAAGGATAGATGATACAGTTTTAACCGCGCAAAAAGACGTAAAAATTATAAAGACGATGACGTCGAGTCATTCTTTTGCGAATTTCATCGATATCTAAATTATTTTGATAGAATTTATAGCAAATATATAAATGATTTGATTGAATTCGATAACAATATCGAACATGGGCTCCGTTTTTTTACCTTACCACAGGACTTCGGCTTGCTCTTTAGCCTCCTTATCTAATAAAAATCATTGTGAACAAACATAAATTGTATGTTAACTTTACACGCAAAGTTTATCAGTCTATAGGTTCGTCATAATAATAGTCAAACATCCTTCTCATCATGTCTGACAATAAAATGGGACACATGAAGCTTTTTTGAAAGAAAAGATGTATTAATTTATTGTATTTTGCATGTCTTTATTTTGCAATGTCCAAAAATTCGATCTTTAAATATGATAAGTCCAGTCCTTTGTACACATGATGCCCTATTTTGTTTTCCGATAAAAAAGTCCCCTGCTTTTATGGCACACATCGTAAAAAGGGCTGTCCAGCACTGGGCACTTATTTGCAACTTTAAGACAGCCTCTAACCTAAATAAATTGGCCATCCGTTATGGAGCCACTCTCTGCCTGTTGTCTTGCACCACACTATAAAGATAAACAGTAAAGTATTCATAATCATTATTTTTTTATTGTAATAGGATATTCGTCGATCATACATCAATACTGCGTAAGTGTAATTTGACAAGCTTTTAGTAGCGACTGTTTTATGTTTATATTGTATTAAATACTACACATAGGTATGGTTAACTCAAGATAACAGTTTGAATAAGTTCAATGAAAGTTTAAATTTACGTCACGCCATGGAATGGGTCATAAGAAGTATAAAACGACACGACCATTTTTCGACTTGCGCGGTGTTATTGTTTAAGTGACAAAATATTTTATTAATATAAACGTCTCTCTGTGTTCCACATTATTGGAATACAGTTTTGGGGTAGGAGAAATAAAAAGGAAAAGGAGAATATGCTTAGAATTATCAAAAGTTTAAGTCTGGTAAGATGAAAATCGAATGAACAAATCCACAAACCTAGGGCTCTTAATTTTAATTCACGAAATGAAATAAAAAGCCCCTACTATATATCGTCGTAAGCCCAGATGGCAGACACAAAGAAAAATCAATTGATTTATACATAAAAAACTTTTGGGTCTTACGACGATATTAAGCAGTTCTCATATTAATTTATAGGACGTAGCTTTAATCACATAGTACACCATGTCGTGACGAACAAAACATATAACATAATCTCATCTAAACAAAGGGGCATAAAGATTCCACTTTATTGTATGAGTAGGCTCTCAGATAACGTGGATAAGTGGTCTTACTACTTTTCTCTTCATTGTGGTTCGAGTGTTTCTTTTGAATTTTTTTTTGGATAAAACACTCTGAAGTAGGTAATATTCATTTCGTGAAAACTTCCTTTCTTTTCTCAAATAATAATTGGGGTTTAGTACTTTTTCATTGAATATAAAAGAGAAAGTGATGAGCTTTGCTATCTTTTATATTCTGTAATTTAAACATAAATATTTTATTTCAAGGTATGTATTAAGTTCTTTCGCTTCAGAAAATGTGAAATGAGATAAATAAAACCTTACTTTACTAGAGAGCCTTTACGTGTATGTACAAAATAAATATTTACTTAATGAAATAACAATTTGTTTAACATTTACCTGTAACACTTAAGTGAGTTTCCTAAAGTGCCTTCCTTACTTTTACAATTCCATTTATTGAATGGGGTGCCTTTCTATTTCTGCAGATTGGTATCTACAGCCCATGGGTTCACATTATCGATTAATGGGATTACTGGCGCAGATCGACCAGAAGAGGCAAACCTAGGGTTGGCACTTTACAGTTCGGTTATTTTTTAAGTAAATATTGCATTTAAAAAATTCCTCGGAGGGTTCAGATGGAACTCGAACCCACAACCTTCCACAGACCGGGCAGATATGCTATCCACTTTACACCATCCGAACCCCTTACTAAGCCGACGAATTTTGTAAGTGCTTAACTCGCCATGAGCTGACGATAGTCTCATCAATATTGTAGGTATACATTACGGTTATTTTTTGTTTTGAAGTGTACCTTTCTGTTATAGCATCAATCTATGAGCTATTAACCTACTCACTTAGACTGCGTCAGTCCGTCTGTTTGTGATGGCTAAACAGTTGTTATTTTCATAAGTATTGCTGTAATAACAAATAGGTACTAACAAATAAAATAGAAATTTAAGGGGGCTCCCATAAAAAACATTAACTAGTGAATAATAAATTCAATAGTACCTTACGGAGTCAGCCATTTATCCTAGACTTTGTTATTATGAAAAAGTAAAAAAGACCCGAGTTTTTAGGGCTTTTCACAAAAAATTCTTTGTGGGCAAGTCTGACTCGCACTTCATTTTAAAACTAATATTTAATAACAAACTAATATTATTTTTAAATTTAAAAGACCTTTCTAATGATAACCCATATGATGAATTCGTATTTTGTACGACCCCTCTGTATATTTTTGGGAGCGAATCTAAACTTTTTTTTTCTAAATCTTACTCTACCTCTTTATTAGCGTTACAATGATATTATTATATGCAATAGTTTTTTAGCACTGAGTCACTGAGCGGACGGACGTACCTACATAGCTAAACTAAAGAGTTTCTCGTGAACTCCGGAACCTTAAAACGCTCCTGCCCTTGTAGACATTGTTTTCTCTAACAATACTTCCCCACAGCCCTATGCTCTTGGTCGTAAAGCCGACCCTCGGGCGATGTGCGGGCGGACCTGCGGATTCAAAATAAATAAAATGCTAATCCGCGCTCTGTACATCCTTTACTGTCGAACTTGAACCAATTCCGCTGATCTCGATCAGGTGTGGACCCAGGGAGGGTGGAGAAAGAACATTCTATCGTTGTAGGTAACGTACTTGTAAAGATTACTTACTCCACTGGCTCAGCGACTCGAACTCCGAAACAAGAGGACGCCACTTCGGTCGATCCTGTACCACTCCTTGCCAGTTCTTGGCCTGCAGTTCTCTCAGATCACTCTCGACGACGACTTGTAAAGATATTTTTGCAAAATTATTAAAACGGGTGGAGTTACGATGGAAGGCTTTGAACTCAACTCTATAGGCGGCGGCAGTCTCGTATCATTAGGTTATCTGTCTGCTTAACTGCCACTTATCACAGTATAACTGATTTTATCATATCGACTGGCCCGATGACGCATTTGGTAATGACCCAGTCAAATATTCGTGTGGTGAACATTTGCGTACCTGGCTTTAATATACCTAATTATGTATGAGTGTATTTTAATTGTTTTTAGGGGGTTTCAATTTAAAAAAAAAAACAGCACAATCAGAGAGTTTCGAAATTGACCTACCACGAACCAAATCCTGGAGTCACTAAGCTTGTAATAGGCGTAAAACTCTAACCACTGCTTAGAGGTCGTCATAAAATATACGCGTAAACTGAAGAACCTTATCCATTTTTTTTAAATTGGTTATTATAATTAACTTAGCTATAAACTGAATTCTGACGGCAATCCATATAATGAAACCCCCTTAGGGTCCCTCACATAAACTTCGGAGTGCCTTCTACTGCCTCAATTTTCTTTGAACTAAAAACTACTAAACTTCTTCTTATTTCTGAAAGAAAAACCTTATTAAAACTAAACTCGATTAACCCACTCGAAAGAAAGTCCGAAGCCGGGCCCTTCCCGACGCGACTTTACAAAGGCTATACTATTCGAGTCACCGTCAAGTGAAGTCGCTACTGGTAAGTTGTTACCAGGGATCAGTAGCACTACCATGAGTTTGAAATACTATCCTCGCTATCGAAAACTATCGCTTTGTCTTTTTCATTGTGATGCATTTGAAAGAGACAGAGCAATAGTTTACGTTATGTCAGTTTTAGATGTCAACTCATGGTAGCGCTACAGAATAGGTAGAATAACTAATTCGCGACATAACATGGAGCTGTCAATACCGCTGAATTTGAATTCTCTATAATTACTTACTACACTGTAAAGAGAACCTGAAACATTTTCACCTGCAAATTGTAACCTACAGTTTAAAGCAATAAAGTATTCTGAGATGACACGAGCTATGTAGGGCCCTCATTTGACCGTGCCCTGAGGCATACTCACTAAAAGACCAGGATTAAGTACTCCGTTTATCATGCCAAAGGTGGATGCCCGCATACAGAGCGAATCAGACACTACTCCCCCTGGATGTATTGGGGGGGAGTTAGATACCTCAAGTAGCCCAATAAATAAACTTACTACTACTTACTTCGTTTCTTCGCGTAATTCACTAGGCGAGCTACCTACATCATATTAACTATGCCACCTCTTCGACCACTTTTCCGGCAAACGAATGATTTCTGTTATAAACAGAATAGCATTTGCAAACTCGCCTCCCCGACTCACCTAAACTGTACTTCGCCAGAATATCCCCCTTAAGTGATATTGTCCAAGATTCGCCATAATATCGTTATTTTTCTTTGCCCTCGACCCTTTAGTGACATTGTTTTTGTAAACTTAATTTAGTTACTCGTTTCTGAGCATTTGTACGGTAATCGCTCCCGGGTTTGTTGTCCCGTGAAGGAGAGTTGAATTGATTATTGTAATGTCTGATTTTTGATTCGATGTAGAAAGGCACAGAATAGAGTAGCCACTTGACTTAATTCATAAGACATAATGTAATTACTTTGTACTGAATAAATTATTTCTATTCTATTCTATTCTATTCTATTCTATTCTATTCTATTCTATTCTATTCTATTCTATTCTATTCTATTCTATTCTATTCTATTCTATTCTATTCTATTTATTCTATTCTATTCTATTCTATTCTATCTATCTATTCTATTCTATTCTATTCTATTCTATTTATTCTTTCTATTCTATTCTATTCTATTCTATTCTATTCTATTCTATTCTATTATATTCTATTCTAATTGTTCACATTGGCAGAAAAACTGTAAAATAATTGTTATCTTCTATTTATCATTCTAATAATACAGTAATGTAGCGTAAAAGAACACAATAATGTTATTTGAGAGATATTACGTAAAAGAGGGAAAACAAAAAAGATTACCTAATATAAATGAGCACGCAGCAGCGTGTCTAAGCAAAATTCAAGCAAAATGAACTAGCGAGCACCCTGAGTAAAATATTATACTTATCATTAGGGTATTTGACAAAAAAAATATATGTGTTTAATCAAAAGACCTCTCAATTTAAGAAACATTATTGAAAGAATTGCTCGATTCTGATTTGAATCACCTGAGATATCACAACTTTAACAGCACATATTTTGGGCAAGCCCAAAAACGCTCTATACAAATGGCTACAGGCAAGTGACGTCACACGCTTGTATCTTGTATGCGCGTCTAGTAAATTTTGTTTGGTAGCTATATCAAATGTTTCGTTTAAGTAAATGGTTTCATAATAAAAGTTGGTGAAAAATGTACGGGTAGTTCAATGATATAATTATTTTTTTAAAATTTTATTCTTTAAAAATGGACTTGCCCATGAAACTTTGAATGCTCATAAAATCAGCTAGACGTTATATTTTTAACTGAAAATTTTGGCCATTGGTTCTCATTTACCAGTATTTTGGAAAAGTATAAATATTTTTTACTATATCGAGATTAGTCAAATACCCTATTCAAAACTATTCTGCATAAACGTGACAAATGTTGCACATCTATTGAGACTTTTGTGATAATAATTAAAAACGTTCTTAATATTAAACCACCTAATCTTCTTCTATATCTATTCTATACATATAATAAAAATGTAAAAAAGCTGTGTCTGTACATTGAAGATATTTATCTCAAAATAACTTAGGACGACTAAAAAACAGTAACAGAACATGAATCAATGATTTTTAAAATTTTTGTCTGTCTGTTTGTCTGTTTGTCTGTTTGTCTGTTTGTTCGCGCTAATCTCGGAAACTACTGAACCAATTCGAATAAAACTTTTTTTATTGTATAGCTGTAATATCAGGGCAACTTATAGGATATATTACATTTTGAAGACCAGGCTGCTTGATGTAGAACCACAACAGCCCAGCTAAACTATAAGAGGTAGTTCAATGGCACCTTAACAAAAGTTGTTCAGATTGTTGAGCAGTTTATGATGCCATGAAAAAAAATCAAAGATCATGGAACATCTGGTTTGGACCTCTAAGAGCCCAGCTACACTATAACAAATATGGAATGAAATGGAATGGAAAATTGTCAAATGTGATGAGCATTTTTGGATGAGATCCTATAAGGAAGGATATTCCGAACTTAAACCCGTAATGGAGCGAAAAGGGGGTTCAAAGTTTGTTCATGGGACTACGTGATTCCTTGGCCCAATTTACTCCAACTTTTGCATACACATTATTTGACAGAATTGATGGATAAAATATAAGATTCAAACTTTAATAGAATACTTACATCCCCTAATGGAATAAAAAATAATTTGGGGGTTACTTTCATTAGAAGTTGATATTTTAAATATTAAATGGGTTTGCACTTGACCTCATCTCACCTGATGGAGAGTGACAATGAGGTCTAAGATGTAGCGTGCTTTCCCAGAAGAAGCCTATTCACTCTCGACTTAAAGACACCCATATTGTAGCTCTCTGGAAATACAGAAGCCGGCAAGTTGTTCCATTCCTTAGCATTTCGTATAAAATATCAATGAGCCGCCTTAAAAATCTATTAACCTATAAACGAACATTTATAATAAGTAATATTTTTGTTAAATTCTATTTAAATAATCATCTTTAAGGCAAGAGTCATAAAGTTCATGCAAACGAAGTTGCGGGCGGCCACTAGTCTTAATAATAACCACCGTAATCGTTTTTATTGATGCAAAACTATTTCCTACTTCCAGGTGACCTACATAATTTTTTGGCATCCAGATAGAAAGTTAGAAAAGTGCTAATAATTGATCCTGGTAAGTAAATTTAGCTTAAAATTACGCTAATATAAATTTCTTCCTACAAATCATGACAAAAAACTAATAGAAAATTAGACCCAAGTTCAATATACATATTAATGTTATGTATAAATGCTTTCGTTATTGATTTTGTACCGGTCTTTTTAGAAGGACGGTAAAAAAAGATAAAAATAGGGTAACTAATATAAAAAAAATCAAAAATATTTAGTTGGTAGATTTATTGTCTACGGGGAGTGGGTCTCTTCTCAATCTGGCAACCGTGAGATTACTGCTACTTAGGAAATCACGACCACTGTCCTTGTATCCTCAGTAGATGCGCGGCGCAGTAGGGTAGCTCAGCGGAGTGCAGGTAGGGTGTGCAAGATATCTGGAGACTCAGGCGAAGGTAGGGGACCAAGCTTCTCCAGATAAATAAAATTCCCGGAACCAAGACCCTGGAAGCGAGAACCGGACATTTTTAGAAAAGTCTGACTTCCTCTATATGACTGCAACATCCCGCCGGTATTGAAGTAAGCGGATCAGATGGTAGTTGATTTATTGGCAAAAAATAGTAATTAATGATGCGGCAGTCATACAGAATAATTTTTAGGCTAGGATTAAATTTAAAGACTAAATAATTAGGCATGCACGGAATCTAGATTATTTTATACAATTTGTACATACATTTAATAAATTCTAAATTTATTCCTACAGAATTCCCTTTTTTTTTTTACTCTAATTAACAATTGATAGCTTACATTTATTAATTAATATTTATGAAACTACTAGATGTGGTCACACCTTTATGCTGACCGGGAAGGCATGGTCGATTACGTAACTATGTACCATTGTTCACCCTACTCAAAAATACAATTAATGGTTTCATATTATTTAATATTAATGCAGCTCACACTACTAGTAATTTGCTCACTACTTAACATGCAAGCAGTAACAGTTTTTTTATGTACAGTTCTAATACTAAGCTAGTGATTTCTAAATACCTATGTGTTCGCTAAACTATTTTATTAATATATTTGCAATACTCACCCGATACCGGGGTAACACAATTTCACTAAAATAATATTATTTCAAGTTGATTATCCAATACGTTAGCCACTTAACAAGTTAAAGAATATCAATATGAGTAATAGGTGCGTCCTTGCAACAGTCGCAGCGCGTACAGAATGTGGGAGGACATTCATACATCGATGACCCGCGGATAAAACCTGTCCTTCACTCACCGTCATCTTTGCATTCATCTAGGTACTTAATATTTAGAAGAGCAATATTGCACTCTGTTTAACTATTGCGTATATTTCGGTTAAGTATGTGAAGTCATTTCTATTGTTTTTAATATTTGTTTAATTATGTTAGTATTTAAGTTTTTTATTAGTATTGTAAATATTGTTTTGTGTTATTCCTTGTTTGTAAATATTTAAGTGTTCGTAATTATTAGTTGTGTTGTTAATATAGTTAAGTTTTTAATTGTTCTAATTATTATTATTTTTTATATTATTTTCCAATAATGAAAAATATAGGTAAGGTTTTCTGATTAGGTAACGAGTCAGAACCGTTACATACCCCCCTTTTTAGGTTAGGATTTTTCTAAGAAAATCCAATGAAACATTTTAAGTTAATTTAAAATCTTTCACATGCCACATACCTAGATTGCGACCTGACATATCTTCCAGTTCATAAACTAATTTCGATTTCTTGCTAATAATACGACATTTTAAAAATTTAGGAGCTAGCTTTTTGGAAAATTTATTGTCTTTGTCGCTCTGATAGAATGTTTTTTTCCATACTAAGTCACCCGTGTTAAATTCTACGTTTTTACGTCTGAGGTTATAGTTTGTACTGTTCCTAGAGTGAGCTTTTATGAGAGATAATTGGACTTTATCGAATAGCTTGCGTAGCGCTCCAAAATTTTCTGCATAACTATCTCGAGGGGCAAAAATGATCTCATTCTCCAAATCTGCATCTATGTAATGGGTTCCGCAGGGAACGAGTTCTCGACCAAATACTAGAAATGATGGTGTAAATCCTGTCACCTCATTCACAGCGCTGTTCAATGCAAATTGTATCTTAGGTATATGGGTATCCCAGACCCTATGATCACCATCGATAAAAGTAGACACTGCTGTAATGATTGTTTTATTGTATCGTTCTACGGTATTAATTTGCGGAGTATACAGAGGGGTATAAAAAACGTTAGGGACACTGTAAGATTGAAAAAGATTTTTCATTGTGGCACTAATGAACTGTCGCCCATTATCCATTAAAATGGTGCTTGGAACGCCATGCACAAGGAAAACATTATCTTCAATGATTTTTACGATTATATCTGCTGTTGCTCGTCGAATGGGAAACAGCATGCAAAATTTTGAAAAACAGCAAGTAATAACTAATAAAAAGGTATTTTGTTTCCTTGTTACTGGCAGAGGACCAACCAAATCTATACTTAACATTTGGAAAGGCCTGCAACAATCTTTAGGCCTCCCCATTATTCCAAGTGTAGGGTGATTTGGATGTTTGTGAGCCAAACATACTTCACAAGCCGAGACAAATTGTACTACATCTTTATGTAGGTTGGGCCAGAAATACCGTAGGGACAGACGTCTATACGTTTTAAAGATGCCGAAATGACCGGATGTTGGATCCGAGTGGTTTTTTGAGATAACGTCTTGTCGGTACTCCATAGGCACAATCTCTTTCCATTCGAACTCTCGGGTTAGTGGGTTCAAAGATTTTAAATACCGAAACAGTTTACCATCAGTAACCTTATAGTTGAGAAAGGATGTAGGGGTACTTTGACATCCTCTGAATATGTGCAGATACCATGAGTCCTCTGTCTTTTGTGCAGGTGTTCCATGTACAGTGTTGATAGTCAAAACGGGAACCGACCGGCTAAGACTGTCTGGCACAACATTGTCACTACCTTTCCTATGCTTGATCTCGAAGTTATACACTGAGAGTCGTACTCCCCAGCGGGCTAGTCTTCCTGTTGGATTACTGAGGTTCAGAAACCATTTCAGGGATGAGTGGTCAGTGTATACAGTAAACCTGAGACCATTTTCAAGATAGCAACGCCAGTGTTCGATCGCTGTTAATACGGCTAAGGCTTCCCGCTCAGTTGCACTGTAGTTGCGTTCTGATTGAGAAAGTGACTTGCTCATGTAGGCAATTACCTTTTCCGTACCATCTTGAGTTTGGGAGAGGACTGCACCCATACCGTAGTCACTGGCGTCGGTGTGCACTTGAAAGGGTTTACTATAATCTGGACAAGATAGGATGGGCGTAGAAATCAGACATCTTTTTAACTTTTCAAAGGCCTCATTGGCTTCAGCGGACCAAAGAAAAGGAGGGGCATTCTTCCTTTGAGAAGTTAGTTTATTTAAAGGGCTAGCCAAGGTGCTAAAATTTGGTATGAATCGTCGATACCAGGACGCCGTACCCAAAAATCGTCGGACCTCTTTTCGATTTTTAGGTGTGGGGTAATTGACTATAGATTGCACTTTATCTGGGTCGGCATGTAGTCCATTAGAGTCCACTACGTAACCCAGATATTTTAATTTTTGGCGAAAGAACTGGCTCTTCTCGAAATTAATAGTTAGATTGGCCATTTTTAGTTTTTCGAGAACTTTCATTAAGAGAGAAATATGGTGAGAAAAATTATTTGAGACTATTATGACGTCATCTACAAACACAAACACTCTATGCTCGAATTCTGGTCCGTAAAACAGAGCATCAACTAATCGTTGCTGGGTTGCCGGTGCGTTTGTTAGTCCGAACGGCATTGACTTAAATTGGAAGGTACCACGTGACGGTATATAGAACGCAGTCTTCTGTCTGTCCTCCTCTTGGATTAAAATCTGCCAGAAGCTTTTCGAGAGGTCTAGACTTGACAGATATTTTGCGTCACGTAGATTGTCCAATATTTCTGCGATATAGGGTAGACTATATGCATCTTTTTTGGTAATTGAATTGAGCTTCCTACTGTCAAGGCAAAAACGCAATTCCCCGTTCTTTTTAGGAGTCAGTAGAACTGGAGAGGACCACGGACTCTCACATGGCTCAACTACATCCTCTCTCAACATATCGTCCAGCTGTTCCACTAAGATGCGTTGCTTCTCAGGGGACATTCTATAATAGCGTTGACGGATGGGGGCAGCATCCCCAGTGTCAATGCAATGTTTTATTAAGGTAGTTCGACCTAACCCACGTTCTTCGTATGAAATGTCTCGAAATAACCCTATGACATGATCAGCTGTGACTTTTTGCTCGAGCGACAGGTGATCGTATGAACATAAATTAGGTGGCTCAGGGTTGTCTGTTTCTGTTACGAAAACATTATCCGAATCTTTGCAATAAATTATACTATTAAGATGCTTAGGGAAAAGGCCAAACATTCTCCAGAAATCCATTCCTAATATAAGTGCATGTTTTATCTTAGGAACTACATATATCTTTAAACTATGAGTTTTGTTGGAGAAACTAACTGGAAGGTATAAGATTCCTAGACAATTAAGTTTTTCCCCACCCGCAGCAGTAAACTGTGTAGTGTCGGTTCCTTGTAGATTGGAACCGTTTTTCAAGAAAAAATCATGACAGCCATTCCCCAAAATGGTAGTAGAAGATCCTGTGTCCAGTAAGCCCGTAAACGGTTTTCTGTCAATGGTAACGGAAACGTAGGGTCGGGACACGTCGATACTTTTATCATGGATTGAAGAGACAGCGTTATAAGTTGAAAATGAGGAGACTAGGTTCAGCCATTGTTGCCAGTCTGCAGCATCAAAATTTTTGTGAAAATTTTTGTTATAAGTACTGTCTTCCCAATCCGAGGTGCTTAGTTTTTTTGATTCATGTTAACGGGGGGGTTACATTTAGGGCACTCGGGGTAGCGGTAGTCTTTCATCCCACATTTAAAACATACAACAACTCGTTCTGCTGTGCAATTCCTAAGAGAGTGGTTATCCGTTCTACATCTTGGACAATATATAGGTCTAGAAGGACCTGCGACAACAGCGTCTACTGAGTTAATTAAATTTTGTTTGTAGTTTGTATATTCTTTTTGATAGGTAGGATTAGGATTTTGTTTATTTGAATTTGTATTTAAATTATAGTTATAATATTTTTGTTTATTGTTTTCAAAATTTTTATTTGTATAGATGTAAGATTTGTAAGCATACTCAGGTGCGAGGGTGTTAGTCGATATTTTAGGGGGCTCATGAAACTGTGAGAATCTGGATTTCACATTTTCATAATGTCGGCAGGTTGAGACTAGGGCATCTATGCTTTTTATTTCGGGCGTAGCGGCTAGAGTGTTCGCGTAGCAAGGGCGAATGTTATGAAGCAATATGTCCAATTTACTTTCTTCCGACAATGGTTTGCATAAGCGAGAAAATAGTCCGTGCATTATTGAAACATACACGATAATATTTTCTTGCTCGCCCTGTGTACGCATTCTAATCTCAGCGGTGAGCTTATAATCATAATCACTACTACTAAAATCCTGTTTTAGCAGCGTGCACAGTTCTGACCAAGAATTAATTGTGTCTTTTTTGTAGCGATACCAATGTAACGCATCATCTGTGAAAATTTCGAATGCTAATGATAGAATTTTTTCAAAAGAAATTCCACGAGATTGTACAAATTCTTCGACTTTTAGTATGAACGAGTGAACACAGGTTTTACCGGAATACTTAAGTTTACCTATGTCTGCTGAAAGGCTGCGTTCACACGAGACAGATATAGTGGTTGGTTCTGGAGTTGTATCTGAAGTAGATAAAATTCTAGTTGATGGAATCTGCGGTTTCAAGGCATTCAAATCTTTAAAATATTGGTTCCAATTTGAAACACAAACCTTGTAAATGTCAGCCACTTCAGGTACGTTGGTAATTCTATTAATGCGGTGATACAGGTGATTTAGTAGTGTCTCAGTTCTTACATACAGGTTTTTGTCAAATTTAGTTTTTAAATTCAAAAGAAAGTTATGTGTTTTGAGAAGAGACTCTTTAACAGCTTTAAGGTCATCACTGGGTTCTAAGTGTGATTCAGTAATATCCTCAGAAGCGTTTAGTTGGGACAGTTTAACAATTTGTTTTCGCAATTCCTCAACAGAATCACCAGAACCACCACGAAGCGCAACTTCATATTCGAGTTCGGCTTTTTGTAGGGACAGAAACTTGATAGGGTACGACATGGTAGGGTGGGTATTGCAAAAACTACAGCTAATTACAATAATATTGAAGCAAGATACGTAACAATTATCGTTAACGTACTAGTGAATAATACGTAACAATTACCGTTGACGTAACTACAAATCGATGTGTGGTTCAAAAACAGGTTTAACAGATTTTATTGTTTAATAACAAAAGTTACCACACAAGGACTCATAAATTATATTAGCATAATCAGTCTTATAAACTAGTTTAAGGCCAACACCAGAAAAAAACTATTAGATGCTTTTTACTAAAAAACAGTAACCTTACGGATGCAATTAAACCTATAGTTGGGCGCCAATGTGCCGTTCTTTTTAGAAGGACGGTAAAAAAAAGATAAAAATAGGGTAACTAATATAAAAAAAATCAAAAATATTTAGTTGGTAGATTTATTGTCTACGGGGAGTGGGTCTCATTCTCAATCTGGCAACCGTGAGATTACTGCTACTTAGAAATCACGACCACTGTCCTTGTATCCTCAGTAGATGCGCGGCGCAGTAGGGTAGCTCAGCGGAGTGCAGGTAGGGTGTGCAAGACATCTGGAGACTCAGGCGAAGGTAGGGGACCAAGCTTCTCCAGATAAATAAAATTCCCGGAACCAAGACCCTGGAAGCGAGAACCGGACATTTTTAGAAAAGTCTGACTTCCTCTATATGACTGCAACATCCCGCCGGTATTGAAGTAAGCGGATCAGATGGTAGTTGATTTATTGGCAAAAAATAGTAATTAATGATGCGGCAGTCATACAGAATAATTTTTAGGCTAGGATTAAATTTAAAGACTAAATAATTAGGCATGCACGGAATCTAGATTATTTTATACAATTTGTACATACATTTAATAAATTCTTTACCACACTAAATTTATTCCTACAGAATTCCCTTTTTTTTTACTCTAATTAACAATTGATAGCTTACATTTATTAATTAATATTTATGAAACTACTAGATGTGGTCACACTTTTATGCTGACCGGGAAGGCATGGTCGATTACGTAACTATGTACCATTGTTCACCCTACTCAAAAATACAATTAATGGTTTCATATTATTTAATATTAATGCAGCTCACACTACTAGTAATTTGCTCACTACTTAACATGCAAGCAGTAACAGTTTTTTTTATGTACAGTTCTAATACTAAGCTAGTGATTTCTAAATACCTATGTGTTCGCTAAACTATTTTATTAATATATTTGCAATACTCACCCGATACCGGGGTAACACAATTTCACTAAAATAATATTATTTCAAGTTGATTATCCAATACGTTAGCCACTTAACAAGTTAAAGAATATCAATATGAGTAATAGGTGCGTCCTTGCAACAGTCGCAGCGCGTACAGAATGTGGGAGGGCATTCATACATCGATGACCCGCGGATAAAACCTGTCCTTCACTCACCGTCATCTTTGCATTCATCTAGGTACTTAATATTTAGAAGAGCAATATTGCACTCTGTTTAACTATTGCGTATATTTCGGTTAAGTATGTGAAGTCATTTCTATTGTTTTTAATATTTGTTTAATTATGTTAGTATTTAAGTTTTTTATTAGTATTGTAAATATTGTTTTGTGTTATTCCTTGTTTGTAAATATTTAAGTGTTCGTAATTATTAGTTGTGTTGTTAATATAGTTAAGTTTTTAATTGTTCAATTATTATTATTTTTTTATATTATTTTCCAATAATGAAAAATATAGGTAAGGTTTTCTGATTAGGTAACGAGTCAGAACCGTTACAATTTGAACGATAAAAGAGATCTGAAGAAGAGGCTAGTTCAACAGTCAGTCTAAGCCGAGTCATATTTACTTTGGCTCGCCTTTCACATTTAGGTTTCTGACCTCTTTTAAAACAAGTAACACTAGCCAGATAACTCTAAGCATTTTATATTCATATCAGTTTTTTTACTATTGCCCTCCAGACATAAAGCCTAATACTACGAGTAATACTTAGAATGTAAGGCTTTACGTCTCTGCCTATCTGTCAATAATGAGAAAACCTTTACTTTGCCTCTCGTAGCCGAATAAGGGTTCTGTTACTACGAGACCCAGACGTAATCCTAACATGTATATAGTCAGCAAATTTCAGATTTGCAGGTCGACATATTCTAATATAGGTCATGTTACATTCCCACGGTAATGACTGTTAATCGTAAACGAAAAAGACAGAGCATACCTTTGTGTAACTTAGAAATTGATATAATTTTGTCACGACGATAGCGAAAGATGACGAAACACAATACACTTTTTATAAAGTAGTTCTCCTTAGCTGATGGTGAGCAAAAAAAAAACCACATTGCCTATATATGGACGCGATATTCGTTGGCTTCTTTAAGCCATGATTGATTCATGGTACAAATCGAGGACGTTCCTCGGATGTGCATGTGCTTATGGGATAATTTCAACGCAACAGTTTATTTTTGTAAAAAAGCAATGGTTGAGGAGAAATTTCCGAAAATTTGAGTTTGACTTAATTCAGGCCAGCATCACCACTTAACACTTGGCCCTCACTCATAAGAAAACTTTCTGAGCCACTCGAGTGAAGTTAAGGCGCAAAGTGTGTTAAATTTTATTTGTAGGCGTATTTTTCAAAATATTGTAGGTATGTGCCGTTGCAGACTAGCGTTTTTGTACGCGCGTATAAGCTCGTTTTTTTTAATTAGTAAGTGCTTTGGGCAATCGTAAGCGTGAAACGTATACCAAAAAAACATTGCTATGAAACGTCATAGCAATTAGGTATTTCTCGGTTCACTTGACCACGTTGAAAGAATACTCACACTTGCAAACTCACGCGTCTAGTATTTTGAAGCGTGCGTAAGCTCGTACGCTGAAACGACCGTATCGGCGGAGAAAAATACGCTAATCTGAAACCACTCTTAGTACAAATGTTGCTCCGGAGAGGTGCTATACGTATGTGGTAAATGGACGTACGTAATTTATATAAGAGGAGCTATTTGCCTCTCATGTGATAGACGAATAAAGGACGGATACGATGCGACTTCCCTCATCCGCGGAGTAGCGGTGCATTGCGTAGTTAGTGCAAGAGCTCGCATTGTGCATCATACAAAGCAAGCCGTTTAGATGTGTGTCGCAGTCAATGTGGGGTTTAGGGTTTTTGAGGTTGTTTGTGGCCGATGTGTTGTGCTCACTTTATTCTTACTACACACACACGCACGCATGCACACACACACACACACACACACACACATCTATAAATGTTTTAAATAGGTTAATCTTTCGGAACGCTCTGACTACTTCTAGTTCGTAGTTGGTTTAATGCTCTAAGTTAGGTGGGCGTTAATAACTGCGACACAGTTGTAAAACTAATGTGACTGTTTTGTGTTCTGTTTTTATTTACTTATTTATTTACTGAAATCAGATTAAGTATATTTGTTATTCTTCTGTTGTCTATGTATTTATTTATTTTTGGGTCTCATTGCCAAATGGAAAACAGCTTTTAGACTTGTCAGCCTTTATTTTCGAAACCATACCTACACTACACTGTTAATTTGTGCACATAATAGGTTTTCTTACATAATAGAGGTTTTTAATTTTAAGTTTAGATTGAGTATTTCTAAAGTGGGGATGTAGCGCCCACGTCGACTCAAGAACAAGTTGGACGAAGCTTCAAAATTAAGGCGTGGGTGGTATCGAACAACATTATGTAGGTACTGATTCTAAATTACAGATCACGGAAAGGTCATGAAAGTCAAAGAAAGTCTTGAGAAAAAAAGATACAAAGTTTATAAATATATTATTAAATAACACTTGTTTCACAATATGATACAAAAGCGGAATTTCATGGAGATAGAATAAGTAGTCTGTGAATCTTGAATTCTTGATAATTTGTGAAAACATACTAATACTCTGTGCCAAGTGCTCTACCAGCATAGGTAAGTCATAAATTTTAAACCGCATAAACATCTGGTTTCACAAATTTAATAAAATGGCTAAAAATCAATGGTACCCTTTGTTTGTGAGTCCGATTCACACTTGGCCGGTTTTTAACATTTTAATATTTATTGTGTAAAAATACTTTAATTTCCTGTAAAGGAATTTTCTAAGGAAAAGGAGACCATTTTCCCACTTATTTTCTAATTAAACTTTATAAATTTAGCAATTTGATCTTGTTCCCAGCGGAATCTCTATTAATAAGTTTTAGAAATCTTACACAGACACTGCTTTCTTGGTCTCTCCAGATTTAACAATTAATCCTACTACACCGCCATTTCGTTCAAGAAAGGTTTCGTCCAGTTCAAACTATTGGAATTTATCTTATTTTGTAGCTAAGGAAAAAGTACGGAAATAGTGATGCGACCACACGTTCGTTTGAAGATAGATGATACAGTATTAACCGCGCAAAAAGACGTAAAAATTATAAAGACGATGACGTCGAGTCATTCTGATGCAAATTCATCGATATCTAAATTATATTGATAGAATTATAGCAAATATATAAATGATTTGATTGAATTCGATAACAATATCGAACATGGGCTCCGTTTTTTACTTACCACCAGGAGCTCGGCTTGCTCGTTAGCCTCCTTATCTAATAAAAAATCATTGTGAACAAACAATAATAATTGTATGTTATACTTACAACAAAGTTATCAGTCTATAGGTTCGTCATAATATAGTCAAAACTAATCCTTCTCATCATGTCTGACAATAAAATGTGAGCACATGAGCTTTTTGAAAGAAAAGATGTATTAATTTATTTATTTTGCATGTCAATTTATTTTGCAATGTACCATAAATTCGATCTTAAATTATGATAGTCCAGTACTTTGTACACATGATGCCCTATTTTGTTTTCCGATAAAAAAAGTCCTGCTTTTATGGCACACATACGTAAGAAGGACTGTCCGGCACTGGGCACTTATTTGCAACTTTAAGACAGCCTCTAACCTAAATAAATTGGCCATCCGTTATGGAGCCGCTCTCTGCCAGTTGTCCCACCACACTATAGATAAAGACAATCAGTAAAGTAATCATTTTATGTAATGCGAATCAAAAGTAGGGGTATTCGTCGATCATACAACAATACTTGGTACCTAAGTAAAATTGGACAAGCTTTTAAGAGAAACTATTTGTCTGTTTCTATTGTATTCAATAAATACTTTACTAATGCTTAATTATGTGTATGGTTAATTTAAAGGAACGTAATGGGTGCTGAGAAAATGTATTCGATGATTATGTAAGTAGGTAATACAAAACGACAAAGTCATATTTCGAATTGCTCGGTATTATTGTATAATTAATACATACCTAATACCTAATATTGGGAAAAAAATGGTTAAAAACAAAAGGAGAATACACTTGGACTTTTTAAAAGTTAAAATCTAGTAAGATAAAAGCTAAATAAAATACTAATAAGTAAATCTAAATAAAGATGATTCTATTCAAACGAACGAACCTACGACTTCTGATTGGAAGACGCGCTTTCTTATCTATAGACCTACGCTCTTTATTTTAATTCAGGAAAAATAAAAAGCTCAAATTATCAATTAACCAGTTTTAATGTTACCTAATATGTATAAAAGTAGATAAGCACATAGGACCCTACAGCGAAACTATCTTGTACCGAACGAAAATATAAATAAATCACATCTAAAGGGGCTTGATTCGTGAATTCCACTTACGAGTACTATTAGGCCCTCAGATAACGTAGATAAGTGATCTTACTACGTTTCTCTTCATTGTGGTTCGAGTGTTTCTTTTGAATTTTTTTTGGAATAAAACACTCTGAAGTAGGTAATAATTCATTTCGTGAAAACTTCCTTTCTTTTCTGAATAATAATTGGGGTTTAGTACTTTTTCATTGAATATAAAAGAGAAAGTGATGAGCTTTGCTATCTTTTATATTGTGTAATTTAAACATAAATATTTTTATTTCAAGGTATGTATTGGTTCTTTCGCTTCAGAAAATGTGAAATGAGATAAATAAAACCTTACTTTACTAGATAGCCTTTACGTGTATGAACAAAATAAATATTTACTTTATGAATAACAATTTGTTTAACATTTACCTGTAACACTTAAGTGAGTTTCCTAAAGTGCCTTCCTTACTTTTACAATTCATTTATTGAATGGGGTGCCTTTCTATTTCTGCAGATGGTATCTACAGCCCATGGGTTCACATTATCGATTAATGGGATTACTGGCGCAGATCGACCAGAAGAGGCAAACCTAGGGTTGGCACTTTACAGTTCGGTTATTTTTTAAGTAAATATTGCATTTAAAAAAATCCTCGGAGGGTTCAGATGGAAACTCGACCCACAACCTTCCACAGACCGGTCGAATATGCTATCCACTTTACACCATCCGAACCCTTTACTAAGCCGACGAATTTTGTAAGTGCTTAACTCGCCATGAGCTGACGATAGTCTCATCAATATTGTAGGTATACATTACGGTTATTTTTTGTTTTGAAGTGTACCTTTCTGTTATAGCATCAATCTATGAGCTATTAACCTACTCACTTAGACTCCGTCAGTCCGTCTATCCGTCCGTTTGTCTGTGACCAGGATGTATCTCAAGAACTGTGATGGCTAAACAGTTGTTATTTTTATAAGTATTGCTGTAATAACAAATAGGTACTAACAAATAAAATAGAAATTTAAGGGGGCTCCCATAAAAAACATTAACTAGTGAATAATAACTTCAATGGTAACTTACGGAGTCAGCGCATTTATCCTAGACTTTGTTATTATGAAAAAGTAAAAAGACTCGAATTTTTAGGGCTTTTCACACTAAAAACTCTTTGTGGGCAAGTCTGACTCGCACTTAATTTTAAAACTAATATTTAATAACGAACTAATATTATTTTTAAAAGACCTTTCTAATGATAACCCATATGATGAATTCGTATTTTGTACGAACCCTCTGTATATTTTTGGGAGCGAACCTAAACTTTTTTTTTCTAAATCTTATTCTACCTCTTTATTAGCGTTACAATGATATTATTATCCGCATTGATCCGCAGGAGATCTAAGGTCACGGACATAGCCCAAAGAATTGCGTGGCTGAAGTGGCAATGGGCAGGGCGCATTGCGAGGAGAACAGACGGCCGTTGGGGTGGAAAGGTTCCTCGAGTGGAGGCCATGTGCAGTAGGCCGCAGCCGTGGCAGGCCTCCCACCAGGTGGACCGACGATCTGGTGAAGGTATCGGGAGTCCATTGGATGCGGGTGGCACAGGACCGATCTGTGTGAACTTTGGGGGAGGCCTATGTCCAGCAGTGGACGTTATTGGCTGAAATGATGATGATGATATTATTATATGCAATAATTTTTTAGCACTGAGTCACTGAGTAGACGGACGTACCTACATAGCTAAACTAAAGAATTTCTCGTGAACTCCGGAACCTTAAAACGATCCTGCCCTTGTAGACATTGTTTTCTCTAACAATACTTCCCCGCAGCCCTATGCTCTTGGTCGTAAAGCCGACCCTCGGGCGATGTGCGGGCGGACCTGCGGATTCAAAATAAATAAAATGCTAATCCGCGCTCTGTACATCCTTTACTGTCGAACTTGAACCAATTCCGCTGATCTCGATCAGGTGTGGACCCAGGGAGGGTGGAGAAAGAACATTCTATCGCTGTAGGTAACGTACTTGTAAAGACTTACTTACTCCACTGGCTCAGCGACCCGAACTCCGAAACAAGAGAACGCCACTTCGGTCGATCCTGTACCACTCCTTGCCAGTTCTTGGCCTGAAGTTCTCTCAGATCACTCTCGACGACGACTTGTAAAGATAATTTTGCAAAATTATTAAAACTGGCTAGGAAGTTACGACGGAAGGCTTTGAACTCAACTCTATAGCCGGCGGCAGTCTCTTACCATTAGGTGATCTGTCTGCTTAACTGCCACTTATCACAA
This sequence comes from Cnaphalocrocis medinalis, assembly GCA_014851415.1. NCBI lineage: Eukaryota > Metazoa > Arthropoda > Insecta > Lepidoptera > Crambidae > Cnaphalocrocis > Cnaphalocrocis medinalis. The sequence continues at coordinate 15,540,185 of CM026282.1, forward strand.
TATTAGTAATTGATTTCATCATATCGACTGGCCCGATGACGCATTTGGTAGTGACCCAGTCAAATATTCGTGTGGTGAACATTTGTGCACCTGGCTTTAATATACCTAATTATGTGTGAGTGTATTTTAATTGTTTTAAGGGGGTTTCAATTAAAAAAAAAAAAACACAATCAGAAAGTTTCGAAATTGACCTACCGCGAACCAAATCCTGGAGTCACCAAGCTTGTAATAGGCGCAAAACTCTAACCACTGCTTAGAGGTCGTCATAAATTATACGCGTAAACTGAAGAACCTTATTCATTTTTTTAAAATTGGATATTATAACTTAACTTAGCTAAAACTGAACTCTGACGGCAATCTATATAATGAAACCCCCTTAGAGTCCCTCACATAAACTTCGGAGTACCCTCTACTGCCTCAATTTTCTTTGAACTAAAAACTACTAAACTTCTTCTTATTTCTGAAAGAAAAACCTTATTAAAACTAAACTCGATTAACCCACTCGAAAGAAAGTCCGAAGCCGGGCCCTTCCCGACGCGACTTTACAAAGGCTATACTATTCGAGTCACCGTCAAGTGAAGTCGCTACTGGTAAGTTGTTACCAGGGATCAGTAGCACTACCATGAGTTTGAAATACTATCTTCGCTATCGAAAACTATCGCTTTGTCTTTTTCATTGTGATGCATTTGAAAGAGACAGAGCAATAGTTTACGTTATGTCAGTTTTAGATGTCAACTCATGGTAGCGCTACAAAATAGGTAGAATACATGATTCGCGACATAACATGGAGCTGTCAATACCGCTGAATTTTAATTCTCTATAATTACTTACTACACTGTAAAGAGAACCTGAGAGATTTTCACCTGCAAATTGTAACCTACTGCTTAAAGCAATAAAGTATCTGATTCTGATTCTGAGATGACACAGGCTATGTAGGGCCCTCCTTTGACCGTGCCCTGAAGCATACTCACTAAAAGACCAGGATTACTCCATTTATCATGCCAAAGGTGGATTGCCCGCATACAGAGCGAATCAGACACTACTCCCCCTGGATGTATTGGGGGGGAGTTAGATACCTCAAGTAGCCCAATAAATAAACTTACTACTACTTACTTAGTTTCTACGCGTAATTCACTAGGCGAGCTACCTACATCATATTAACTATGCCACCTCTTCGACCACTTTTCCGGCAAATAAATGATTTCTGATTATAAACAGAATAGCATTTGCAAACTCGCCTCCCCGACTCACCTAAACTGTACTTCGCCAGAATATCCCCCTTAAGTGATATTGTCCAAGTTTCGCCATAATATCGTTATTTTTCTTTGCCCTCGACCCTTTAGTGACATTGTTTTTGTAAACTTAATTTAGTTACTCGTTTCTGAGCATTTGTACGGTAATCGCTCCCGGGTTTGTTGTCCCGTGGAGGGGAGTTGAATTGATTATTGTAATGTCTGATTTTCGATTCGATGTCTTTCTGTAAGGCACAGAATAGAGTAGCCACTGTTGACTTTATTTATAAGACATAATGTAATTACTTTGTACTGAATAAATTATTTCTATTCTATTCTATTCTATTCTATTCTGTTCTATAACGAAAAACTGTAAAAGAATTGTTATCTTCTATTTATTATTCTAACCATAAGTAAAGAGTTACAAGTGTCAGCAATAATACAGTAATGTAGCGTAAAATAACATAATAATGTTATTTGAGAGATATTACGGAAAAGAAGGAAAACAATAAAAGATTATATAAATGAGCACGCGGCAGCGTATCTAAGCAAAATTCAAGCAAAATGAACTAACAAGTAGGTACCCTGAGTAAAATATTATACTTTTCATAATATATATTGAGCTCCGCATGACTCAAAACTATTCTGCATAAACGTGACAAATGTTGCAAATCTATTGAGACTTTTGTGATAATAATTAAAAACGTTCTTAATATTAAACCACCTAATCTTAATAATAACCACCGTAATCGTTTTTATTGACGTAAAACTATTTCCTACTTCCAGGTGACCTACATAATTTTTTGGCATCCAGATAGAAAGTTAGAAAAGTGCTAATAATTGATCCTGGTAAGTAAATTTAGCTTAAAATTACGTTAATATAAATTTCTTCCTACAAATCATGACAAAAAACTAATAGAAAATTAGACCCAAGTTCAATATACATATTAATGTTATGTATAAATGCTTTCGTTATTGATTTGAACGATAAAAGAGATCTGAAGAAGAGGCTAGTTCAATGGTCAGTCTAAGCCGAGTCATATTTACTTTGGCTCTCCTTTCACATTTATGTTTCTGACGGGATCACTTTTAAAACAAGTAACACTAGCCAGATACCTCTAAGTAGCCCCTTTTATATTCATATCAGTTTCTTACTATTTGCCCTCCAGACATAAAGCCTAATACTACGAGTAATACTTAGAATGTAAGGCTTTACGTCTCTGCCTATCTGTCAATAATGAGAAAACCCTTTAACTTTGCCTCTCGTAGCCGAATAAGGGTTCTGTTACTACGAGACCCAGACGTAATCCTAACTTGTATATAGTCAGCAAAATTTCATATTTTGCAGGTCGACATACTTCTGATATAGGTCATGTTACATTCCCAACGGTAAATGACATGTTAATCGTAAAACTGAAGAAGACAGCATACCTTTGTGTAACTTAGAAATTGATATAATTTTGTCACGACGATAAGCGAAAGATGACGAAACACAATACACTTTTTTATAAAGTAGTTCTCCTTAGCCTGATGGTGAGCAAAAAGAAAACCCAAATTGCATTTATAATGGACGCGATATTCGTTGGCTTCTTTAAGCCATGATTGATTCACGGTACAAATCCGAGGACGTTCCTCTGGATGTGCATGTGCCTATGGGATAATTTCAACGCAACAGCTTATTTTTGTAAAAAAGCAATGGTTGAGGAGAAACTTCCGAAAATTTGAGTTTGACTTAATTCAGGCCAGCATCACCACTTAACACTTGGCCCTCACAAGAAAACTTTCTGAGCCCCTCGAGTGAAGTTAAGGCGCCAAGTGTGTTAAATTTTATTCGTACCGTATTTTTTAAAATATTGTAGGTAAGTGCCGTTGCAGACTAGCGTTTTGGTATAAGCTTTTTTTTTTTTAAATGAGTAAGTGCTTTGGGCAATCGTAAGCATGAAACGTATACCAAAAAGACATTGCTATGAAACGTCATAGCAATTAGGTATTTCTCGGTTCACTTGAACACGTTGAAAGAATACTCACACTTGCAAACTCACGCGTCTAGTATTTTGAAGCGTGCGTAAGCTCGTACGCTGAAACGACCGTATGGGCGGAGAAAAATACGCTAATCTGAAAACACTTAGTAGAAATGTAGCTCCGGAGAGGTGCTATTCGTATGTGGTAAATGGACGTACGTAATTTATATAAGAGAAGCCATTTGCCTCTCATATGATAGACGAATAAAGGAGGGATACGATGCGACTTCCCTCATCCGCGGAGTAGCGGTGCATTGCGTAGATAGTTAGTGCAAGAGCTCGCATTGTGCATCATACAAAGCAAGCCGTTTAGATGTGTGTCGCAGTCAATGTGGGGGTTTAGGGATTTGAGGTTGTTTATGGCCGATGTATGTGCTCTTTTACTTTCTTACACACACACACACACACACACGCGCACATACTCAACACGCAACATATCACAAATGTTTTAAATAGGTTAATCTTTCGGAATAATAATTGTAAAACTAAATGTGACTAAGTGACTGTTTTCGAACACTTACTGTAATTGCACCCTGTAAAAGTTTTGAATAAATTTTATTTACTTATTTATTTACTGAAATCAGATTAAGTATATTTAAGATCCTTCTGTTGTCTGGTAACAAAGTACTTAATTAGTACGGAATCAGGTCAATGAGATGTATGTATTTATTTATTTTTGGGTCTCGTTGCCAAATGGAAAATAACTTTTGTAGACTTGTCAGCCTTTATTTAGAAACCATACCTACACTACACTGTTAATTTGTGCACATAATAGGTTTTTCTTACAAAAATAGAGGTTTCTAATTTTATTTTCTAGATTGAGTAAGTCTGAGTAGACAGAGGAGATACAGTTCCAAAGTAGTAAAAAAATGGGTCATTACAATTTAATTGAATTAATTGTTACCTACTCACTCATGCAGGGTATAAATTTGTAGACATTTACATGAGTTTTGCCAACCATTTTGATCAAGATTTATTCTCAATTATTTGGAAGTTTGAATAAAAAATAAACAGCTTTTCATACAAAGTCAGACAGGTCAAAGTCAGTCACGTGACTTGGTTATTTTCTATGGGGAGTTGCGAAATTTTTTACAAAAATAGAGGTTTCTAATTTTATTTTCTAGATTGAGTAAGTCTGAGTAGACAAAGGAGATTACAGTTCCAAAGTAGTAAAAAAATGGGTCATTACAATTTAATTGAATTAATTGTTACCTACTCACTCATGCAGGGTATAAATTTGTAGACATTTACATGAGTTTTGCCAACCATTTTGATCAAGATTTTTTCTCAATTATTTGGAAGTTTGAATAAAAAATAAACAGCTTTTCATACAAAGTCAGACAGGTCAAAGTCAGTCACGTGACTTGGTTATTTTCTATGGGGAGTTGCGAAATTTTTTACAAAAATAGAGGTTTCTAATTTTATTTTCTAGATTGAGTAAGTCTGAGTAGACAAAGGAGATTACAGTTCCAAAGTAGTAAAAAAATGGGTCATTACAATTTAATTGAATTAATTGTTACCTACTCACTCATGCAGGGTATAAATTTGTAGACATTTACATGAGTTTTGCCAACCATTTTGATCAAGATTTTTTCTCAATTATTTGGAAGTTTGAATAAAAAATAAACAGCTTTTCATACAAAGTCAGACAGGTCAAAGTCAGTCACGTGACTTGGTTATTTTCTATGGGGAGTTGCGAAATTTTTTACAAAAATAGAGGTTTCTAATTTTATTTTCTAGATTGAGTAAGTCTGAGTAGACAAAGGAGATTACAGTTCCAAAGTAGTAAAAAAATGGGTCATTACAATTTAATTGAATTAATTGTTACCTACTCACTCATGCAGGGTATAAATTTGTAGACATTTACATGAGTTTTGCCAACCATTTTGATCAAGATTTTTTCTCAATTATTTGGAAGTTTGAATAAAAAATAAACAGCTTTTCATACAAAGTCAGTCACGTGACTTGGTTATTTTCTATGGGGAGTTGCGAAATTTTTACGAAATTCCCAAAGTCATAAACAAACGTTGTACAGATTGGTTAGTAGAAGTCGTGGTTAAAGGGTTGTAAATGTCTACCGATACTTACATCATGTATATTTTAGCAATGAAAAACAAAAAACAATCTTGCTCTAAAACAACCACGGACAATCAAAAGAAATACCGAAAGTTGATTTCGTGCCTGCAACGTGCTTCAGAGTTTTATTGAAAGAGTGCCTTTCGCTTTGCAAGAGCATTTTTCATTTGCGAAAGAAGCATTGTATTGTCGCCTAAGCACATGTACTCGTATGAGTGCAATAGTGATTCTTTTCTGACGCGGCGCTACAATATTCTTTTTTTTTCAACCAGTATTATAGGAGTGTGAGATCCGGGTAAGAAATATATCTACGGACAGCTCAAACTGTGGATGTTCCCATGACATGTTACTATTTATACAAAGTTTGAAAAGAGTTCTTTTTTCACGGTAGGCAGTGGCATGACTGCCTCGGCATTCCTGATGTCTATAAGCGGCGATTACTATTTGCCATGAGATGGGCTACATATTTCAGCAATGATAGAAAAACGGCAATTTTTAAGGTACGGTCGAGCCGCTGTTTTGTTCGAATTTCGAATAAGTGATTCATATACTAGTATTAAAAAGATGAAAAAGAAGAGAAACATTAAAATTGATAATGTTACATGATATCAAAACACTATCGTATTCGGAAACTCTGAATACACAGTGCGAGCTTATCCTCTGTGGCTGTGCCTAGCCAGTAGAATAGTTAGTCGGCTTGTCACGCGAGCTACTTGTAAACTCGCCCGTGCGAGTTACTCGTAAGTGACGTCTTTGTGCGACTTACAGCAGTGTTACTCGACAGGCAGATTCGTTCGCTAGCTCGGACTAGCAGTAGCGAATTTACACATTTGCCGCTCCTAATCCATTGAAATTTGGCTGCCCATGTACCTTACTAAAATAGTAATTTAGATACCCTAAAGACGCTGCCGCCCCTAGTCCGTAGCCCGCCTACGGCCTATTGACAAATCCGGGTCTGGCACTATGTAAACTAATTCCTTAGCTAGAACTACTGAGTTCAAAGAAAGCTTTAATTCAAAGTAAATCTACAAGTATTTGATTATCGTGATATCTATTCAAGAATATTATCGTAATCCTAATATTTACCCTCTTTAATATACCCTAACAATTACAATACATTGTCCAATTACTTATGCAAAGGGCAAACAAAGATATAGGATACACCCACGAACTTGTATTTTCAATGTTGGTTTAAAGTTTGTCTACACAGATCCAAACTATGTTCTAGGCGGCCTTGTATGTTTGGTCCGTTACTATGTCAAGATACATGTAGGTATTTAATACATACGAGTATGTTACCGGCAATGTGTACGATTTCATACTGTGCCTAAGGAATGTATAGAAACCTCGGCTAATTAAAGCAAGGTATGACTATGAATATCATAGTGCATTAAATACGGACTGTAGGTATAGAATGCCTGCTGTTCCACCGGCAATCTGTAAAAAAATATCGGTAGTCAATTTATGAAAGTTAAACATCCTACCTAATGACAAGTGAACCATCTTTGATTACTTAAAATACGAGTACAACTTGACTAAAAGAAATAAGCCGGAGGCCTTTACTTGTAGGTGAATCAGATTTAGGTTTCAAATAGTTTAGGTTAAAGGGAAACACCGCGAGAAAACCTACACGCTTCGGATAGTTTGTGAAACATGTAACCATGATTCAGTTGGTCTGGTTCCCCTGTTAAGGGATTGCGAAGGTCAGACAGCAGCCGCTTCATTGTAATTAGCAGACGTTCCAAATCCTAAATCATGGTCAAGCTTAACCCGGGCTCCAAAGAAACAACTGTGGACGCAACCGAGAATTACACGCTAAGATGGACAAGCAATACTTAGTAGTTTAGTATTTTGTTCAGAAGATTGTGGTAACCTTGTTACTCGTCTATACCTATAAAAATCTCAGCCGAATTAAGTAGGTATTTTGTAAGGTGTTTACGCCCCGATTCTCGTACTCCTATTGAGTTGTTTATGCAATAAAACAAACAACTGTAAAGCCGATATTAATTTGCCAAATGAGATCATTAAATATTTGCGATCTCCTTACCTCTCTCTCTCATCCAATTTTCACATTTTCTTTGAGCACAATTGACTATTTTTTTTATTTCTATTTCAAATGCAAATCGAGTTGGGAACTTCGTTTGGCGAATTTCGCGAGGGGAGTGACATTCGGGCTTTCTTTGTCGCCATGTTCCTAAACTTATTCTTTTTCCCCGTTCCATATTTTCGGCGAGTACATAAATTCATGTAATTTACCCACTTGTGTTCTTTTTGGGTTGCTCTGTTTTGTGGTTTCTGAACGGAGAAGTAGGTTACCATATCACAACACTTATTTATGTGTGTCAATTATATTTTAGTTGATTTTAAATAAGTTCTATTTATATAGAAGTAACTTCTGTAGAAAACCAAAAGGCTTACTTATATGTAACCCGAAAAGACGAAACACTGGTGCGATGTAATCGACATAAGCTACCCGTAATATTCTCCAAACAGATGCGTCCCAGGAATTCCCGTGACTTTCCCATCCTGAATAGCAAATCAACTGTTGATTGAAAGATTGTATGAAAATGCGAAATAGATAGCAGGGAAGCGGACCCAGGACTTATATGCGACAGCCTTGGAAGCAACCGGGTAGACACGCTAGGATTGTGATTACAACTTTTGAACATTGGTCGAAAATTGTTTCGACATGCCATACAAAATAAATACGTCACGTCACGTGACCGTCTTTGTACAGAAAGGGGTTTTTAGTTAGCGCTTTTCCAAAAGTCATAGATCAAAATGATGTTTAGAATGATTGGTAGATGTGGTTGCAGGGCTGTAATTGTTTACAGTTACACCAACACCCTGTATGAAGATAATAACGAGCATTTGCAAGCTTAAACTTGCTACTATTATTATTCCAAGCAGCAACAACGCAAATCCGTCTAAAGCTTATTATCTTATAAACATTCTAATACAACAAGGTTAAATTTCGCATAGAAACAAACATGTACGGGTTTACACAGTGCTGTAAGTTACTTTCTACCTCGCTCGTGTGAGTTACCTCCTCGTAAGTAACTTCCAAATAATGCGAGTTACTGTAGCTTTCGTATGCTAGCTCATCATAATAGAAGTATGTAGGTTGTCTGTTTGGCCCAGGGACTTCGACATTCGATTTTGACTAATAAAGTGGAGTGAAGACAGTTTTTATAGAATATTTATTTAGGACGTTGGAGATTTATTTATAACTCATTTTAAAAATACTGGTGGCCGATTTACCCTATTTTTCTGTGGTCGATGTCTGCGTCTCATCTAGACACAGAAAGCTGCCTTTTACATACGTTGGACCCCGTGAGGCAACCTATCGCTAATCCAAATACCTCCTCAATATTCATTTAAGATTGCATCCATCAAAAAACAAATGAGCAGTGGGATCTTAGGCTGTACCTACATTCCCACCAGATACCTAAAAGTAAAGGTCCATCTGACAGCAATTACCAAATCAACCTGTTTAACTCCTGTGATCTTTTTCCGACCAAGCGAGAATTCGATGTGGCCAGGTGTAGTTCAACCCTTACCCAGACCTTCAAACGGGGTCGGATTACGGATCACTGACTCGCCGATACCAAAGTTATCTCGACCAGAACTGAATCCCGTCCCTTATGCTAATTCTATTATTTCAGAACAAACCCGCCCACAGAGCCGCTACACTTTCAAACTTGACTCTAGTTCGAATTTAAATTAAAAGTAAATATTGTTCGGTCTATGGGTAATTCATTGATAGAGTGGAGATTAGTTAGTTTAGTTTTCATAATTATTATCCTCTCATTTCGGAAGGTTACTTGACTATCCTGTTGTAGCTTAACAGAAATTGTATAAGTAGAGATAATAAGTTAGGTAGTGTTTGAATGGCGCTTGAAGCAAAAGGGCTCTATATTCTCATCTCTTTTTAGAATTTCCCAAAGCCAAAGGTTGGCGGCGCACTCGTGACTCTACTGGTGTTGCAGGTGTGGATGGGAAGTGATACGTCTGCTCGTCTACCATCTAACACATATAAGAAAGCCGGTTATTTACTTTTTCTTGGTTAAAACTACAGAAGAATAATTGAATCGAAATGTTTAAAGAAATGCTTTTTTTCAGTTCTTAGTAGATCTTGTTTGTACTGAAGATTATTAACAATTCTCTTCACCTTTTTACCCCCATTGTTTTTTAAACTAGAGGTGGTAAACGAGCGAGCGAGTCACCTGTTATTAAGTAATCACCGCCGGCAATGAATAACTGAAAAAACAGAGTAGTCGCCGATACGTTGCCAGCCTTTTTAAAATCAATACGCTCTTCTGTTGAAGTTCTTTAATAAATGTAGTTGTATGAAGGAAAGCACATGTTTGGTAACATAGCGAGAGGTCCTCACCAGGCTATTGAGGGTTAGTTTGATGGCAAGTATGGGGAAGGCTATTTGTTGCAGGACTACAAATGGGAAAAGGGAATTAGGGTAGGTATTGATTACTTCTATTTATATCGAAAGCCGGAGGTTAGGAAGTACTCGAACTTACAAACAAGCGATGCGTAAACCTCATGGATTGTAAGTATGGAATAAAATGAATATTTGTGAACATTTACATCCTTTAACCACGTCTTCAACCAACCATCAGTGTATTAAAACACGTGTATTAAGGATGTTACTGAATTTAAAAAAAAAACCTACACCTGTAATCCTGTATATTCCAATACTATATTCATAATTACATGCCTACTTTAACCAAGTCAAACTTTTTAGTTATTTAATTTCACATTCAACAAAATGTTACCATGTAAAAATAATTTCCCTCTAAACGTATCTTGCAGAATTGGTTTTCACATCACGAAGACGCCCGGACGTTATTAAGTTCCAAATTATTTCTGAATTAGTAGAAGCCCCGGCGGCACTTAAATTTATAATTACTCTCCTGGTAATACGGCTTTTAATTGCATAGCATTGCTTTAAATTTTCAGCAGAAAGCTCATTTGTGAATGGTAAAAAAGTATATTTCGCGTAAATTAGAAGAAGACTGCAAGGTGGAGAAATTCATAGGAGTATGTGAAATTATCCCGCTTGTATGCCAGAGTCTTTATAGGGATTCCTTAATTAGGATGAATATAGATGTATTAAGAGCGATATGGTAGCTTAGTGGATAAGCGCTTTCCATACGGGGGGTCGTGGTTCGTTTACGAGCATGCACCTCTGGATTTTTCTTATCTATAGTTATGTGTAGGTATTTCTACTCTTCAAAACTAATAATTATTGAAAATACATCGTAAGGAAACCTGCATGTTTCAGATAGCTTCTGAAACGTGTATCCATTTTTCAGTTGGTCTGCTTCCCTTGTTAAAGGGTTATTGCAAAGGTTACAAAGTAATTAAGTACTAGACTCAATCTGAATCACGATACTAAGGTTCCCATCTTAGTATCATGATTCAGATTAGAGAGAGACAAGTATAAGCAGAAACCATTACAAATGACGCTAAGTTGGTGAACATTGCATTGTTAGTGAGCATTGTAAGGTTAACTGGTAGAGAATGCCTCTTGGCATTAAGTTCGCCTATTGTACGAAGTGCAATAAAGTTTTAAATAAATAAATAAATTGCAATAAGCTCTAACTCATGTACGTGTACCCCACCGAATCTCTTTTTTTTTGGAAAATCGAATGTAATCAAATATCCAGCGGCATTTTAATCAGGTCGAAGTCTAACATTTTTTTTGGCGGATCGGTACAAAACATAAAATATCTGATCGGCTAGATAGCATGAATAAAAAAGTTGAAATGGCTAAGGTTTTACTAAAAAAAAAAACCGTGTTAGTAAATAACTTCACATAACATCTCATACATTGACCTGACTCCGTACTAAGTAGCTTAAACACTTGTGTTTCAGATACCAGATAACAGAGGACACGCAAATATATATAGTACTTACTTAAATAAATATACCTCTCACATCCAGACATTGAACAAACACAACTTACATCTAATTTTCAGTCAACATTTCTGAAGTCATTAGTATCTAACCTACGCACACAGGTAAATACAAATTGTATGACTTGGCTATTTTATTTAGTGTTTGTCCAAAACCTACGAGTAGGCACGTTACACCTACTCAAAGGTAATGAGAACCCTTCATGTGAAGGATGTTATGTTAATCAAAGAATAATATTGAATATTTTACGATACAGCGTACACACAACAGTACACTGAGGGTACACCCACCCTTTGAAATCACATAACATGTGGGCGAGTACATGGGTGTATTACTTCGTAACTTTTACTCTTGGTATAAACATACACCCACGAGTATTTAAATAGAAAAATATATATTAGAAGCTAAGAACATAATTATCTCGTCTGGCAGTCTTGATTAAAATATAGCTAATACGAATTCAGAGCTTCGGAATGTATGGGACGGCTCGACTGAAGTGATACCTCAGAAGATCGGCTAGTAATAGCACCTGCGCTGTGTTTCGTGGAGTGAGAGTACCGGAGGACCCATGGGGGGAAAGAGGGTTAAAAGTTTGGTGCTTTGCAAACTTGTGACTCGCTGATGGTCTAAGGGCGGCAGCAATCGCTTACCATCGGCTGATCCATCTGATTGTTTGCCACTTATCACATAAAAAAGTTTAAACAGTTTTCTGAAGTATTTTTTCTTTTCTACCTTCACATAACCGTAATATTATGTGGAACTACCCTAGCATTGTACATCGTGTAGTACAATATGTTCAAAAATCCTGTTGCGATAATTTCGATGAGTTTCTCTCAAGTTTCAGTGTTTTTGCTAGTTAAGTCTTAGTCTAAATCAAAGCTAGCAAACAGTTCCCTCCTTGATTGGGTCGCAGAGTGGGAACCGGGTACAATAAACGCCGCGTACACCCGCCGCGTCTAAATTAAACCTTCACTCGGATCCAATAGGGTTGATACTCGATACCTTCGTTAATCTAGAGTTACCGTTCTGTTTTTTTTTATTAAGTCTGCGCTGTTTCTCTGCTGGGCATAGCAAAGGAAGTTTGTAGCAGAAACATCAACCGGGTCCACGTAATAAGACACTTGAGTACCTTCGTTATGGATAATTTCATAAATTTAAAGTAGATAAGAGGTTTTTAACATTCACCAAAAACAAGGTTTTATCAAACGCCCCGTTGGTCTAGTGGTCGTGTTTTTAGCTACGGGGTGCTTAATTTTTATTTGGTAGCAAAAAGTGGCAGTCAAGCAAAATAAACTTTATCCCCCTTATTAATATATTAAACGTGGTTAAAAGTTAGTTTTAGTTTAAAACTGATGCTGTCACTTTCATTTGTGAGATTTATAAAAGTGATGGCATCATTTTTATTAAACCTCGGTTATCTTTAGTCTCCGTTTTGTAATAAGGAGGTATGTTTCTAAACGAAAGTCTATGTTTGATTTTAAACCTCTATCTTTCTCTTTTTTTCGAAGATCAAGGGACTTAATACATAATATTATATATAATTCTTATATTATAATATACATAACTGTTGATAATGTGACGGTTTTGCAAAGAAACGAATATTCAACCAACGTCGTATCTGTTGATTATCTTTTCCCGTGTTGGGAAAACTACGCGTTTTTTATTATTTGTTACACTATAAATACTTCCTTGTTTCTACCTAGGGACTATAGAGTCTAAAAAAATTGTTAGTTATAAACAAGTTCTTGAGATAACTAGATGGGAAATAGTTATTGTTGAAGACCCTGCCAATACCAGAATAGAATTTTCGCGTAGGTAATTTATTATGGTTAATTAATTTAGTTTGAACTTGAAGACTTACAGTTAACAACGCCCACCTTGATAGTACCGCTTTCTCAAGTGTTCATAATATCCTTGACTTCCCATCCTTTCCTTTCCACGTCAAATCATGGAAGCTCTCCTTTGATCTTGTTTAATTAAGTTAATTAGCTGCCTGCGTAGTGTGCTGGCTAAAATGTTGTCACTAAAACATGGGCTTAACTCCCACGGGGGACATAATCACTTTGTGTTATTACCCTAAATGATATAAGTGGCTTTGGTTCGTTTGGACATTGCAAATTCGCTTGTCTATTCTATATGCTGTAATTTCTATATTGACAACGTTACGGCTTTTAAACGAATATTTTGTTAAGCGAAACACAGATTTTCCAGTACCTACAATGCTAATTAACGATTGGTTTACTTAATACCTATAACGCCCCGTTGGTCTAGTGGTTTAAGTACCAGACCATAATTTCGGATTCCTGGGTTCGATTCCCGGGTCGAGCAAAAAGTATGTTGCGAATATTTCGAACATAGTTCGATTTTGTGATCATCACATTGAATTAGGCAAGCGTGGTGATTAATCATAATCCCATCATAGTAGCGATGACTTTATTTCTGCGATCAAGGCCTTTGTCTAGCTGTGGGATAGTATATAGGCTGATACTTGACTGGCAGAGAATGCCTCTTGGCATTAAATTCGCCTATTGTATAACATTTACTGCAATAAAGTTTAATATAAATAAATACTTTACTTTTTTCTTCCTTAACGATTAGTCAACCCTAACCTCAATAGTTGCAGCCCAGAAGCGTATTTTGACTAAAGATTTGAGTGGTCTAATGGAGTTTGCCCGTTCTAATCGAAATAGCTTTGGATTTAGTGCACTTCGCTCTTTGTAACTAATCTGTGATTGAATACAGTCTTTTATTATTTAGACTATTTTGAGTCCTAGTTAGAACTTTGATAGCTTTTATATTGGGAACCGAGAGACAGGCTCTAGTAAGATTGAACATATTAAATTGCTACTTCAAAATATAATGATTTTATTTAAAGATAGAAAGAAAATGTATATTGATTTGGACCCAACAACACATTATCTATACTATTTATAAAGAGATAACTTCTATAGACAACGACAAGGCTTATAGGTAAACCGAAAACACGAAACGCTTGCGCGATGTAATTGAGCACAGCGCCATCTTTTGGTTCGTTTCTGAATTACGGTCCCGAAGCGAAGTGAGGGCGGGCCTCTAGTTTTAATCTAAAAACGCAGGACGCAGTGGTTAAGACGTGGTGGTTATTTTACTCTATGGTGGTCAGTTGAGAGTAAATAATAAAATAAGTACAAAGCTTAACGTTTAAGTACAAAGTTTAATTGTGGGAGAGCCATGCTTCGGCATGAATGGGCCGGCTCGACCGGAGTGATACCACTGATACCACAGAAAACCGGCGTGAAGCAGCTCCTGTGCTGTGTTTCGCCGAGTGAGTGAGGGTACCGGAGGCCCATCGGGGGGGAAGGGGATAAAAGGTTAGCAGCGCACTTGTTGTATGTATTCATGGGCGGCGGCAATTGCTTACCATCAGGTGATCCGCCTGCTCGTCTGCTACCTATCACATAAAAAAAAAGCAAAATCAGTATTATTATGACAACAGAGAAGACAACACATGTTGACTAATGACTATGCTTATGAACGTAAATATACTAATAAATGGCACCTTGTAGGTATAAATTATATAAGTATAGATTAACATTATACATGAATTCACCCAAAGTTAAACTAAAGTTTAGCCGAACTGAAGTCAAAGTAATTATAAAGTTATGATGGGTTACCTCACATTAGTTATTTGTTTCAAACATTCATATGCAGACGTCTCTGAGATGCGATTTAAAGAGTCGTTAAATATTTTATCAACTAAATCAAATTAGGTTTTTTTTCTTGGTCAAACCTACAAAGTTTTTGGTAAATATATTTAATAACCTAAAACAGATTAACTCAAGCAACTCTCAACTCAACTCAAAACTACGTCATTAAGATTTAATTTTGATAATAAAACGTCTACACAATTCAATTTGCAGTCAAGTATTACTCAAGTAAACCTGAAGATTGTCGATAAAAAGTTTTAGGTAACTAGGCTTCAATTTAAAAAATAATGGCAAAATATTGCTGTCGTAAAAAATGTATGAACCATTACTAATTTTTTAGTTTTACTTATTTCACGATCGTATTAATTATATTTGTCATTGGTTTACCATTATGCTTGGTGGTTAAGCTTTGACACAAGAAAAAATTAAGGGAAGATTGATAGTAGCTCTGTGGATAAGTACGTATGTAATACTGGTCCCAAGAACCAATTGTATTTGCTATGTTCCTACTTAGCGGATACGATTTTGTTCTTAGGACCCGAGTACTTACCTGCTACTTAATCCGAGTATTCACCACTGCATGTTTTTAATCTATGTGCATTCGGTCAGCGGTGAGTGAAAAACCATCCTGAGGAAACCTGCACATTCCGGATAGTTTCTTAAGAGTGCGTAATGTCCCTCTGTTAAAAGCCTCCCTATCCATTTGCCCCATATTTTTTCTGGTCATAGTCAATAAACTAGTATTTTTGTATCGCATCGAGCATTTCACGCCATGGTCGCCACGGTCTGTCGTGGGGATGATTCCCATTTTAGGACCATTCTGTTGCTATCTTGGCCCAGACAAGCGCCCGGCGTGCGACAAGTGATAAAAAAGCAATCACAAAAAGTTTACTGCTCCACGATTCTCATTAAAATAAAAACCAATCGAAGGTCATTCCTGTCCCAAAAGGGAATCAATCGCCGTCGCTCCTCTAATTAAGAAAATTAACTGATAAATTATTATCCCACCCGACCGCTAATTGGTAATTAAAGGCTAAGGGAAGCTATAAAAGAATTTCAGAAAATGCCAAAGAAGGCAGGAGGAAAATTAGTAGGACGCCTCATGACGGCCCTTCTTTACTTAATACCCTAATTGGATTGTTCTTGTCAAATTTCAATTTTGATGTCTCTTCATCATCGCCAAGCGGGGCTTTGTTACAAGTATTTAAGTAGATACCTTAAAAGATTTCCCTGTTATTTTCTTTAGAAAAAAACAATGCTGGGAAATGAAATCTTTTTGAGAATTGCTCTTTAATTAAATTTAAACGGGAATCATAATACAGATCACCACGTGATCGCCGTCTATAGGTACAGGCTGTATTCGAAAATATCACTTGTCAAAGTCCAAAAAGGGTGATTCGTGTGTGTATACGAAAATAATTAAAAATACATAGGAAATGAAAACAGTTTCTAACTAAAGCATAATCAGAACGTGAAGAAAAATGATAAAAACATTTCGTGTCATATTTAGTTGTTCCGTTTTATGATGCCGGATTCGGATGTGAATGCAGCTTCATTGTACGCATGTATGTTGCAGGGAAACCCTAAACTAGAACTAACGTCCCTTGTGTATATTCGTTGCGAGGAATATCTAAAATCTTTCTTTTTAGTAGATGGCTAAAAACTTTTTTTTTTTTGCAATTACATAAATGTCAACATAGTGATAACTTGACGAATGAGTAATTTTACTTCCTGAAGGTTTTGACATAGGAATCCTCATTAATTGTTTTTCACCTGATAGCAAGCAACCGCTGCCGCCAATAGACAATTTCCTTTACTTAACAAGAAGATGACTAAAATCTTTTTTTAACGTAGGTAACAATAAGCTTCGGATTTCCATTACAACCAATATTTTGTTTCCTCAAAATATTGGTTTGAGGTGATTTGTAACCAAGATAATTTAGATGGCGTAAATCGCTTTGGGCCAATGAAAATTGGTTACAACATTGCGTTGGGGCAACAGAATTCGTTTCAGTAATCAAGTTTTGCAATTTTTAATCGTTGTTTCAAATCATTTTCAAAGCCAAAATGAAATAATTTTGACAAGGGAGCTTCTTAAGGGTAACTCTGGACTATGGGGTAATTCACAATCACTCCTGATGGAAAGCAACGATTACCTATAAAAATATTCATTCGCGTTGTAAAACAGAGTTTTTTTTCTTTATTAATATTAATCAGTAATTTGATACGAAACTGATTATTTATCACTTAGACAATTAGGTCGTAAGAAGTACTTAGAAGTTGGTTGTTAAAGAGTCATAATTCATAATATTGAAACGTAACGTGCTGGTTCGATTAGCTTTTATTAAAAATTATAATTTGACATGCAAAAATTTCAAGCTTAATCCAAGAAAATATTTTCTAGTCGCTGTTAGGCGGTTCGCAAAGCGTCTGGTTTCCGAAACGGGCGGCGACGTATGCTCTCCCATTACATTCAGATGATGCCTAATGCGCGGTTGCATGCGCGGTAATGAACCGGCCATAACTCGAGTCGAACGACCAGAGAGAAACCAGGGTAAGCTGGATCCTCACTGTTGGCGAACTTGGAACTAGTACGAAAATTCTAAACAAAATTAAAACATTGGTCTTACAGCTTCTTGTGGGTATAAAATGCGTTTTCGCTTTGCATGTGATCCGTAGTTGTCAGTTTTTGGCAGCGTTAGAAGGTGTCAAATAAGGCAAAACGTTTAACTCAAATTATTAAAACCGTAGACTGCGTGTCAGTTCTGCTTTTCTTCTTATTTGACCGAATCGAATGACGTATATATTTGATAATAGGTCGTCTGCTGCACTCCGCCGAAGAGTTCCACTGCTTTTTGATCACGTCTTCTTTGTAGCTATAAGACCTGAATGAGAATCAATTGGAGTGGTGAACATTTGGACATAAGGTATCTACCTATGACCAGCAATGATCTACAGGTTGATGATAATTTTTCGTCAAATTTTCATAACGAGTAGGTAATGGAATGTTAAGAGAGGTGATTAAAAGGATATGAATCTTTGTCGATAAAACTTTTAAATAATATTACTTCACTCGAAGACTTTGTGCCACACCCTAAAACTCAATTCGATAAGGCAGTTACAGATTGAGGAACACAGGAAGTTGTGAGAACCAACCCTTATCACTTTACTGCTTGTATGTCACCATTTGCGGTGATACGGAAATTATTCACAAGAACCTACTGGAACATTCTGCAAGGTTAGTATGCATGGGGACTCCCCATGGGGTCTTTGTGGGAATGCAGTTCACGGTGCGTTGTAGCCGCTCCTGTCGTTGGGTCTGGTATAAATGATCGACGGATACTGTTTTCCTGGACAAATCCATTTGACCATCGATTGATGTCATCGGTTGACTATCGATTCATAATCCTTCATAGACTACTAGTAGTTTCGGGGCAGTAGTTCCACTGTCTACCAATAGATTGGGCTGGGCATAGATTGTATCGCGCAAGTGTTTCGCGTTTTCGGTTTAGCTATAAGCCCTGGCGTGGTGTATGAGATTAACCTCTTTGATAAATAGTATAGATTGATCGGTTGGTCAAACTGGGTAACACCGTAAATAGGTACAAGTGATATCTCTCGTTGGAGATTATTATGTTCTTTGAGTGACATTTGAAAAGTACTAAATAGCAGACTTTTTTAAAGACCCTTAATTTTCACTAAACTTAAAATAAATAAAGTCATTTTAGCTTTCAGTAAACTATTGATTAACTAACACTAACCAACATTTAATAAAAATAACTAGACATCAAAAACAAAAAAAGTTAAATTAGGCCCCGAAATAGCGAGTATTTTTCCTTTTATTTTCCTGCGTATGTATATTTATCTTTCTGTTTCCTGAAATAGTCCCATTTTCGGCGTCATGTAAGCACTCACCGTCTTATTCTCACGCGAGATACGAGCGAAAACGACACGCGCCTACATATACCTAAGAGAGAAAGAACAAGTGTGATTTTAGTTTTTGTCTTGTATTCTGTATAAATTAAGTTTCTTAGTCTTATCATTGTCATCATTAGCCCGAAACTACCTATAGCTATACTCATAGGTCTCCTTTTTTAGACAAAGCATCCGGTCATGAAATGGATGAATACAAGAAGTCCCTATTATTTTGGTAATATCAACGACGCATTGCGATCCATGATGGCAATTCTCGTGCACTTGACAAATAAGAAATTTGTATGGAATAATGTATGCAGTCCCTACATTCATCATCAATGTCGAGTGCATGAAAATTGCCCTTGGACGACCTTGATTTCGTTTGTCAATTTTGTAATGAGTTTTCGATGGGACATTAGCTAGTGACGACTGAAAAGACAACAGTTGTTATTTGCAGTCTGTAGTTCACATCGTATTGTATTCTCTCATAGCTATTTAATTTTTTTATTTCCAAAAATGTTTATTTTTTTAACTTTTTAACTCTACAATATACTAGCCGGTTAAGAAGATAAGAAAAAGCAAGTAATCAGTTCCCCTTACATGTCTACGGAACCCCGAAGGCACTAACCCTACCGTGCAAATAAAAGCATCAAGGTACGAGACAGCTATTGCGGCAAAAAGTGAGCAAGGACATAATTTAAGGGATTAAGAGCGCCGCGAGGGACCGCTTACACATAATTACTGGCGACGAATAAGCGCTACACGAGTATAGTTGCCTGTATAAGATATAAGTATTCTTTAGTGCCTTGTCATAATAGCTGACTATCTGATTTCTACCTAACCTTACTTAGGTAAGGAAGATTTATTGTATTGTGACAAGGTATTTTTGCATACGACGCACACGATGTAGCTACAGGAACTATTCCAGCTTTATCTCATTTTACCGTCATTCCCGGTTGCATCCAAAGCTGTCGCAATCGTTCCCGGGATCGCTTAGACCATGATTCAGGGACAGTTCCAATTTTTTCCTTAATTAACTTTTCTATCATCCTAACAGCGTGTTATTCCTAGTTGCGTCCAAAACTGTCGCTTTGATGCCCAGGGTACGTTTGGATCATGATTCAGGATTTGGGGAGACTGGGAATTACATTGAAGTGACTGCCGTCTGCCCATCGCTACCTTTAGAGAGGGGACAGTAGAATGAACAAGTCCATATCGATCAAAAGAATCTACCACACCTATGAATAAATCAGAAATGGATAGTATAATGGATTAGTCGACGTCAAGCTATATTCTAACAGAGGAACGGTATCCTTCAATAAATTTATAGGTGCCTACTAGATCTATCGATCAAAGTCGACCGATGTAATCAATCGATTCTTTAGTCAAATGAGATCCGACAATCGCTTAAATACCAGACCATTCCAACAATTTTGATCGATGATGATCGAAACCCTTGATCGACGATCGATCAATTGATCTGGAAACATCCTTACCAATAAATCCCTGAGAACGCAAAATTGTTGCGTTGACCTGTTATTATAACACCAAGTAGCTTTTCGGTGATTATCCCTTTGTCAACTTGATTTTAATGACGGATTTGCTCCCAGGGACATTTAATAGGCTGTTGTCCAAACACAGGGGAGTGCTAACGGCTAATTACTGGCCGGCTCGAATTCGTAACACGAACTCTGTGAATTTGAAATTTTTAGCGCAAAATGTTACAGCACAGTTGGGTTGGGTTTCGAAATAATTTTCTATAGTTTAGTGACTTTACTTAGGCTTAAGCTATAGATTACAGGTAGGTACCTAAATATATGTATGTACACCCAGGTGTAGGTTTGTGGAGATAGCTTTAAGTACCCTTGTATCAATATAGTAATACAATACCCGTGTATTGTTTTGTGGTAAATGTATTTTCTTTCATTCTTTCTTTCTAGATACCGAACTAACAGAAAGGTTTCTTCATAAAACTATTGTTCCAGTGCGGTAACTCAAGGTACAGTCAGCCACACATCAGGTATCCACAACCTGTCAAATTTCCTCAATTGATATTCAACCTAATGTGTATGCCAGTGAGAAGAAATTTGTCAGTTTTATATACTTTGATGTGTGGATGTACGGATTTAACCTTGGAGTTTGGTCAAGGTTAGTACGTTCGGTTCCCACGGTTGGTTGACAAGGTCACTACCAAATATGCCATCGGGTCAATCAATTTATTTCTATGTGACTGTCTAGATCGATAGTAGCTTAAAACGTACGCCTTAAGTAAGGCAAGTTGTAGGTTTTTACAACTTATGTACAGTCAGCATCATATTATATTAGTTACATTCAAGATGTCCAAATACTTAATTTGTGATCACGTCTATTATAGTAGCCTTGATACTTGATTTACCTATATGGTTGAGACCTTTGCTCTGCAGTAACGTGGGACAGTATAGGCTGATACTTTACTTTTTTTTTTACACACACAAATACTCATTTTAATGAAAATCAACATTTTGATGAAATTTAAATAATATTTGTTTTTTATCTTTTTCAAGTAATTAGGTAGCTATTGTAGGTATGATGGGTGACCTACCTTGATGGGTTTTTTCTTGGTTTAAAAAACATGATAAATATGGAAAAGGGTTTACTTCTGATACGGGAGCATTAAGCTGTAAAAATTGTAAGAATTTAGCTATAAAAAAACACTTTTCATTTTCAAACTGTAGCTCAAACAAAAATTGATTGAATTTTTTCACAAGCGGCAATCGGCACTTAAACAGTTAGTTATCCAAGCCTTCCAAACATTCCGCTTCATCAATAGGGTACATACATTACTTATCTACATTAGACTCGTACTTATAGCACGCTTAAGTTCATTTAAAGGATGAAAGGGAGAGACTGCTTACACATAATTACGTGCCGAGCCAAATAAGTGTTACACAAATTAATTGCGCAAATTACGAGTTACGCGCCCCACTAATTATTTTACGGGGGTTGTTTGTGCGTGTAACAATTTAGCTGGAATTTAAAGATGCTTGTTGCCGCTTAGAGCTACTTTATTGGTAGCCTGAAAGTAATTAAGCCGAAAGATACAATATGAAAATTTTTAATTGGAAACTAAAAGGCGCGCAGCTCCTCGTAGAGTTTGTGTTGCCAATACACCCGGGTCATCAGAATAAAAATTATCATTACTTGTATAGCCTTATAAAATCACTAACAACACGTCATACATTAACGTCGTAAGACCCAAAAGCCTTTTAAAAGGCATAAACAATTAAATTTCCATTTCCATGTGTCTGCTGTCTGGGCCTTACGACGTTAAAAATAACATTTATTTATAGACTTACAATTTACATTACATGACTGTAATTTACATAAACAGGGTGTATCTGTGAACATTTGCATCCCTTTAACCACGTGTTCTACAAATAATTCTGAACAACATATTTTGTTCTATGGTTTTTTGAAATTCGCATAAAAAATTTCACCTTTCCATACAAAGTCGCTCACGTGACTTTGGTCATTTTGTATGGGGAGTCGAAAATTTTTTCGAAGAATTGCCATGTAAATGTTCACACGCTGTATATGTGAATAAATAGGATATACTAAAAAATCACAAATGTGTTGCCGGCTTTTAAGGAAGGAATAAGCCCTTTTCTTGAAGATCACTAGGTCGTATCTGAAACACCATCATTGGTAGCTGGTTGGTTGGTGGTGGCATCGTTAGCGAAATAAACGACTGAAAAAGCTTTCCTAATCAAATACTGGACAGTAAGTTTTTTTCCAAGGTAAAGTAATTCCAGCAATTCGGCTGGTACTGGTAATATCACTTCGAGCAGATATTGGATCCTGTCACACAGAATTAGGCCGGACGTAAGCCCAACGCCCCCTCAAATAATTCATAAGACGCGAGATGCCTGGATGTGGCAGGCTGACTGTTGAATTGGCCAAATTATAATTTGCCTCGCCATTTTATGATATATCGTTTCGATTCTAGAAGAATGTATATTTTTATATTCTGCGAGCAATTGTAGCTCAGTGATTATATGAACGCATGTAATCCAAACGGGGGTCATAGTTTCGAATCCGAGCGAAGCATTTCTAGATTTCTAAAATATATCTGATGTCCGCATTTCTACCATTACCTTGGTGGCAAGAGAAACCGTTGTGAGAAAACCTGAACGTTTCTGATAGTTTTCTGAAACGTGTAACCATGATTCAGTTTATTTGTTTTCCCTTAAAGGGTTGAGAAGATCAAACTGCAGTCGCTGTAATTAACAGATTCCCCAAATGCTGAATCACGGTCTAAATGTAACGTTTGGATGCAACCGGGAACAACACGCGGAGGTGAATGTTTGAACCAATAAAGTGGTCAGATTACGAAAAGGTCAGGTGTTTCATAAAGTGGCGAATTTCACCATCAGCCTTCAACAAAATAAAGAACGCCAGGAGGAAACTAACCGTGAACCGTGCTCGACATGAGCTGACAGTATTAGTTTAGCTATCGCCAGTTCACCTTTGACCCGTATTTCTTATTTGGCTAAAAATAAATACTATGACCGTAGTGCAAAGTTCTGTACCTGTAGTTATCAACGAAGATTTGGTAATATAATATCAGCGTCTACGGAAATGACCTGCGTTACAGATCAGTCCTTATACAACTTAGAAACGGACTTATTATAATTTTGTCAACAATTTTGGATACCGACAATTAGAGAAACTATCCAAAATGTGTTCCCCCACTTAGGTACAGTAGGGTAAAATTAAAAATACCATAGTAGTAGAAATAGGAACGTACTTTTCCTCCGATGACACCACAACCCAAGTGTTTTTGGTCTCTGATCTATACTTATATCAATAACGAGACAGCCTGTGTACTGATTATACAACTAACGTATCGGATAGGTACATTTTTGAACGATATGATACGTCATTGAAGGTGCTTCATTCTAGCGTAATTCTAGCGTGGACGTCAAAGTGACGATTTCTTGAAGAGTCCGTGCTAGGCGTACACTAATCGCGCACGGCACGGTAGCAGGTGAGAAGATACCCGCTAATAAAAAGGAGCAATATTTTGTCACAGTATTAAATTGGCCGTGACAAGTTCCAGAAGTACATTATGCATATAGACACGAGAGGAAAGAGCAGCGAGGGCCAATTACAGCGCCGAGGGCTCTCGGCGTGCGCTGAAAAACTTTGATGTTCAAACTTCAACATAAATGTATTTTCCGAGGAGAAACGGCTATCTATATTCTAAATATTCCTGTTTTGTCTGACGCTTTTAAGTATTTGGTAGAGATATTTTTAATATTTTTTTTGCGGAATTGGTTTAGATAGATATATAGATAAACAATTTATGTATCTATCTTATAGATAAATCGTTTATCGCAGCAAAAGACACACATGCACATACAAATTTAGAATAAATGGGACAAATATTGCGGAACTGAACAATTACTAACTGTTCCTTGCCCTGCATGTGTGCCGCAGCAGTGCAATGGGCAAAAGCTCAGTGGCATTTTTATTCAGGGAACAAAATACTGGTTTTCACCCTTAGCCCTAGAGATCACACGAAGCGCAATTTTAAAAAGTTTATGTTAAAAAAGTTTTTGTTAAATACTCATCATTATCTACGCGTTTGGTTCGGTTGTATCCCAATCTGTCGCTTTGGAGCCCGGGGTCCACCTCTAAATAATTATTATCACGAAGAAATTAAAATGAGAAATACAATACATACATTTCCGTGATATATTGGGCCTGTTTCTTATACAGCGTGCTTTTTTCACCGTCTTAATGCCGATCTCAGAGCCGTTATTTAACCTTAATGCTCATTATCTAATTAATTATTATTAGTTAAATTACCATCTCTGAGATTGATTATTATGAATTAACGTCTCTGAGTGCATTATACCTCCTGATACCCTCTTTTAAGCATGGAATTGCTTGTGTCAGGAGGCACCGCTCTTCTTTAACATGATACATAATGAGTTTGAATATGTAAAGACATACCAACCTTACTAAATTACCTGTGATAAAAAGTTTAAATCCCCGGATACATACAGATGATTGATGGCAAGCGACACGCAGTGACGCAAGTATCGAAATGGTTGCATTTATCACATTCAATGAAGTATAAATATTTGTAAAGCAATACGAGTTTAAATCCTGCCCCTATATACCCTATGGTGGTTTTGAGAGTTCCGTACGAAAAAATGTGTTGGTTATCAGGCGGAATATATGTATTTAAGGTGTTATCTAGGGTAAAAGCGTATGGTTGAGAATAAGGCCTTATACCCACTAAAATAAGAATGAACCCATGTGGTTTTAGAGTTATGAAACTAAGTTAACAAATTAAAAACGAAAAGAAATCTTAAAACACTAATCGTGGTAATCACAAACGACAGCCTAATTTGTGCTCGTGACAAATCATTATTTTTGTTAAAAATGGTCGCTTTTAATTTGGATTTAAAAATAATGTCAGCCCTGTTGATTTACGGAAAAACTTTTGGCACGGATTTATTAAGAACGCGAGTATTAGAATTTCAACGGTGGGATTGCTTAATTTAATAAATGCAATCCATTTTCTTTGAATAAGGAAAACCTTATTCCTATTACTTATTCAAGTTGATATTCTGAAGCGTTTTGGTGAAAATAGAAAAACCAAAAGTTGAGAATTTTCTCTTTGAGTTGGTTTCACACACTCAAAATTGTAAATGGACCGTGCAACTGGTTATGAAGTAACTAACATAGACGTTTTAGACCGCTAATTTTCTCTCATCTCGATTTCATTTTCTTCGCGGTCAAATACTTGTCTGTCATTAAAAAAAACCTAAAACATTGACGCAACTTGTAGGTATATTCTGAAAAGTCATGTAAATATTACATTACGTACTAGTTACTATACTATTAGTTAGCTAGCTGAATCGGAGTTTTCCTTCCTTTCATAAGCACTGTGTGTCACCTTTGTTTGGGTGCGACAGGTATATTCTTAGTCGTTACGGTCTACGGGACGTCTTCGTTCTAACCCACCTAACTAGTGTAAATTGTCTAGGGCATTTGTTCATTAAAAAAAGTGGTTAACCTGACCATAAAAACATAACTACTACCACACTACTACCTTCAAAACGTAATTACACTAGCAAAACTTTTAATACGCTCACACTCCCGCTTTTGCCGCACATTCGAAACACTATTTTGCATTTAATTACAGTATTGTCCGCAATAAAGACCATATTGTATTGCAGCCACACTCGCTCGGCGCGATATTTTGAACTATACATTCGGAACGGGTGCAATGAGTACACATGCACCGAAGTTGCACCTAACTTGTGCCGCGAGTTCAATAGCTCAGCGCCTCAACAGGAAATTGCTTTTACTCACGATAGCTACTAGTAGTTTCTCTTTCGACCTGTGTTTTGAACATTGATGTAGGTACATCAATCGAGTAGGTACTTGTACCTAATGGTATGAGGATACATAAGCAAATATCTTAACTTTCATGTAGCTCTTTACATTTTTTATTTTTAGATCTTGTTCGAAAATCTGTAAGGATTTATGTTGAATGAAAGAGGGTGCCCATTGGGCGCATCTTAGAGTAGCTAAGCGATGATAATTAAGCGAAAAAAGTATATTTGGGCATAAAATATTCACCTCTTCAATCCCTGAAGTGCACGCAAACAGTGACTGAAAAACCTCGTAACAAAATTACGCTCCTGCAGATTTTAATAAATTACTGGGTGAATTGTATTGTAAATACGCCGCCACAGAGCAATTTGATAGAATAAAATTTGCATTTCGTTACCAGAGGCTCGCCTCAACTTGGTGATGTGTCAACATTGATGTTGTTTGAGTGAAAAAAAAAGTAACCGTGGGAAAAAATTAGGTCTTTAAAAATAAGTACTTACGCATAATGTACCTTTGCGTAAAAATTAACAAGAATCAGAAAAGTTGTCGACTCCAGACTATCCATGTGTTGTCGACTCCAGACTATTCATATTCATTGAAGAGCTATTTCAGCTGTATATGAGGGAGATGCTTAGACGTTTTAATTGTCTGGCTCCTTACCATGCAAGGAGTTGATTGTAGTCTCGCTCTTCCCTCATGTTATACTGGTGTCCTATCGAAATATTAGGGTCTCTGCTTATTTATCAGGGTATGAACTGTCACCTGCGGTAGGGTATGAACTGTCACAACCTGCAAACCTTCAAAAAGCGAGCTTATTCCTTTTTAAAAGGTCGGCAGCGCACTTGCAACTCCTCTGGTGTTGTGTGTGTTCATGGGCGGCGGTAATCGCTTACCGCTTACATCAGGTGATCTGCCTGTTCGTCTGCTCCTGATAAAAAAAAGCAAAATAGAGAGCAAGAAAAGCGTCTCCTTGTAAAGAATCTACGTTCTCTCTACGTAAATGAGTAACTTGTGGTAAGTATCCTTGAATACGATTCGTTTTTTCGCTACTAATTTCTAGTTTACTCTGCTTATAGTAAGGAGTTTTGATGACAAACGACATTTTTCTGTAAAAGTCTCAAGTATAGGTATGTAGATGAGTGAAAATATATAACTTGAGGCACATCACTATTCGACATGGCGTATCGGGGGAGCAGAAAGAGTGGAGTTTATATTCACTTGTTTATAGAGAGTTAGGGGAGTTCTATCCACAGGTTAGCGTCTCATTATGCCTTGATGAAGGAATAAGGAAGATTCTCTATCTCATCTCATCGTGCCATCCCGGTTGTGTCCAAAACTGTCGTTTTGAAAGGATGCGTGATGTTTGTAATTACAATGACACGACTGCTTTTTGGTCTTTGTAACCTTTCAATAGGTTAATATATCCAACTAAACCATGGTTAAGTACACGTTCAGAAATTATCTTGGACAAACATTCGTGTAATGAATTAGGGGGTTAAAAGTGAATAACGCACTTGTGACTACTGGTGTTTCAGGTGTCTATGGGCGGTGGCAATCGGTTACCATCAGGTTATTCCTCTGCTCTTCTGCCATTCTACATATCACATAAAAAGAGTACTCGAGTTTGTTCAGTGTTTGGACGTAACATTAAGTATTATCTATATTTGTAATTTTATTGTCTTAATATCAGAACTACTGACTGAAGAAATACTGTCTATTTTATTTATGTGATTGGTGGCAGACGAGCAGACGGATAACCGGATGGTAAGCAACGGCCGCCGCCCATAGAAAACTGCAACACCAGTACGGGCACAAGTTCGCTGCCAACCTTTGACCCCCTTTCCTCCAATTGGGCCACCGGTGCCCTCACTCACTCGTATCAATTTATCATTGTATCAATGTGGATCATGCGGCTGAACTCAATAAATAAATATGCTTTCTTGGCGCCCCAACTAAACTACTACTGAATAATCTGAAACAGTGATTATGTAGAGTTATTTGAACAATCGTAAAAAAGGATGAATATTTCTCATTAATTTCAAACTCATCCGACACCATTAATAAAAACATTCAGTTCA
Organism: Cnaphalocrocis medinalis; assembly: GCA_014851415.1. Taxonomy (NCBI): domain Eukaryota; kingdom Metazoa; phylum Arthropoda; class Insecta; order Lepidoptera; family Crambidae; genus Cnaphalocrocis; species Cnaphalocrocis medinalis. Next base: position 15,568,519 of record CM026282.1, read on the forward strand.
ATTAAAGCTGCGAATACCACGCGCATTCAGAAGCGCAGTTTAAAGCTTAAATGCGCGCTCAACCAAAAGCTCATGAATTCCAAAGCTCGCTCTAAAACAAAATGAACGTTGTCCACAAAACAATAGTTGGGATTTCACGGCCGATGTACTTGTACAGTCAACTCCAAAAATATGTATACACTTTAGGACCTTGTCACAATACATAATATAAGAATGTAGAACAACCTCTACTTTCTTAGTGTATTGTGACAAGGTCCTAAAGTGTATACTTAATTTGGAGTTCACTGTACACTACACAAATGGTTAACAGTTTATTATACACTTAAAGCAGATCAATATTTTATCTATTTAACACCCTTGTAATCTATTCATTATTTTCTGCGTATATATAGGGCAATATAATAATAACACAGGGCTGAAACAACATGCGTCTGAATAAATAGACCACATGTGATACCACGGGTTCACAGAAATCCGGCATGAAGCGGCTGCCTATGCTGAGTTACGAAGAGTGTGTCAGGGTACCTTGAGGAGTGAAATTTGGGGGAAAGACGCATTTGACGGCCGCGATGGCGAAGTCCCGGGTTCAATTCTTGGTCAAGTAAATTTAGGAAAATAAGTACATTTTCTTAAGTTTTCTTGGGTCTGGGTGTTCTGGGTTGACGCCCCTAGTTTTTTTTTGTATGTAATAGGTAGCAGACGAGCAGGCGGATCACCTGATGGTAAGCAATTGCCGCCGCCCATGGACACCCGCAACACCAGTGGAATTACAAGTGCGCTGCCAACCTTTTGTCCCCTTCCCCCCTGAGTGGGCCTCCGGTACCCTCACTCACTCGGCGAAACACAGCACAGGGGCTGCTTCACGCCGGTTTTCTGTGAGGCAGTGGTATCACTCCGGTCGAGCCGGCTCATTCATGCCGAAGCGTGGCTCTCCCACAGTTAAAATATTTATCGGCATCTGGTGCTCATAGTGCAGGGATTGGTCTAGTTTGACACCCGGTTGATTATCTAGCGCATTTATTTATTCGTGACTCTAATGTCCATGGACCAAGATATTGCTCAAATGAGAAGGCTCAAATCAAGGAAAGAAAATGAGGAATTTAGTCAAAAACGCGTATTTTATTGTTGCAACCAATAGTAAAATTTGCAAATCTGAATCTTCAAAGCCATTATTTATTTAACAACCTTTATTAGAGATCATTTGGAATTAAATGCTGCGACAAATGGCTTAAGTGTATTGTGTAACAATCATAAAGTTAATGGGTCCGTCCCTCGTAATTTAATTTCAGGAGTTTAAACAGATTGCGGGCGATTCCGCGGCATTTTGCTAGGTAATGTCGCGGCCTGGAAATGTTTGCTTTCGCTTTATTACCTGTATATTCAACGTCTCCTTTGGCTTTGGTAAAATCAAATTATCTCGTTTTTAAGAAGTGCTAATTTGGAGCTAAGCATTTAGGTACTTTTTGAAATTTTCAGTTTTTTTTACAATTGACCTATCTCATACCTTGAACTGAATTCATACTAGGACGTAAGTACTTAGCTTAAGCTTATGTATAAATATGGATGCCAAATAACCGATAAAACAAATATGGCATTATATAATATGCAAGTAAGTAAAGCATAAGTACTTAAAATAAGGCCATATTTTAATTTGGTCAGATTTGGCTTTACAGTGATGTGACCTATCCCAAATACTACGATTAAAGTGAATCAACAATAACTACATACTTTAAACAAACATGAATCAAATTATCTTTATGATTATTTATCGCAATAAATATACAAACGTAATAAATTAGTGGCTGTTGTCAGAAGGTTTGATGAAGTGTCAAAATGTGGTCTTTTAAATTGGCCCAGGAATATGCACCTTATAATATAGTACAAATTCCAATATTATTTACTTCCAGGAACTAACCAACGACATCATAGACTACATCAATAAATACAAAAATATGAACGCATTGTCACTAACAATATTGAAATTGAAAAGTGTCTGCCTATGATAAGAAAATCTTTACTGCGGGAGAAAGCTTCTTCTATGATTGGAAAGCGCTTGGATTTCACCTCATTTCCCGATAGTTAAGGATTCCGATTGAAGTGTACTCCTCCTTTCAGTTCTTATCACCAGAGAAGATAGATAAGCAATTCTCTGTTATGAAAAAAAATGTGGAAAATAATGTAAATTTTGTCTAAGCTCTTTGCTGTTACTATGGTGTGCTAATGTGCTTCGATTGTAAAATTACAGCCTACTCTGTAATGGAACGGTTTTATTTGTCCTTAAGGATTTTTAAATTTAGTGATAAAAGTGATTAGGTAGTACAAATACAAACATATGGCGGCTTGGGGAGGACCAGCGCGGTAGCCTTGTAAACGAAAATACACCCTTATATTTTAATTAGTATAATAATACTTAAAGGTAGTTCATATACATAGGTACTTGAATATAAACACTTTTCTTCACGTATTACCGGATTGTTTTGTATGATAAGGCGGATATTTAAAAATATTTCACTATCCTACCTATTATGTTTCTTAAAAGAACATATATTTTTGTCCTATTTATTTACTTATTTAGCTTAGATGAGCCCACCACCTGCACGAGCTAAGCAAGAGGGGCATATTATTATAAATACAATATTTTTGATTTATTATACTATTATATCTACCTATGTGATATTTTAAGTAAAAGCTACCCCATTGTTTAAACACAAAACATCGAACCGTCCTGTGCCTACGCATGTTTTCCCACGAATTGTAAACGAACTCTGACCCAGTGTTGCTATTGTTACGTCCATTGCCAATAAACGCGGGAATTTGGAACTAACGAAGTAAATAATTGACTATTTACAAAGGTCAAGTAAACATGTAAACACGCTGTGTCTGTACGTTGAATATTGTATAATATAAGAAATTGGGCGAGCTGCAGTCAATCCTCGGTGATCTCGAATATTAGTTTGTAGACTTGGGCGGGTCGCGGTTAATTTACTATAATAAAATTGACATTTTATTTGTGGTTTTAATCTACGTTGCGTTACCACACAGATCCACAGTTCCGGAAACCGTTTAGCCTAAGGCCATACAGTAAAGTAATTTATTAGGACAAACAACAAGATAAACATTAAACAAAATACCTACCACATAAAAACAAACTTAAATCTAAGTGCTATCTTATTTACAGGTTGCCACGGCATGCAATGTCTACTATTAATTAATAAATTGAGGATTGTGAATAATCCTGATGGGCTAGACTCAGGTGACAATGATAATGTATAACATCAATTCATGCATGCATTTGTGGTAGAAAAGCAGACTCGGCTGGCAACACTGCTTCAACAAACAGCCGCGGCGCGCGCTTTTATTTCTTTGATGTTTGTCGGTACCAGGCTGGCTGACTGGCGTGGCGTGGGTGGTGGGATTTGTACGTTTGACTTAAGTTGCCAGTTGACATGGGGAGTGTGCGTTACTCCAGGGTTAAGTAAAAAAGTAAAGTATCAACCTATATACTGTCCCACTGCACTGCACACTTACATCTCTTTAACTACTCACACCTTCTACCAACCATTCTGAATAAAATTTGATCTTCAACTTTTGAAATCGAAAACTTTTTCGATAAGTAACCCATACAGAATGAGCAAGTCACGTGACCGACATCGTATGATTTTTTTTAATTTTTATATGCGAATTTCCAAACATAGAACACGACATAGTTGAAGGAATGTAAATATTCACAGATACACAATGCAAAAACCACACACAGATACAACGAAAAGTAAAACGGCACATTACCTTTGTACTCACTTGCTACCATAATTTGAAATTTGTAAACTTTTTGCAATAAGGTGTATCTATCGACTAGTTAATTGCTTATATTACCTGGGGTACGGTTAATACTATAATAAAGGAATAAGTGAGTAATTATAACTTAAGGAATTCACTGATCAAACATAGGCAGTCAACAGTCAGTCGCTGGCAACACTGCAGTGGCGGCGCGTTAACATATTCTTTGATGTTTGTTGACAAGAGGCAGGCTGACCCGGCGCGTCCCTTTGTGCGTGTTTGAGTAAGGTCGCAGCTGACATGCGGAGAAAATCATGACGTGGTTATGTCTTTTCTGGATTAGGATTTCATTTCTGGTTTTAAAATTTTGTCATCGAGTACTTACCTTCTTACTCCACTGACTCAGCGACCCGAAACGAGTCTTGGCCTCCGAAACAAAAGAACGCCACGATGGTCGATCCTGTTCTGCTGTAGCACTACCATGAGTTTGAAATACTATCCTCGCTATCGAAAACTATCGCTTTGTCTCTTTCATTGTGATGCATTTGAAAGAGACAGAGCAATAGTTTATGTCAGTTTTCGATGTCAACTCATGGTAGCGCTACTGGTTGCCAGTCATTTGGCCTGAAGTTCTCGCAGATTATTTTCGACGGCCTAAGTCGAGTACCTAAGTGTCATAATTTACGCATAGTGGAACACCCTACTATAAGATTAGATGATTGGCTTGCATTCACCTATATTTAAAGTCAAATCAAGGGAATGGAATGGTCTTCGAGAGGAGGCCGCATACTGGAAGTCATAGCTGTGAATTGACTGAGATTTGGTGAAGGTTGCGAGAACTTCTTGTATGCGAGCGGCACAGGACCGATCTGCGGCCCTGTGTGGGAGAACATTGCGGGAGGCTTATTTCCATTCAAAGTCCAGCAGTGGACGTCTATTAGCTGAAATGATGATTATGGAAGTCAGTCGACATCGAATGATGTTTTGATGTTTACAAATTATACTGAGACGATTCAAATCTTTGATACTTTTAATACTGAGACAGAAATGTAAGAATTTATTCTTCATCTTCCTAAAAGGCTGGCAATGCATCTGCAATCTATCTGATGCATCTCTATCTCTATTTGCTTTCATACTATCGATGTTTTTGTATCATTTGTATAAACCAGCTTTATGTAATAATACTATGTTATTCGACCATAAAATATACTTTCACGCTTCGATTGAAGAATCCTTCAAAAGTTATGTTTATAATTAGAAAAGTCACGCGAGTAAACGATCCACCCGATGAAAAATGACTTGGTGTCTTTGTTGTTTGGTTGGATAAATGGCCGTCTGTCACCACGCTACTGGCTTACTGCGCCTCATGTACGACATTTTTGCTGTCAGTACGGGGAAACTGGCGCGTAAAGATTTTTTAATAAGGTTTTTTTGCAATTAGTACCAAAATTTTAATAAGGAAACCTAAAACTAATTGGGAGAAGACAGTAAAGCCAAAAATTAAGAACGATTATTAAAAACAAAAACCTTTGTAAAGAATTTTGTGAAGAATAAAATGCGTGTTAGTTCGAAGAAGGATTATGATTCCAGGATTCTTTCAACTAACCGTTTTTTTTATCACTAATACTCGTACTTATATGAAATTGAAGTGCCTGATTTTTCCCTGTCTCTTATATTTTTACCTCGATTTATCTCTGTCTTATGACGCACACAGTGCGGCTTTATTTTGTAAAATAATGATCTATCTACAATCGAAATATCGAATTGATAACCATTTTTTTTAAGTTAGTTAGATTTCGGTTTGGAAGTGGGTTCAAAATAATATTCATTTCTTTTCAATTGGTAAGTAGTTCAATTATTTTTTGATTGGTAAACAAATATAAATATAATCATTACCCAAGACTTTGGATGCAACTGAGAATAATTTGAAAACCATAGATCGATCATCGATAATACATGGATGGCGGGGAACTGATGTATTTTATAGATGACCGATTTTTGTCAAATTGATGTGTTGATATTGATGAAATACTGCACGTATAATTGATCATTTAAACCATACAATCTAAATCTATGACTTACATTAGAGCGACATTGCAAGTCTATGGTTCACACTCCAAGCTCTTTTCTTTTATTTTTATGTGATAGATGTCAGATTAGTAGAAGGATTACCTGATGGCCTGATGGTAAGCGATTGCCGCCGCCCAAAGACACTTGCAACACCAATAGAGTCACAAGTGCACTGCCAACCTTTAACTACCTCTCCCCCCAATTGGGTATTTGACTAAATTTTTTTTATGTGTTTAGTCAAAAGACGCCTCAATTTAAGAAACATCGTTGAAAGAATCACTTGATTCTCATTTGAATTACCTGAGATATCACAATTTTAAGAGCACATATTTTGGGCAAGCCCAAAAACGCTCTATACAAATGGCAATTGAATTGTGACGTCACAACTCAAACTTCTGTGTGCGCGTCTAGTAAATTTTGTTGCCCATGAAACTTTGAATGCTTATAAAACTAGCTAGACGTTATATTTTTAACTGAAAATGTTGGCCATTGGTTCTTATTTACCAATATTTTGATAGAGTATCAATATTTTTACTATATCGAGATTAGTCAAATACCCAATTGGACCTCCGGTTCCTTCAGTAACTCGACGAATCACAGCGTTGGCTCTGCTTCACGCCGGTCTTCTGCCAGGCTGTTATCCTCCGGTTAAGCCGCCGTGCGGTTATGCGCTCTCGTTCGCGAGAGATCTTAGCCCGGCTGAAATGCACATTCCAGTTATTCACAAACATCAGCCGGGGTAAAGGCGATTGAAACAGGATGCGTTGAGCCATGGCAGGTGTAGTCGGCGACAGGCCCCGACGACAGGCTCTGTGCCCGAGGGCGCGCTAATCTCCGTCGAACACGTAATTTCCGAGTTAATCTTTATATTCTGCTGTGTAGCCGAGCTGGGCCGGCTGCGAATCTTACTAATGTTACACACGAGAAAGTTTTTGAGTATGATGTGATTAACATCACATAGGCCTACCTACCTATAGGTACACTGCATTTACCTACATCACATCATACTAAAAAAAATCCGTTTTGAGAATGTCCCAGCTGTCACCCTGCAGTTTTAATCGTGTGGTAATGGAATCACCTTTTCTTACCGTGGGAGAGCCTACGCTTCGGCATGAATGGGCCGGCTCGACCGGGGTGATACCACGGCCTCACAGAAGACCGGTATGAAGCATTGCTTGCGCTGTATTTAGTCGAGTGAGTGAGGGACAGTGAGAGTACCGGAGGCCCAACTGGGGGGAAAGAGGGTTTTAAAGTTGCAGGTGTTTATGGGCGGCGGCAATCGCTTACCATCCGGTGATCCGTCTGCTCGTCTGCCATCTATTATATAGTCTCCCCGTTGGTCTAGTGGTTTAAGTACCGGTTCATGTTCTCCGGATCCCAGGTTCGATTCCCGGGTCGAGCAAAAGAGTGTTTCGAATTTTACAAACAAAGCGCGAGTTTGTGATCTGCATTAGGCAAGCGTGGTAATTAAGCCTAATGCCATCACAGTAGTGATTGATTTCTATGAAGGAGGCCTTTGTCCTGCAGTGGGACAGTTAATACATTTATGTTGATACTTTACTTTTTTATTACAAAATTATTTTATTTTCTTATGTGGTTCCATAGCATACGGCCCTGTTCTCATCACCTTACATCACGCGTATAAACTCAGGGGATGGCCTAAATTCCTTTAGATTGACAGTAATAATCACGTTTATTACGTTTTTCTCGACTCTTTTAAATAAGAAAATTATTTGCATTCATCTTTGGCATGCTAATCCGAATTTCTGTAAGGCTACATAGAAGCTGCTTTATTGCGAGAACTAAGAATGAACGTTTTATTTATGGAGATGAAATGGAATTGAAAAAATATTTATTCAACCTAGTTAAGTACATTTCCTTTAGGTACTTTTGTTTGTTTCCCATTTCATGGACATCTTTATGTGATAGGTGGCAGACCAGCTAATGGATCACCTGATGGTAAGCGATGACCGCCGCCCAAAGACACCGGCAACATCAGTAGAGCCACAAGTGCGCTGCCAACCTTTAAGCCCATTTTGCCTAAATTGAGCCTCCAGTACTGAGGGTACTCACTCGATGAAACACAGCACAGGCGTTGCTTCACGCCGGTCTTCTGTGAGGCCGTGGTATCACTTCGGTCAACGCGGCCCATTCATGCCGAAGCGTGACTCTCCTAAGGTGCAGACATGGGACATACATGGACGCTAAGAGAGAGTGAGAAAAAGAGGATAGATGCTTTAGAAGAAGGGTACTACGGAACTTAAGCTTGGGGAAGATTGACGCCTAAAGTAGGTAATTATTTGACGCAAACGAAGTTGCGGCCAACAGTTATATCAAATAGAATTAATATAGTTGACACGACAAAGATAGAATATCTTATTATATTTATGATATACCATTCAACGTACTTCAACAGTTTTAGTTATTTCGGTCGATAAGTATTTTCATACCTACCGGCCATATTTGATTCGTATTGTACGAGTATAACTATAATCAATAATATACTTCAGATACTCTCTAATTACCATTAGCCGTGAATATCAACACGCAATGTTATTTTCTATAATTATAGAAAATTAAGGGTCTTATTTTCATTCTATTTTAATGATGAACGGGATTTATTGACTTGCTATATTTAAACTTTATCAGCCCTAAAACCTTATTTTCACACCAGTGGCCACGTCTAGGTAAAAGAAGCAGAGGAGGCGGATTAACAAGATGGGCTGATTACATACAGAGTGGTAGGAGAGACCGGCTGGTCTTCGCCCGGCTGGGCTAACATGCGCGCTGCGAGATAATTTATCGACACTCGTATTGTATCGGCGCAAGTTGCTTCTAGCTCACCTGACTGAGCGATGAGCTGGATAGAATGATATGCGATCTCGCGAACGAGAGTCGACGATTTTTTGTCGCAGTAGGTACGCATGTTAGGCCTACTGGATGAGGCTGGCATAGGACCGTTGTAAATAGCGAATACAGGAGGAGACTTATACCCTGCAGTAGGATTAAGATACAGACTGATGACATACCGAGCACCTTCCTGCTCCGTGTCGTTGCCGTCTGTTCCTGCGCGCCTGCCCGCCCGCAAACCATCCTGTTCCGGCCTTCTCCGGAGCACCCCTGCGTTCCCTGAGGACTTGCGGCTTCAGCTCCCTCTAAGCAGCTCTTAAGCTAAGTCTACCTCTTACGCGTCATCCAACCACCATAGCCGATACCCCTGGTTTGTAGTCTCACGTTTGCAATAAACGTACTTTTATTGTAAACGGGATTTTATTTTCTGTCCTGGAGGCCAATTTTCGGTTTTCGCCTTCTATGCCGATTAGACTCTATGGAACGCATAGACCAATAGGAGAACAAGATAATGAATGTCGACTGTAATCTGTGTTTTCCTATTGGTTGTGAAATCGGTTTCACCGAGAATTAGCCTCCTGCTCCCCTCTGAGCTAGGTTGCGTGACAGTGGCAGTTGTATCAGTAAACAGTTGAATGCTTTCAGCCCTTTTTTTTTTTTAGAACAGCATCAAGTTAAACCAGGGGCTACCAATTTCGTTCAGAGTCCGTTTTAAGAAATAAAATGACCATCACGGTCCACAAAAAGAAAACAAATTAAACAACGTAATAAAGGAAATAACAAATGAATCTTTTTGTGAGTGCAAATAGCTGTGTTCTCGCGGTCGTACAAAGTGGCTCGGCGGTTCGGATGTTGGTGGCCCCTGGTATAAATTTTCTTCGCTCTGAAATATTTACATTTCTCGTACAACGCCGGACGACTTTGTGTGAAAAGCTTTAGAAGTGTCTCAGGAAAACTTATCACTTTAGAAAAAATTATGCTTTTTTATAATCGTATTTTTCGTGAAGTCAAATATTATAACATTGGACTACGACAACTCATTAATAAATATTGACTTGATAATTTGGGCGCCATCGTGGAACATAGATACATACCTACTTAGACTGCTGAAATCATAACCCTTCCTTTTTGGCTTTGCCGAAGTCGGTTAAAAAGTTGTCTCTTACAGTAGCAGTTCTCATCCAATCCAATTTTTTATGCGGTAGGTAGCAAACGATCATACGGATTACCTAATGGTAAGTAATGGTGACTATCGCGTGTGAAAAATCCGCTAGATGACTCCATCCAGCTTCAAAGTCGTTGGTAGTTTAATGAGATTTTCACGTCACGTCATCATCACGTCAAAATTAACCAATCACCGTGTGACTATAGCACGCCATCTATCGATTTTTTTACATGCGATGGATGGACCCCATTGCTATTTGCCATAGATACACGAAACACCAGGAGTGTTATTTATTAGGCTGTTATAGAGATTTTTTATACTAGAGGCGGCAAACGAGCAAACGGGTCGCCTGCTGGTAAGATTTTCATGATACTGTCCCAGAATAAGACGATTTAAATCTTTGAGGCCAGAATGAAAGTTAGTGCGTCTGTATTAATATTCCTCCCTGGCTAGACTTGCAATATATTCCTTACCCCTAATATAGTGGGACCACGAACAAGACGAGCAAATCGATATGTCCCCGAGAACGAACTACTTGACTAATGTCCAACTTATTATACATTCAGCGTGCGTCGCATACAAACTGTTCAAATTCAAATTTTGCTACGTTTACTACGTAAATCACTTCGCCAATATTGTACACGATTGTGTGTTGATGATTGTTTCCTAGGTAAACTTCTATGAGTTTATCATCATCATATCAGCCAACGTCCACCCACTGCTGAGTATCTTCTTCTTCTAGTGTCGATACCTGAATTGCTTCATCTGGTTGAGTGGGGTCACCTTGATTGTCCTAAAAAACCCCATTACTGGAGGTCATGATCTCTCTTTTGTAGATCCTTCTGCCTATTATTGACCCCCATTGGTGTCGATGTGCGGCGGTCTGGATTGCGTCGTGGACAGTGGATCCGAGAGTGGGGCAAATCTAGTTCATCCAACGTGTAGGACTTCTTCCTCTTGGTCTATCCCTGCTGCAAACTGCTGAGTATTAGGCCTCGTCTTTATCACGTCAGTCCCCATGGAGTAGAATCACCATAATCATGATTATCATCCGCTTGTCCTGCTCTACGTTATATCGCTTCAACGACGTGTTTTCAAGCTTTTCAATCAACCAAGGAAACCTTTAAATTTTCCCAAAAAAATTAAACCAATCTTTTTGTTATACAGAGTGTATCATAGAACATTTACAACCTGTATTTTTTTTTGATTTATGTAATCGTAAAGTGACCATGATAGTATAAAAGTATTTAGCTTATAAGTACGATTGCCTCAGAGTGTTAGATTAAAATGAAGCAAGTATATTTTGAAATGGTAAAGGAAATAGGAACACCGTATCCTAATGTTGATCGGAAACGTCACCTCTCGATTCGACAAATCGATAAGGTGTTAGGCGCGAGTGAGCGATGTGCGGCACAACTTGTTCTGCATTCAGAGCGTGTCTCGTCTCAGAATTGTCCCGAATCGCATGATAAATTGAACTCGGTGGCAAATTGTTTCTGGCGCGTTTTTACGCTTTTCACCGGTTTATGGCTGCTCTTGATTTTTCCCTCGCCTGTTTAATGTTTCGAGAGATAATAACGTGTAGGGGCGTGTGATGTTAATTTTTATTTTATTGCTTTTTCGATGAGATGTGGAAAATGGTTACCTTTGTAAAGGTAATAATTTTAGGGTTTCGTAATCCATGATTCCCTTATAGTTTCAGCATCTTCATCACTCTGTTAGCAGGCATCTGCAGCCAGTGTGGGCTAAGTAAAACAATTTTAAATTAAGATACAACGCTAAACGTCAAATATACTATCACTATTAAGCCCTTCCCTCCCCTTACAAATCACAGAAATAGTCCTCACATCTAATCAGGCAGCTATCTATTCATTGTATCAATAAACATTAATCAACACAGTCTCATTTGGCCACTCACAAATGAATACGATTTGTTCGACACAAGAGTCACAACCCACCAGCTTTATTCGTAACAAATTCATTCGTGTGCCGCAGTAATCTGGCAGGTAGTGTAATTCTATCATCCGTTACCGATACTTTCATTCCGTGGTAAAGAGATGTGACATTTTTTAAGAAAACACATTTTCTACTATTTAAATATCTCTATTTTTCTTTCCAATTGCCTTAAATAATATCTCTATTATTTATAGACACCGGCAATCCTTAAAAACAAATCGAAAAGGCAAACACTAGAGCTATCTAATTAACTCCCAGCACCATCTAATACCTAAGTGACTGTATCTTTGTTGTTTTCGATAGTTGATAAACATTTTTTTTTTCAATTACTTCTTCTTACTTGACAAAGACAAAATATCCACACTAATATAGCGCAAATACTTTCCTTCCTATTTATAAATCGTAATATTTTTCATACGTCTTTTGGATTTTTTAAAAATTACTTTATATTTTACTCTGTTAATGAAACGCTGATATTCTCATCTAACAAGTGATAAAACTGCTTCCTGTTCTTTGATGTATTGTGGTCTGTGTATCCTTGTTTGTGTTTTCGCTGTACAAAATTCTTTCTATTTTTTCCTCGTCAAGCAAAAAAAAAAAAACAAAGTATATTTCGATTATTTCGAACATAGCTCGAGTTAATGACCTATAGACATTAGGCAAGCGTGGAGATTAATATCCCATTGTAGTAGGCGTGTTTTTCAAAATAACTTACGAAATTGAATAATAGGTAACCCGTTTTTATTTCATGTATATCTTCACATCTCTATTCTGCGGGCAGTAATACCACGTAATAGCATGTAATACGTTTCGGCGTGAAGTAATATCGAAAGTTCGGTTCCAGGCTCATTGATTATGACAACAACCAGGCGTATTAGCCGGAGATGGGACTGCGATGAGTTTGGGGATCTGCTTTCGAATATGTCTTTTGGTTACACAAAAATAAGCCTTATGGTATCTAACATGAGTGGAGAAAAATGATGTAGCTCGACTTGCGAATTTCTGTATTAGGATTGCTGCCATAAGTCAATGTATGAAATGTTTTTATGTTTAATTTACTTAAGTAACTGACTAAATTCGTTTAGTCAACACTTTTATGAAAATGTAAGTAGGTATCTACTCGTAAACGGTTAAAAACAAAATGAATTTCATGAGAAGACGGAAAATCTATTTCTACTCTAAGTTTATTTCTATGTCCAAAAACACACAGAGGGGGCGTTATCCTGCCAATTGTCTATACAGGCTGTATCTGTGAACATTTACCCGTTAACCAGGTCTTAATGGTTAGAAACGGTTAGTAGAGAACAACATTAAATTCTATAACTTTTGGAAATTTGCTATATAAAAATCAACTTTTCATACAAAGTCGGTTAATGTTGTTTCGCGGATTTCTGAAATCTCGTAAAACAAATCTTGTTCAGTATTATTGGTAGAAGACGTGGTTAAAGGGATGTAAATGTTCACAGATACGCCCTATCTATGGGTACAAAAAAGTATCATAATTTAATTTTCAATGAAAAAAATATCTACCTACCTGCGTACCTTACTCAGAGAAGTTTGTCCAAAAATTAACTGAACCAAAACAAAACAAACCAAATAAAAAGACGCCCTTTAAGAGTCTTTTGTGAAGATAAACTCATTACAGCTCAAGGACCGCCCTAAGGAAGTTAATAAATTAATGTTTACGCTTTTAGCTTTATCACATGGGGTAAATATTTAATTCATTAAAAGTGGGTCTCACTCATCTAAGTTGAAAGGGGAATTAGTTTTTGTGGAGCAATTATTTACTTTAATTACAACTAGCTTTTGATCGCAGCTTTTTAAATTTATTTTATGTGACAGATAGCAGATGGATCGTCTGCTGTCGCCCATAGACACCCATAACACCAGTGGAGTCACAACTGCCCTCCCATTGGACCTTCGAGGAGCTGAAGGTCTCACTCACTCTGCAAAACAGCGCAGGCGCTGCTTCTTGCCGGTCTTCTGTGAGGACGTGGTTACATAGTTTTCGTAGTACTTCCAATATTTGTCAACAGATGGCGCTCAGTGTTGATTACATAGCACTAGTGTTTCATATTTTTGGGTTACATAAAGACTTGTGGTTTTCTGCAAAAAATATTAAGTATATCTTTATAAATATTGCGTTATACACTTTTAGTTCAATCAGATGGGATGAATATTTAATTTTATTTCAAGTGAGTCTCGCTCATCTAAGTTGGGAGCGCATCGTAGTTCAAATTAGCTCAGACTTGAACATGTCTAAGACTTAGCAATGAGTTCGTATCCTTTCAAGTGTAATGGTGCATCCACAATACAGTAGTAACGACGAAGAAGCGATCTTGTATTGAGTAAGGGAACTGAGAACGACTTTTAGGTACTTATTAAAAAAACAAAAATGAATAAGTATTTATAAAACCCCCGACAAGTGGTCAATGTATGCAATTATACTACTCAAGCCCTTTCATTTGTATTGTGGGAATCAAGTGAAAATATGAAATTCATGATTTTGAGGTAGAAGCCGTCTCAAACTAGGGCAACCCCTGTACTATAAGTACCAGATGGCGATAATCAACTGGGGGAGTCAACCCAGAGCACCCAAACCCAAGAAAACGTAGAAAATATAGTTTCCTAAATTGACTTCAATTGATAAGTTAAGGTATTTATAAGTGATTTTATAATGGTCTGTATGGACCTAAATTGAATAAATAAATTATTTTCCTTTCATTATATTTCAATGATATAGAGTGGCAGCCTTATAACAATACACGACATGGTCCATAACATTGTTCCATTACCTACTATTAAAACATCCTTACCTTACTTAGCCTACCTACACCACAAAAAGCAACAACGATGTAGATGCACCATTATGGTTTGGATTCGCGGAAGCGATTAAACTCCAACAGAAAGAAACTTCAGGAGAGATGAAATCGTGAATTCCTGAAATAAACCTCGGAGACGTCGCTCGTAAAATTCAAGAATAATCGAACTTCGTTTGCCAGATTGGAACAGTAGCGCTACCATGAGTTGGCATCGAAAAGTAACGTAACGTTACTACAGTCGATAGCGAGTAAACGGGCGTCGAATAGATTTCGATTGAACACGTAAACCTCGCTAGCGTTAGCTCGATAGCGAGTGCGTTATTGTTTACGCAGAAAGCTATCGAAAACTATCGCTTTGTCTCTTTCATTGTGATGCATTTGAAAGAGACAGAGCAATAGTTTACGTTATGTCAGTTTTCAATGTCAACTCGTAGCGCTACGTAAACGCTACTCGCTTAGCGAATACGTTTCAATTTGACAACTCGATACTACAGATTTTAGTTTCTCAAGTGACCGCTAGAGGCGCTGTACACTTTTTCATACATTTTTTTTACGCAGACGCTAGCGAGTTCTGTCACTGTAAACTCATGGTAGCGCTACTGTATGTAAGGATTTTATTATTTTTGGAAAGAAAGTAAGATCATTCGATTTTATAAGCTGCAGTTTCCTGGAAGATTCTTTAGATTTATTTCGGACTAGTGGTTCGCCCTCCCGCGTTGAAAGAACTTAGTTTATATAGTTCCGATCTTTACAAGATGCCACTTTCAACCCTTTTCGCATTAAAAATAGCGCATGGACTTCTCAGGTGTCTAGATTTGTACCAATATTTTGTACAATCCATTGAGTAGTTTTGCATAGAAGGACAGACAGACAGATTACTTTGATATAATATAGTATGGAATAGTTTCGTTCAATCCGTTCAGACTGTTTGCTATAGTTCCGATCATTCCAATATAGCGCAACGTTCGCCTTTTCGAGTTATATAATTATTAACCATTGTGGTTGCCTATAGAAGTTATCTTTCTTTGTAAAAAGTATAGATATTGCAAATTTTTACTGCATCCAGAGAAAAAGTTAAAGACTTTTTGTCATCTAGTTATATCATCGAGATCATCATTATTGTCACGAACTTCAATCGTAGGTATCTATCTGGATTTGGATATAGATCTCCTCCGATTTATTGTCATTTTTAATCAATCCAGCCAAGTCTTGCACACTGTCGGATATCGTCTGAGCTCCGCTGTGGTGGCCTTCTTTTCCATCATTGTGATAACTTATAGTAAAACTCTAACCACTATTTCCTGGTTACTCGTAAAGTTTATGAACTAAGTTATATTGCTCGAGTTACAATGTCGAAAAAGGATACGAATACGACCAAATAGGATAAAAAGAGAGCGTATTCCGTATTACAATTTAGAATTAGTTACCTACTCGCTACGCTAGTCTACGCTAGTTTGTAAGGCATTTTTAGTGTGCCTTGTTGGTTGTCCTAATAAAATAAATAAATACATAAAATATTTTATTTTATATTCCTTATTGTGGAATCAACTTCCCGCAGCGGTATTTCCGTACCGGTACGACATCCAAATCTTCAAGAAACGAGCCTATACCTTCCTAAAGGGCCGGTAACGCATCCGCACTCCTTCTGGTGTAGCTGATGTCCATGGGCGGCGGTGTTCACTTACCATCAGGTGACCCGCTTGCTCGTTTGCCTTCCTATACTATAAAAAAAAACAAATTTGGCGGCGCACTTGTGACTCTCTCTCTCTCTTCTGGTATTGTGAGTGTCCATGCGGTCGACGGTAATAATCACTTATCATTTGGTGATCCGTCTGCTCGTCTGCCCTCTATTTCATAAAACAGCCAAATTCAACCCAAGAATGTTAAAGATTAAAAAAAAAATAGCTAAGACTACAAAAGTCTTTCATTCTCATCAAGTTTTTTAGGATTGTAATATAGACAATCTTGAAAAGTTTTTTCAAACGATTGCTTAGTTAAGCCGTACAATTAGTGATGCCTTAGACTAAGGTCCTTGAATCTTAAATTTAAAGACTCAGTCGGTTTGTATTATTCAATCAGTAGGTTTACAAGCTCCGAGACTATCCGAGAGTGGCTCTAAATATCGACTTTAGTTTTTGCAAAGCGCGCTAGAGCGAGAAAAAAGTCAGAAACACGTGTAGTTAAATTCTACCTAAACGTTTGAAATTCCAGTCCGATTCGAACTTCCTAAGCCTGCACAGTACAGGTTACCCAGCAAAGCTGATTTAGTGACTTAAATGCAGCTGTATTACTACCTGGGTACCATGGTAATAGAAGGTTCGAGAAAATCCATGGCGATGATATCTCTAGTTGCCCTAGTAGTAGTATACGTGGGAACATTCCAGATTATTCGCGAATCGAAATTTCGAGAAACGGATGCAATGTTCCAGACTTATTGCAAGAGCACGTATTCGTGGAGCGGGCTCATATAAATAACGGGACGTCTGTACCGGCGAGTCACTTCTGATTTGGAAAGCGAAGTTTTTGGAAGTTGGAAATTATAATGTCATTTAGTGTAATTAGTGGTGTTATTCGTCAATAAAAAAAATTGTAATAAATAATAACAGTATGTAGTATATAAAAAAGTGACTATGACTTAGGGACCTTCAAGAAACGAGCGTACTCCTTCTTAAAAGGCCGGCAACGCATCAGCGACCTCTCTGATCTCGCAGATGTTCATGGGCGGCGGTGATTACTTACCAGCAGGTGACCCGCTTGCTCGTTTGCCGCCTCTAGTATAAAAAAAAAATACGTTTTTTGGATTAACGTACGCCCTACCCGTAGCAAGTACATTTTACATGCGGGTTAGTAAATGTAAATGCTAGTCCCTGACAATGAATCTAGATTTCCAGTCAGCTGCCATTCTAAACTTTTTCAAATTTCCATTAGGTGCATCCAATTTCAACGCTTTCAATTTCCATTAGGCGAATCTATAGTTGTTGCATCGGAGCACGCGGTCCGCTCCCCTGTTATGGCTCTTTCGTTTCGCACGGTCTTTGTTAGCACGCATGTCAGTCATCCGTTATGTCAAGCTAAACTTTTTCGGTGTGTACTCTTTCTATAGTCCAGTTCGTGACCATCATGGTCATTGGCCGTATTACGCAACGTACTGCAGTTTGTGTAATATATGTACCATGTACCTACTAGTGCTGCTGAACTATCTATAGTGAAACTATCGATAGGTTCACAATCGATATTAATATTTTGCCAAAAGAAAAGAACGTTTCAATAAAGGTTTTTAGTTTATCATCATCATCATCATTTCAGCCAATAGACAATTGGTTGAAAGGAAAAGTTTCCATAGCACAAGGGAAAACCTTAATATGGGACCAGGACAATGTACCTATGTGCTGTTGTCTCATTTATTTTATTTATTTATTTATTAGGGACTCCCGCGACCTTCACTAGACCGTCGGTCCACCTGGTGGGGGAAGCCTGTCGCGGCTGCGGCCTCCTGCACGCGCCTCCACTCAAGGACCCTTCCACCCCAACGGCCGTCTATTCTCCTTGCAATGTGCCTTACCCTGTTAGTTTATCTATACTATTTATAAAGAGATAACTTCTATAGACAACAACAACGCTTATAGGTAAACCGAAAACACGAAACGCTTGCGCGATGGCCAGCGCCATCTATTGGTTCATTTCTGAATTACGGTCCCGAAGCGAAGTGAGGACGGGCCACTAGTAGGTATATAAAAAAGTGTTTTTGTGATTTGAATTGAAAGTATTTTTGCTATTACGTTTTTTGGATTAACGTACGCCCTACCCGTAGCAAGTAAATTTTACATGCGGGTTAGTAAATGTAAATGCTAGTCCCTGACAATGAATCTAGATTTCCAGTCAGCTGCCATTCTAAACTTTTTCAAATTTCCATTAGGTGCATCCAATTTCAACGCTTTTCAATTTCCATTAGGCGAATCTATAGTTGTTGCATCGGAGCACGCGGTCCGCTCCCCTGTTATGGCTCTTTCGTTTCGCACGGTCTTTGTTAGCACGCATGTCAGTCATCCGTTATGTCAAGCTAAACTTTTTCGGTGTGTACTCTTTCTATAGTCCAGTTTGTGTCCATCATGGTCATTGGCCGTATTAACGTAACGTACTGCAGTTTGTGTAATATATGTACCATGTACCTACTAGTGCTGCTGAACTATCTATAGTGAAACTATCGATAGGTTCACAATCGATATTAATATTTTGCCAAAAAAAAGAACGGTCCAATAAAGGTTTTTAGTTTATCATCATCATCATCATTTCAGCCAATAGACAATTGGTTGAAAGGAAAAGTTTCCATAGCACAAGGGAAAACCTTAGTATGGGACCAGGACAATGTACCTATGTGCTGTTGCCTCATTTTATTTTATTTATTTATTTATTAGGGACTCCCGCGACCTTCACTAGACCATCGGTCCACCTGGTGGGGGAAGCCTGTCGCGGCTGCGGCCTCCTGCACGCGCCTCCTGTCAAGGACCCTTCCACCCTAACGGCCGGCCTCCTTGCAATGTGCCTTACCCTGTTAGTTTATCTTCTATCTTCTATACTATTTATAAAGAGATAACTTCTATAGACAAGGCTTATAGGTAAACCGAAAACACGAAACGCTTGCGCGATATAATTAGCACAGCGCCATCTATTAGTTCATTTCTGAATTACGGTCCCGAAGCGAAGTGAGGGCGGGCCCCTAGTATTCGCATATAGGACATGCCGGCATCCGATCACAAAGGGGAAGCGAGTAGCCGACGCGAGCGTACGGATGCGCAGCGACCGGCGGCCTGTGGCGGCTTCATTTCCTCGATGTATCGACAGCTTAGGCAAAATGCAAGGTAAAGTCGACCACTGACTGCCATGCCACATGTCCTATAACTTTAATTGTCAATTCCTCCTCCTCAACAGTTAAAGGGCAAGTTCATTAGTTTCCTATTTAAAATATTGCATACGCGATATGGGTAAACTGTTGTCGAACTTAATATGCTTAAGCTGCATTTTCACCTGCAAATTGTAACCTACAGCTTAAATCAATGAAGTTTCTTATACTGATTCTGATTCCTCCTTGCCTTGTTTGTCTTCAATTCTGAGGATTGTGGTCTCGATGAATAATCTTTACCCTATCTCACCCTAACTTTGGCCTCATCATCTAAGTCTACGTCTATTACCTATAACTAAAAGTATTAACTTAACTATTATATCTTTCAGGCAAAAAAAAAGCTACGATGCCACGGACAGACACACACACAAGGGACGTCAATCTTACCACCTCTTCGCTTTTGCGTCGGGGGTTAAAATGGTAATGTTATTTATAACACTTCATATTTAACTTTTTATTTTCACCTTTGTAAGTATACAAAAGGACAGCGAGTTATTTCTCTTATGCCAATCTAAACGAATTTGTGTGAACTTTGTTGAAAAGACACACCTAGTTAGCATTTGGAATATTTTGTGTGCACAGCTTTTTAGCAATTCGGTCCTTTGATAACATTAAACACGTGAGCGGAGCTCAGTGGAATAAGAAAATTGTATTTGTTCACTTTCGCCAAAATTCCAGTAATAAAAGTGGCGGAATAATATTTGCACGATAACTTTTTTATAAGCCTTTTTGTATTTTAACACTTTTAGCCAGGAACATTGGCGAAGTTTATTAAATTACGAACGTTGAGTATTTACTAAAACCTAGCTGCTTTTCAGATAGCAAAACATTTCGATTACATTTTTATGATAACCTATCTTACTTTCGAAACTTCATTATTCGAATTTCATAACTTCGGAAAAACGGTATATCGAAGTTTTGAATCGAAGATATATTTTTTGACAAAACATTGTATGCAATAAATTTATTTTACATAGGTTTCATTTTCCAGAAAAAAACTAATAGCCGATTTTCAAAAGCTCTTTTTTCATTTTACAGATGTATTACTTACAATATTTTTTATTCTAGAAATATTAAAGATCGAAGTAACCTTTTCTCCTATTATTGCAAACGATGTAATGGGTTTATTTAAGTGTTAATTTTGCGCTACAAAATGTATTGACAAAAGCGAATCGCTGCAAAACCGACTCCACGTAGTCTTGGTCTGCCCTACCCCTAGAGTGTAATTCAAACCCGCGTAGGCGCGGAAGGGCGAGGCGGCCCGCGAGCTGAGGAGCAGGTGGTTTTTGCTCGCCACCGCGGCTGAGGCTGGCCGGCGAAAGCCGGCCTATAAGCCGAGGCTGCGATGACGAGCGAGAATCATCTGCGACGATAAGCTCGCGTGGGACCGCCGAAGCCTTGCAGCGCCGGAGCCGTGACAGAAAAAATGCATGCTGCATGCATGCCTGCATGCATGCCTGGTTGCATGCCTGCATGCATGCCTGGTTGCATGCCTGCATGCATGTCTGGTTGCATGCATGCTGCAAGCCTGCTTGTATTCTGCATGCATGCTTGAATGCTGCATGCATGATTCACCTGAGCCACATAACTTGTCAGAATAATTATTGAAGATTATAATAAAAAACTTATGATATGTAATTGTTATTTAAACTTATTTGTCTTTTAATAAACATAGAAAACGATTTTCTGGCAACTAATTCGTCTAAATATGTTTATCTATCAAAGGTTGAGTGATATTTTAAAACGTATAGATTAAAAAAATATGTCATTTGATAATCGGAATATCAGCTATATGGCAATCGTTTTTTCGGTCAAATGAAAATGTGGAAAACAAAAATGTGGCGAAACGTTTTCGCTATAATGAAATTCGTACTTAAAAAATTCGAATTTAAGATAGGTAACCCATTTTTATCCGTCATACCAAAACTAAAAAAATTACGGTTAACACAATAATTCGGAAATCAATCTTCAATGTCAACAACGATAAGTATTTCAATATAACATGTAGTTTGTATTGCATCATTTCATCTTCGGCATGAATGGGCTGGCTCGACCAAAGTGATTCCACGGCATCACAGAAGACTGGCGTGAAACAGCGGCAAACAGTATTAGCGGTGGCAATCACTTACTATCATGTGATCCGTCTAGCAGATGGATCTGTCACTTATCACAATGTATAAGAAAGGTATAAAAACACGCTAAAATTAATAATATTTTTATACCTGTGTTCCAAAATAAAAACTATTTGTTTCACCTTTCATCAACACTGAGCCAATGCCCAGCGTCCTCAAAGCTGACGCACAAGTCTACTCGTACATGCGTAAAATAGACTTTATGATTAACTCAATACATTTATCATACACTGTCATAAAGATACAAAGCCCCAAAAAGCGCCAGTAGCGTGGGAACTCCATTACTTGCTTAATCCACCTGGTTCAAATTCTGGGCACGAATCTGTACCGGAAAAGGTAAATCTTGAAGAATTTATTCGAGCTAATCAAGGAAAATTGTATACCACACCGCTATGACTTGGGCAACATTTATTATCATAATAACTTTCTACTTTTGGTTATAAATAACTAAGAAATTGATCACTTGACATTTCCGGATCGGTAAGCAAAGAAAGATTGACACTGAGTTGAGATCAATAACTTAATTGAAGACTTAACATACAATTTCATGACAAAAATGGTTAGATTAGGTTAGAACAGTAACCGACCGAAAAATCTAGGGCGAGTTTTTTTCGAGCGAGTTGTCACTACCATCTTGTGGGCAGCTACCCACGTGAGTTAAGCCTGAGCACTGCCTGAGCCTAAGCACCTGATCTTCAATAAAATTGGGGTGTTGATAATTCTCGGGCAAGTTGTCCCATAACTCCCCTAACAGTAGGTAGACGACATCAGAAGACTGAAGTCGAAAAGACACTGAAAAGTCTGACGTAGCTGCCGCCCGCCTACGTCAGACTTTTTGTAGGGCTGAAACATTTTTAGCCATCGTTTTTTACCTATTTCGACATCACATAAGTCCCTTAAATGACCTTTACAACTACAGAACCTTACTATGTGCGTGTACCGACACTGACTTGGTCAGTTTTTTTTTTTTTTTCAAATAATGTAAGGAATTACTTCCCATAGGTCAGCAATCCATTCAGAATATCATTCGAACATTTGTACAGTCGTCCCTTAGTGATGAAATTCCGAGCATGTTTACTTGGAAGGCATAATTTCTAGATTCACTCAAACCGAACCAAAATTCGGGGCACGTTTCTGAAAAGGTGAATGTTCAGTTTGTTCGGGGAATTATTTTAGCTAATCAGGTAGAATCATAATATCCTGCGTCAGAGGTTTTGGAGAAAATATCCGTAGAAATAAGGAACAGTTTCGTTGACAAGGGTACGATTTATTAAATGTATGGGCTTATTTATTTAGATGAATAATCGGTCGTATTTTTGCTTGATTTTTTTTATGGTTTTATACTCAGTTGGCGGCAATTGCTACCTTACAGTGGTCTGTTCGTCTATTATCTATGGTACCTCATATTTAGAAAACTAGCTATTTATAGTTTTGTATAGGAACACCTAAATTACTTACTCCGATGGCTCAACGAAAGATGGTTTGAAAATAAGTCTTGGCCTTCTGATATGAGATGTCTCCATCTGTCTTGGTACTTAGCTACTAGCTTGCCTAAGACAGCTAAATTAAATTGTCATATTTTGTTGATCAAACATGCTAAAGAGTTTATTTAAGATCCCTAATTATTGAGGCTTCGGAATTAAAACAATCATTTGAACGATTACCTATTCCTATGCAAATAAATACTTTGACTTTGACCTTGTAAGATTAAGAGAACAGTAACTAATGCCAAATTCATTATTACTACAACAATGTTTTAGTAAACTAAAACTCTGTATCAAAGTTCAAAATGCTTTTTGCTTCAAAGGATGTAAGCGATGTTGATTTTACTTAAGTTATTTTTACCAAAGTTGTTCAGCTGGTCGTTCCCAGGACTTTAAGTATCGATTAGTACCAAGACAATAAATACTGTTTACCACATGATGTCTAGTTCTTGTAAAAGAGCGACGGTAGCTTAGTGATTAAGAAGCGCCTGGCGCCTTCCGTAAGGGGGTTCGTGTTTTGAATGCTAGCTTTTTTATTGCATAAACTGTCGCACTGCTGGGCAAAGGCCTCTCCCAAACTCCTCATTGTACTCTGTTAGTAGCCAGCGCTTGCCAATCCTTCTTATGGTGATCTAAATCGTCACGTCATCTCTTTCTGGCTCTGCCCCTCAACTGTCGCCCAGCGAGCTTTCACTTATGAATTTTTCTAATCTATGTGCCTATTTTATTATTATTATCTTGCTCGGCGGTGAGGGCAATCATCGTAAGGTAATCTAACGTTTCGGATAGTTACTGAAACGTAATAGGTAGTATAACCATGATATAGGTAGTTGGTTTCCTTGTTAAAGGGTTATGTTAGGTCAGACGGCAGTCGCTTCCTAGTTCCAGTTACAGTTCCCAAATCCTAAATTATGGTCTAAGCGTACCCCGGGCTCCGAAGCGACAGGTTCGGACACAACTGAGAATGATACGCTTAGATGAAAGAGAGGAACAAATAAAAAAGTAAGCTTTATCTCAGTGTTTTTTAAGGTGGCAGACGAGCATACGGATCACCTGATGGTAAGCGATTACCGCCGCCCATAGACACCTGCAACTCCAGTAGTATTAACATTTTAATCGCCGAAACCTCACAAAAAGTAATCCATTGATAATATATTATGTAGCTTTAGGTATAAGATTACCGCTGTCAAATCCATTCTTGTTCCTAATCACTGTATCACACGACCCGATTTCCGATCCACAGCAATAATATACACCTTAAATTCCTGATACATTTACAAGACGTCTATACACTCCACCTGTTGGTCGCGTGCGTAGGACGACCATCACTTATCGTCACGGAGGATAGTCCTGACAGAGCTCCTCAAACTTACGGTTCTTGTATTTTTTCAATTTTAATCATTTATATTGTATTCGTGTTTGTCATCGGTCCAGAATCACGGACTATTATGTCTCGGACTTAATGCGAGCGTCGGTACTCAACACGTAAATGCTCATTTGATTGAAAATACTACAATTTAATGTGACACCAACTGGCCAACATGAGACACACGACACATTAATTTTGCTTTGTATCCACTTAATGTTGTATTTTTTTTTTATTGCTGAAGCAGGCAGACGAGCATGCGGCCCATCTGATGGTAAATGGTGATGATAGACAACAACAATGCCGAGGCACAGTTATGCCGCCGCCTACCGTGAAAGAAGTACTCTTTTCAAACCTCGTTTAAAAAAGGATGTAGTAATGGAGGTGGAGATTAGCTACGTACGGTTGTATAATGAAAGTCCAGTTCGTAGTTCACAACACTTAACAGTTTATTTCCACACACAGTAATTACAATGAAGAACAGAAGGAGTGAAGACGATAGTTAACAGCACAAAAAGTCACAGAAAACAAACAGCGATTTGAACTAGCTTTTTGCTAGTAAAATAACGTAAACAAAGCGGTAAGCGCGAGAGGGTGTTAGCCCGGCGTAAGCGGATACAGACTGCCTGCCTGCCGTTCTTAGGCGACAGCGGGTAGCGGTTCGCGGGGCGCAAGCGGCCGCGGGACCGGTTGCGCCCGGCCAGAGCGACTACGTCACCGCGCGCACAATAGATCAGCTGCGTCGAAATCACTAATAACAAAATATTAAACTTGTCTGCTTGTTCGTTGAAGTTAACATGTTACTATAATTAATTAATCTTATCTTATATAAATAACTGATTACTAATAGTTTAATTTTACTTTACTTGTTACTTGTTTACTTTAGAATGTAAGATAGTTTTTAAGTTACATTAATTTAGATTTAAATAGGTTAAGTTAAATATAATTTAGGTTATATAAAAATTATGAAATATGTTAGGTAGGTAAGTATTACACACAGCTTTTGTCTAACTTAACATAAGTACTTAGAATAGTGGCGGGACGCCACATCACCCCCCTCCAGAGACCGTCTTACGGGCGATAATAGTCCGGGAAGCGAACAGTTCGACCAGAACGTGTCCTGGTTACTGGAGCTTCGTTTGTGTTGTGTGATGTGGGGTGATGTTGTGGTGTAGGCGTAACAATGTACTGTTGTGGTGGAGGTATCAACTCATCTGTACTGTCTTGCAGTATGTAGGCTGGTTTTAAACGGTCTACAGATACTGTGATCTCTTTGCCTCGCACCAATAATTTGAAGACCTTGTCTCCCCTGCTAAGTACCTGGTGTGGGCCAGTGTAGACAGGTCTAAAAGACCCATGAGTGGCGTCATCTCTCAAAAATACATGAGAGGCTGTTGATAAGTCTTTAAATATAAATATAGGGCGCTTTGCATGGTGGCGAGAACCTGGGGATGGTACGAGACTTTGCATATATTGTTTCAATCGTACCGTATACAAAGTTATATCTTCCGTGCCATCGGACCGTGGCTCGAAAAAATCCCCTGGTAACCTAAGGGTCTCGCCGTATACCAGCTCTGCCGGTGAGGCTTGTATATCCTCTTTATACGTGGCCCTAATGCCTAAAAGAACTAGTGGAAGGATTTCAACCCAGCTGGTACTTGCGTGGCAAGTGATGGCTGCCTTTAATTGTCTGTGAAAACGTTCCACCAGTCCGTTACATGCGGGATGGTATGCTGTGGTGCGACGATGTTGGAATCCGGCAATTTCAGACAGGTGTCTGAATAGTGCCGATTCGAACTGTCTGCCGCGATCCGTAACGATGTCAGTGGGACATCCAAACCGTGCAATCCAACCTTGCAGCAGTGCTTTAGCTATTGTCTCAGCCGTGATGTCTTTGAGTGGTATTGCCTCTGGCCATCGAGTAAAGCGATCGACGACTGTGAGACAATATCTAAATTCCTGACAAGGTGGCAAAGGACCTATTATGTCGATGTGAATTTGCATAAAACGGCATCGCGGCAGTTTAAAGCTTCCCAACGGTGAGGAAACATGACGTGTCACCTTTGCACTTTGGCACGCTATACAACCACGAGCCCACTCCCTACAGTCTTTTCGCATGTTTGGCCATACAAACCGCTCTGATACTAATTTCACCGTCGCATTTGCACCAGGATGGCTCAGAGAATGTAGGCTGTCAAAAACCTGACGCCGCATTGCCTTCGTCACGTATGGTCTGTGAGTACTGCCACTCTCGTCGCAGTACAGCTCGGCATGAGATCCTGGGATTCTTACCTTCCTCAGGCGCAGTGAAGTGTCACCACACAGAAGCTGCTGTAATTCAGGGTCGGACAATTGAGCATTGGCTAGTGCCGTGAGATCGATGGGCTGAGAAATCTCCTCGACGCGAGATAGCGTATCAGCCACAACGTTGTCCTTCCCTGCGATATGCCGTATATCTGTGGTGAACTGGCCAATGAAATCCAGATGCCGAAACTGTCTAGGTGAGCAGTTTTCCTTTCGTGAATGGAACGCGAAGACAATGGGCTTGTGGTCCGTGTAAATTATAAAGTTCCTCGCCTCGACCATGTGTCGGAAATATTTTATTGCCTCATAAATAGCGAGGAGTTCACGGTCATAAGGCGAGTACTTTTGCTGTGATGGCATCAGCTTTCTGGAAAAGAATGCCAGCGGCTGCCACTCACCATCTTTAAGTTGCTGCAAAACTGCGCCTATCGCCGTATCAGAAGCATCGGTGACCAAGGCCAGTTTTGAGTTGCAGTCCGGATGCGCCAGGAGTGCCGCTCTGCAAAGGCTGTCTTTGCAAGCGGTGAAGGCGTCGTGTTCCTTGGCTGTGAACGTGATGGGATGTGAACCCTTAACGGAGTCAGTTAAAAGCGCGTTAAGTGGGGCTTGGAATTGCGCGGCACGAGGGATGAACCTCCGATAAAAGTTCAACATCCCAAGAAAACGACGCAACTCTCTGACTGTCTTTGGGACTGGGAAGTCCTGGAAGGCCTGAACCTTCGCTGGTAGAGGCTTAGTTCCTGCTGCCGAGATGTCATAACCCAGAAACTTTACTGAAGATGCCCCGAAAACGCATTTGGATGTGTTAATTACCATCCCGTACTCCTTCAGCCTGGTGAAGAGTTGGCGAAGGTGGTCAGCATGGGTGGTCTCATCTGGTGAAAAAATCAAAAAATCATCCAGGTACGGATAGCAAAAGTCCAGCCCTCTAACCATCTCATCCACGAAACGTTGAAACGTTTGACCTGCGTTACGAAGTCCATAGCTCATAAATGGAAATTCGAACAAGCCGAACGGGGTGCAGATTGCTGTCTTCGGGATATCCTCGGAATGTGTAGGTATTTGGTTAAAAGCCTTCACCAGGTCAATCACCGAGAAGACCTGACAACCCGCAATATTGTGAGCAAAGTCCTGTATGTGGCGAACGGGATACCTATCGGGTACAGTACGTGCGTTGAGCATCCGATAGTCGCCACACGGGCGCCAGCCGTTGTCTCCTTTGGGCACTAAATGGAGTGGTGATGACCAAGGTGACTTTGAAGGTCTGGCTGTGCCACTTTTCAGCATATCTGCGAACTCATCCTTAGCAATTTTTAATTTATCAGGCGCTAAGCGCCTTGGTGTGCATGAGACTGGTGGTCCAGGTGTAGTATTTATGTGGTGTACAGTACTATGTTTGATCACCCTAGGGAAGCCAGACGGACGTGTTATTTCGGGGAAGTCCCGAAGAATCTCATGATAACGAGATTGGCCAGTGACAATTTTCACTGACGAGATATTGTCGGGTGACTTGGCGAACAAAGCCGGGGCGGCGAGACTAGTAGTGTTGTCTATTAGACGTTGGTTGCGACAATCTACGATTAAATTATAGTGCGCTAAAAAATCAACACCGATAATTGCCTTAGTCACGTCCGCAACAATAAATCGCCAGGGAAAGTCACGGCGCAAGCCTAAGTTTAAAGTGAACTGTGCGTAGCCGTACGTAAAAATTGTACTGCCGTTCGCTGCGCACAATTCATAGGTTGTTTTATGTCGTCGTTCTTGAAGTGCTGACCGAGGGAAGACACAGACATCGCTACCTGTGTCGACGAGAAATTGCGTCTTCGTTGCACGGTCAGTGATGAACAAGCGACCGGAACTTGGGCAATCAGCGGTCGCCATTACCAATTGCCTGGCGCGTTTCCCGTGTTGTAGTCACACGGCTTCACGCACTTTTTTGCTTGATTCCCGAACTTGTGATGGTACCAGCAAGTGGGAAACTTTCGGTAGCTTGACTGGGACCGAGTGGAACTGGAACGTCCTCGACTACTGTCATGCCTAGAGCGCTGTCGTGTATGGGAACGGGACTGCCGGTTGACTTGCGTTGTCAAGGCCTGTACTTGTCGAGTAAGCGCGGCAACTTGCTGGACAAGGACGTCCATGGAGCTCCCCGGTACTGCGGTGCTGGAAGTGGCTGCAACCTGCGGAGTTGTAGGCACCACGTCGTGGATGCGATCGGCAAGGTCAGCTAAATCCTCCAATTTGGATGAGGTCTGTGATGCTATGATCGTCTGTATGCCACTTGGTAGACGACTGGTCCAGATCGTGCGCAGGAAATCATCGGGAACATCAGGTCCGGCCAAGTGCTGTAGGTGCCGGAGAAACTGTGATGGTTTCCTGTCACCGAGGTCTTCATGCATCAGGAGCTGCTTTACTTTTTTCTCTCTAGATGCTGACAATCTCCTAATCAGCTCCGTTTTTAACTTTTTATATTTCTCAGTTGCTGGTGGGTTGATAATAATGTCCTCAACTTCCGATGAATATTGAGGGTCAAGCTGCTGGGCGACATAATGAAATTTCGCACTATCGTCAGTGACGCCGGAAATGGCAAATTGGCCCTCAATTTGGGCAAACCAAACTGCTGGTTTCTGTGGGTTAAATGGTAGCATCCTTATTGGCATTGAGTGCGAAGATTTTGGCAAATCGTCAGGCATTTTTACAATTCGCCGACCGCCGCGAGGGTAGTTGTTCACGTTTGCTTGAGAATCCGCTGAGTCCGATGATGAGTCGCTATCGCCTCTCATAACACGTAACGTGTTTGATCGGGGTCACCAATGTAGTAATGGAGGTGGAGATTAGCTACGTACGGTTGTGTAATGAAAGTCCAGTTCGTAGTTCACAACACTTAACAGTTTATTTCCACACACAGTAATTACAATGAAGAACAGAAGGAGTGAAGACGATAGTTAACAGCACAAAAAGTCACAGAAAACAAACAGCGATTTGAACTAGCTTTTTGCTAGTAAAATAACGTAAACAAAGCGGTAAGCGCGAGAGGGTGTTAGCCCGGCGTAAGCGGATACAGACTGCCTGCCTGCCGTTCTTAGGCGACAGCGGGTAGCGGTTCGCGGGGCGCAAGCGGCCGCGGGACCGGTTGCGCCCGGCCAGAGCGACTACGTCACCGCGCGCACAATAGATCAGCTGCGTCGAAATCACTAATAACAAAATATTAAACTTGTCTGCTTGTTCGTTGAAGTTAACATGTTACTATAATTAATTAATCTTATCTTATATAAATAACTGATTACTAATAGTTTAATTTTACTTTACTTGTTACTTGTTTACTTTAGAATGTAAGATAGTTTTTAAGTTACATTAATTTAGATTTAAATAGGTTAAGTTAAATATAATTTAGGTTATATAAAAATTATGAAATATGTTAGCTAGGTAAGTATTACACACAGCTTTTGTCTAACTTAACATAAGTAGTTAGATAGTGGCGGGACGCCACATTAGTTATCAATGTCAACTCGTAGCGCTACGTCTCGCTAGCGAATACGTTTCAATTTGACAACTCGATACTACAGATTTTAGTTTATCAAGTGACCGCTAGAGGCGCTGTACACTTTTTCATACACTTTTTTTACGCAGACGCTAGCGAGTTCTGTCACTGTAAACTCATGGTAGCGCTACAGAACATGAGTCAGTGATTTTTATATTGTTTGTCTGACTGTTTCTCTGTATGTCTGTTTGTTTGCGCTAATCTTATCTAGTTCTTAATATGATTGTTGTATCCATCTTCAAACTAGTGAACGGATTCTTATTTTTTTTAATTATAATATATCTTTGAGGAAATGGCCGTATAGCTACTTCTATCTTATTTTAATACTTGTTAGGTACTATTTATCAAATTTACTCGGCGAAACACAGCGCAGATGCTGGTTGGAAGTATCACTCTGGTTGAACCGGTAGGGCCCATTCATACTAAATTTATTTATGTATTTATTCTTCCTTACTTAAACTATCTTTACAGGTTTACTTAACCTAATGCGATAGTCTAACCCTAATATAATATATATTCTACTTAAGCTAATCCTACTTATAACATAATACATATAATGTCGTCCTTGTGAATTCACTCAGAGGACAGTGGAAAATGTCCGTAAGCTAAGCTACCGCGTTAATGGTGCGCGCGGCGCGCGTGAGCGGCGCCTCGGCCAGCAGGTTGGTGCGCGCGCGCGGCACCGCCAGCAGCGGCGGCCGGCGCCGGCGCTCCGCGTACCGGTCGGGCACGCTCAGGTTTATGTGCGCCAGTAAATCTGGGTCATGTATTCGACCCCTTAGCACCTTCACCATATAGCCGACCAGCGCAAAGTCCCTCAAGAGTATTCGAAAATACTTCAAGAGTATTCGAAAATATGTCCAAATGCAGCCCTGGCTCGGAAATAAAGGCGGGAGGTGTTAACTTGATATAAAATAAGTACCTTTGGTTTCATTTTGATTTTTATGGCATGTACGAAGCTGTAATACAGGCCTTGTTTTAGTAGCTCTGTGATAAGCTCGACAAAGCCAACTTTAATGGAACTTGAGAGCTTTCATACCCTGTTGTTTTACGAGCTTTTGTTAATTTTGTCCGTTTCGCCTCGGAATGTAGGTAATCAAATCTTACTATTTAAAAAAATAAATAAAATATTATTTATTTGTTTTGTTCACACACCACAAACAATTTACAAATATAATGACAGGCTGGCTACGAGAACATACAATTAAAACTATAATACAAAAAAAACGAACAAACGAACTATCGTTAGCCGGGCAATAGATAAAGTAGCATGGGCGCCCCTCTAGCCAACGACCAGTAGGTTGCCCAAGATGTACTTACTATATGTTAAAGGGGTGTAAACATTTTCATATACCCCCTGTTTAATAGAAAAAGCGGAAGTATGGCTAAAACGTCATTAATATTTATTATTTTACTAAGTAATATTATTTCTGGACAGGGGACCTTGTCGCCTTTGATCATATAATCAAATACACTTTTGAACATTCCTTAGATCCATTTTGCCTTCATGGAAACCACAGAAAAGGTAGGAAACTGTTTGATACGACCAGTGAGAAACTTGTTCCAGGAGACCTATTTTTGAATTGTCGTCTCACTAAAAAATGTGTGACTCGCATGATTCTTGACATCCGCATTTTTGAATCATTCGAAAACGAGCGATTTGCAACGAGTGGTGTAAACCACTCGTTTCCGCTAGGCGAGTGGTCGCATTTACGTCAAATATTAACGAGTTAACACTATAAAGTCCATTTTACGAAAAAAGTCCCCTGGGAGCGGCGCCACTTGTCATACAAATAGGCTTTCTATCTCTTTCCCACTCATTACGTAGACTGCCATGTCATTTTAGTTCATCAAAAATCCGGGGGACTCTTTTCGTGAAAAGGACTATACTTTGACAAGATTGGCGACACACTAAGCGAGTGATTTCAAAAATAGCGAAAATTATGAATCATGCGACTCACGAGACGACGTGACTTGCAAAACGAGTAGTTTTGTTTGGACGAAGCGAAAATTCAAAAATAGGTCTCCAGTTTTTCATTTCATTTCTACTACCAGAGGAAGACGACTCACTTCTGACCTCCTAAATAAAAGAAGATATATAAAAGAAGACTAGTGGCCGGCCAGCCCTCATTCCGATTCGGGACAAAAGTTCCAAATTGAACCAATACCTACATGGCGCCTATAGTTCGTGCCAGATAAACTTGCAATAGAGGTCATTCACCCCACTTGCCACTTGTACCATGAAGTCGTCAAAATTCGCTTTCCATACTAAACTGTCGATAAAATTACATTTGCCGTGTTACATAGTCCTTGACGTGTGAACTTCACTTTACTTTTAACTTTGACGTTTGGGTATGAAACACGGCAAATGTAATTTTATCGACAGTTTAGTATGGAAAGCGATCTGTATCGCGAATTTTGACGACTTCTTGGTACAAGTGGGGTGAATGGCCCTTATTTCAAGTTTATCTGGCACGAACTATAGTGTGGAGTACATCGCGCTACCGTTTTGTTTAATTATAAGCCACTAGCGGCCGCCCGTGACTTCGTCCGCGTGGAAAAGTAACTTTTTTCCCCCTTTCAACCCCTTACAACCCCGCTTTTCGCAATAAAAAGTAGCCTATGTCCTTTCTCAGGGTCTAGATTATCTGTATGCCAAATTTCATTTAAATTTTGGCGTTAAAAGTTTTGGCGTGAAAGAGTAACAGACAGACAGACAGACAGAGTTACTTTCGCATTTATAATATTAGTATGGATGTCGTTCGTTGTCTATTGAAGTCGCCTCTTTACAAATATATTAGAAAAGTGCCATTCAATACAGATTACGTATGAATATCAGAGATTGTATAATGTTTATCCTCTTAGCGTGTCCTTTAGCTAATTATTTAACCAGTAAGAGATACTCTTATGTACATATTTTCGGCCACTCTCCACGTGTCATCGGAACAAGATGGCCGCCCGCTCGCTCGTGTTTGCTCGCTACGCTCCGCGACATGTTTATCTGTGTTTACACGCCAGTGACGTCACTGTCGTGACGCGACTGACGGCAAACAGTGATATCATGTCAATAGTGAAGTGAGCAGTGCAGATAATAATATTCATAAAATTATCTATACTACATAGAGGATGATTTCTGTGAACATATAAAAATAAGCTATAGTTATAAAGACTAATACAGTCTGTATCTCCTTGTCCAATGAGTTAGGTACTAGGCACATACTATAGTCTGTTTCAATTATGATGTCCCCCTGGACATTTCGAAGAACGTAACTCTGCACGTTACGTGTACGTAACGCGCGAGATCTATAGATCAAATCAAATATTATATCTTTTCGTACTTGGTAGTAAATCGTCATGAGGAAAATATACAATTATACAAAAATACCCTACAATTATAGTCTGTTTCAATACATTCAATTATGAAGTCCCTTTTTGTTAATAGTCATTTGAAAATTATACAATAATCCAAAAACATCCTACAATTGATTCACAAGCAAAATTAACATATTGTTTTTGAATATAAAGCTCAAAATAATGTAAACTTTAAAATAAAACAATAGTTATTTTTGCGCGATTGCGGTTACGTACTATGGTTTGTGATTGACTTTTGAACATAGTGACGCACCTCAAGTATTCGGCATGTTCCAGAGATACAAAACTCTATATTTGCCGATTTAAAAAAATCGTGTTCAATCATCATCTGCCATTTTGAGTGTCACTTCAATCACTACGAGGAGAGTGCAGAAAAGCCTACGACTAAGTTTGCAGCATGAAACAATAGCGATGATGACCTTGAGTGCGCAGAAACCAATTTC
This sequence comes from Cnaphalocrocis medinalis, assembly GCA_014851415.1. NCBI lineage: Eukaryota > Metazoa > Arthropoda > Insecta > Lepidoptera > Crambidae > Cnaphalocrocis > Cnaphalocrocis medinalis. The sequence continues at coordinate 15,602,701 of CM026282.1, forward strand.
AGTAGAAATTCATCTGTTCTACAAGTGCGCAAACTAACGGTCATCGCTATTGTTAGATGCCGCGGACTATACAATAAGACGTACGTGTTTTTCTTAAGGCTTGTACATGCGCGGATTGGGCACTTTTGTGTATGTTTAAACTCGGTAAATCGTTAAGAACGATACCTAAAAAAAAATACATGTTATAGACTGGATTTTGATCTTGAATTTCTGACGAGGATTTTTATTCAATGTTTATAGTTCATTAGGAAAAAAATATAACGTAAACATCGATTTTATGCAAAATATTGGATAAACTACGAAACTAAACAGTTCAGATGACTGATTTTTTTATATATAATACAATACAATGTACACTACAATCCCTGAAGAGGAATTCTTGTTTCTTGGTTTAATAATTTTGTAATTAATAATATTCTGTTTTTTGATATACGCGAGCGCGAGTACTCTCTATGCTCAAGGCCGTTGGCGCATGTACAAGCCTTAAGTTAGTTTGTTGTTTTGTTGTTGAGTGTCGTTTATTGTTTTGTTTGTAATGCCAAATAAAGTCTTAAAGTGTTCTTTCGACAATCTCTAAAAAACCTTAGTTGTTGAAAATTACTTTGATTAAAATTGGTTACAAATATGGTTATGGTTAAAGAACTTTATTATTTCTCATTAGAATTACAAAGGTTATTCACTTATTGAGAAACAAACTTTTCTTTGTAAACTAAGATTACAAATTATAGTAGGTATCGAAGCAAACGAGCGATGTACAGACACATTATCCAATTTAGTATTATAAACAGGGTAAAAATTGGTTACAAATCGATAATCGATGCCGCTGAAAATCGATTTCTAAGAGTACTTCCCTAGTACTGAACTTTTGACATCTTTCCAAAGGGACATCATAATTGAAATAGACTATAGGTATCGCTCCTTTTTAAAACCGGCCATGTCACACTATTATTGAAGAACTTTGACTCGACTTTGAGTTCCTACCTTCCTTTATGAGGATAATTTTGCTAATGTCAAGTGAAATGTAAGCAAGTTGTTCACGTGACAACTCACTCAACACATAATAGCAGTGTTAAAAACGATAAAATTCCACAATTATTATTTATTAATACCATTTTCGGCATTTCACATTACTTGCAATTGGCATTGTTTTGTGTGCAATAAAAAGTATAAATTCATTTATTTATTCACTGCACAAAATTACACTAAATCTACACACAAAAAAACATAAATAATCATTTTAAACCTTGGAATTGCATCAGCCGATGCAATTCGTCCCACTACCCGCCACAGAATCAATTTAAGAGTAATTTTGTAATTCGAAAATTGATGATGAACGATCCATAAATGTCAACAAAACCTTCACTTCATGGACGAAGCTATAATTTAGGCCGGATTCCTGAACAAGCCAATTATTCGGCCATTTATTTCCCATTACTCGATAGCACAGTAGAAAGATTCCCAGTAGGAAAATAAAGAACAGAATTCAAAGTTGCTAAATTGTTTAGCAAAACAGTATTTACATCTTTAGCGTTTTTTGAGAACAGACAACCACACATCAGGTTATCAAAACCTGTCAAATTTCCTCAACTGATTTTCAACCTAACATGTTTGACATAAAGATGAGAGTCGATTGAAGAAGTTTGACAGTTTTCTACAGGTACTTTGATGTGTAGCTGTACCTACGTACAAATCAGTTTCTGGAAAATATGCTCCTGGGCACTATATAGTCAAATAAGAATAATAAAATAAAGATAAGATAACATTTTTACCGTGAGAGAGACACACTTCTGTATGAATGGGCCGGCTCGACCGGAGTGATACCACAGTCTCACAGTCACAAAATTCTGGCGTGAAGCAGCGCCTGCTCTGTGTTTCGTCGAGTGAGTGAGACTAAAGAGCCAATTGGGGGCTTACCATCAGATGATCCGTCTGCTCATTTGCCACCAATCACAAAAAAATAAATCTGATATACCTACCTTGAAACCTATACCATTTGAGGCTTCCGAACAGGGCACGTTTGTATAAAAATTAGCTTATTTTATTTGCTGTCCAGTGTATTTAAGGGGCTATATCGACGAAACTAGCGCCGCCAACTTGTTTACACTGATTGTGCCGACAATATCATATTTTTAATAAAGTAATTAACATTACAGACTTAAATTGAATTTTCCGAGATGCAAAACAATATTTTTTACACGTATCAAGGAACAATAAAGTTCATTATTGCCAAAAACGGCCACTTTTGCGTGTTAAAATATGGTATTGAATCTTGAAAAATCCAATTTACTTGCTGCTAAGTCTGAAACGTTTTACTTTCTTAAAAAATATCATATTATCGCCACAATTAGTGTAAATAGGTTGGCGGCGCTAGTTTCGTCGATATAGCCTCTTAAAGGGCCAAACGATAAACAAACGGCCCATTGAATTGTGTTTTGGTCACTACTAAAAATATCACAAAAGAATTTGGAGTTAGCTGTTTTTGATTTGATTGGTAAAAAATAAAATACCTCCACATTTTGCTAACTGCTGATCTGTTTGAATTCTTTTGTGTACGTTTTTATTTGTTTTGCGCTTTTGGTTTTATGGGTAGGACACATTTCATGTTTTCTAATTTTAAATTAATTCCATTTTGCTGGTAATGTTTTGAACAAAACACTTTTGGCGACGACCCGTTTGGCGCAATGGTTTGAGCGCCGGTTAAGACGCAAGGATCGCGGGTTCGATTCCCGCACCAACACAAATGTTTGTTGATGAAACAGGTATTTGTGTTGGGTCTGGGTGTTTGTGGTTCCTTCGTTGTTTCTGGTTTCCATAGTACAAGGGAAAACCTTAGTTTGGGAACAGGACAATGTATGTGATGTTTTCTCAATTTATTTATTACTAGCGGCCGCCCGCGACTTCGTACGCGTGGAGTTAATTATTGACACTTACCGTCATATTTTGGACAATCCACACAATATATTTTTATAAATTGTAGCCTATGTGTTATTCTGATGTATAAGCTATATTGTGGTAAAGTTTCATTCAAATCCATTCAGTAGTTTTTACGTGAAAGAGTAACAAACATCCATACATCCATACATCCTTACAAACTTTCGCCTTTATAATAGTATATAACTTACAATTGGATTTTCATGACTTTGGTCCTCTTAATCATACAATGACAAACTATGTACGTCGATGAAATAAATTCTAAAGAAAAAAAAGGTAAAACTCTACTCGTATACTCGTAGTCCAACTTTCTAACTCAGAAGTTTATGATTAAATGTTTAATTCGGTAGTGAGAGAAAGCCTAGTTCCACACTGTCTAAGGTTTGCGGAGATCAGACGGCAGTCGCTTCACTGCCGAGCTAGTGATAGAAATACGCACATGGATTTAAAAAAATGCTGAAGTATTTATATTTATTTACTAAGTGGCACTTATCTTCTTAGACAACGATAAAGTTTATAGGTAAACCGAAAAAACGAAACACATGCGTGATGTATTTGACAGGTAGCGCCATCTATCAACCTGTTATTGTACACGACGTCCTACAGTTTATTAGTATTTATTTGACTGTAGGCGGTGGTATGAGGAAAACATAGTAATAAAAATTTTGGCGATTAAAAAGAGTAACTGGCGAGTTTCTTGCCGTATCTTCTCGTCAGAATCAACTTTCCTATACCGGTGGTAGAATCGCATTATGTCTATTTATTTTTTAGTATATCTTATGTATCAAGATATATATTTAATTTCATTTAAATTATATACATTATTTTTAAATAGTTTTAAATATTTTATTTATGCATGACGATTTGTAAGTGCTGTGTACAAGCCTATGCAAATAAAAAATATTTTACTTTTGACTATAGACAACGATAAAGTTTATAGGTAAACCGAAACTCATGCATGATGTAATTGACAGGTAGCGTCATCTATCGGTTCAGTTTATATGTAGAATACTAGAGGCCCGCCCTCACTTCGTCTCGTTCTTCGGATTTTTTTTATTTACCCGAAATGTCAACATAATCCGTACTTTACTATCACTCACGTCACTATTTCATCATCATCATCATCATGTCAGCCCACATCCACCCACTGCTGAGTATAGGCCTCTTCTTTATTACGCCACTCCCTACGGTCACCAGCCAGCCTCATCCACTGTTTCCCCCCCACCCTTACAATATCGTCGGACCAACGGGCAGGTGGTCTACCCACAAGACGTCGCCCCAATCTTGGCTGCCATTCAGTAAGCTTTATAGGTAGTTTATTACCAAAATAGAAACGGCAGAATGTTTCTAAAAACGTAGCCTTTCATTGGCAAAGAGCTTTTGAAAACCCGTCTAGCCTTTCACACTTTCGGTTTGAAACAATTCCCATATGTTACCGATTGCAGCCCGACAGTTCATTGGGCCAGTTTGGCCCAGCTCGTGCTGTGCCGGGGGCATTTTTCGTCGACTATATTCCACTTCTGCAAGCGAGGCAGGTGGTGAACGAATGGTCCTATTTTGGGGGAGGGTGGCCATGAGTTACGACCCAACTTTATTATGCATGGTTTTGATATAGCCTAAGGCCCCTGGAAAGGCGATACCCTAACTCTGCTGGAAACTACAAATGAAACACACCGCTGTCAAGCACACGTCTTATAGGATGGAAAAAACATAATACATGCGCGATCAAAATGGCACACCGACATCTAAGGCCCAATTTAGGGACTACCTTCTGGATAAAAGCATAGGTTCTAGACAGTCCCACTGCTTAATTTTCTATATTTTTACTATTAATAAAGAGACAACTTCTATAGTTCTCCATGCAGATCGGTCCTGTGCCACCCGCATCCAATGGACTCCCGCGACCTTTACCAGATCGTCGGTCCACCTGGTGGGAGGCCTGCCACGACTGCGGCCTCCTGCGCGTGTATGGAGTACTTTGGGGGAGGCCTATGTCACAGCAGTGGACGTCTATTGGCTGAAATGATGATAATGATGATGAACTTCTATAGAAAACCATAATCATAAATATGTAATCCGAAAAGAGGTAATAACTTACGGAAACTATTTGGTTGAGCGCTATGAAATAAACTTTGCTAATACGTTGAAGACATTTTAATTCATTAGTATTGAAGAATAATAAGTGCAAGATCGGACAACCGGCGCGATGTAATCGACACCCAGCGCCATCTATTGCCAAACATTCTAACTACTACAAAATCAGCAAAACTATGTCCCGGAACACCTATTTAAGTAGTTCGGTATTTAAAAAATGAAAAAAAAGATGCGCCAGACAATCATACCAATCAACCTGGTCTGAAACTAGAGCAACCCCTGTACTATGAATGCCAGATGACGATAACACTGGTCAAAAAAAAAAATAAACTTATTTGTTTCCTGTGGTTTTTTTTTATGTTTCTATCTCAAATCAACGCGTATTTTATAAATATGGCAACACTTTTTCTCTAACAGCTCTTGTTTATGAGTTATAGCTAATTACCCTCACTTGCTATTTTTGTTCTGTTTTTCATGTTTTATTGAAAATTAAAACCAATTTTGTGTTATTTTCGATATGATTTCATCAAGAAGATGTTGTGTGCTTAGTCCCGATTGTATTTGCTATATTTTGTGGTGAATAAATATTAAAAAAATATCGAAAACCTATATCAGACTTTATGAAAACTGCATATCATCAAAACTTTAAAATACACAAATATTTCTAAGGTTATGAAAAAAATTAAGTATCAAACCATCAATGGATCATTTGTGTTGATTTGAAAATGGTCAACTTTCTGTTAGGTCGACAAGGGGGTCCACAAAGTTTCCTTGTTTCATTTGTCTCTGGGACAGTCGTGACAAACAGTATTATTGGCTGCAAAAAGTTGGGCCAGCGCAGGAAGACCTAATAGATGAACAAAAAATGTTATTAACGTGCCTTTAGTTATTTTAGATCGCATCATAGTTCCACCACTCCATATTAAATTCGGCATTTGAAGCAGTTTGTGAAGGCGCTTGACAATGTATATTTTAAAAAGTAAAGCTGTTAGCAATCTCCCAGTATTTTTTTCATAGTCAGAGCCATAGAAATAACTAATAACAGAAAAAAAATTAAAGGAAACAAAACCTGTGTTGACCAGTGTAATTAACTGGGGGCGTCAACCCAGAACACCTACACCAAAGCAAACGTAGAAAATGTAGTTTCTTAAATTTCGTGCTTCGGGTGAACACCTAGCCACTGCACCATCGAAGCCATCAAATTTACGTGACCGAAGGTAGATATAGTGGTTACCTACTTACGTGTAGCAACACTGGCAGCAGAAATGATCCTTAAGACGAAAAGGCAACAAGAAACAAGTCATAACTCCTCTCCTGCCGTTATTTTTCAAAAACAAAGTTGCTTGTTTATGACGTCATTATGAAGTATATCCTTCAGTGCTGAATTTCATGGTTGCCGTGTAGGACCACAAATCTGGCAAATCTCGCGTGTTCCGGTTCGCGCCACTCCCTCAGCACACAGTGCGAGTAAACTCAGTGAAACCTTCGTGGCGTAGATTGCGTGGTACAGCGCCATCTTTGGGCTAAAGGCCGTTTTGTTTAATACCGAGTGTATCTTTGATTGGCCGGATGGAGCATGAGGTAGTGATCCTGCATCATACGCCAAGGCCGTAGGTTTTATCCCCACACTGGACAAAAATTCGTGTAACAGCTCAGGGGTCAAAAAAGACATCGTGCGAAAACCTGCACTTTTCGGATAGTTTCTGAAACTTGTAACCATGATACAGTTGTTCTAGTACCCCTGTTAAAGGTTTGGGAAGATCAGACGGCAGTCACTTCACTGTAATTACCAGACACCTGAAATCCTAAATCATGGTGTAAGCGTACCATGGGCTCCAAAGCGACAGCTTTAGACGCAACCGGGAATTACACGCTAAGACACTTACTTACCTAATGTTGACTCAGCGATCCAAGGTGTGTATTGGCCGACGTCAAAGTTCGCCATTTTGTTCGGTTCTGCGCCAATTGCGGCCAATCATGCACATTTAGTGCTTTAAGGTCCTTGGAGACTTCGTCCCTCCAGCGATATCTCTAACGCCTCATAGGACGGCGCTGGTCGTCCCAGTTAAGCTCTTTTGGCAGCTTGATCCGCTCCCACTTTCTCCAAGTGTCCGAGCCAGCGTAGTCGGAATACGCTAATAGGCAAGACTAGAGGTATATTTTTAGAGAAACTTAGTTCACTGCCGTTCTCGCATTGTGGCATTCTCTAGCGTTCCTGTCGATTTAAGTGCGGTCGTTTATCTCTCTCCCCCTCTATCGCGGTCGTTACTCCTCACTGCATTGTATATGAACCGGCTTACCACTGGGATTGTTATTTTTATGTGAATAATAGTCTATGGGAATATTTGCCCCTTAAAGAGATGAGCAAGCCTCTCTTTCCATCTTTCAATCGGTGGGGAGATGTTTTTATTGCGGGGATGTATTGTGATTGGCTTTACAGATACAGTGACGGTAATAGAAGAAAATCAACCTATACAGGGTGTGTATGTTAACATTTACATCCCTTTAATCACGTCTTCTGAACAACATATTGTTTAGTTCTGTGACTTTTGGCTGGCTGGATGGCGCATTTTGTAGTGACTCTGTCTCATAAGCCGAAGGTCGTGGATTCGATATCTCACTTCGATCTCTGTGATATGAACATTAGTAAAGCCAAGATCTTTTCCTACGCTGATGACACTGCCATCGTTTTTGAGGGTGCTACGTGGAATGAGGTCAAAGTCAATGTTGAAACTGGTCTGATTCAAGTAGCTAAGTGGCTAACAGGAAATCTCCTTACCCTAAACACCTCCAAAACAGACTATATTTGTTTTGGAATAGATAAACGATCGCAACCTGACATCAACTATACCATAAAGATTCATTCTTGCAGATTTTATTCTAATGGTTTGCCTTGTAACTGTCCCGCTATAATAGAGCCAATCATGTAAAATACTTAGGTGTTTATGATAGACCAGAGACTCACGTGGTACCCACACCTCGAACATGTCGTAAATAGGATCAGGAAAACTATCTTGGATTTTCAAATCACTACGTCATGTTGTCCCCAGAAATATTAACCCACAGAACCCTAACAATAATCTCCTTAACTACGTATATATCTCCCTTGTACAGTCAATTTTAATCTACTGCATCTCGGTTTGGGGGGGCGCAGCGAAGACCCGCTTCTTGGACCTAGAAAGAGCTCAACGTGCGCTTATCAAAATTATGTATTTCAAAGAAAGAAGATTTCCAACTGAAACTTTGTATAAAGAATGTAATCTTCTTACAATCAGAAAGTTATATATCTTACATTCAGTCCTTAAAAAACATAAAACACTAACCTTTGATCCTTCCATACAGACACGAAGAAGAAGAGCAGTTATAATTGAAACAACTAAATGTAGAACCAAATTCGCTCACATGCAGTACATGATAAAATCGGCATTCTTATACAATAAAGTGAATAAAGGAATATATATATATGACAAAAACTTATTTGAGTGCAAAAAAAATTATTACTGATTGGCTTAAAACTAAAACCTATACTGAGACGGAGGAGCTACTAAAGTAAAATAAAAAAATAAAAAACAAATAATTAAAAAAAAAATATATTATATATATATAAAACTAAATATTAACCTACAACACATACGCAGATATATTATGCACACACGCTCACTCACGCACACAATCATGAGCCTGCACACAAATACACACGTACACACCCACAAACACACACACACACACGCACACGCGCGCGTGCATACACACACGCGCACTTACACACACACATACACACACATATATTAACAATCATGTATTATTATCACATACAGATACTACACCTGCTTATATGGAAGAGCGGAGACTTCTAACACAGGCTCTTGCTTAAAAGAAGTCTCCAATCACAAACCATTTTATATTGTTTTTTGATGAATAAAAGCTATTTTATTTTTATTATTTTATCACTTGTGAAATATTTGTGTGATGAACACTATGTTTGCTCAGTGTCTGGATTTTATACATGTAGTTCAGTATTGTATTTGTGATTCCTCTGTTGTCTGATATTTGTAACACAAGTGCTTTAGCTACTTATAAAATATTAAAACGGGAGTTAACGCGACGTTTATTTTTAAATACATTGTATGTAATTAGTAATTACTGCTTGACGTTTCGGCTACGTTGCAGCAGCCGTAGTCACAAGCGGACTGGCTTAAAAATAAATCTCACTTTAATTCCCGTTTTAATACTTTATTGTTATAATGCAACGCGAAAATCTAAAAAAAAAACTGCTTAAGCTACTTAGTACAGACTCAGGTCAAGGCAAGAGATGCTGTGTGAATTCATTATTTGCCAAATGTAGTCGCACCCTACACTCTCTGAAAACAACACGTTAATTCAATTTAATTAAAGATGGCATTGTTAACTTTCAATTTATTACAGTTCGAAAACTAATTCACTGAGCCTGTTTTAACTATTTAGAAGTCTAGTCGTTTTAATGCTTGATTTTCAATTGTGTTGTAGCAAATAAAACCACAATGTTAGAGACTAAGTCTAGTCTTAAATTACTTCGTTAGCCTTTTGTCTGGCGGTATAGTAACTTATTTAGACAGGTTTACACCCAACATTAATGTTTTGTTGAAGCAATTAAAGTAAAAATATTTTTTTTATCAGACTATAGGCCAACGCTTGACCACAATCGCACCTGATGGAAAGTGACGATGAGGTCTAGGATGACACGCGTTTGCCTAGAAGATGCCTGTTCACTCTTGCATTAAAGATATCCAAGTTATAGTTAAAATGTAAAATATCAGCCTGTATTCTGTCCCACTGCAGGGCAAAGGCCTCCATCATAGAAATCAAGTTATCACAACTATGATGCTGTGATCTAAGGGACCTGAGTAGGTACTATGATGCTGTGATCTAAGCGAAGCGAGTGAGTTCGCTTGTGACCACGGCTGTTGTAACGCAGTCGAAACGTCAAGCAGTAAGTGCTAGAATGTACTTATTAATTTTCGTCGCGTTTAGTCCCATTTATATGAAGTATTTGTATAATGCAACGCGAAAGTTTAAAAACATAGGTTGATGCCTTCTTTTACAGCAATATTACTACAACACCGTCTCAACAAGGCAACGCACAGAGTTGATTATAAAGTACTAGCGGCCGCCCGCGACTTCGTCCGCGTGGAAAAGTAACTTTTTACCCCCCTTTTAACCCCTTACAACCCCCTTAATATTATTATGTTGATAGCCTATAGCCTTCCTCGATAAATGGACTATCCAACAAAAAAAGAATTATTCAAATCGCACCAGTAGTTTCGGAGATTAGCGCGTTCAAACAAACAAACAAACAAACAAACAAACAAACAAACAAACAAACAAACAAACTCTTCAGCTTTATTATATTAGTATAGATACATTAGGCTGTGCAGTGTATCAGACTATAAATAAACGCGACCTACTTATAGATTTCGAACATTATTAGCAGCGTTGGCAGAAAAAGCACTCATTTATTTGGGGGAAAGGGTGTAAAGATTGGCAGCGCACCTGTGACTCTACTGGTGGTGCGGGTGTCTATGGGCGGCGGGAAACGCTTACCATTAGGTGATCCATCTGCTCATCTTTTTTTATTTATTTAAGTAAGGTATGCAAACAGATCACAGTCAATGAAGTCATCACATTCAGATTTAAAATTAATAAGCTAGACAGTAATCCTAAAATAGCATACACACCATGGTCAAAATATGTATAAATTCGCTACTTACTAAGTACATACATTTACATAAAAATTAGATGAACATTAAATTAATTAGATTACATAACAAACTAGCATTAAATTAAGTTGGCAATAAGATTAAATTTATTTACTCTGATTAAATCTGCCACACACACCATGACATAAAAAAAAATATTTATACAATGTTATACAAAGGAGATGTTCCATAACCCTCTAGCATATTGTACAGTAAATCAAAAAGTCAAAAAATATTTAGATATTTCTTCACTTTTGAATTTCAGGATTTGGAGAAAAATACCAAAAAAATACGTGTGATTTTTTTTATGTGATTAGTGGCAGACGAGCAGACGAATCACCTGATGGTAAGCGATTGCCGTCGCACATAGATACCCACAACGCTAGTAGAGTCACAAGTGCGCTGCCAACCCTTAACCGTATTTCCTCCCACTTATACCTCTGGTCCCTTCACTCGAAGAAACACAGCGCAGGCGCTGCTTCACGCCAGTTTTAAGGCCGTGGTATCACTCCGGTTGAACTCGCCCTTTCAAGCCGAAGCGTGCTTTTCCGCAGTTAAAATGCTTCCTTGGAATCAACTAATAGGAGAACACAGATTACTGTCGACATTCCTTATATCGTTCTATTGGTCTATGCGTTCCATGAAGTCGACTCGACATAGAAGGCGAAAACCGAGAAATGGCCTCCTAGACTTCACCCTTCAGCTTCATCACAATAAAGCTAACACAAATAAAATCCTGTAGGTAAGTACTCATTATTTTCCAGAACAACAGACTTAGTCACAAGTTAGCTTTAATCCGCTAACAATGCAGCTAAACAAACTAAAGACGTCAACAGTCCATTGTTTTGCTGTCCGTACATTTCTAACTTCACTGTTAAGAGCGTTTATCCGTTAGAGTCACACTTAAGTCAAAATCATTGATTTCCGATGGAGAATAAAATGATAATCTATACAGTTTGTAAATAAGATATTGATGTCAAATTATTGCAGATTTCATAATCTAATGCATAATTTCAAAATATTTTCAAATGATCATTTAGTTTTCTCGTTAGAACAGTTTTAATACAATCCCTTTTTGAAACTTGTGGTCGAAGGTCTACGCAAATGCTCGATAATAGTAAAACTATAAACGACAAACTTATGACAATATTTCTATTAAAAGAACAATAACATATATTAGGGCATGGCTACAAAACAATAGTGATTACTGTAAGTTTTCATACAAGAAAAGTGTACTCAAAAGTATCATTGTTAGTAATTTTTCGAGTTATTACACGTATTAGTTTAGGATGAAATAAAAGGTATTCTTGATTTTTTTTAAACCTAATAAATGAAGAAATTTACGCTTTAAAACGTGGTATTTTTTTAACTTTAATAACTTGTTTTTTTATTTTATTATGAATCATTTAGTACTACTATATAATCGGCGCAGAATCGCACCAGCGCTCAGTGCCGGCCGAGGCCTTTCCGAGGTAGGACCTATGTCGCTCGCGGTCACCGCGTGCTACGTAAAATTTTATTTGAAATTGGAGATTTTTTGACGCGACTGAGACGGATTGATACTTTTGTTTTAAGAATATTAATTTGTTTTAACCAAACAAAATTTTGGTGAGTACGAAGGTAAAGAAATGCAATTCTAGTAACTTCCATAGATTAATATATTATATTCTTTACATTTTACATAATAATATAAAATGTGATATAAAAGGCGCTATTCGGGGAAGAAAAGGAAAAGTTATGGTACTTAATTTGGCCAAAGCTAATGAAGCTAAAACGTAAGTTACCGCGAATCCACTTTTAATGACATAGCTGGTCATAATCTATTCACATTTTTCTTTTACGATGATTTCATTACGTTTATTGCTAAAGGCAGAAAAGAGAAGGTCAAATGCATGAGAATACCACCGAAGAATTGGAAATAGTTGAATCGCAAACTACAGAAACATGACTATGATTTTAAAGTAGAATTTCATCATCATCATCATCAGCAACCCACACTCGTCCACTGCTGTATTGGGTTTTGGGAGTCAATGACAAACTTATTTGTTGGTACTAAACGATATCTTTATTAAATCGTTTTATAGGAGAGTACGCATGTTTACAAATGTACAGTTAGCAGAGTAACAAGACTCACAGACAGAGCAAGACTAACTATCTGAGTCAACAGACTCCACAAGACGAACCGGCCGAGTCGACAAGACTCGCTGGCATCTCAAGACTTACTAACATCTCAAGACTTACTAACAGAGTGATCCCTCAGGATTCAAGGTCGAAATATGTATTCGTAAAATGAACCTTATTAACAAGTGCAACAAGAGGAACTCTATTACTATGCAATTAAGTGCAGATTAGCATGGGACGAGTTTGAGTTATTTTTGATGTATTCCAACATGCTGGACATAGGTCTCCTCTAATGCACGCCACTGCTCCCGATTTTCAGCCACTCTCATCCAGCCCACACCAGCCAGCCTTCGAATGTCATCATCCCATCTTGTCGCAGGGCGTCCAACACTTAACCGAGATCGCGGTCTCCACTCAAGGACTTTACGGCTCCAACGGTTGTCAGTTCTGCGGCTAATGTGACCAACCCACTGCCGCTTCAGTTTGCTAATTCGGTGGGCTATGTCGGTGACTCAGGTTCTCTGTCGGATTACTCCGAGCATAGCCCTTTCCATAGCTTTTTGAGCGACTTTGAACCGGGTGGATTAGTCCAGCCACGTCCACGTCTCGGCACCGTAAGTCATGACCGCGAGGACGCACTGGTCGAAGACTTTCGACTTAAGACTTTGAGGGATGGATGACGAGAAGACTTGACGAAGCCTACCAAATGCTGCCCAGCCTAGCTGAATTCTTCTATTGGCTTCTCTCTCGAAGTTGTTTCTGCCTAATTGGAGCGTTTATCTTAGATAGACATATTCCTGGACAATTTCGAGAGGTACTCCATTAACAGCGACCGGTCCCGGATCAACGAGCTCGTTGAAAATGACCTTGGTTTTATCCAAGTTCATCCGAAGATCGAAGTGATTGGAAGATTCAGCCAGGCTGCTCGCCTGTAGGCCATGTAAGGTTTCCGTCAAGATGACGATGTCGTCTGCGAATCGTAGGTGTGACATGTACCCGCCATTAATATTGATTCCGCGCTCTTTCCAGTTTAGCGTTTTGAACAAGTCCTGCAGCGCAGCGGAGACGAGTTTCGAAGATATAACATCTCTTTGTCTCACACCACGTCGTAGCAGGACAGGCTCGGTTTGGCCATTTTGGATTACTACGGACATATTAGCGACGTTATACAGACACCTCAACACCTCGTGCCAAGTCGATATCGCCAATCGACTTGGCACCTCTGCAAGGCCTCGAGAACAGACCAGGTCTCGACGGAGTTAAAAGCTTTTTCATAGTCCACAAAATGCCATGCACAGGGGCTGGTTATATTCTTTGGTCTTCTGTATAACCTGTCTCACTGTGTGAATATGGTCTATGGTGCTAAAACCGTCGGAACCCGGCTTGCTCTGCAGGTTGAGCTTCGTCAAGTCTTCGTGTAAGGCGATTCGAAATGACTCTTGAGAACAACTTATAGACGTGACTTTGGTCGATAGTTCTTCAGTAAGGTTTTGTCGCCTTTCTTGAAGAACAATACGAACAAGCTCCGCGGCCACGCCCTAGGAGTTCTCCCGAAGAAAATAACCGAGTTAAATATACGTCAAAGTTCCTTCAACACCGGCTTGCCGGCAACTTTCAGAAGCTCGGTGTGACTCCGTCTTTTCCCGGGGCTTTTCCATTTTTAAGTTGTCCAAGAGCTGCCTTCGATCTCCTCCAAGCTGATGTCGGGTAGATCCTCCGTCGCATGGCGTAAAAGAAGGCAAAAAGTTTCTGGCTTTGATGTGACGACTCCTCGATTTGTTTTGGTTAACTTCGACAGGTGGCTCCTGTCAAGCTGTTGTACGAAGACTTTGGACCCCCCTGGTTCTGCTCAATTGCTCTCTGTATTGAGAGTGAATTGGAGCTTCGGAGGTCACGTCTTAACAGCTTGGAGATGGACTTATTTAGAGCCCGTTGTTCTGCCGAAGTGACTGATGGATCTTTCCGCCTCTTGTCCATTAAATCCAGAGTATAGACCGCTTGCTACTCACAGAACTTTGTGCCCTCGTCCCGAAGGATTTCCACCACTTGGTCGAATTCTTCGTCGATATATACGTCAATTGTGGTTTCCAAGGCAGTGAATCGATTTTCCAATTTCAGTTGGAAGGCATCGGAACCAGCGAGTGATTGGAGCAGATTTGGCCGGAGCGTGGACTTCATCAACCGAGAACGTTCAAGCTTAAAATTGATATTCAAAGTGCCTCTGAGAAGTCGGTGATCACTTCCGGTTTTAAACCTATTGATCACTGAGACATCTCTGAATATTCGCTTAATGTCCGATATATATTATGAAGTCGATCTCATTTTTAGTCATAGTATCTGGGCTCTGCCACGTCCATTTCCTCTGGGGCTGTTTCTTAAAGAATTGATCCCAGAAAGGGATCAAATTGAGGGTTTGCAACTGTTTTATAATGTATAAATACAACTGTTTTATAATGTATAATGTTCTTTTTTATTAAATGATTTATTAAACAAAACATGATATCTTTAAGTATTTAATTGCTTACCTGTCCTGAGTAAAAAAGGTAGGTAGGTATCTAAATGATATACCTATTTTTTTATTTTTCTTAAATCAAAAAATCAAAAGAATAACAATAAATCAACGTTGGATTTATTTTATTTTATTTAACTTGCAATTTAATTTTACAACAATACAGTAATTTACTTTGCTATAAAGCGAAAGGATCAAAATTTGTCAGTCTAACTATAAAGAAAACGTACGCGGCAACTCTATGCAAACAGTAACACATGCTTATGTGTGAGTGAAATTTTGCAAATCAAAACCGAAACATGACATTCCGCACTAGCCGAGAACGCTCTTAACTCGGTTTGAGCGGGTCGCTGCTAACGCTACGCTACTACTATGTTCAGGGGACCTATTTTTGATTCACTCGATTCAAGACGAGCGCACGATATCTATTGAATTTCGTTCAACATACGATATTCAGCATTTTTAAGCTACCACAACAAGCGACCTCACCCACTCTTTGCTAGGCGCGTGGTTTCATGAGAGCGATAGATTAAACGCCAAAAAGTAGGCATACATGTCATTACATGATTTTCATAAAAAAACTCTAACTTACTTCACTCTATGGTTTTGACCACAGAAAACATTGAATTTACATTCCCTTTGCATTGCGGTAGTTACCGGTTTTCGTGAAATTCTGCATGAACCGGTTAAAATGACAACTTTCCGTGTCTTATTGGCAATATTGAAGATGAATGATTCAAAAATAAGGAAAATAAGCTTCATGCGACTTGTAACACGAATATGACATACGTCGCATGCGACAATGCTATGTCACACGAGTGATTCAATAATATGACCCCAGCTTTTATAATACTCGGTATTTTGTCGTCAGTACT